>LR880967.1:846648331-846662607 GCA_904067115.1 Aegilops sharonensis
TCTCTAGCTAAAGCATTTAAATGCAACAACAAATGCGATCAAGATCGCAACTAAGGTAACAATTGATCCAACAACATAATGATACCAAGCCTCACTATCGATGGCATATTTTCTAATCTTTCTAATCTTCAAGCGCATTTTCTCCATCTTGATCTTGTGATCATCGACGACATCGGCAACATGCAACTCCAATTCCATCTTCTCCCCCTCAATTCTTTTCAATTTTTCTTTCAAGTACTCGTTTTCTCTTTCAACTAAATTTAACCTCTCGACAATAGGGTCGGTTGGAATTTCCGGTTCACATACCTCCTAGATAAAAATATCTATGTCAACTTGATGGGCATAATTTGTCATAAACACGAAAATGCAACAAATAGTTTTAAAAGAGAATATACCACATCCGAATCATAACAAGGACGAGGGCCGACGGGGACGGATATCAAAACCATGGCACTATGTATAACAAACAACGTACGGGTAAGATAATTATTATACGAGTAACTATATATCCAAATCACACAAACATCAATTTTTTATATAAAATTTCATGAACAAGAGGCTCACCACAAGGTGGTGCCGGCGACGGGACGGTGCGGGCGATCGACGGTGGTTACGACAGAGATTTAGAAGGCACTAAGTAAACCACACCTACATATGCAAACTAAGTGTTATTTTGACCTCAAATTGCATATAAATCAAATACTACCACATATAATTCCTCCCAAATTACTAAAACCCACAATTAATCACTATATAAACCAATGCAAGAGCTAATCTAGCAATGAGAGATGAAAGGACAAAGTTGCTAACCTTGGTGATCATTTGAATGGATGAGGGCCTGCAAATCTTGACAAATTTGGGGCAAATTTTGTGATGAACTCGAGAGGAAGAAGGGAAGAACAGAGGAGAGGGAGAGGGGAAAGGGGGAAGAACAGAGTGCGGGTGGACGAAGGATTTATATAGGACGACATTTAGTACCGGTTCGTGCCACGAACCGGTACTAAAGGTGCTGGAAGGGCCCCATTCTGACAACATCCTGCCACCACTCTCATTAGTACTGGTTCATGGCACGAACCGGTGCTAAAGGTTTGCCACGAACCGGTACTAAAGAGCTCCTCCCAGCTAGCCGTTGGAACCGGCACTAATGGCCAAATTAGTGCCGGTTCTGTTACAAACCGGGACTAATGTGTCTCACATTTGACCCTTTTTCTACTAGTGACACAACACAAGACAAGGGTTTAGACAGCTTCGGGCCCCGAGAAACATCATCCGGTAATAACCCTATATGCTGTTTGTGGCTAGGTCTCATTATGCTCATGAGGGAGTCGCCGTAAGCCGGCTCTCCTAGTTGTGTCTAACCTAGAGATTATTCCACCTCCCCTCTTGGGGTGCCCTGCCCCTCCTTATATAAGTTGAAGGGGCGGGTTACATGTAGAGTTCAAATCGGACTTAAGACTTAACTATTCTGACTTCTCTTCACGGGCTTCTCTCGATGGGCTTCTTTAACGTTTTGGGCATATTAGGCCCAGGCAACTCTGTCACAATCTGGCTTAAACATCTGGCTTAAACATACTGTCGGCTTACAATCTGTCGACTTAACATCTGGCTTAACTATCTGGCTTAACTGTCTGCCGGCTTACCATGCTTAACTGTCAGTCGACTTCCCCTGCTTAACTGTCCGCCGGCTTAAACAGCTTAAACAATCTGCCGGGTCACCAATGAAACACCAAGTCCCAGCTGGGTCATATCTCCGGCCGGGTTACATCGCGGGGTATATCTCCGACATTAGCTCTAGTTTAATTTGGATTTATCCATGTTAAACTGAACCTGTAAACAAAACACAAGAACAATTTTAACAGGTTATAATCCGGGTTAAATATTCTTGTAAGCCGGTGCCTGATCATCCTTAACTCCTTGTTATTTCCTTTTTCGAAAATCCGGGTCAATAAGCCAACTTCATAATCAATTTGCTGATGTTGGTTTCTCACAGAGAAAGACTGTGAAGAATAACTCATTTGACTCAGCTCCCAATGCTTAAAAATATTGGTCTTGAAATACTCATGTGACCTTCAACCGGCTTAAAGATGAAAAAACTTGCCGGGTTATAAATAGATGATGCCAAGTCATAATTGTTGCCGATGCCGGGTCAAAACTAAGAATTTTGAATATTTCTCTCCCTCATATCCATATTACCTGTAGCTCCCAAGTCTTGAGCAGAACAAAGTAATGACTTAAGACTTGCTTCAACATAAATATTACCACTTTGAAGAAATCCATGTTGTTCATCTCAATCACTAATCAAAACTGAGTATTCCACATATGTGGCCCCCAAGTGCCGGGTTGTCATTCTTGCAGCAACCTGGGACTTTGAAATTGCTTTATGCTTATAAAAACTTCAACTAGTGTAGCCCCCAAGGGCCGGGTCATTATGCAATAATGAGCAGGGACTTTGTAGATATGATCATGTAGATTTGAGCAGCAACGTGTAGCCCCCAAGGGCCGACTCAGTAAGATAATATTGAGCTGGGACTTTATATATACTTCTTTGAAAATAACATCTTATGATGTAACCCCCATCATGGGGCTTGAACCCACGTCCACAAGGTTACGAGCTTTGTGCTTTACCAACCGAGCAGTGGACCCTTCAATATAATGGATTAAGACTTGTGTACCTTGAATTGTTGACAGGAGCAATTGGTAGCCCCCAAGGGCTGGCTCATTACGCTGTGATGAGTCGTGTCTTCAATAAGGTGAGCAAAAAATGACTTTGCATTAGCCCCCAAGTGTCATGGTGCATGCTTGCAGCGACATGGGACTTCCATATTTAATATAATCATGATTTGAATACTGTAGCCCCCAAGTGCCGGGTCGTAATCCTGCAGCGACTCGGAACTATTCTCTCCATTGTAGAATAAACCATATCCATTGATAAAATAATAGTCATTGCGCTGAAGCGACTTTGAAAACCTCAATCATAATACTGGTATTGATAACCATAATAAAAATCCAGCCATGTTGGCTATTCAAGATTTGAATAATATAATCAATGATTTATAAGTGCATGATTTCAATTGCGCAATCCAAATATATACTGGCGACTTATAGTCCAAAGCCAGGCCGGGTTAATAAACACCGGATATTACCTTATAATATACTAGCGACTTATAGTCAAAAGCCAGGCTGGGTTAATGAACACCGATTAATGTCATATATGACTCATAAAGCATTATAAGCCTTATTGGTTTTCAACCATGTATTATTATGTCACAAGAGAAAAATCGCAAAAAGACGTTCAAATCAAATCAACAGAAAAATCCAAGGCTTTCATAGGCCGCCAAGCCAAAATATCTTCTTCAATGAAACTAGCATTAGCCACTGGAAGGTACGCGCTTTCCGTGAGCCGGCACTCACATTACCCAATCGACATTTTAACCCAGATAATTTCAGTTCTTATTTAAAGAAAGACTTATCAGGAGTACGCGGTGTCAGAGTAGCATGGTGCATCACAGGCAGATTTATCCAAGTTTCAAGGAAGGCGGCTTTATCAGCCTGAGCTTCTCCTTGCTATCCGTAAGCCGTGCCCTCACATGACAAACCGGCGTTTTAACCTTAACAAGTTCAGGGTCTTGTTGAAAAGATTGACTGTTAAGAGTTTGCCAGGTCAATCAGGATTACCTGATGGAGAAGCATTTGGCATACAGGCAGGATAACCCGGGGTTTTAGGTGAATACACCTGGCTTCCAAGCCTGGCTTTTAAGCCTATCACAAGGGTTATAGCAACTCTTGTTCTTTAGAACAAAATAGCCCCCAAGCAATATTTCTGAGCTATGCTCAATGGGCACCTATGTTTGAGTTGTGCTTTTGCAACAGACTCTCTTTGGTCCCTTTAATTTTTCTGAGAACTCGAACTTTGCGAGAGATAATATTCTTCTTGAGCCGGAAATTTTCTGACGGCCTTTAAATTTTCATCAATATGGCAGCAGCCTCCGGGACCGGGTTATCTTCTCCTTCAACGTCCTGGGGTTCCTGAATTTCACAATGTTTAAGTCATGTCATCGTAGCCCCCGAGTCTTAAGACTACTCAAGGAGTTGGCTTGAGACTCTCCATGCTTGATCATGATATGACTAGTGGATTGCTGGAATATGTTGAATCTCGATGGGTTATAATTGACCCTGTCCATTGATCCATCCGGTGCAGGTAAGGGCCATAGCTTGATGGCCTCATTTGTAATGGTGAATTCTGCATAAGAATTTGCACAAACGAGAGTAACTGTTCTTGAAGAAAAATAAAAATATATCAATAAAACTTGATAGGATGAATTTCACCTGATATGTTGTATCGAAATTTATCAGCCATGGGGTGACAACGGAGGTGGCGGCTTATAGCATGACCGTAGCAAAAAACAGTCATCGGGCGGCTCAAAAAAGTTCCTCTGGGTCATGTTGCCCCCCCTTTTTTCAGGCAATAGCCGGCAGTACTCAAGAGAGCACACATGCACGTGACAAGTTGAAGGCAGGCGGCAGCTCACCCTGGTTGGGGTGAGAGAGGCGTTAGGCGGCTCGAGGGAAGGTGAGCCCGCAGCGGCGACTTAGGCAGACGGCTCTCCACATCAGTGGTGGCTCGAAAGAGCATAATGGCAAGGCAGAGGGGCGCCGGCGATTCAGACGCGGTGAGGGGGGCCACGACGAGTGGAGGCGCCATGTCGGTCTGCAGATACGGCGCGACAGCCGGTGGTTTGGCATTCACAAACTGCAGCGGAATCGGTAGGCAGCTGTTGGCGACTTAACAGTACCCTGGGCGGTTCTTTACGGAGTCGAGGGCCGGCTCTCCGCGGAGGGAAAGCTGAGACAACACGACCAAAGAGGCTGCGGGGTGAGCCGCGAGAGGCATGGGTGGAGGCCGGCATGACAAGCCCATCGGAGGGCTGGGGCCAAAGCAGCATATCGGTAGCGGTGACTCAACCCATATCAGGAGGCGGAGCTCGACCCAAGTGAGGCCGTGATGGGGCTGGCAGGTGAAGGTGGGCGGCTCGGGCATAGAGGCAACACGAGCCAGCGAGGTGCGGGAGCGGAGGCGGCTTTTAGTGCAAGGCCATGGGCACGAGTTGACCCGGAGCAGACGGCGGGAGACAGCGGTGGGCGAGGGCGGCTCCGCATAGGCCCACAGTAGCGGTTCTGGTGGCGGTAGCTTGCAACGCGGACGGGAGGCCAGCCAGCGACGGCTCAAGTTGACAAGATAGGCGGCTCATGGTGCTCGGTGACGACTCTTGGCGAAGCGTGGCCGGCTCTAAGCAGCGGCTTGATGGAGGCCGGCTGGAGTGCGTCAGCGGAGGAGACTAGCTACGGGGCGACTTGGCTTACAGGTAGGGGTCCTGGCGACAGCCACTTGCAGAGGCAGAGACGTCGAAACGGCCGGCAGCTCAGAGGCGGATTCTGCGGCAGTGGCTCTTCGGCGGCGGCTCAACGCGAGGAGGCTCTCCGGTGGCAGCGACTCGAATGAGAGTTGGAACTTTGACCGGGGGCGGCTTGCCGGTGCAGTCGAGGCCAAGGCAGATCACTTGGAAACTATAACTCGGACGGCCGCAGGGGCGGCGGTGAGGCCGGGTCGACTTGATCCGGCAGCGGTTCAACACCGGGACAGCGGCTCCATGGAGAAGACAACAAGCCAACGACTTAAGTTGGCACCGCGGCGGCTGCAGATGGTGCTTCGCAGGCCAGACGAGGCGGCTCTAAGCTACGGATGCAGAGCAGGGCGGGTCGGAACCGTGGAGACCCGGCGGTTGGGTGGAGTCTTGGCAATGCGAACCAGCGGGATGAGGCCACGGTGGCTATTTTGCGCATGGAGGCGATGCGGTAACTGAGGCGGCTCCCAAGCCGGGCCACAGCGGCTCCAGGTGGTGGTGCTCGCGGCGACTTGCCTCGGAGAGGCCCCAAGGCCAGGGCGGTTCACCCGCGGCGGCTCACAATAGCGGACGAGGCCTTCACGTAGGCGGCTCGTGTAAGGCTGTAGACACGACAGCGGCGATTTGATGCAGCAGTCACAGTAAAAGTGACGGTTTGAGGCGCAGCAAGGCCATGGATGTAGCAGCTTCGATGGTGACTCCACACAAAGGTAAAGTGCAACGGCGGCTCGCTGTCCGGCAAGGTGAGCAGCTCGGCGAGTCAAGGTAGAGTCGTGGCGGCTTGGAGGTGAGTCCTCTCCATCGGAGGCGGAGATTCAGTGACGACCAGGCCACAGCAGATGCAGTGGCTCAGAGGCGCCGACTCTCGGGAGAGGCGGAGCAAAAACGCTTTGACGCGGCCGTAGGTAGGCGGCGACTTGATCAACGCTGAGGAGGCAGAGCCACTCATCGGGGCCGTGAAGGCGGTCGTCGGCTGCACTTGGGTCGTGGTCGTATTCGCCCCGGGTCGTGGTTGCTCGAAGATTGCAGCTCAAAGGGCGGTGACCACGATAGCAGGGCCGGCCTGCAGCAGCTCTAGGCGAGGGGAGATCATGGTGGCTCAATGGAAGCACGGACGGCTCGAAACCAGTGGCTCACGGCGGACCACGGACAAGGCGTCCCGAGGAGAGCGGCAGGGGAGTAAACTTGTCGGCGGCTAGGAGGCACCCCTCCGACGGCGGAGAGCCGGCGGGTCGGAGAACTCCTGAAGGTGAGGGCGCAGTGGCAGCCTATATCGACGGTGACTCGGGGCCGGCGTGGTTGGAACGGCGCGCGCTGATGGCTCAGAGAAGGAAGGGGCCCAGCCGTGATTGAGGCCGTCAGGCGAGGCCAAGGCACTCCGAAACCGCGGCGACTCGCGGCAGTATGAAGCAGAGCCGAGGGCGGAGCAAAAATCGCCGGTGCTGAGCGGGTCAACGCCCTGTTGGCCCCAGGTCTTGAGTCTTGTACTGGTTTGACTTGGACATAAATTAACTTGATATGCCTTCTGCGGTCACCGGGACCTGCTAGTTTCGACGGATCACATGAGGTGGCAGCTTTATTTGGCGAGTCTTAACCCCGGCGACTTGGAGGCGTAGACGACGCACGAGACCCTGGACGACTTGGCAACGAAACGGAGTCCGGTTGTGGCAGATTTGACCCGTGCACGTCCGGGTCTTCCTCTGGGTTTTAATTTTGTTCAACTGACGATAGCAAATTGAATTGCTTATTTCTCGAACCCTGGAAAAGATCCCTCCAAGAACTCAACACCACCGTGCGCAGGCCCCACGGTGGGCGCCACTGTCGTGGAATTGTCACGGTAGATGTCCTAGTGTGAGGACTTAGTCGTGAGGCCAACGCATCTATGTGTTAGCTTGAGAGGGGTTGACCGGAATCGAGAGATGCAACACAAGACAAGGGCTTAGACAGCTTCGGGCCCCGGGAAACATCATCCGGTAATAAACCTACATGTTGTTTGTGGCTAGGTCCCATTATGCTCATGAGGGAGTCGCCGTAAGCCGGCTCTCCTACTTGTGTCTAACCTAGAGATTATTCCACCTCCCCTCTTGGGGTGCCCTGCCCCTCCTTATATAAGTTGAAGGGGCGGGTTAGATGTAGAGTCCAACTCGGACTTAAGACTTAAACTATTCTAACTTCTCTTCACAGGATTCTCTCCATGGGCTTCTTTAATGTTTTGGGCTTATTAGGCCCAGGCAACTCTGTCACATTCTGGCTTAAACATATTGCCAGCTTACAATCTACCAGCTTAACATCTGGCTTAACCGTCTGGCTTAACTGTCTGCCGGCTTACCATGCTTAACTGTCTGTCGGCTTTCCTTGCTTAACTGTCCGCCGGCTTAAACAGCTTAAACAATCTGCCGGGTCACCAATGAAACACCAAGTCCCAGCTGTGTCATATCTCCGGCTGGGTTACACCGCGGGGTATATCCCCGACATAAGGTGTCGCCATGATCAAATCTAAAGCCTCATGCCCAACCACCGCAACGTGCCAGCGTCCTAGCCGTCCTAGGATGCTGGACTGCTGGAGCATGCAAGATCGCCGATAGGGAGACGCAGAAGGATCAGTGCCAGATCCGGATCACCACCCCAAGCCGGCAACCACCACCTCAGCGACGCCTCAATCTGGCGAGTCAAGGGCGCCACCGGCGAGTCCGGGCATGAATCCGGCGCACCTAGCCGAGGTAGTTGACTCCCCACGGCCAGATCAGGCGCATCCAGGCCCGCCGCGCCCAAGGAGCCTCAGGAGCGAATCACCGCCCATGGAGAGTAGTATGCCGCCGGGGAATGGAAGCTAGGAGAGAAGTGACCGCAGGAGAGAGATCCCGCCGCCACCGGCACCACGCGGGTGTTATCCCGGTGGCGAACGCCGGCGGCGGCGAGCTGGAGGGTATCGGTGGAGGGGACAAAGGCCGGGCGTGGTGAGTCGCTCGGAGCGAGCGACCTTTGATAAATCAATATGAACTAGAATGACCGGTCGTGTTTCAACGGAGCTGCGAGGGACGATGACCTCGGCTTCATGTGGGAGGACGAGAGACGCAGGGGTGGGGTTGACCTTTTCTGCAGTACGACGAAGGGAATACTTCAATCGAACGCCTATTCATAGGCAAATCGGATGGCAGCACGTCGACCGGCCAGACTCTGCCGCTGGTCGACCTGCACAGAGTACTACCCATTAATATGTCACTCATTTGCTATCTCTTTTTTAAACAACCCTAATTTGTATACATTGTAGCATATGTTCGTGTTTGCATTTGAATACAATGTGTATGTTTTGTGACCACTATTAGCGAGAAAAACTGGACCCAATCCAGCGGACGCAGCTCCTCTGACATACTACGCACACACTGACGTGTGGACCCAGACCCACATGTCAGTGGCCCAACATCAGGGGGGTGTACGTCAGGTGATCCGGCTCCCAATCCAGCAAGGCGTAGACATTGTGTGACCGACCCACAATGTCACATACATTAGCAGTGTATAATGTGGTCTGGTCACATAACATAATCGACTATACCTTCGTCCTGGTTTATTGGCCCCTTCGTATTTTATGCTAAATTTTGACCATGGATTTAACTAACAAAATATTAATGCATGTCATAAAAAATTGTACCGTTGAATTTGTGTTTGAATATAGTTTTCGATGATATTACTTTTGCTATGTATAACTTACATCTTATTAGTTAAAATCATGGTCAACATATGACCCTAAATACGAGGGGGACTAATAAACCAGGACAGACGTAGTATTTATGCGAAAGTGATTGCCCGAAACAACATTTAAACACAAGAAGACTTGTCAGCCTTTTGGGTTAATGATGAAAACAACACAATTATTTAGTCTAAAACACGACTAACAATAAATTGTCTAGTATTTTTTTTTCAAGTCACTTTCGATCCATGTATCTCCACTAATCATAATTGTTTATAGGGGATTTTGTGGAAAGATACATGGGTCCTATGTCTCCACATAATCTTTTGTACACATAGCGTATGATTGTGTTTTTACATCACCAGGTACCTTACTATAGTTGAGTTGATAGATATAAGTAAAAAAAAACTTTAAAAGACAACTAAAAAAATTTCAAAAATACTTACATTGTGCCACCTCTTCGTCCATCCTATCTTTTATTCGAGCTGGCGTTTATCAAAATATCAAATCGGGCAAAAATAAGTTCCAAAAAATATTCAAACCTCGAAACATACACCATACCCCCTCCCCCAATTAGGATTATGTTTGACACATATAGAAGTGATGGTGCCTTCTGAGAGATGGTTGGCTACTTACAAGAACGAGAGCATATGGCGTCCGCTCGAGTCATTGATAATAATTTCCTTTTCTTTGGTCCAAAGTGCATTTAATTCTAATGAAAGATGAACACTTCTCTTGCGAAAACCAATTCCGGACCTAGGGACGCAGACATATGTTTTGAATATCTAAAGCAGATGTTCGTTCCAATGGGATTTGAGATAGAAAAATGTCAAATGAGACAAACTAACAATTGGAAGGGTACATCTAGTATATAGGCACATCATGGACAAATAATTCATATATATTAAGCACATTTAACTTAAATCTAGAAGTCATTGGGTAGATATTTCTAGCTTCTTGTTCACCCTCTTCCTCCTTGGCTAGATAGTTCTTCTTCTTCAGTCATCTTCTATGTTTGGTATCTATTGCGATGTTCTTATTTCATTTTGTTTTTCTTGTTCCATCTTGTAGTCTTTGTTGATAGTGTGAGTGAAGTATGTATAAGCCATGAAATCATTCAAAATGGAGTCAGATAGATTAAGGCGACAATTTCAGAGGTATTCCACTATTCTAATTCCTATTCATTCTGAAATCTTGTTTCTTGTTTCATTCTACCTATTGTTCAACTCTTTATCTTTCCTATTTTTTGTTCACATTAGTAGATACTAATGCAACTAATGATAATTTCTAATTATGTCTTTACGGATCACATATTTGTTATAACTAACTGGAAGTTTCTGATGTTGATTCTTCAAGTAGAACCAAAACAATGATTCTAAACCTACCGATTATTCTGGTGTTTCTCTCCTATGAGGTTTACACTTTTTTAAAACTAACGAAGCGTATTCTCTGAAACCAAACCTTGGGTTCGAAGGTAATGGAAATACAATTCTCAATCCTTCACCTTAATTTTATTCTAGTTTTGTCTCAAATGAACTTGATTTGTTATTCCCCTTTTCGGTTTAATTGAAGCACACTATATTCATTTCTTATATTGGTTTATGTTATAATTCAATTCATGCGGCCATGCCCATTTTATTCAGCAGTTTTTTGTCTTCAAGTTGTTATATATACCTATTACTAGATTGACATGATCAATGTTGTTCATAACTTAAATTTCAGAACTGGTAGGAGGTTCCATAAACACTAGATGGAACCAAGCATATTCCAAACGAGCATATCAAAGAACTAGATCATGTGCATGGAAAATTAGAATCGAAGATATTTTCTATTTCAATACCAAATACACACATGTTGTCAACTTATTATTGAACAAGCTTGCATGGCACATTTGTCAATGGTTCAATCCATACTCTGAAAGTTTCTATAATGTGTTTACCTAATATACACTAGAAAAAACTATTAAGATATTATTTAGATTATACATTTTAGAGATCTCTATTATGATATTTAGGTACACATGAACATATACACATACAAACATATATGTATACACTGTATAATTTATGTAGTCCTATGAAACTAGTTTGAGAAAACTTTTACTACAACACACTGTACAAATTTACTAGAACCACAATTTTTAGTGATATACATCACAATTATATAATAAAAACAATATAACTAATATTTAAAAACAAAAATTAACTATGAAAACCATGTAATAGTAAATTGCAATTGTTAATTGTACAATGATTAATATAGGTTTACAAAAATAAAAGTTTAGTATAAAAATCTTTAGTTTAATTAGCCATGAGTGTCGATTTTTTTTTTGGAATTTGTTAAGTCTCTAAAACGTCTTATATTTATTTACAGCGGTAGTACTTCTCAAATGAACCTAATTCATAGAAGCAACAAAAACATCGTCATTCTCAGTTGCAACAAAAGAAGATAAAAATAACAAAATATCTAGCTCGGAATATCTATTAGAATCTCAAATTTTGTGTGAACTGAATTTGGCAACGACTCTCCGAGAAAATAATAAAGTATGGGCTTTGACTTGCTTTACAGCTATCGCTTTCGCTATTTTGCTTGGATTTAGGGATTAGGAATTTTTTTTGGGAAAGAGATTGGATTGACATTCAAGTAGGAGTAGATCCTATTGGTCCAAAGTAGCCATTTTTGTATCAATTGAAGTAGCTATCTTCATCAAATAAGCGCTAAGATTCTAGTTCAAAGATAGGAGCAGTAAGCTCTCTAAATCCAGTCGATCCAGCTGGAAGTTTCACTAATTACTAGGGAACTAGGACTAGACAAAAATATTTTCTGCCTAGAGCTATCACAAAATAGCAGTGCTTAAGTACATCTGAACTTGTGCCTGAGTGTTCATATACATAGTAGTAGTTAAGCACCTTGGAACCTTTGCCTGAATGCTCATGTACATCAATATCCTCATGTAACTCTCATCCCCTACAAAAGATAAATAGATCAAGGCACTATGATTATAAAGTAGGCTTGGTGATTGGGAATTGGTACAAAAAATGGTCATGTATAACGAATAAGAATAAAAATATAAGCATCTGACATAAGCTCCAACAAATACGAAAATAACCCTCTCTCTTGTGAGATGAATCCTAGATTGCTTGAATGTTCATGTAGACAATTTGTATCATCAATTTAACATAAAAAGGAGAAATTCTTTGTTATCAACAGAATAAATGATGTTCTGTCGGGTTTACAATTAAATTATGCTCAACACGATGTAGGTGAACCTGATGACATAACCCACATTCAAATTATGCTCAACACGATGTAGGTATTAAGGAGTAGCCACACACGAAGAACCCCAACCATGTCAACTAAAGCAAGCATCCAGTTACTTTGGTATTATTATTATTATTATCATTATTGTTCTATAAATTGTTTACACTTATGATCAATTACAAAATCATATCCATGGCAAATCTGGATGGTTCATGTTGGAAACATCGATCACCTCATGCTTACACTGGACATTATACCTGACCAATTAATGTAGCCTAATGTTTTGAAATATGCCATGTGATTTTGTGTCAACTCACAATCCATCCCAAAATACCAAAATACAACACCTATTACAATAGCAATATGCAAATGTTAATGCTTCTACGGAACAATATTTTTAAAATCATCATAGGAACAACAATATCACATTGAAGGAAAGCAAGACAAAGAAAATCAACATTTGGGTGTACATTAACTTAGCGTTGGTATGATTTTTCACCATATCTTTGTCTACCACTTCAAAATGATCTGAAAGAGGGAAGAGAATATTAGATTGTGCGCAGGCAAGAAGAAAACTGTGATTTGGAAGATTGTTAGATATATGTGTTGGGGAACGTTGCATAAAATAAAATTTTCCTACGTTCACCAAGATCCATCTATGAGTTCATCTAGCAACGAGAGAGAGAGAGAGAGAGAGAGAGAGAGATGCATCTACATACCCTTGTTGATCGCGTGCGGAAGCGTTCAAGAGAACGGGGTTGAGGGAGTCGTTCTCGTCGTGATCCAAATCACCGGAGATCCTAGCGCCGAACGGACGGCACCTCCGCGTTCAACACACGTACGGTCAGCGTGACGTCTCCTCCGTCTTGATCCAGCAAGGGGGGAAGGAGAGGTTGATGAAGATCCAGCAGCACGACGGCGTGGTGGTGGATGCAGCAGGGCTCCGGCAGGGCTTCGCCAAGCAACTACGGGAGGAGGAGGAGGTGTAATAGGGGGAGGGAGGCGCCAAGACTTCAGGGTGCGGCTGCCCTCCCTCCCCCCTTTATATAGGCCCCCTGGGGGGGCGCCGGCCCTGGAGACCAGATCTCCCAAGGGGGGGCGGCAGCCAAGGGGGGAGGCTTGCCCCCCAAGGCAAGTGGGGCGCCCCCCACCCCTGGGGTTTCCAACCCTAGGCGCAGGGGGGCCCAAGGGGGGGGGGCGCACCAGCCCACCAGGGGCTGGTTCCCTCCCCACTTCAGCCCACGGGGCCCTCCGGGATAGGTGGCCCCACCCGGTGGACCCCTGGGACCCTTCCGGTGGTCCCGGTACAATACCGGTGACCCCCGAAACTCTCCCGATGGCCGAAATAGCACTTCCTATATATAATTCTATACCTCCGGACCATTCCGGAACTCCTCGTGACGTCCGAGATCTCATCCGAGACTCCGAATAACTTTTGGTTTGCTGCATACTCATATTCATACAACCCTAGCGTCACCGAACCTTAAGTGTGTAGACCCTACGGGTTCGGGAGACACGTAGACATGACTGAGACGGCTCTCCGGTCAATAACCAACAGCGGGATCTGGATACCCATGTTGGCTCCCACATGCTCCTCGATGATCTCATCGGATGAACCACGATGTCGAGGATTCAAGCAACCCCGTATACAATTCCCTTTGTCAATCGGTATGTTACTTTCCCGAGATTCGATCGTCGGTATCCCAATACCTCGTTCAATCTCGTTACCGGCAAGTCACTTTACTCATATCGTAATGCATGATCCCGTGACTAAACACTTAGTCACTTTGAGCTCATTATGATGATGCATTACCGAGTGGGCCCAGTGATACCTCTCCGTAATACGGAGTGACAAATCCCAGTCTCGATCCGTGTCAACCCAACAGACACTTTTGGAGATACCTGTAGTGCACCTTTATAGTCAC
>LR880967.1:846771132-846834157 GCA_904067115.1 Aegilops sharonensis
ACGAGAGGGTTTTTACCCAGCTTCGGAGCTCTCCGGAGAGATAATACTCCTACTGCTGCTTTGTGGATTATCTTCTCTTCTTGCTAGGGAGCAATGCGGGCTACAAAACCTAGCCTGAAGGTGATGAACTAAGCTGGAGCTCGACCGAAACCAGCCGAACCTCTTCTACGTTGCCCTCGGGCCTCCTTTTATAGGCACAAGGGGTTACCACATGTGGCAAGTAGACAAGGTTACAATGGTAAAAACCTAGGTTGGTACACCGCTTTGTACAGTGTACAGTAGTCTATACCTAACTCTGACGGCAAGGGACAAGGGTCATCAATGCCCGTCTCAGTCGCCCGAACAGTGTAACAGGGACCGTTAAGTGCGCCTCCGTCCGCCACGATGGTAGCTTGTCAGCGCCGTCTGTCGCTACTCCCCGCTGGCTGCACAGCCCGTCGACACGCGTGCTTGGGAGAGCCCCGTGGTGACACGTTGGCGGGTGAGCTGGAGCGGAGATGAAGAGAGGTCGCCCGCCCCGGCAAGCGCCTTGCCGCGGCGGGAACCTTGTCGCGCTTGGGGGTTCAGCGCCCGCCAAGCCTTCCCGGCAAGCTCCTCTTGCCGGGGCCTCGTTTCCTTTGCGCCTTGAGTGGCCTTCCCGGCAAGCTCCTCTTGCCGGGGTCTTGACTGCTTTGTTCTTGAATGGCTCCAAAGGAGCCGCTGAGGATCTTGGTGGCCATCAAGCCAGCCCTGCCGCGGGGCACTGCAACTGTCCGTGCACGAGTTCGGGGTACTAGGGTACCCCTACTCTAGTACACCGACAATTACGTGGATCGGTGATGAATGATTACAAATCTGCGCTGCGTCGGGTGATGCTTCAACTGATGTTTCTCCGATGGTTTCTAGATCTCGTTGTTGGTGGCAAGTGGCTTTTATGGTCTCCAAAGCCTTATATGTTAAAGGCGCCTGCAGATGTTTATTGTTAGTTCAACTTTTAAGCTCTGGCGGATGGTGTACAATTGAAGGAAGAAAACGACCAATATGATATTTGATACAATTTCATTAGTTTATTAATTATTTTTCTTAGATGTTTTTTACTCCAATACAATTGAAGGAGTAACAACAATACTGTTCCCAGAGAGCATTAATGGTGCTGAAATGCCGTCAATAGAGTGAGACTGGAAGAGCACCCATGGAACCCCCTCAAAAATTGCAAAAAATAATTCATATGTTCTTAACACTATCTATGTAACAAGTAAATGCTATTTTAAAACTATTTATTGAGAATATAATGATGTTTAGATCAAATTATACTAGTGTAAATTTTCACAAATTTTGAACTGTGGCACAACCAGCGTTGAAATTCTTGGTCCGCCACTATTGGTACTAGCCTACTCGATGTTCCTTGCTTGGACCATCTGCCGGTCTAGGTATGTGCATGTATGTACGCAACCTAAGGTGTAGGTACGAACGTAACGTCCATGTCTAGTCACTAACGGGTGCATGTAACTCTCGCCTGTAGCTAGACCAAACGTGTCATTGCGAAGCGCCTCCAAAAATTGGCCAGGCCCATGAGCACGTAAGCATTTGTCACACACTACACTTAGAGCATCTTCAACAACCGCGTTAAGCGCCGCGCACAAAAAATCTGTTTGCCGCGCGCGCTTCGGCTAGTTTAGCGCGGCCGCCAGCGCTGGCTCCAGCAGCCGCGCTATAATGCAGCGCGCGCGCCGTTCAAGCAGCGCGCAAAAATACAGTGCGCGCGCCGCACAAACCACATATACATTTCAAAGAAGAGGAGCAAAAATGATCAAACAAACAAAATAAATCAACAATAAATAGTTCAATTTCGTTATCATTACAACTCAAACAAATAGTTTATCGTTCAGTACAACAAATAATGCAATAAACACAACAAATAGTTCATGAACAATACAATGTCGAATGCAAAAATCATCATGCTCTTTGTCGTCCATGCCATGTCCACCACTCTTCAATCAGATCATTCTGAAGTTCATCATGCGTTGCGGGACGCCGAATGGCATGATAGGAGGCAATAAAACGGGCTACCCTTTCAGCCCTCCGTCGCACTCGCACGGGATGTCCCAAGAGCTCATACTGTGAGTAGTCTAAATCTTGGCCACGCTCATTCTCGATGATCATGTTGTGCATGACCACACAAGCGTGCATGATGTACCAAAGCATTTTTTGATCCCAAAATCTAGCCGGTCCTCTCACAATAGCAAATTGGGCTTGCAAAATCCCAAATGCTCTCTCCACATCTTTTCTAGCCGCCGCATGAGCATTGTGGAAATCAAGATTTTTCTTACCTTCCGGCTTTTTCAACGGCTTCACGAAGGTTTGCCACTTTGAATAGATGCCATCCGCTAGATAATAGCCATAGTTGTACGTACGGCCATTTGCTACAAACTGCACCGGTGGCAACTCACCGTTTGCAATCTTATTTATCAGTGGTGACCGGTTGACAACATTGATGTCATTGAAAGATCCAGGCATTCCAAATAATGCATGCCAAATCCAAGTCTCCTGATCGGCCACCGCTTTAAGGATTATAGTGGAACACTTTGTTTGGCCGTGGAATTGCCCATACCATGCCTTTGGACAATTCTTCCAACTCCAATGCATGCAATCTATTGAGCCAAGCATGCCAGGAAAGCCGCGAGCTTTGTTCATCGCCAATAGCCTTGCGACGTCTTCAACATTGGGAGATCTCAAATACTCCTCGCCAAACACTTGCACAATTCCCACTGCAAAGCGCTTGACACACATGATGGCTTGGCTCTCACCCATAGCCAAGTGATCATCAACAAGATCAGCCGGTATACCGTATGCCAACATACGCAAAGCGGCTGTCACCTTCTGAAAGGTGCTATGCCCGAGCTCTCCGGCGGCATTCCTTCTTTGCTGAAAAAAGCGGTCATGGCTCGCTAGTTTCTCTGCAATGCGCCTGAACAACTCGGTGCTCATCCTAAACCGGCGACAAAAATACGACTCGGGGTATGTGGGATTCTCCGCAAAATAATGCCTGATCAATCTGTTGTGGGCATCGATCCTATCCCTCCAAATTTTCTACCGACCCATAACCGAACCACCGTGCTTCGGTTTTTTATATGCATAGCTAGGATCATTGCAAGATCCTCCTCCTCTTCCATATCAAATTCTTCTTCGGAAGAATCATACGACGAACTCATCTACAATGTTCAATACTATACTATAAAAACTACAATTTAAAACATGCACCAAATTCATGAAGTTTGAGCAATACATACCTTGTAGGCGTTTTGTCGAACACCTTGCGGGTGCGGCGCGGCAGCGAGCGCTCGGGCGCTGTTCCTCGGACGATGGAGGCGCGCTAGCGCCGGCGGGACTAGGAGGGAATGGGGCGGAAGCGCGGCGGCGCGGGGATAGGCCGGGGAAGCGCCTGAACGGTCGCCGGGGGGCGCGGGCGGCGGCGGCGGCGCGGCCGGATGGGGGTGGAAGTGGGAGAGGAAGTGCGGGAGCGAGCGCTCGAGTGTACCGCGCGCTGTAGTGGGCGCCCGAAATACACCGCGCGGGAGAGTGTTTCCGACAGCGCGCCCAACTCGTTATAGCGCGCGCCCGCTGTAGCGACCCGCCGCGTTGCGCGCGCGCTAAAACGGACCAATTTGCGGCGCGGCGCTATTTTAGCGCAGCTGTTGGAGATGCTCTTATAAGCACATATCCCTAAAAATATATATATGCATAAGCACGTACAGAAGGTATTGTTTTATTTATTTTTCACTTTTGTTTTCTTTTCTTGTCTGAAATCTATGACAAATAGTTTAGGAAACTTTTAGAAGAATGGTCATATGTTATCAAAAAAGTGGTTTCAACAAAATTCTTATTGTATGTTTAAAAAATGTTTGTGTGATTAAAAAAGTTAATGATGTATTAAAAAGATGTTCATGTATTTATTTAATAACGACAATCATGTATTAAAAAAGTCTAGAAGATTAATATTAATGGCAATCATGTATTAAAAAGGTGTCCGTGGATCATGCAGTTGGGTTGGATTGGGAGTACGGTGATTAATATTAATGTCGAGGTGGGACCATATTTTAGGTCCTCTAGGGGCGTGCAAGAAGGGGATCCTATTTCCCCTCTCCTCTTCAACCTCGCCGTCGACGGCTTGCCGGGTATCTTGGACAAGGCTAGGATGGCCGGTCACCTCCCGGGGGTAGTGGGAACTTAATCCCTGGAGGAGGGGTCGCTCACCTACAATATGTAGATGATATCATGATTATGGTGGAGGGGGTGGACCTTGACATTAAGTTCCTTCTCCTTTGTTTTGAGGCCATGTCGAGCCTTAAGATTGACTTGACAAAAGTGAGGTCATTGTGTTAGGGTACTTTGCGGCTGAGCAAACAACGGATTGCGGACAACTTGAATTGCAAGTTGGCTGCCTTCCCCACATCATATTTTGGGATGTTGTTGTGTGACTCGAGGGTTTTGATCCGTGAATTCGATCCACTTGTGGGGTGGGTCGCATCATGGGCGGAACCTTGGCGTGGACGGTTTACCCTCTCTAGCCTCCCCATGTATATGATGGGGATGTATATCCTACCACAGGGTGTTCATAGATCGTTTAATAAGGATCTAGAAAGATTCTTCTGGTAGGTGGCGGACGGCCGCCCGAAATACCATATGGTCAAGTGGGCGGACATTTGTATTGCTAAGGATCATGGTGGATTAGGTATCATGGCCTCCCGCCGCATGAACATAGCCCTCATGCTATGGTGGGTCTGGCGGGTCATGCGAGGGGAGGGGCCTGTGGTTGCAACTTCTTCAGGGTGAAGTACCTAAGGGGCGAGCCCCTCCGCGCATGCTCATGCTCGGAAGGTTCCCAATTCTGGAAGTCAATTCAATGGATCAAGTAGGATATTCGCCTCGGGTTCTCCTTCTCTATCGAAAATGGAAGCCGCCGCCGCCATCCCCCTCGTCCGCTTGTCTAGTCTACTCTCTATGGAAGGTGGTTGGTAATTAGGGTTTGATTCTGATGAGGGCGCGCTTGCTTTTTGCTTGTACATGTGGTTGCCACATATCCAGTTTCTTCTAAGGTTTCTGGAATTGCTCAAGTTCCTGCTCAACGCTTCTTGTCTTGCTCCAGTCTAGCACTTGTACCAGTCGAGTGCTTTTCTATTCGAAACACAAGGGCGCTAAGCAAAGTGAATTTCCATTAACGAACAGTAGGTGCTTTTTCTTCCTTGGCCCATCTCAGTGATATGTAGGCTCTCAGCCCTTACTGGAAAGTGCACCCTATTCTGGCTTGATCCATGGGTTGGTGGCGTGCCACTTCGGGTGGGCTTCCCTAGCATTGTTTTCTACTTGCGTTGATCCATTGCTCTCAGTCTCACGGCCGCCCAGAATGGGCATTTAAACATCTTGTTCTCACGCACTTTTGGGCAGACGAAATCTGTAGACTGGGCTAGATTGCGAGCAACCCTCCCACTGGTGCCACCGGATTATCCGGACACCGTTTCCTGTAGTATTTCACCTTGGGGTGTATTCTCTGTTAGCTCGGCATACCAGGCGCTATCTCATATTCCCATCATTTCATGGATTGCACCTCTGCGGAAGGCCCTGTTGCCCCTGAAGATCAAGATCTTCGTGTGGCAAGTGTTGTGAGACCACCTACCCTCTGGGATGGAGCTGCTTAACGAGACGGGCCGGTTAATGGCTTGTGCCCCCTTTGTGATGTCCCGGAGACCGGGTCCCACATTTTATTCTCTTGCACTATTGGGCATGCCCTCTGGAGTTTCGCCCGCGAGGCGCTGGGGCCTGATGTGGACTCCCTGGACCTTGCAAATCCTAGAAGCCAGGGCTAACCAGACCCGGCGGCAACGCTGCCTATTCTGGCTTATATTTGCGGCAATGTCATGGACATTGTGGACGGCGCGTAATAAAATGGTGATTGAGAGGGTCATTCCGTGGCAGGCCTCTGACTCGTTCTTCAAATTCCCTGCTTTCCTGCGTCACTAGCACCCGCTAGCTAGACAACGGGACCGTGATCGTCTTGGGCTCATGCTGCATGCGCTTATGGCTACCGTGCGCCGTCTCTCCTCTTCATAGTGTTGTTGTGCCTACTGCCACTAGGTGGCCTTTTCCCCTTGTGATTATGCTATTGCCCTAGCGTATATTAAATGATTGTTCATCTCAATCTGGTTGTATGGATGTTTGCTTTATTTATAAAGTGGGGCATTGTTTAAAAAAATAATCACATGTTTGAAAATGTTCACAACATTTAGAGAACAAAATATTCCCAAGTTTAGCAAGTCTTCATGAAAATACCAAAAAGATATATTCATGTAATTTGCAAAAAAAAAGTATATTTGAAAAATGTTTGCGTGTTGGAAAATATGTTTCATGGCATTTTTAAAATTGTTCATGGAATTTAATTAAAATGTTCTATCACTTAACAAGATGTTTACAAGTCTTTTAAAAGTGTCCATGTCATTTTAATAATTTTTTCAAACATGTATTTAAAAATATGAAGAAAAACAAACAGAAAATGGAAAAACCTAAAGCAAAATGATAAAGAAAACACAGAAGAAACAAAAACAAAAGAGCGTGAAAGCTTTGAGAACTGGTCATTATCGATCCATAGAATCTTTTGAAAATAACTGCGAGGAAACCACATAAGAATGCACGTTACTGGGGCAAGACACTAACGAAACCCCAAAGATCAGACGAAGATACATCTTCGGAATAAGCGAGATATAGCTATTGCACCCGCTCACAGCAGCAAGCGCGCGCTGGAGCTATATGTCGCTTACTGCAATCAGAAAGAAGGGGTCACCTCTGGCGCCCACACGTTTTGCTCTCAGTTGGTATGTTCACTGAATTTTCTTCAGTTTTCTTTGGGTCTGTTGTTTTTTCCTCGGTTTCTTCTTTTTGATTTTGTTTTCATTTGTTTCTTTGTTTCTTTCTCGGCTTTCTTTGGTTTTTTTTTTGCTTTCTTCTGTTTTCATTGTTTTTTCTTCTTTGGATTCAACACATATCTACATTTTTCATATGTGTTGTACATTTTGCTTACATAGCAGGGACATTTTTGTTTTACTTATTTATCATTTATAAAATACATGATTAAATATTTTGCAAAATATATATTTTCATGTCTACTTTTGTCATACACATTGTACTTTTTTTATACATCTAAAATATTTTTATATAGATTTAACATTTTTATATAAGTTTAATATTTAAAATACATGATTGAATATTTTATTATGTAATCGTTTTGAACATTATTTCGAATAGTTATTAAACATTTTTTCAAATATACGTTGAAATTGTTTTTTTGTATGACTCACAAAATATTTTGAGCTATGCGAACATTTTTTTTACATAGGGTAAACATTTTCTTAAAAATGTCACAAACATTTTGTATGTAACATGTGAATATTTTTTTCTTCCAGATGTAACATAAATTTTATTTGAAATTTACGAAGCACTTTTTTGAAGTAAAAAATATTTTCTAAATTGGATAACATTTTTTTAAAATGTCAAGTACACATTTTTAAATGTTTATACATTTTCTTTGAGTGGTAGATACATTTTTTAAAAGTGGGGCGGACATTTTCTATGCACTGCATTTATGTTTTTCTGCATTTACTAATTTGTATTCATGATATATGTATTTTGTTTTTTCAAAATATAAACAAAAGATAAAATCACACATAATGTCAGCATTATGTCAGGTTGAACATGCTAGTCCGCAAGTTTTGGTGGGGGAGCAGAGATGGCAAGCGAAAGCCAAACTGGGTATCCTCGAAGGATATGTCACAACCTAAAGATACTAATAGAACACCCATGCGTTGCCACGGGCCCTTCAATTTTTCCTTTTCAATTGCACATATATGAATACAATGCACATCTCTTTGTGTCTACCACCCTCCATCTCTCTCTCTCTCTCTCTCTCTCTCTCTCTCTCTCTCTCTCATTCTCTCTCCCACCTTCTCTGAGTCTCATCATGTCTCTCTTTTCTCTCACACACTAAAACCTTTTCCTCGAGTCAAAACTTAATTTTTGGCTCAACTCAATTTTGCTCAGTGTTAACGTTCGGCAGCTACAGTAAACATCCTAGAAGGTTAAACATTAAATTGAAATTTTAACCTTTATACAGGCTAAGATAACTTTTAGAACTTCTGGATCACACAAATTAATGATTATAATCTGTACAACAAACAAAAATGACTTGACATTGTAAACTTTTTAATCCATGGCTAGACTTACATGAGCACCATGGCGTTAGTTCTGATACTTATTCTTGCCTATATTATACTTTTTGTTATTTCTAGAGAAGATATCCACAACTAATAAGTAAAGATTTTAAGAAAAAATATCAAAATCACCGCATCATGGAAATGACATACACAGATGGACCATGGAAAAAATAGTACTAAAAGACATGTATACAAGAATTTCTTAGAGGTTGATCATTGCATCGTGACAAGAGCTAACCTTGCCTAGACCGGCAAGATTCAAAGCAACAAGCCATAGATGTTTGGTTCACGCCTGACACTTCCCCTGTTGGTGCCGCCACCTAGCGTCCAAGCTTGCTTTCTTCACCTTTACTTTGTTCATGCCACCCCCCAATCCAATCAACAGATGAGTTGATTGCCCATCAGGCCACTTCTCTGTTTCCTGTCGAGCAACCATGGACGGTGTGTTGGAAAAACATCATGGAACATGTAAGCGTCACATCACTGGCATAGACCCTACAATTCAAGAGTCCAAAAATAAAATAGATGCTGTAAGACTACTTTCAAGATAAAAACTCTTAAATTCATCATAAAACGGATTGATTGACTGGCTTTAATACTGCACGTGCAACCATGTGTGCATATGATTAAAGCACATGAGAGAAAATATCTCTTTGGACAAAAATCTTATATAGAACATTCCATGGTAGATGACTGATAAAAAGGAACAAACAAACCAATGAACTTTGACCTGATGAGAAGAAACAAACAAACAACCATTTCTAAAATGTAAAAGAAACTAACACTCTCGGTAAAAGAAACTAAAAGTTGCTGACAAGCATTACATGTATATAGAACAAAGTTTTATTCACTCTAAATTTTACAGAAATTTGGCTCTTGTAGGAGGATGCTTTTTAGAACTTATTACTGGCCAACTAAATAACAATGCATTAAATAGCACACCGCCTATATCTGCCTAGATAAATACACATGTGTTGGCACGGAATAACAAAAAAATTAGCTTATGCAATTTTGCACTGATCAAACAAATTTGGCATAATTCGGATATGTGTTGAATATGATGTCATGCATATTTTAATATTTAACATTTTGATGCTAAGACAAACAAATCTTTCATTTCTTATACACTATCTGATTACAGATAACAACTACTTCTCTGCAAAGATGGAATGTGAAAAATAATTTGTGCCCTCTAACATGTAAGAAATAGCAACACTAAAATCACAATCTGAAGTTGCAAAGACACTTCACAACTATGACTTGCGTGAAAACCACACACACACATTTACTCTTGATGATCAGGATATGGTAACACATACCTTTCTCGTCTCCATACACTTCAGAAACTCTGCTCTCGAGGAAAAGTAATTATGCCAATAGCATTCTACGTTTTTTTGTACAAATAGGCAAATGGACATAAAGTGAATTTCCACCAAAGAAGGGAAGCACAATGCAATGAATGCCAATAATAAGCAATATATGCTCCCTCTACAACTTAGACAGACTGGAACATATTTTCTACCAAAGACGGGAGGCCCAATCTCATACTCACTATGCAATGCTAAAGGTCGTTAGTGTTCACCACAAGAGTTAATAACATTCCATCATGCTAAAGATCATTTAGTTTACAACTGGCAACAACAATGACAACACCAATAGCCTTCCCTGTGAACGCCTCCAAAGACGTAACATTTTGTGAAGTGACTCAAGTATCTCGTTAATTAGGCAAACAAAAATATTCCTTGCAAGAATTAAATATCAAGTTGCAAAATTTGTATTACCACGTTTGAATACTCAAGGCATATTATGTTACTGACATGGCTAGATAATTACCTACTTTTCTCAACCTTAGCACAAAAATCAATGTAAGCAGTTTTGAAACAATATGTACTAAATCATTAAAGCAAGAATATATATTTGATTCTGCAAAAAAATAGACTTCAACTACATTTATCAATAAGTGACCCATGGCTTAACCAAGCTTTGTGGCAGTGTTGGAACCTGCATCACAAACATGTTCATGGTAACAACTCTCATTCAATGCAGGATATTGCAACAAAATAGAACAAATGCAAAGGTGCAACGACGATAACTATCAGGCATCAAGTTCATGTCTTGCCCCGTGTTCGGCCAAAGTTAATGCATTCCTAAGATTTTTCAGCCAACTTGCATATGTCGCCTTATAATTTTCTAGTCTATATCCCATATATAATCAACTTTACTCTATCTCATATGTACCTTCTAACATGTAAGAAATTGTATAGCAAATCACAACCTGAATAAGGAAGTCATCGAGTACCAATAAATTGATAGAAACATGTGCATTTTAGTATTTTTAATTTCAAGAAAAGTTATCTAAAAATAATGTACATCTCATGTATAGCAGGCACTACTTCACTACAAGTATGCAATATGCTACAAATACACATACCGCGCAATTGGTATTCAATATGAAGAAAACTCCATCAGTTGGTTTGTCAGGTGGACTTATTACTATATGGAATGGCCATCTATTCAGTGGCTCTGTCATCAGTCAATCCTCCTACCAACTCACTGTCAAGCTATCGTGTAATCTATCTGGTCATATCTTTTATATCTGTAACATATATGGGCCCTGTCAGAATGAAGATAGAGTGGACTTTTTTGATTGGTTAAACAATACTGATGCATAAAAAATGGACCACTGGATGTTGGTTGGTGATTTTAATTTAATAAGAAGTCCTCATGACAGAAATAGACCTGGAGGAGATACAAATAATATGCTTATGTTTAACAGCCTACTCCAACAATTGGATCTTGTGGAGATCCCTCTCAAAGGTAGAAATTTCACATGGAGCAATATGCAAGACTTCCCCTTATTGGAAAAACTGGATTGGATATTTACTTCTGCTAACTGGACCCTATCTTTCCCAAACACACTGGCTCATCCACTCACCAGAGTTACATCTGATCATGTCCCTATACACATTCAGATTGGCAGTGATATTCCTAAATCGTCCATCTTCAGGTTTGAAAACTACCGGTTTGAATTTGATGGTTTTTATGAAACTGTCATACAATGCTGGCATAAGAACCAACAGTTGGCAAACTCTGCTCAAGATGTTGCTACCAGATTCAAGTGTCTTAGAATGGGACTCAAGAAATGGAGTAAGAAATTGTCCAAGCTCAACACTAACATTTCTGCTTGTAATTATGTATTGTCTATGTTGGATGGAATTGAAGATCAAAGAATCCTCAGCACTATGGAAGCCAATTTCAGGTCTATTTTGAAGAGGCACATTTCCAAGTTATTGGAAGCGAAAAGAATTTATTGGAAAACAAGATTTAAAATGAGGTGTGTGAAACTGGATGATGAAAATACTGATTTTTTCCATGCCATGGCTACCCATAGTTATAGAAAAAACTTCATTACTTCTATCAATGATGAAGATGGAAATCCTGTCCAAAACCATGATCATAAGGCTGCTATCATCTGGAAGTCTTTCAAAGACAGATTGGGCAAATCAATTGACCCACCTATGCTATTTAACCTGGAGGAACTTATTCACCCCTCTGACCTTTCTGAACTTGAAGCCCCTTTCACTATGGATGAGATTGATCAGGTGATTAAAGATATTCCATCCAAAAGAGCCCCAGGACTAGATGACTTCAATGGTTTTTTCCTAAAAAAATGCTGGGATATTATTAAACAAGATATTTACACTATGATTTGGGATTTTTTTGAAGGGAACAGTGACATTCAGAGTATCAACACTGCTTTCATTACTCTTATTCCAAAGATTGCAAACCCTCTCAATATGAATGATTTTAGGCCAATTTCCCTGGTCAGTCTTCCCCTAAAAACTATTACTAAGCTTATGGCTAACAGAGCTCAGAAAATTATTACTTTAGTTATACATTAGAATCAATATGGGTTTATCAAAGGTAGAAATATATAGGATTGTTTGGGATATGCCTTTGAATATCTCCACTTATGCCATCAGTCAAAAGAGCCTATCGTCATACTAAAATTAGATTTTGAAAAGGCATTTGATAAGGTGGAATACAAAACCATTATTGCTATGCTCAGACCAAAGGTTTTGGACCTAGATGGATCAATTGGGTAAACAATATTCTTCATACTGCATCTACTTCTGTCCTACTCAATGGAGTGGTTGGGAAAAAAATCATCTGTAAGAGAGGGGTCAGACAAGGGGATCCTCACTCCCCATTATTATATGTTATTACTGCAGATCTTCTTCAAACAGTTATTAATGCTGCCTGGTCAAATGGAGAATTATCTCTTCCTATAAATCATGCGTATGGTCAAGATTATCCAATCATACAATATGCTGATGACACTTTGTTGATTATGCCTGCTAATGAAGATCAGATTAACCACCTCAAATACCTTCTGAACCTTTTCAGTCTGTCCACGGGTCTTTTTGTTAACTTCAGCAAATCCTCCATGATTCCCATCAATGTTAATCATCAAGAGGTCACCAGACTTGCCACATTATTTGGATGCAAGTTTGAGAGCCTACCTTTCACTTATCTAGGACTACCCATGGGCACCACAAAACCTTCAATACATGATCTCATTCCTGTCATATCTAGAATTGATAAAAGATTATCTGTGGTTTCTAGATTCATGAACTACTCTGGCAGACTTACTTATATCAATTCAGTTGTTGCCTCAATGCCAATATTTGCTATGTGCTCTCTCAAAGTTCATATCACCATCCTAGACCATGTTGATAAATCAAGCAGAAATTTCCTATGGTATGGAAATGATATTGTTAAAGGAGGCAAATGTTTGGCAAGCTGGCAGATGATATGCAAACCAAAAAATCAAGGGGGTCTTGGAGTTCTAAATTTGAGAGAACAAAACAAAGCCCTACTTATTAAGCACCTTTACAGATTTTACAACAAGATGGATGTGCCTTGGGTTAAATTAATTTAGGGGGCCCATTATCATAATAATGAAGCCCCTCATTCTAACAGAAACAAAGGCTCTTTTTAGTGGAGAGATTGCATGAAAATGTATGATTAGTTCAGTGATATGACAACTTGTGATATTAAATCTGGTGAAACCAATATGCTTTGGGAGGACAAATGGAAAGGTGACATTATGAAGCTAAAGTTTCCTGAGTTGCACTCTTTCACTTATAAGGAAAATATATCTATCAAGGCTGCCAAGGATTTGGATAATTTGTATAGTTTATTTCAACTACCCCTATCTATCCAAGCACATCAGCAATTACATCAACTTTCTGGTGACTTAAATGCCATCAGGCACAACCATGATCATGATAATTGGACTTTCAACTGGAGCAGTAACAAAAGCATGAGCAAGAAGATTTATCAATTTATTATGAAGGGTGAAGATGCTGCTGACACTTTCAAGTGGATATGGAAATCATGTTGCCTACCTAAACATAAATTTTTCTGCTGGCTAATGCTTAATGACAGAATAAACACATGTGACCTCTTAACTAGAAAGAGTATGCACCTTGATTCCACTACATGTGTGTTATGTAATGCAGAAGATATGGAAGACATAACACACCTCCTTTTCACTTGCCCATTCAGTCAAGGTTTTTGGTGGGATATTGGATTTGAATGGAATTTAGACTTGGATATTCACAATATGATCATGGATGCCAATCACAGATACAAAATCAAACATTTCATGGAAATTATGATAGTGGGGTGCTGGAGCATTTGGAATCAAAGAAATGGGATGATATTTGATGGGATACCTTGCTCAATTAATGAATGCAAGTATGATTTTATCAGATCTTTCAAGACTACCATGATGAGAGCTAAACCATCTCTGAAAGATGGCATGTCATCCTAGATTGACAACATTTAATTTCAATAAGTTAGCTTATCATTTCTTCTCTTTTCCCATTATTTTGTAACTCTTCCTTTTTTGGTTGTTTCCCCAACAACCATTGTAAGACTATCTTTTTGATACTCCTTTATTAGTGAAAAATGCCACACAGTAGGGTTGTTGCCCTACTGTTCTTTGGTAAAAAAATGAACAAAACAGGAAATCTTAAAACTGCTCTGTACATGTACTGATTATGATCAACATAAGCTATATAGCTCATTGTAGAATGCAGTCTTGTTAAATTTGGAAGTAAGTCATGTGTTTGCATTTAAGAGCATAATCTTAAGGGCTTGAATTAAAAAAAGGGGGGGGGGGGCAAAGACAGATTAATTGACTCTGATCCATAACATATACATAGCAGCTGCCAGCCAACTCTTGTTGATCCTATCTAATACATGGACCTATTCGCCATTGAATAAGCCTACTGAATTAGCCGACCTCTCAAGACAAGCTGGCATTACAAGCATGGTCATACTTTAATAGTAAAACCACCTTGAAGCATTTCAGCAAAAGAGCGAGGGGTCTGGAGCGAGCAACCAACGGCCCTGGTTTTCTCCTTTTGTTTTTTTTCTGAGTTTTATCTCTTTTCGGTTTTGATAGGAAAAGACCAGACAAGGAGGTGGGCTATCGTTGAAAAAAAGTGGGGAGGTGGGATTGATGGAGGGGTAACTAACAAACGAAACAGCGTACGTACTCCTCTTTAATATTATAGACATAAACTATCTAAATCAGTGAAAAAAGTACTACCTCCACCCTGGTTTATTGGTCCTTTTAGTATTTTGTGTCAAATTTTGACCAGAAATTTAATTAACTAAATGTTAATGCATGTTACAAAAAATAGTATAATGAAAAATTATGTTTAAATACAAATCCAACAATATAATTTTTTATGACATGCATTAACATTCTGTCAGTTAAATTTATGGTCAAATTTTGACACAAAATACGACGAGAGCCAATAAACCGGAACGGAGGTAGTAGCGCGCTATAATAAAATAGTGCCGGTCTTAAAATACGCTATCAGCGACATTGTACATTAATTTATTTAGCAAGACAATTTTATAGTGTGCTATTAGCGGTGCTATAACATGCTATTTTTATTGAAAAATACGTTACAAATATATTAATAGTAGACTCAAGGAAGCATCAATACATTTGTCAACATGCATTCCCTTGAATGGTTGCTTAACAAGCCATCTCAAAATTCTACTCTACTTTAGTACAAGCCATACAAAAACATACTTGATTCAAGTTTGGATATGAGAACACCGTGGCAGAAGTATCTCTCTTTAGGATTTGTCAATGCCTCATGGTGCACCTCTCATAGTCTCCCTTTCCTCCGTACATTTTTTGCATCCTCAATTCCTCCTAGCGTTTCTTCAAACAAGAAAATGAGAAGATAATTTTTCGAGGGGCATCAACACAGAACCATGAGCTCCACGTCTTCTTGGAGACTATTGGCGAGTGAACCATCAACACAGAACCATGAGCTCCATGTTTTCCATTGACAACATCCTCCGCTCTAGCCTCTATCACAGAAGTTCTTTTCCATCGGATCTACAATGCCATATAACAAGATGATTTAAGAATGAACATGCAAGTATTCCTAGTATGAAAAGCATAGCAAATTAGAGTGCCAGAACATAACAGTGAAGTGGTAAAAGTGGTACACTTTTATGCAGAGTTGAGCTTCAATACAATGCCAGAGCAATATCTTCAGTGAACTGGGAATATGAAAATATCAATACCAAAAATATAATCCTGAAATGGTGTACACGAGCTTAACTTTGGATGCACAGATTTGCCAATTATGATGCCCAACTCAGTTGATGTTACCATGGAGAATTATATAACAAGCATTGAGCGTTAAATAGTGTCGGTGTACAAAAAGAGGGGCGCACTTTTGTACCCCTTATACCTGTGCACGGGCAGTAGGAGCCGCACCCACGGTCACACCAAGCAGAACAGGGGAGGTGAGCCAAGGTAAGACCGAAGCCCAAGGTAAGCAGAGCAACGCCAAGGCCAAGACCACAAAGAGCAGAGGGACGAAGCAGGTTCTCCCGGCAAGACCCTTGCCGGAGCAGCTTCAGCAGCCCTGGCAAGACCCTTGCCGGGGCAGCTCGCCCCACACCAACAGAGCGAGCCACCCTTGAGCCCATGGTCTCCAACATCACGTTGGGCCAGGGCTCGGGAGGCACCTCCGTGGAGGCATGCAGATCTTTGTGAAGACAAGGAACACTCAAAGATCAGATGAAGATTAGAAGACGATGATTCTCGGCAAGACCCTTGCCGAGGAAGGCCACCAGAGCCACGACAAAGTCCTTGCTGGGGACGACAGCGCACCACGGCAAGACCATTGCCGGGCCACCCGGCAAGGCCCTCACCAAGGGCGCCAGCGGGGCTACCGCCAGGCCCGCGCCAACCAAGTTTCCACCGCCGCTCACATGCAGCTGCCAGCCCAACCAGCTGGGCGGGCACCTGTGTGGCAACATGTAGCTCCCAGGCCAACTCATCGAGCACCTGCGTGGCGGCATGCAGATCTTCGTGAAGACTCCACCACCATGCCACCTCAGCTGCCTGCCTGCCTACATGGCACCACATGCCTCACTGGCCAGGGCGCGTGTCGAAGCGAGGAGGAGCGGCGACGGACGGGACGGGCCTCGCCCCCGTCCCCAATAAAGCAAGGGGACACCTAAGCTACGCATTAAATGCGTCTTGTCCTGTAATACGAGCGATAAGCTCAGGGCACTATGTGCCTTTCCACCTCCTGTGTGCCATTGTGGCAACCCCTTTCGACTATAAAAGGAGGCCCATGGCATACTGGAGAAGGATTCGGCTCTTTCGAACCACACACTCACCACAGCTAGTTCGAGAGCTCAAGAACTCTCTGAAATACACCCACCAAAGCAGGACTAGGGTTTTACGCATCCTCGCGGCCCGAACCTGGGTAAACGATCCTTGTGCTGGTTACTAATCCTGCTCTCCTCGCAACCCTGCGCCCCGGCAACTGTAGTAGGGATTCTTGTGATCCCATAGGTGTCGTTTCCCCGACATCTTTGGCGCGCCAGGTAGGGGGCGCGATTGTGAGAGTCTGGCCTAGTAGCTAGCCTAGCAGTTCTTCGTCGCCATGGCTCCTAAGAAGAAGATGACCACGGCGATCGGCTCGTTGGGAGCCGAACGGCCCGTGCCGGTGCGGACGAGCAGTGGACCAGTCGTGGACAGAACCCGGGCCGCGGTCCGCGAGCACCAGCATCGCCCTGGCAGTCAGAGCCTGGCGAGCAGCATCGTTCGCGCGCCAGAAAACCGGCTGCACGTGCCAGATCCAAAGACGGAGTTCGACCCCCCGCAGGCGGCGCAGGGCCCTCCAGGGGTGTCGTTGTGCTGCCTCCGGGCGGCGCAGCGACCTCCAAGACGCCCACACCGGTGACCACCGTGCACTCTTCCCATGGTGTGCGCGCCGAGTAGCGTCACCACGTTGGTGACCCTGGGCACCGCCGTGGGAAGAGCCCTGTGCGACATCCGCAAGATGAAGGGGTTCAGCATGCCCGCCGAAGTGCTGGCAAAAATGGCACGCTACGTAACGGAGCTCCTTCTAACGTAGTTAGAAGTCGAAGCACGCCGCGATCCACGCAGATGTCACCGCCGCCCACGCCAGCAGAAGCTTTGGTGCGCGCGCAGCTGCTCCTCGACTTTCCTCTTGCTGCGAAGAAGCTCGACGAGTGGAGGGCCACCATCCGGAGCCTCGTCGCCGTTGCCAACAAAGACGATCCGCGACCGGCGGGGCCCTCGGGTCGGCGCTCCACCGAGCCACCACGTGCTGGCGCTGGGAGGACCGGGGGAGCTGCGGGCACGGTGCACTCTCCTCCTCCTCGCCAGCCGCCACAGGCGTCTGCCCGTCGTGACGACGCTTGTGATAACATCTCTATAGCGTCGTCTGACCCGCGGACCTACCGCGACCAGCGCCAAGTTCTTCGAGAACGAGCTCACGAAGTTGCTCGGACCACCATCGCGCGCCGGCGCGATACACGCCACCAGTCGGACAAGCGGGTGGGACCCGCTATGGACCACCCAACGCCGGGGGGCTCCGGCGGCCTACCTTACGAGGTGGGCTGCCCGGCCTTTACCCGTGAGCTGCAGCAGTTCCAGTGGCCGTCCCACCGCACGTTCAAGCCCGACGTTGGCGAGAAGTACACTGGCAAGACCCATTCGTCCGAGTTCCTCAGCATCTACACCATCGCGATGCAGGCTGCCGGAGCTCGCGACGACGAGGTGCTTGCCAACTATTTCCCGCTAGCACTGAAGCCTAATGTTATGTCCTGGTTGATGCACTTGCCGGCGGATTCCATTTCTTCTTGGTCGGATCTGTGCCATGAGTTCGTTGGCGCCTTCACAGGAGGCCACCAAGCTCATGGCTAGGCCGCGATCTGCATATCATTCCCCAGAAGGGGAAACCCTGCGCAAGTACATCCAGAGATTCATCCAAGTGCAGTACAACATCCCCGACGTTCATCCCGCCGCTGTGATTAGCGCGTTCCATCAGAACGTGCGCAACCGCAAGATGCGCGAAGAGCTGGCGATGACCAAGGTTAAGGATGTGGCCGAGCTCTACGTTCTGGCCGATAGGTGCGCCCGAGCTGAAGAGGGAAGGAAGTACCCCGGCGAAGACGCCGGCACGGAAACCAACTCTACCGACGAAGACGCCGCCACCCCGACGAAGAAGGGCCGGTGTCGCAACAGGAAACGCAAAGGCAAGGCCGTGCTTGCCGTTGAAGGATCTGACGACACCGGCACTGCCAAGAAGTTCAAGGCAGACGCCCCCAACAAGGAGATTGCCGGGTGCGCCGCTTGCCGGGCCTTGGCGTCTACCGACAAGCCAGGAAGCTCCGGCAAGCAATACTGCAAGATCCACCGCACCAAGGGCCACGACCGCCAGAACTGCCGACAAGTCGAGCTGCTTGCTGAGAAGCAAAAAGCTGAGTACGAGAGGGGGGACAAGGAGAAGGACCAGGATGGTGCCGAGGGATCCGGCAAGAAGCATGGCGGCCAAGGAGGCCGCCGCGGCAAGGACAACCAGCAAGAGAGGCCCGCCCGGGGCCGTGACAAGAAACAAGAAGACGATGATCACGACGAGGACGATGAGTCCGGTGAGCAAGAGTTCCAGAAGGCTACGGAGGCCATGTGCGTCGATGGTGGTGCCTCGCTGCATACTTCTCACCGCCAGCTCAAGCAGTGGGCGCGTGAGATTACAGCGGCGGAACCATCGTTCGACGCTCAGAAGCCGCTGAAGTGGTCCAGCACGCCCCTCATCTTTGTCGCCGAGGACCACCCTGACTGCACAACCACGGTCGGGTGTTTGCCATTGTTGGTCTCACCAACGATACGCAACCTCAAGGTGAACAAGGTGTTGGTTGACGGCGGGGCCGACTTGAACTTGATCTCGCCCGTCGTGATCAGAAGACTGCAAATTCCTGATGGAGACCTCGAGGAAACGGGTACATTTCAAGGAGTCAATCCGGGGAGGAGCCAACCGAAGGGGAAGGTCACACTGCCCGTGACGTTTGGAGGGGAGTTGCACTACAGAACGGATAGGATCACCTTTGACGTGGTCGAGATCCCCTTGCCCTACAACGGGATCCTCGGCCGCCCAGCACTAGCCAAGTTCATGGCAGCATCACACTACGCCTACAACATGCTAAAGATGCCCGGGCCGTTGACCATCATCTCCGTCCCCTCCGACAAGAAGGACACGCTGATCTGCGCCGACCAACTCTACCAGGAAGCAGTTGCAGCGGCTGCCGTCAAGGCACCTGCTCCTGCCGATGAAGGCCCGGGAGGGAAGAAGAAGCCCGGCAAGACCTCTCACACCCACTCCGGCAAGCGCACCTCCTCGGAGTGTTGCGCTACCGTCGAGGACGTGCCAGAGAGTTCTACCGACAAGAGCAAGAAATCCAGAGCTGAGCCACCACAGACCAAGAAGGTGCCCAACAATGAGGATGGCACGGGAGGGGCCTTCACCATAGGCTCCACCCTTGACAGCAAATAGGAAGGCGCGCTCGTCACCTTCCTGCGGGCGAATGTCGACGTGTTTGCGTGGCAAGCATCCGACATCCCCGATGTTCCCAGGGAGGTGATTGAGCACCACCTAGCTGTCTGCCCTCATGCGCGGCCCGTCAAGCAGAAGGTCAGAAAGCAGGCTCTGGAGAGGCAGGAGTTCATCACGGAGGAGATCAGGAAGTTGGAAGCGGCGGGTTTAGTGAGAGGAGTGCTCCACCCGACGTGGTTGGCCAATCCAGTAGTAGTGCGCAAGGCAAATGGGAAGTGGAGGCTGTGTATTGACTACACATATATCAATAAGGCTTGTCCTAAGGACCCCTTCCCGTTGCCGCGCATCGACCATATTATTGACTCCACGGCCAGGTATGATCTGTTATCATTCCTCGACGCCTACTCGGGCTACCACCAAATCTTCATGACAAGAGAGGATGAAGAAAAGACAGCATTCATCACCCCATGTGGTATGTATTGCTTTTTACGGATGCCTTTCGGGTTGAAGAGTGCTGGCTCGACGTTTGCAAGAGCAGTCCAAATTGGTTTTGAACCTCAGCTCCATAGAAATATGGAGGCATACATGGATGACATAGTGGTCAAAACCAAGGATGGGCCAACTCTTGTGCAAGATCTGGAAGAGACATTTGCAACCTGCGCAAGATCAACCTCAAGCTGAACCCTGAGAAGTGTGTCTTCGGTGTTCCGTCTGGCAAGCCTCTCGGGTTCTTTGTGTCGCAGCGCGGGATCGAGGCAAACCCAGACAAAATCAAGGCTATTGAGCAGATTGAGGCGCCCAGGCGGATCAAGGATGTGCGTCGGCTCACCGGCTGCGTCACCGGCCGCCATGAGCCGACTCATCTCCAAGTCCGCCGAGCGCGCCCTTCCTTTCTTCAAAATCCTGAAGAAGGCAGGCCCAATGGAGTGGACCTCAGAAGCCGAGGCAGCATTGCAGGATCTGAAGAAATACCTTTCCTCCATGCCGATACTGGTTGCGCCTAAACCACAAGAGCCGTTGCTACTATATCTGGCAGCGACGAATCAAGTGGTCAGCGCCGCATTGGTGGCACAGAGGGAGGTCGACGAGGAGGCAGTGACGGTGGCAGAACCAGCGGATGGCAAGCCAAAGATTCCCCCGGCAGGGCCTGGTGCCGGCAAGGCATGGCCCCTGGCAGAGTCTGATGCCACCAAGGCAGTGCCCACGCAATCGAGTGAGGTGGTGCAGAAGAAGAAGATGGCGCAGCACCCGGTTTACTTTGTCAGCTCCCTCTTGCAGGGGGCTAGGTCAAGGTATTCCGATGTGCAAAAATTGCTCTTCGGCCTCCTTATGGCCTCGAGGAAGCTGCACCATTACTTCCAAGCCCACGAAATCACTGTCGTCACCCGCCTCCCATTGCAACGTATACTGCATAACCCGGATGCGGCCGGAAGGATTGTGGAATGGGCCTTGGAATTGTCAAGCTTTGGTTTAAAGTTTGAGAGTACATCGACAATCCAGAGCAGAGTCTTGGCGGAGTTCATTGCAGAATGGACCTCAACGCCTGACGAACAAATCCAGGAGACCACTCTCCCCGGCAAGGAAGCAGACCGCGACTGGATCATGGACTTTGATGGGGCTTTCTCGCTGCAAGGCGCCGGTGCCGGTGTGCTGCTCGTCGCACCCACTGGAGAGCACCTCAACTATGTGATCTAGATGCACTTACCCAGGGAGATGTCCACCAACAACACTGCTGAGTACAAGGGATTGCTTGCCGGTCTCAGGATCGCGACAGACCTCGGGGTTAAGAAGCTCATCGTCAGGGGTGACTCGCAGCTCGTTGTCAGACAGGTCAACAAGGATTATCAGAGCCCATTGATGGAGGCTTACATAGATGAGGTGAGGAAGCTGGAGGAACGCTTTAACGGTATCCAAGTGGAGCACGTCCCTCAAATGGATAACGACATCGCCGATTACCTATCAAAGCGTGCCGCATTCAAGCTACGTGTGGAACCAGGTACCTTTTTGCTCCGGTTAACTCAACCATCCGTCGAACCATCAGCGGGGCAGAACAAGCGGAGGAAGTCGGGTCCCGGCAAGTACTTTCCTACCGAGCCCCCTGGGGTTGCCGGCAATGGTGCTGCCGCGGGCGCTGAGCCTGCTCAGGAGCAACTGGCTCTGGCAGGGCGTCAAGCCCTGGCGGTAGAGACAGCCTCTCCCATGGCGGAAGAAATGCCTTTGGTCCTTGCCGTCGAGCCCCAGGCTCCGGCATGGGCGCAGCATACCGTCCAATTCCTCCAAACAGGGGAGCTTCCTGAGGAGCAGGAAGAAGCGGAGAAAGTAGCCCGTCGGTCTGCCCTGTACCAGTTCATCGATGACGTCCTGTACAAGAGAAGGCCAAACGGCATGAAATTGAAGTGCATCCCCCGGGAGGAAGGACTGGAGCTGCTGGCGGAGATACATGGAGGCATATGTGGCTCCCACATAGGGTCAAGGCCCTTGCCGGAAAGGCGTTCCAGCAAGGTTTCTTCTGGCCCACCGCCCTCCAGGATGCGACAACACTAGTAACCAAGTGTGAAGCGTGTCAGTTCCATTCAAAGAAGCTTCATCAACCAGCTCAAGCCCTTCAAACAATCCCTCTCTCCTGGCCATTCTCGGTCTGGGGGATCGATATACTGGGCCCTTTCCCCCGCGCTGTTGGGGGCTTTGAGTACTTGTACGTTGCGATCGACAAGTTCACAAAGTGGCTGGAGGTGGAAGCAGTGAGAAAGGTGACTGCTCAATCAGCTGTCAAGTTTTTCAAGGGACTGGTCTGCCGTTTTGGTGTGCCAAACTGAGTCATCACCGACAATGACACACAGTTCACAAGCCACACCTTCATGCAATACATTCAAAACCTCGGCAGCAAGGTGTGATCTGCTTCCGTGGCACACCCACGGAGCAACGACCAAGCGGAGAGGGCAAATGCTGAAGTGTTGCGAGGCCTAAGGACAAAGACTTTTGACAAGCTGCACAAGAGCGGAGGGCGCTGGATTGATGAATTGCCGGCGGTTCTTTGGTCGATCAGGACGACGCCAAATCGAGCCACCAGCCAGACACCTTTTGCCCTGGTGTACGGGGCAGAAGCAGTTCTCCCCATGGAACTCATATATGGTTCACCTCGAGTGCTCACTTATGATGAGCTTGAGCAAGAGCAGTTGCACCAAGATGACGCGACGCTCCTTGAGGAAGATCGTCTTCGGGCGGCTGTGAGAGCAGCGTGCTACCAGCAAGCCTTGCGCCGCTACCATAGCCACGAGGTTCATGCCCGAAGCTTTGAGGAAGGCGACCTTGTTCTTCGGCGCGTTCAGTCGGCCAAGAATTCCAACAAGTTGACGGCAAAGTGGGAAGGCCCTTATTGGGTAATACGAGTCACCAGGCTCGGCGCAGTCCGCCTGGAGACCGAAGATGCTGTCCCAGTGAGCAACTCCTGGAACATCGAGCATCTTCGCAAGTTTTACCCATAAGGCGCGACTTGCCGTGCCTCCCGGCAATCCACCTTTTGTACAAGCTTTGCCGGCAAGGCATGTAACCCTTTGTACAAAGCCAGGCGCAGACCCTGAGCATAAATGAATGAAGCGCTGGCGCCCTAAGTATAGCATGCATGCTAGGTCGAGTCTCTTCCTTGGTTAGGGTTGATAGTGCTTAGCGGCGGCTAACCCCTAGTCTAGAGGTCGAGTGCGCGTCTATCTGTTTCTTTTCTATCCTCCTTTAGTTCACAGGGCACATGAGCACTTCTGCTGAGCTACTTGGGAGAAAGGAAACAGACCGGCGTCCTGACCCCGGCAAACCAGAGTTGCCGGGGGCTGCAAGCACAAGGATTCAACCGCGACAAGACAAGGTTGCCGGGGGCTGCAGATCTAGATAAGTCTTTCATCCTATATCATGCATTTCGGAATGGAACTGGGATATGTGAAACCTTGTTTTATTTCTAGACCACCGTGCTCCCTTTTCCTATACCCAAGGTTTATCTCCTGGGCCCGGATTTGGTTGTAGCCGCGGTGGCAAGGAAGTAAAACGAGGGGCCTAAGCCCGCTTCATCCCTGCCTCCGCCAAGGGCGCGAGAATGGTCAAGCAAAGTGGGGGGACGGCTAGGCTTGTTGCCGGGTAAAAACGTGTATCTTAATTGTAAAAAGGATTCGTTCCTTGTCGCGGGGTCTACCCACGAATGAAAAACCCGGCAAACATCCCTTTTTCATTAAAAGCATCCCACACAGGTACAGTCCGTACGGAATGAAAAACATGAACAAAGGGGATTACAAGCTTTAAATTTAACAAGGCCCGAAGGCTTACAGATTAAAAAAGAGATAAGATGCCCGTGATCCCTTTCTTGTCCCTCTCCTCAGGAGGCAGGTCAAGGAGGCGAGAGGGCAAAAGTGGCGCCTAGGCGAGCTACGAGCAGCAGAAAGCACCAAGAGAACACCTCCGTGGCCGCCCACGGGTGGGCCGGTGATGACGGTGCCGGGAAAGGAGCTGGAAGACGAGGCGGCAGGACCGGCAGTACGCGACGAAGGCGTCGGTGCCCGCGTACTCCAAGTTGACGGCCTTGAAGCGCCCTCTTCCTCTTCCGCAGCCTCCCGACGCAAGCCGCCCAAGGAGATGGCCCCAAGAAGTTCAAGGAGCTGGCCCCACCCCCGGCAAAACTCTGCCGGAGGAGCGGCCAGGTGCAGATGCTGCTGCCGCACCCGCCCAGGCGCGGGGCGTCCGACGCCTAGTCGGACTCGTCCCCGTCATCTGCCCCGCTGTCCTCCTCATCACTTTCGCTCGAGGGAGAGCTTCCATCGTTGGAATCTCCATCGGAGGAGCTCTCCATGCAGCACTTCAGGAGAGTCCCGAAGTCTCCGAAGACCTTGATGGAAGCAGGTCGTCCTCCATTAATTTGAAGTAGAGGACGAGCCCCGCCGTCAAGCTGTGGATGCGAGCGAACGTCTTCCACCTACGACGGAGGTACATGACCCGAGGAGCCGGGAAGTCGACGTCGACCCGCGTGCCCCCATTCCCACAACCCCTCATGTGCAATCTGAGGGATTAGGGCGGGTCATGCTCCATCTCCCGAGCAAACGAGGTGGGAAGATGAAGACGGCGACGCGGAGGCCGGCGCAGCCCAATGAAGAACTCGCGGGGCTGGTCTCCAACATGGCCTTCCATCGGAAAAGGCATCATTGGCGGGGGCGAAGCCGGCGCGCCGCCCCGTCCTCCTCTTCCCCGAGCACCACGACCTCTGCCCCGGCCTCGCCCACGACCTCGCCCCCTCCCCCTTCCCCTCGCGGCTAGTTCCACCACCGCGGGCTCAGGAGGAGGAGGGATGCGCTGTCGGGCGGCGACCCTCGCCGCCACCGTCGAGGGACCAGGATTCCCCTTCTCCATGGTGAGCGAAAGGAAGAAGCAGAAGCGAGTGGAGACAGATGACAGAAGAGTGCAGGACGCCATCCCCCCTTCCCCCTCTTTCTAAAGTGGCGGGGACGGGGCTCGGCCGACCCGCTCGGCCAATCCAGCCACCAGAGGCGCAGGGAATCAGGACCGACCTGCTGCCCCAACCAGTGACGGCCCGGTTTCCCGCCTCCACCGCTTGCCACCCCAGGCGCATGAAGGACGCGTGGCGGACATGCAGAACCGAGGAGACGGGTGAAGCGACCTCTCCCCACCCCACGATCGTGGGGAGTGGATGCCTTGAAGACCGCAACCCGGCCCCGTTCAGTAAATGAGCCGCGCCTCCACGCCTCCCTCTTTTCACGGGGAAGGCATGAGCCGCCTCTTTACTGTGATGTGACGCATGCATGTGGAAACCGCCCCACACATGCCGCCCACGTCACGCGCACCCCTTCACGCCACGCCGTGCCGCGCGCTGGTCGTGGGAAGCACAACGTGCGAGAAGTTTTACCACGGTAAAAACCACCCCGCATGCCCGCGCACCGTTTTGGGCCTGGCCCAACAAGGTGTCGCGCTTATGTGTGGCCCAGGCCCGGGGGCTCCTGTCGGTGTACAAAAAGAGGGGCGCACTTTCGTACCCCTTATACCTGTGCACGGGCAATCGGAGCCGCACCCACGGTCATACCAACCAGAACATGGGAGGCGAGCCAAGGTAAGACCGAAGCCCAAGGTAAGCAGAGCAACGCCAAGGCCAAGGCCACAAAGAGCAGAGGGGCGAATCAGGTTCCCCCGGCAAGATCCTTGCCGGGGCAGCTCGCCCCACACCAACGGAGCGAGCCACCCTTGAGCCCACGGTCTCCAACATCACGTTGGGCCAGGGCTCGGGAGGCACCTCCGTGGTGGCATGCAGATCTTTGTGAAGACAAGGAACACTCAAAGATCAGATGAAGATTAGAAGACGATGATCCTCGGCAAGATCCTTGCCGAGGAAGGCCACCAGACCCCCGGCTAGGTCCTTGCCGGGGACGACAGCGCGCCACGACAAGACCCTTGCCGGGCCACCCGGCAAGGCCCTCACCAAGGGCGCCAGCCGGGCCACCGCCAGGCCCGCGCCAATCAAGTTTCCACTGCCGCTCACATGCAGCTGCCAGCCCAACCAGCTGGGTGGGCACTTGCGTGGCAACATGCAGCTCCCATGCCAACTCATCGAGCACCTGCGTGGCGGCATGCAGATCTTCGTGAAGACTCCACCACCGCGCCACCTCAGCTGCCTGCCTGCCTACATGGCACCGCATGCCTCACTGGCCAGGGCGCGTGTCGAAGCGAGGAGGAGCGGCGACGGACGGGACGGGCCTCGCCCCCGTCCCCAATAAAGCAAGGGGACACCTAAGCTACGCATTAAATGCGTCTTGTCCTGTAATACGAGCGATAAGCTCAGGGCACTGTGTGCCTTTCCACCCCCTGTGTGCCACTGTGGCAACCCCTTTCGACTATAAAAGGAGGCCCATGGCATACTGGAGAAGGATTCGGCTCTTTCGAACCATGCACTCACCACAGCTAGTTCGAGAGCTCAAGAACTCTCTGAAATACACCCACCAAAGCAGGACTAAGGTTTTACGCATCCTCGCAGCCTGAACCTGGGTAAACGATCCTTGTGCTGGTTACTAATCCTGCTCTCCTCGCAACCCTGCGCCCCGACAACCATAGTAGGGATTCTTGTGATCCCATAGGTCTCGTTTCCCCAACAAATAGCTTGAAACCTTATACTTAAGGTCAATTGTCTATCCGATTGTAAATGACATGATGCAATATTACATTATCAGTACTTAATTGAAGAATAAAATTATATTTGTGATTGTTATTAAAGTAGTCTTCATTCACAAATTCTATTTTAACAATTATGGAAAAGAATGGAGCCAAATTTTCACATATTTAATGTTTTTATTGCAATGCAAAATCTACAAAACAATAATTTACCATCAGTACATTCTTGACTCTTAGCTGGTTGTGAAATGCAAAATGTACAAAGTGTAATATAGATGGAAACTAAACCTAATGTAACCTTCACACCAAATGGTTTGTTATAATGGAATAAATTTGCGTACGAAATCTACAAGCTGAATCTACAAACCAAACTTTTTATTTACATGATGCTTATGATCCACTAATAAATTCAATTATCTATTCTACGATGTAGCTATCTCACCCCTGCACAGTTGTTAGGACAACCCAGATCCCCTGATAGTAGCACTTCGTCAATAGCTAGCAATCTGAATACTATTTCATTTGGAGGTTCAATTATACGATGATGCGAAGTGAAAAAATGGCAAAGCTGTAAGGTATTGACAATTTCCATCAGACATCATAAAAGAAGTACAACAAGATTCAATGCGAATTAATCAAATCACAAAAAATGTTTTGATACATTCTAGGTATGCAATAGATCACATCATCAGAATGCTAAACAGTATAAAGAAATACGAGCAACTAATTTCGGCTAGAAGAAAAATTTGATTGAAATATCCACTTGAAATTTGCAAGAAAATAGTGATTCCTACAGTGTTATGGTTGAGTACCTCGGTAATTAGGTGCAGAAAACATTCTAGGAAGTGTTACCATTCCATAGAAAAATGATCATCTCATACTTTAAAAGCAGCAGCATATATATGTGACTTGCAAATTTGACACCTCATCGAATGGCAGTTTATTGGTCAGCAACTCCCACATGACGATGCCATAGCAGTAAACATCCACTTTATTTGTGTAGTGATGTTTTCGCCATGTTGAAGTGTGACGCTGTTGTATAACTGCAACAACATAAGACGACGCGTCAGGTTTTGGAATCACGGGGATAAGAGCTAGAGCATCAGATTTCTCTTTGTATAGAAGGTCCTAAAATCAGTTAGCTCTAGAAACTTCAAGCGGGAAATTATCGAGAGGGCATACAAATTGAAGTATAATAATTTCAAGCATCAACTCGAGAAACTACCACCAGAAACCATTTTTGTTTCAGCTTCAGTTCATAATTTATTAATATTGACTATCTAGTGCGGAAAAGAGTGATTTATAACCTCTGTGGGCATCCATCGGTATGTCCCAGTTTCTTTCGTAATCATTTCGGCCACAGCTTCCTCTCGTGCAAGCCCAAAATTAGTAAGCTTCAGCCTTTTACGATTTGTAGTAAGCAAAAAATTGTCTGCACACACAAAACTTTTATTAGGACACCGTAAAAGCATAAAAAGTGTGATAGAGCAGTTTGACAAAAAGGTACAAAACAACTACTAGAAGAACCTAGAAGGTAAAGGAAGTAAAACAAAATGGTAAGACTGATAGGGTGAAAGAAACATATTGTGAGTGAACCATGAACAGGTACTAAAGCAGATACCATGCATATGAAACACGGAACATTTAAGAATGAGATGTAGAAACATCTTACTGGAAATTTTCAAATGATTAAGGGACCAACTACTGAAAACCAAACAAGTTGAACCAAAAAGAAGAAACTAAAATCAGTACCTTCGCAAGTAGTCATTCATTTTTGACACCAGATGTTATGATGATCAGGTGCAAGATGAAACAAATAGTACTCGCTCAAAGAAGAAAAGAGTGTTTTATTGAAGTGTCGTAAATTGTTAAAAGCAGATGCCTCTAACCCACTTAATTCTACAAGTAAGTAAGCAACAGACTAACTGCTGAATCCAATGATTGGTATCCAAACGAGGAAAAGGGCACATTGTCTTTAACCTGTTGACGATATGACAGCTTTAATCATCATTAGAAACAATCCTGATTAGAAATGCATTAGGATTTCTAATAAACCCCATGTTAGTAGATTGGTATTGTGAATCAAAATGTTTAGAAATCATATAATTCTACCACAACAAATTTAACATGAATATATGAGCATATCAAGGAAAAGTATCTTGGCAAAAATAAAATAAAGCATTCAGGATAGGAATATCACCTACCAATGGAACCTAATCCAATAAATATAGTAAAGATGAATAAGAAGTTCCCACGACAGTGCTCTAAGTGATCCTGATTTGCACATGTCAAAAGAATTATACCTTCATACCTCCAACGCCAATCGTTGGTTCACACCTTGGATCACCATGTATTTTTTCCTCGAAGGAAAAGACCAGTTGGTGAAAGAGTTCCAGATTCGTCAGTCCTTCATGATGGCAGCAATCTCACCAGGCTTGAACTGCAGAATTCAGTAGCAGAAAACAAGGGAAAAATCTCAGGCAGACAAGGGTAATAAATAGTAATAATAATCATAGCATGCACATAAAAATTTGAACTTATGGCACTCCTGAGGCACATTACATTAGGATTTGATTGTAAAATTGACTACCTTCTTAAACAACAAGATAGTTGTTACCAGCACCATGCAATGATATGATACGGCATGATATAACAAGCAGTCAGTTCAACCAGTCCAAGTGAACTTGAGGTTACCTGAGGCAACGCCACGTACTGATGCTCATCCTCTCCAGGTAACCCACGCCGACGCCGGAGTTCTTCCCTAAGTCGGCGGTGAGTAAGAATGTGTGCCCGATGTGCAGTTGGATGATAATTACTTTTTATGGGTCAGTGCAGACCATATGGTCAATCAATAATGCAAATAAACTTCATTTATATATTATTAGTTTACAAATAAGAAGCATTGTCTTCCTCTTCATGACTATACAAACACAAACATACAGATCGTTGCAAATTAAATCCAAACAAGAGAATCAGTGTGTCATGCCTAAGGGGTGGTGAGGATAAACAAGAACTTGTCTCCCCTAATTAATTCTAACTCAAGCTCTTTTTACGACTTCTCAGCTTTGAAGTTTTCCTACACCAATCTCGGTCCCATGGAATTCCATACAGACTATTTAGATGAAGCAAGAGCAACCATGTCCTGTAAAATAAAGATATATCAGCGTCACAAAGGTACTCCAAAAAGGAATCAAAATAATATAAAAGTGCAATGCAACTGGGCAACAATTTTTACTTATGTAAATCTATCTATGACAGCAGCGACCTACCACCAAAACCAGAGGTGGATGTCTCCATTTGTGGCGAGAGCATTCATGGCTGCATTTTATTTGGACACGGCCTGCAAGAACAACAGCAAAGCCTCGCAGAGCTTTTGTTGAGCAGTCAATCAAACCAGGCCTTTGCCGAGTGCATCTAAGGGGTGGGCTAAGCATGGTGGAGGACTGGAGGACCTGCAAGCCAGTTGTGCCGGAGGACCTAAAGTCTGCCCCAGGTTGATTTCGTCATAGATGAGAGGTCGGGAAGGACACCTAGGGTCCACTGATGGGAGGGTGGGGTCAGGCTTGCATAGAAATGGATGTCACGGCTTGAGAGGCAAAACTGACGGATCCGTCCTCACGCTGCATCGGAGTAGGGGTTGCCATTGAGGCATGGCCATGGCCTGATGCCACAAGACATTGCGTGACATCACATGACCACTGTTGGGGAACGTAGTAATTTCAAAAAACTTCCTACGTACACACATGATCATGGTGATGCATAGTAACGAGAGGGGAGAGTGTTGTCCATGTACCCTCGTAGACCGAAAGCGGAAGCGTTAGCACAATGCGGTTGATGTAGTCGTACGTCTTCACGATCCGACCGATCCAAGTACAGAACGTACGGCACCTCTGAGTTCAGCACACATTCAGCTCGATGACATCCCGCGAACTCCGATCCAACAGAGCTTCACGGGAGAGTTCCGTCAGCACGACGGCGTGGTGACGGTGATGATGATGCTACCGACGTAGGGCTTCGCCTAAGCACCGCTACGATATAATCAAGGTGGAATATGGTGGAGGGGCGCACCGCACACGGCTAAGAGATCAAGAGATCAATTGTTGTGTCTCCAAGGGGTGCTTCCCTCCCCGTATATAAAGGAGGCGCTCCATGAAGAGTCCTACTCCAACCGGGAGTAGGACTCCCCCTTCCAAGTGGGAGTAGGATAGGAGAGGGAAGGAGAGAGAGGGGGAATGGAAAGGGGGCGCCACCCCTTCCTTGTCCAATTCGAATTGGGGGGAAGGGGGTGCGCGGCTGCCCTTGGCCGCCCCTCCTCTCCACTAGGGCCCAATAGTCCCATTAGTCTCCCCTGGGGGGTTCCGGTAACCCCCCGATACTCCGGTTAATACAATTCTAGCATGAATAATAGACATTTATCATGAAATAAGGAAATAAATAATAACTTTATTATTGCCTCTAGGGCATATTTCCTTCAGTCTCCCACTTGCACTAGAGTCAATAATCTAGATTACACAGTAATGATTCTAACACCCATGGAGCCTTGGTGCTGATCATGTTTTGCTCGTGGAAGAGGCTTAGTCAACGGGTCTGCAACATTCAGATCCGTATGTATCTTGCAAATCTCTATGTCTCCCACCTGGACTTGGTCCCGGATGGAGTTGAAGCATCTCTTGATTTGCTTGGTTCTCTTGTGAAATCTGGATTCCTTTGCCAAGGCAATTGCACCAGTATTGTCACAAAAGATTTTCATTGGACCCGATGCACTAGGTATGACACCTAGATCGGATACGAACTCCTTCATCCAGACTCCTTCATTTGCTGCTTCCGAAGCAGCTATGTACTCCGCTTCACACGTAGGTCCCGCCACAACGCTTTGTTTAGAACAACACCAACTAACAGCTCCACCGTTCAATGTAAACACGTATCCGGTTTGCGATTTAGAATCGTCTGGATCAGTGTCAAAGCTTGCATCGACGTAACCATTTATGACTAGCTCTTTGTCACCTCCATAAACGAGAAACATATTCTTAGTCCTTTTCAGGTATTTCAGGGTGTTCTTGACCGCTGTCCAGTGATCCACTCCTGGATTACTTTGGTACCTCCCTGCTAAACTTATAGCAAGGCACACATCAGTTCTGGTACACAACATTGCATACATGATAGAGCCTATGGCTGAAGCATAGGGAACATCTTTCATCTTCTCTCTATCTTCTACAGTGGTCGGGCATTGAGTCTTACTCAACTTCACACCTTGTAACACAGGCAAGAACCCTTTCTTTGCTTGATCCATTTTGAACTTCTTCAAAACTTTGTCAAGGTATGTACTTTGTGAAAGTCCAATTAAGCGTCTTGATCTATCTCTATAGATCTTGATGCTCAATATATAAGCAGCTTCACCGAGGTCTTTCATTGAAAAACTCTTATTCCAGTATCCTTTTATGCTATCCAGAAATTCTATATTATTTCCAATCAACAATATGTCATCCACATATAAGATTAGAAATGCTACAGAGCTCCCACTCACTTTCTTGTAAATACAGGTTTCTCCAAAAGTCTGTATAAAACCATATGCTTTGATCACACTATCAAAACGTTTATTCTAACTCCGAGAGGCTTGCGCGAGTCCATAAATGGATCGCTGGAGCTTGCACACTTTGTTAGCTCCTGTTGGACCGATAAAACCTTCTGGTTGCATCATATACAACTCTTATTCCAGAAATCCATTCAGGAATGCAGTCTTTACATCCATTTGCCAAATTTCATAATCATAAAATGCGGCAATTGCTAACGTGATTCGGACGGACTTAAGCATCGCTACGGGTGAGAAGGTCTCATCGTAGTCAATCCCTTGAACTTGTCGAAAACCTTTCGCAACAAGTCGAGCTTTATAGACAGTAACATTACCGTCAGTGTCAGTCTTCTTCTTGAAGATCCATTTATTCTCAATTGCTTGCCGATCATCGGGCAAGTCAACCAAAGTCCACACTTTGTTCTCATACATGGATCCCATCTCAGATTTCATGGCCTCTAGCCATTTTGCGGAATCTGGGCTCATCATCGCTTCCTCATAGTTCGTAGGTTCGTCATGGTCTAGTAACATGACCTCCAGAACAGGATTACCGTACCACTCTGGTGCGGATCTCACTCTGGTTGACCTATGAGGTTCAGTAGTAACTTGATTTGAAACTTCATGATCATCATCATTAGCTTCCTCACTAATTGGTGTAGGTGTCACAGGAACCGGTTTCTGTGATGAACTACTTTCCAATAAGGGAGTAGGTACAGTTACCTCATCAAGTTCTACTTTCCTCCCACTCACTTCTTTCGAGAGAAACTCCTTCTCTAGAAAGGATCCATTTTCAGCAAAAGATGTCTTGCCTTCGGATCTGTGATAGAAGGTGTACCCAACAGTTTCCTTTGGGTATCCTATGAAGACACATTTCTCCGATTTGGTTTCGAACTTATCAGTTTGAAGCTTTTTCACATAAGCATCGTAGCCCCAAACTTTAAGAAACGACAACTTGGTTTCTTGCCAAACCACAGTTCATAAGGCGTCGTTTCAACGGATTTTGATGGTGCCCTATTTAACGTGAATGCAGCTGTCTCTAAAGCATAACGCCAAAACGATAGCGGTAAATCAGTAAGAGACATCATAGATCGCACCATATCTAGTAAAGTACGATTATGACGTTCGGATACACCATTACGCTGTGGTGTTCCGGGTGGTGTGAGTTGCGAAACTATTCCGCATTGTTTCAAATGTAGACCAAACTCGTAACTCAAATATTCTCCTCCACGATCAGATCGTAGAAACTTTATTTTCTTGTTACGATGGTTTTCCACTTCACTATGAAATTCTTTGAACTTTTCAAATGTTTCAGACTTATGTTTTATTAAGTAGATATACCCATAGCTGCTTAAATCATCTGTGAAGGTGAGAAAATAACGATACCCGCCGCGATCCTCAACATTCATTGGACCACATACATCAGTATGTATGATCTCCAACAAATCAGTTGCTCGCTCCATAGTTCCGGAGAACGGCGTTTTGGTCATCTTGCCCATGAGGCACGGTTCGCAAGTACCAAGTGATTCATAATCAAGTGATTCCAAAATTCCATCAGTATGGAGTTTCTTCATGCGCATTACACCAATATGACCCAAACGACAATGCCACAAATAAGTTGCACTATCATTATCAACTCTGCATCTTTTGGCTTCGACATTATGAATATGTGTATCACTACTATCGAGATTTAACAAAAATAGACCACTCTTCAAGGGTGCATGACCATAAAAGATATTACTCATATAAATAGAACAACCATTATTCCCAGATTTAAATGAATAACAATCTCGCATCAAACAAGATCCAGATATAATGTTCATGCTCAACACTGGCACCAAATAACAATTATTTAGGTCTAAAACTAATCCTGAAGGTAGATGTAGAGGTAACGTGCCGACCGCGATCACATCGACTTTGGAACCATTTCCCACGCGCATCGTCACCTCGTCCTTAGCCAATCTTCGCTTAATCCGTAGTCCCTGTTTCGATTTGCAAATATTAGCAACAGAATGAGTATCTAATACCCAGGTGCTGCTGCGAGCATTAGTAAGGTACACATCAATAACATGTATATCACATATACCTTTGTTCACCTTGCCATCCTTCTTATCCGCCAAATACTTGGGGCAGTTCCGCTTCCAGTGACCAGTCTGCTTGCAGTAGAAGTACTCAGTCTTAGGCTTAGGTCCAGACTTGGGTTTCTTCTCTTGAGCAGCAACTTGTTTGTCGTTCTTCTTGAAGTTCCCCTTCTTCTTCCCTTTGCCCTTTTTCTTGAAACTAGTGGTTTTGTTGACCATCAACACTTGATTCTCTTTCTTGATTTCTACCTCCGCAGCCTTTAGCATTGCGAAGAGCTCGGGAATTGTCTTATCCATCCCTTGCATGTTATAGTTAATCAGGAAGCTCTTGTAGCTTGGTGGCAGTGATTGAAGAATTCTGTCAATGACACTATCATCCGGAAGATTAACTCCCAGTTGAATCAAGTGATTGTTATACCCAGACATTCTGAGTATATGCTCGCTGACAGAACTATTCTCCTCCATCTTGCAGCTGTAGAACTTATTGGAGACTTCATATCTCTCAATCCGGGCATTTGCTTGAAATACTAACTTCAACTCCTGGAACATCTCATATGCACCATGACGTTCAAAACATCGTTGAAGTCCCCGTTCTAAGCCGTAAAGCATGGCACACTGAACTATCGAGTAGTCATCAGCTTTGCTCTGCCAGACGTTCATAACATCTGGTGTTGCTCCTGCAGCAGGTTTGGCACCTAGCGGTGCTTCCAGGACGTAGTTATTCTGTGCAGCAATGAGGATAATCCTCAAGTTACGGACCCAGTCCATGTAATTGCTACCATCATCTTTCAACTTTGCTTTCTAAAGGAACGCATTAAAATTTAACGGAACAACAGCACGGGCCATCTATCTACAACAACATAGACATGCAAAATACTATCAGGTACTAAGTTCATGATAAATTAAAATTCAGTTAATCAAATTATTAAAGAACACCCACTTAGATAGACATCCCTCTAATCCTCTAAGTGATCATGTGATCCATATCAACTAAACCATATCCGATCATCACGTGAGATCAAGTAGTTTTCAATGGTGAACATCACTATGTTGATCATATCTACTATATGATTCACGCTCGACCTTTCGGCCTCAGTGTTCCGAGGCCATATCTGCATATGCTCGTCAAGTTTAACCTGAGTATTCCGCGTGTGCAACTGTTTTGCACCCGTTGTATTTGAATGTAGAGCCTATCACACCCGATCATCACGTGGTGTCTCAGCACGAAGAACTTTCGCAACGGTGCATACTCAGGGAGAAAACTTATACCTTGAAATTGAGTGAGAGATCATCTTATAATGCTACCATCGATCTAAGCAAAATAAGATGCATAAAAGATAAACATCACATGCAATCAATATAAGTGATATGATATGGCCATCATCATCTTGTGCTTGTGATCTCCATCTCCGAAGCACCGTCATGATCACCATCGTCACCGGCGCGACACCTTGATCTCCATCGTAGCATCGTTTCGTCTCGCCAACTATTGCTTCTACGACTATCGCTACTGCTTAGTGATAAAGTAAAGCATTACAGGGCGATTGCATTGCATACAATAAAGCGACAACCATCTGGCTCCTGCCAGTTGCCGATAACTTGGTTACAAAACATGATCATCTCATATAATAAAATATAGCATCATGTCTTGACCATATCACATCACAACATGCCCTGCAAAAACAAGTTAGACGTCCTCTACTTTATTGTTGCAAGTTTTATGTGGCTGCTACGGGCTGAGCAAGAACCGTTCTTACCTACGCATCAAATCCACAATGATAGTTCATCAAGTTAGTGCTGTTTTAACCTTCTCAAGGACCGGGCGTAGCCACACTCGGTTCAACTAAAGTTGGAGAAACTGACACCCGCCAGCCACCTGTGTGCAAAGCACGTCGGTAGAACCAGTCTCGCGTAAGCGTACGCATAATGTCGGTCCGGGCCGCTTCATCCAACAATACCGCCGAACCAAAGTATGACATACTGGTAAGCAGTATGACTTGTATCGCCCACAACTCACTTGTGTTCTACTCATGCATATAACATCTACGCATAAAACCAGGCTCGGATGCCACTGTTGGGGAACGTAGTAATTTCAAAAAATTTCCTACGCACACACAGGATCATGGTGATGCATAGCAACGAGAGGGGAGAGTGTTGTCCATGTACCCTCATAGACCGAAAGCGGAAGCGTTAGCACAACGCGGTTGATGTAGTCGTACGTCTTCATGATCCGACCGATTCAAGTACCAAACGTACGGCACCTCCGAGTTCAGCACACGTTCAGCTCGATGACGTTCCGCGAACTCCGATCCAGCAGAGCTTCACGGGAGAGTTCCATCAGCACGATGGCGTGGTGACGGTGATGATGATGCTACCGACGCAGGGCTTCGCCTAAGCACCGCTATGATATAATCGAGGTGGAATATGGTGGAGGGGGGCACCGCACACGGCTAAGAGATCAAGAGATCAATTGTTGTGTCTCCAAGGGGTGCCTCCCTCCCCGTATATAAAGGAGTGGAGGAGGGGGAGGGGGCCGGCCTCCCTAGGCGCGCCCCATGAGGAGTCCTACTCCCATGGGGAGTAGGACTCCCCCCTTCCAAGTGGGAGTAGGAGAGGAGAGGGAAGGAGAGAGGGAGAAAGGAAAGGGGGGCGCCGCCCCCCTCCTTGTCCAATTTGGACTGGGGGGGGGGGGGGGGGGGGGGGGGGGGGGGGGGGGGGGGGGGGGGGGGGGGGGGGGGGGGGGGGGGGGGGGGGGGGGGGGGGGGGGGGGGGGGGGGGGGGGGGGGGGGGGGGGGGGGGGGGGGGGGGGGGGGGGGGGGGGGGGGGGGGGGGGGGGGGGGGGGGGGGGGGGGGGGGGGGGGGGGGGGGGGGGGGGGGGGGGGGGGGGGGGGGGGGGGGGGGGGGGGGGGGGGGGGGGGGGGGGGGGGGGGGGGGGGGGGGGGGGGGGGGGGGGGGGGGGGGGGGGGGGGGGGGGGGGGGGGGGGGGGGGGGGGGGGGGGGGGGGGGGGGGGGGGGGGGGGGGGGGGGGGGGGGGGGGGGGGGGGGGGGGGGGGGGGGGGGGGGGGGGGGGGGGGGGGGGGGGGGGCGCGCGGCTGCTCTTGGCCGCCCCTCCTCTTCACCACTAGGGCCCAATAGGCCCATTATCTCCCCGGGGGGTTCCGGTAACCCCCCGGTACTCCGGTTAATACAATTCTAGCATGAATAATAAACATTTATCATGAAATAAGGAATTAAATAATAACTTTATTATTGCCACTAGGGCATATTTCCTTCAACCACAAGTGTAGGGATCTGGGGGTCTAGGGGGTTCATGGCCGGAGAGGAAGAGGAGGGCCTGTGGAATGGAGAAGCCGACTCGGATACGAGTGGGGGTGACCATGGCGGCACAACTACTTCAGCAGGGTTGAGACCTTGAGACTGCAAGCCGAATCATGCAACAACGAAACTGAAGAACACCATTTTTTGGGGAACGTAGTAATTTCAAAAAAATTCCTACGCACACGCAGGATCATTGTGATGCATAGTAACGAGAGGGGAGAGTGTTGTCCACATACCCTCGTAGAATGAAAGCGGAAGCGTTAGCACAACGCGGTTGATGTAGTCGTACGTCTTCACGATCCGACCGATCCAAGTACCGAACGTACGACACCTCCGAGTTCAGCACACGTTCAGCTCGATGACGTCCCACGAACTCCGATCTAGAAGAGCTTCACGGGAGAGTTCCGTCAACACGCCGGCGTGATGACGGTGATGATGATGCTACCGACGCAGGGCTTCGCCTAAGCACCGCTACGATATGACCGAGGTGGAATATGGTGGAGGGGAGCACCGCACACTGCTGGAATAGATCAACAGATCAACTTGTGTGTCTAGAGGTGCCCCCCTGCCCCCGTATATAAAGGAGCAAGGGGGGAGGCGGCCGGCCAGGAGGAGGGCGCGCCAAGTGGGGGAGTCCTACTCCCACCGGGAGTAGGACTCCTCCTTTTCCTTGTTGGAGTAGGAGATGGAAGGAAGGGAGAGAGGAGGAGAAGGAAAAAAGGGGGGCGCCGCCCCCCTCCTTGTCCAATTCGGACTAGAGGGGGAGGGTGCACGCGGCTGCCCTGGCCGCCCCTCCTCTTCTCCCACTAAGGCCCATGAGGCCCAATTAACTCCCGGGGGGGGGGGGGTTCCGGTAACCCCCGGTACTCCGGTTTTTCTCCGAAACCACTCGGAACACTTCCGTGTCTGAATATAGTCGTCCAATATATCGATCTTTACGTCTCGACCAATTCGAGACTCCTCGTCATGTTCGTGATCATATCCGGGACTCTGAACTACCTTCGGTACATCAAAACACAAAAACTCATAGTACCGAATCGTCACCAAACTTTAAGCGTGCAGACCCTATGGGTTCGACAACTATGTAGACATGACCAAGACATGTCTCCGGTCAATAACCAATAGCGGAACCTGGATGATCATATTGGCTCCTACATATTCTACGAAGATCTTTATCCGTCAAACCGCATAACAACATCCGTTGTTCCCTTTGTCATCGATATGTTACTTGCCCGAGATTCGATCGTCGGTATCTCAATACCTAGTTCAATCTCGTTACCGGCAAGTCTCTTTACTCGTTCCATAATGCATCATCCCGCAACTAACTCATTAGTCACATTGCTTGCAAGGCTTATAGTGATGTCATTACCGAGAGGGCCCAGCGATACCTCTCCGACAATCGGAGTGACAAATCCTAATCTCGAAATACGCCAACTCAACAAGTACCTTTGGAGACACCTGTAGAGCACCTTTATAATCACCCAGTTACTTTCTGACGTTTGGTAGTGCACAAAGTGTTCCTCCGGTAAACGGGAGTTGCATAATCTCATAGTCATAGGAATATGTATAAGTCATGAAGAAAGAAATAGCTACATCCTAAACGATCAAGTGCTAAGCTAACGGAATGGGTCAAGTCAATCACATCATTCTCCTAATGATGTGATCCTGTTAATCAAATGATAACTCATGTCCATGGCTAGGAAACTCAACCATCTTCGATTAACGAGCTAGTGAAGTCGAGGCATACTAGTGAAACTTTGTTTGTCTATGTATTCACACATGTATTATGTTTCCGGTTTAATACAATTCTAGCATGAATAATAAACATTTATCATGATATGATGACATAAATAATAACTTTATTATTGCCTCTAGGGCATATTTCCTTCAGTCTCCCACTTGCACTAGAGTCAATAATCTAGATTACATAGTAATGATTCTAACACCCATGGATTTTTGGTGCTGATCATGTTTTGCTCGTGGAAGAGGCTTAGTCAACAGGTCTGCAACATTCAGATCAATATGTATCTTGCAAATCTCTATGTCTCCCACCTGGACTTGGTCTCGGGTGGAATTGAAGTGTCTCTTGATGTGCTTGGTCCTCTTGTGGAATCTGGATTCCTTTGCCAAGGCAATTGCACCAGTATTGTCACAAAAGATTTTCATTGGACCCGATGCACTAGGTATGACACCTAGATCAGATATGAACTCCTTCATCCAGACTCCTTCATTTGCTGCTTCTGAAGCAGCTATGTACTCCGCTTCACACGTAGATCCCGCCATGATGCTTTGTTTAGAACTGCACCAACTGGCATCTCAACCATTCAATGTAAACACGTATCCGTTTTGCGATTTAGAATCGTCCGGATCAGTGTCAAATCTTGCATCGATGTAACCATTTAAGACTAGCTCTTTGTCACCTCCATAAACAAGAAATATATCCTTAGTCCTTTTCAGGTATTTCAGGATGTTCTTGACCGCTGTCCAGTGATCCACTCCTGGGTTACTTTGGTACGTCCCTGCTAGGCAAATAGCAAGACACACATCAGGTCTGGTACACAGCATTGCGTACATGATTGAGCCTATGGCTGAATCATAGGGAATATCTTCCATTTTCTCTCTATCTTCTGCTGTGGCCAGGCATTGAGTCTGACTCAACTTCACACCTTGTAACACAGGCAAGAACCCTTTCTTTGCTTGATCCATTTTGAACTTCTTCAAAACTTTGTCAAGGTATGTGCTTTGTGAAAGTCCTATCAAGCGTCTTGATCTATCTCTATAGATCTTGATGCCTAATATGTAAAAGCAGCTTCACCGAGGTCTTTCATTGAAAAACTCTTATTCAAATATCCTTTTATGCTATCTAGAAATTCTATATCATTTCCAATCAGCAATATGTCATCCACATATAATATCATAAATGCTACAGAGCTCCCACTCACTTTCTTGTAAATACAGGCTTCTCCAAAAGTATGTATAAAACCATATGCTTTGATCACACTATCAAAACGTTTATTCCAACTCTGAGAGGCTTACACCAGTCCATAAATGGATCGCTGGAGCTTGCACACTTTGTTAGCCCCCTTTGGATCGACAAAACCTCCCCGTTGCATCATATACAACTCTTCTTCCAGAAATCCATTCAGGAATGCAGTTTTGACATCCATTTGCCAAATTTCATAATCATACAATGCGGCAATTGCTAACATGATTTGGACAGACTTAAGCATCGCTACAGGTGAGAAAGTCTCATCATAGTCAATCCCTTGAACTTGTCGAAAACCTTTCGCAACAAGTCGAGCTTTATAGACAGTAACATTACCGTCAGTGTCATCTTCTTCTTGAAGATCCATTTATTCTAATTGGCTTGTCGATCATCGGGCAAGTCAACCAAAGTCCACACTTTGTTCTCGTACATGGATCCCATCTCAGATTTCATGGCCTCAAGCCATTTTGCGGAATCTGGGCTCACCATCGCTTCTTCATAGTTCGTAGGTTCACCTTGGTCAAGTAACATGACCTCTAGAATAGGATTACCGTACCACTCTGGTGCGGATCTTACTCTGGTTGACCTATGAGGTTCAGTAGTAACTTGATCTGAAGTTTCATGATCAATATCATTAGCTTCCTCACTAATTGGTGTAGGTGTCACAGGAACATGTTTCTGTGATGAACTACTTTCCAATAAGGGAGCAGGTACAGTGACCTCATCAAGTTCTACTTTCCTCCCACTCACTTCTTTCGAGAGAAACTCCTTCTCTAGAAAGGATCCATTTTTAGCAACAGATGTCTTGCCTTCGGATCTGTGATAGAAGGTGTACCCAACAGTTTCCTTTGGGTATCCTATGAAGACACATTTCTCCGATTTGGGTTCGAACTTATCAGTTTGAAGCTTTTTCACATAAGCATCGTAGCCCCAAACTTTAAGAAATGACAACTTGGTTTCTTGCCAAACCACAGTTCATAAGGCGTCGTTTCAACGGATTTTGATGGTGCCCTATTTAACTTGAATGCAGCCGTCTCTAAAGCATAACCCCAAAACGATAGCGGTAAATCAGTAAGAGACATCATAGATCTCACCATATCTAGTAAAGTACGATTACGACGTTCGGACACACCAATTCTCTGTGGTGTTTCGGGTGGCGTGAGTTGCGAAGCTATTCCGCATTGTTTCAAATGTAGACCAAACTCGTAACTCAAATATTCTCCTCCACGATCAGATCGTAGAAACTTTATTTTCTTGTTACAATGATTTTTCACTTCACTCTGAAATTCTTTGAACTTTTCAAATGTTTCAGACTTATGTTTCATTAAGTAGATATACCCATATCTGCTCAAATCATCTGTGAAGGTGAGAAAATAATGATACCCGCCGCGAGCCTCAACATTCATCGGACCACATACATCAGTATGTATGGTCTCCAACAAATCTGTTGCTCGCTCCATTGTTCCGGAGAACGGCGTCTTAGTCATCTTGCCTATAAGGCATGGTTCGCAAGCACCAAGTGATTCATAATCAAGTGATTCCAAAAGTCCATGAGTATGGAGTTTCTTCATGCGCTTTACACCAATATGACCCAAACGGCAGTGCCACAAATAAGTTGCACTATCATTATCAACTCTGCATCTTTTGGCTTCAACATTATGAGTATGTGTATCACTACTATCGAGATTCAACAAAAATAGACCACTCTTCAAGGGTGCATGACCATAAAAGATATTACTCATATAAATAGAACAACCATTATTCTCAGATTTAAATGAATAACCGTCTCACATCAAACAATATCCAGATATAATGTTCATGCTTAACGCTGGCACCAAATAACAATTATTTAGGTCTAAAACTAATCCCGAAGGTAGATGTAGAGGTAGCGTGCCGATGGCGATCACATCGACTTTGGTACCATTTCCCACGCGTATCATCACCTCATCCTTAGCTAGTCTTCGCTTAATCCGTAGTCCCTGTTTCGAGTTGCAAATATTAGCAACAGAACCAGTATCAAATACCCAGGTGCTACTGCGAGCTCTAGTAAGGTACACATCAATAACATGTATATCACATATATCTTTGTTCACGTTGCCATCCTTCTTATCCGCCAAATACTTGGGGCAGTTCCGCTTCCAGTGTCCAGCCTTGCTTGCAGTAGAAGCACTCAGTCTCAGGCTTAGGTCCAGACTTGGGTTTCTTCTCTTGAGCAGCAACTTGTTTGCTGTTCTTCTTGAAGTTTCCCTTCTTCTTCCCTTTGCCCTTTTTCTTGAAACTGGTAGTCTTGTTGACCATCAACACTTGATGCTCCTTCTTGATTTCTACCTCCATAGCCTTTATCATCGCGAAGAGCTCAGGAATTGTCTTATCCATCCCTTGTATATTATAGTTCATCACAAAGCTCTTGTAGCTTGGTGGCAGTGATTGAAAATTCTGTCAATGACACTATCATCCGGAAGATTAACTCCGAGTTGAATCAAGTGATTGTGATACCCATACATTTTGAGTATATGTTCACTGACAGAACTATTCTCCTCCATCTTGCAACTGTAGAACTTATTGGAGACTTCATATCTCTCAATCCGGGCATTTGCTTGAAATATTAACTTCAACTCCTGGAACATCTCATATGCTCCATGACGTTCAAAACGTCGTTGAAGTCGCGGTTCTAAGCCGTAAAGCATGGCACACTGAACTATCGAGTAGTCATCAGCTTTTCTCTACCAGACGTTCTTAACGTCGTCAGTTGCTTATGTAGCAGGCCTGACACCCAGTGGTGCTTCCAGGACGCAATTCTTCTGTGCAGCAATGAGGATAATCCTCAAGTTACAGACCCAGTCTGTGTAATTGCTACCAGCATCTTTCAACTTTGCTTTCTCAAGGAACGCATTAAAATTCAACGGAACAACAACACGGGCCATCTATCTACAATCAACATAGACAAGCAAAATACTATATGGTACTAAGTTCATGATAAATTTATGTTCAATTAATCATATTACTTAAGAACTCCCACTTAGATAGACATCCCTCTAATCATCTAAGTGATCACGTGATCCAAATCAACTAAACCATGTCCGATCATCACGTGAGATGGAGTAGTTTTCAATGGTGAACATCACTATGTTGATCATATCTACTATATGAATCACGCTCGACCTTTCGGCCTCAGTGTTCCAAGGCCATATCTGCATATGCTAGGCTCGTCAAGTTTAACCTGAGTATTCTGAGTGTGCAAAACTGGCTTGCACCCGTTGTAGAAGAACGTAGAGCTTATTACACCTGATCATCACGTGGTGTCTCGGCACGACGAACATTGGAAACGGTGCATACTCAGGGAGAACACTTTTATCTTGAAATTTAATGAGAGATCATCTTATAATGCTACCGTCAATCAAAGCAAAATAAGATGCATAAAAGATAAACATCACATGCAATCAATATAAGTGATATGATATGGCCATCATCATCTTGTGCTTGTGATCTCCATCTCCGAAGCACCATCATGATCACCATCATCACCGGCATGACACCTTGATCTCCATCGTAGCATCGTTGTCGTCTCGCCAACTATTGCTTCTACGACTATCGCTACCGCTTAGTGATAAAGTAAAGCAATTACAGGGCGATTACATTGCATACAATAAATCGACAACCATATGGCTCCTGCCAGTTGCCGATAACTCGGTTACAAAACATGATCATCTCATACAATAAAATATAGCATCATGCCTTGACCATATCACGTCACAACATGCCCTGCAAAAACCAAGTTAGACGTCCTCTACTTTGTTGTTGCAAGTTTTACGTGGCTGCTACGGGCTAAGCAAGAACCGTTCTTACCTACGCATCAAAACCACAACGATAGTTCATCAAGTTAGTGTTGTTTTAACCTTCTCAAGGACCGGGCGTAGCCACACTCGGTTCAACTAAAGTTGGAGAAACTGACAACCGCCAGCCACCTATGTGCAAAGCACATCGGTAGAACCAGTCTCGCGTAAGCGTACGCGTAATGTCGGCCCGGGCCGCTTCATCCAACAATACCGCCGAACCAAAGTATGACATGCTGGTAAGCAGTATGACATGTATCGCCCACAACTCACTTGTGTTCTACTCATGCATGTAACGTCTACGCATAAAACCAGGCTCTGACACTACTGTTGGGGAACGTATTAATTTCAAAAAAATTCCTACGCACACGCAGGATCATGGTGATGCATAGCAACGAGAGGGGAGAGTGTTGTCCACGTACCCTCGTACACCGAAAGCGGAAGCGTTAGCACAACGCGGTTGATGTAGTCGTACGTCTTCATGATCCGACCGATCCAAGTAACGAACTGTACGATCTTGAGAAGAGGTGTCTAGAGGGGGGGGGGTGATTAGACACTAAGTACCAAAGTTGCAGTTTTTAACTTCTTTAGGTTTAAGTGGAGTTTAGGCACAAGTTTAACATTCTCAATACATAACAAGCAAGTATGCAAAGAGTATGTGAGCAGCGGAAAGTAAAGCATGCAACTTGCAAGAATGTAAAGGGAAGGGTTTGGAGAATTCAAACGCAATTGGAGACACAGATGTTTTTTTCGTGGTTCCGATAGGTGGTGCTATCGTACATCCATGTTGATGGAGACTTCAACCCACGAAGGGTAACGGTTGCGCGAGTCCATGGAGGGCTCCACCCACGAAGGGTCCACGAAGAAGCAACCTTGTCTATCCCACCATGGCCGTCGCCCACGAAGGACTTGCCTCACTAGCGGTAGATCTTCACGAAGTAGGTGATCTCCTTGCCCTTACAAACTCCTTGGTTCAACTCCACAATCTTGTCGGAGGCTCCCAAGTGACACCTAGCCAATCTAGGAGACACCACTCTCCAAGAAGTAACAAATGGTGTGTTGATGATGAACTCCTTGCTCTTGTGCTTCAAATGATAGTCTCCCCAACACTCAACTCTCTCTCTCTCTTAGGATTTGGATCTGGTGGAAAGAAGATTTGAGTGGAAAGCAACTTGGGGAAGGCTAGAGATCAAGATTCTTGTGGTTGGAATGGAATATCTTGGCCTCAACACATGAGTATGTGGTTCTCTCTCAGAACTGGTAAGTTGGAAGTGTAGGTTTGTTCTGATGGCTCTCATCGCGAATGAAGAGGAGGTGGAGGGGTATATATAGCCTCCACACAAAATCTAACCGTTACACACAATTTACCAAACTCGGTGGGACCGAATCATCAAACTCGGTCGGACCAATTTAGTAAACCTAGTGACCGTTAGGATTTTCGGTGGGACCGATATGCAACTCGGTAGGACCGATATGGTTAGGGTTAGGGCATAACGTAATCTCCGTGAGACCGATTACACAAACTCGGTGAGACCGATTTTGGTAATTAGCTAACCAGAGAGTTGGTCAGGCAAACTCGGTGGGACCGATTACTCAAACTCGGTGGGACCGATTTTGGTAATAAGTTAACCAGAGAGTTTGCATTGTAATCTCGGTAGTACCGATTACACAAACTCGGTGAGGCCGATTTTGGTAATGGACATACACAGAGAGATTGCAATCCCATCTCGGTGAGACCGAGATCCCTATCGGTGAAACCGATTTGCCTAGGGTTCATGGCAGTGGCTATGACATCTGAACTCGGTGGCGTCGGATAGAAAGAATCGGTAGGACCGAGTTTGACTTTAGGTTTAGGTCATATGTGTGGAAGTGGGAAAGTAGTTGAGGGTTTTGGAGCATATCACTAAGCACATGAAGCAAGAGGCCCATTAAGCAACACCTCATCCCTCCTTGATAGTATTGGCTTTTCCTATAGACTCAATGTGATCTTGGATCACTAAAATGTAAAATAAAGAGTCTTGAGCTTGAAGCTTGAGCCAATCCTTTGTCCTTAGCATCTTGAAGGAGTTCCCACATCCTTTAGTCCATGCCACTCCATTGTTGAACTTATCTGAAACATATTAGATAAAAGTGTTAGTCCAACAAGAGATATGTTGACATTAATTACCAAAACCACCTAGGGAGCACTTGTGCTTTCACGAACGTACGACACCTCCGAGTTCAGCACACGTTCAGCTCGATGACGTCCCACGAACTCCGATCCAACAGAGCTTCACGGGAGAGTTCCGTCAGCACGACGGCGTGATGATGGTGATGATGTTGCTACCGACGCAGGGCTTCGCCTAAGCACCACTACGATATGACGGAGGTGGAATATGGTGGAGGGGGGCACCGCACATGCTGGAATAGATCAACAGATCAACTTGTGTGTCTAGAGGTGCCCCCTGCCCCCGTATATAAAGGAGCAAGGGGGGGAGGCGGCCGACCAGGAGGAGGGCGCGCCAAGGGAGAGAGTCCAACTCCCACTGGGAGTAGGACTCCTCCTTTTCCTTGTTGGAGTAGGAGAGGGAAGGAAGGGAGAGAGGAGGAGAAGGAAAAAAGGGGGGCGCCGCCCCCCTCCTTGTCCATTTCGGACTAGAGGGGGAGGGGGCGTGCGGCTGCCCTGGCTGCCCCTCCTCTTCTCCCACTAAGGCCCATGAGGCCCAATTAACTCCCCGGGGGGTTCCGGTAACCCCCGGTACTCCGGTTTTTCTCCGAAACCACTCGGAACACTTCCGGTGTCCGAATATAGTCGTCCAATATATCGATCTTTACGTCTCGACCTTTTTGAGACTCCTCGTCCTGTCTGTCATCATATCCGGGACTCCGAACTACCTTCAGTACATCAAAAGACAAAAACTCATAATATCGATCGTCACCAAACTTTAAGCGTGCGGACCCTATGGGTTTGAGAACTATGTAGACATGACCGAGACATGTCTCCGGTCAATAACCAATAGCGGAACCTGGATTCTCATATTGGCTCCTACATATTCTACGAAGATCTTTATCGGTCAAACCGCATAACAACATACGTTGTTCCCTTTGTCATCGGTATGTTACTTGCCCGAGATTCGATCGTCGGTATCTCAATACCTAGTTCAATCTCATTACCCGCAAGTCTCTATACTCGTTCCGTAATGCATCATCCCGCAACTAACTCATTAGTCACATTGCTTCCAAGCCTTATAGTGATGTGCATTACCGAGAGGGCCCAGAGATACCTCTCCGACAATCGGAGTGACAAATCCTAATCTCGAAATACGCCAACTCAACAAGTACCTTTGGAGACACCTGTAGAGCACCTATATAATCACCCAGTTACGTTGTGACGTTTGGTAGCACACAAAGTGTTCCTCCGGTAAGCGGGGGTTGCATAATCTCATAGTCATCGGAACATGTATAAGTCATGAAGAAAGCAATAGCAACATACTAAATAATCAAGTGCTAAGCTAACGGAATGGGTCAAGTCAATCACATCATTCTCCTAATGATGTGATCCCGTTAATCAAATGATAACTCATGTCCATGGCTAGGAAACTCAACCATCTTCGATTAACGAGCTAGTCAAGTAGAGGCATACTAGTGACACTTTGTTTGTCTATGTATTCACACATGTATTATGCTTCCGGTTTAATACAATTCTAGCATGAATAATAAACATTTATCATGATATGAGGAAATAAATAATAACTTTATTATTGCCTCTAGGGCATATTTCCTTCACATTTACCTCTGAATGGCACGCATCCTCTCTTGAAAAAGCAGATCCTAGTTGAGGTAGTTGAAGAATCCACACGCACTGGGGTGAACTGGAGGTAGGCTGGCAGCCCCATCTCCTTGGCCACATGCACCGCGGATCCCATGGCACAGTCGGCGACAACATGGATCACAGGCAGGATTCCCTTCATCCTTCTGTGCCTCCCAACAAGCTCCGCCGCTTGGCGTCGTGCTCGGAACCAGCGAGCTGGGCAGCGGCCTATGTGTTGCTATGGACGAAGGCAGCAGCATCCCTCGGGATTCGCAGCAGCGGCGACGGCGGTGTAGAACCGTAGACAAAGATCAAGGTCGGTATAGGGCGGCGGCAGCGCCCCTGCCTCGAGGAGAGGACCCTAGATTACGAGGACAGGATGGCGGCGTGAGGACAAGATGGCGTCGGGAGGATCGAGAGGCACTGGCGGCAGCGTCCCAAGACCACGCCCTAGGATTTCCTAGATCGAGGAAGCAACTGGATTGAGAGGAAAAAATACGGGCTCAAAACCCGTTTTTTTAGTGTGTGCGTAGGGGTGGGGTGGGGGAGTGGACGAAAAAAATCCTACGAAAAAAACCGGACGAAAATGGTGGGACGAAAATTGACCGGCGGAGACTACCAACTGCTTCATTAGGAGTAGAGATGGGAGGACTAAGGTTTAAGGATTTTGAGCTTTTTAACTTAGCGTTGCTGGCTAGGCAGGCGTGGCGAATCCTACAGAATCCAGACTCTTTGAGCTCCCGCATCTTGAAAGGAATTTTAGTTCGCGAATACAACTATGCTGGAGGCCAACATTGGTAGACACCCGAGCCAAATATGGAGGGCAATAGTGGAAGGAAGAGATATATTGAAACAAAGCTTGATTAAAAGGATTGGCAATGGTGCAAGCACTAACATCTGGAATGAGAATTGGATTCCAAGAGATGAATTCATGAGACCATATGGGAGCCGATCTGCAAACCCCCCAGAAAATGTTTCTGAATTAATAGATACCACGTCGGCGTGCTGGAATGTTCAACGGATCAGAGAAGTTCTTTTGCCCATAGATATCCCTCATGTTCTCAGCATCCCGCTATGCACTATGAACCTTTCGGACTGTTGGTGCTGGAATTTTGAGAAGAATGGCGCCTTCTCAGTACGGTCCGCATATAAGATGTTGGTAGCAACGAAGCAAAGAAGAGGAGCATGGCTCGAAGGGACAGTGGGAACTTCGAACATATTGCAAGAAAAGAGCTCATGGAAGTCAACATGGCATGTTAGTGTCCCGGGGAAATAAGGATGTTCCTCTGGCGACTTGCGAGGCATTCCTTACCCACTGAGGATGTTAGGGAGCACCAAAACATGACTACTTCAAGTTCGTGCAGACTATGTGGCGCACATGATTCTTGGAGGCACTCTCTTCTGGACTGCTCCATGTCTAGATGTATATGGGCATTGGCGAACAAGGAGCTAGCGGACCAGCTGAGGGAATCAAGCGAGCCGGGTGCTAAACAGTGGTTGTTCTCATTGATACGCTCGTTATCGCATGAAGCTTTTGTGAAATTGGCAGTAACACTTTGGGCGACATGGACGGTGAGGAGAAAGGCAACCCGCGAGGGCATTTTCTAGAGCCCCCATGCGATCCACGCTTTCATCAATTGTTATCTAGTGGAGCTGGAAATAGTCAAGGAGCAGCAGCAAGGAACGTCGAGAACAGCAGCACCCCGCACATCAATAATAGGCAGTGTAAGGCCAAAGGCTCCGCCGGCAGGTTTTGTTAAAATCCATGTCGACGTGGGAGTATCCAAACGCCACGGAAGAGGGGCGGCAGTGGCTGTGTGTCGCGACGAACGGGGGAATTACTTAGGAAGCTCAGCGCTGGTGGTTGAAGGGATGTAGGATGCGGCGATTCTCAAATGCATGGCATGCAGGGAAGCTTTAGCACTTGCCGAGGATTTATCAGTTCAGAATTTGATCGTGGCATCGGATGCAAAATAAGTTGTGCAAGACATATCCAGCACTAGTAGGGGTCTTTATGGCATGGTTATCTCAGAAATCAAGTCGAGAGTCTTGAGTTTAAACTGCAACATAGTTTTTAAGGGTGCCGGTCTAACGGAGATGCTCATAGTTTAGTTAAATTTTTTCTTTCTTTAGTTCGCGAGCGCCACATGTGGCTTGTTCACCCCCATAATCCTCTTTGTATCTCATAAACTGTGGTTTTTGATGAATGAATAAAGTCCTTCATCCAAAAAAAAAAAAATGTCAGGTTGACATGACCATTTCGTAACTGGCCAGCACACTAGCAGGCGATGCTTGCGTATGGCTCGCTGCGGGCCGCATGTACCTTCTAAAAAAATGCAAGCGACCCGTACTTTTTTAAAAGGTAATATCGACCCGTACATAATATAAGTCCGTTTCGGGCAAGTACAATGGTGACATATAAATACATACGCCACATTGATTGTTTCTCTTCAATATAAGCTATTTTTAGTGGGCCTCATCAACGAAAAGAAATGAGTAAAATGTATCTGTGGTCATTGTATTTGTGTCGAAAGTTCATTTTGGTCACTCTACTCAAGAATACGATCAATACGGTTATTATATACGCATTACGATGATTATACGGTCACTGATTTATCGTATGGCTTCGTATTTTGTTTAAGCTGACCGGTCAAACTTCTTATATGGCAGCCTAATCTCCTCTCTACATATGCGGTCCCACCTGTCAGTGGGTTGGGGAAAGAAATAAATAGGAAAAACTGTGCATCGGAGGGGGGCTAGATCCTGGGACTTGCGCTAGCGCTACCACGTACCCACCCGCGCTAGCCAGTACGCTTGCACACACTCGCTAGCAGGCATGCACACGCTCGTACACTAGCACGCACGCATACTAGCACCGTAGTAGCACGCATGGACACACTCACTAGTAGGCATGCACACGCTCATACACTAGCACGCACACACGCACACGCCGGCGACGAAGCTGATATCATAGCGTCATGCTTCGGCAGCCAAGCCATCATCATGCACACGCACATCGACAAGAGCTACCAGGTGTGGGTGTCCGGTATCGTCGTTGTCTGCCATGTGACCATCTCACTCAAGACTGAGAATTGGTATTCGTTTGCGCCACTTTTTCCCATTGCTCCTATGCATCACCCAACATCGATCAGTACCACGACCCAGCAAGTGCTTGTGAGGCGTTGTGCAAGGCAGGACTCCATCCATGAGCTGCATGGTGAGGCAGTGGAGGGAGTATGGCGTGAGACGGCAGCAATGCGGGCGGGTGTGCACTCCGTACATGTGTGTGCCCTGTATGCATCCGTGGTAGTGCGTGCGTGCACACAAGGACTGGTGTGCACTGCGTACGTGCGTGCGTGAGTGGGTGCACTGCATGCGTGATTGCATGCTTATGTCCATCAAACTACTACTCCCTCCTTTCATATATATAGGGCCCAATACATTTTTCGAGGTTGCCTTTGACTATTGATAAGATTAATAATATATGAGATGTATAATGTAAAAATTATATCATTAAAAGCTCCTTCCATGTACGAATTTGATGATGTGCTTTGCGTAACTTGCATGCCATATATTATTGCTCTAACATGTGGTCAAAGTTAGTCTCAAAAAACGCATTAGGCCCTACATACATGGAAGGAGTGAGTATGTCACTATCAAGTTAAACACAAAGCGGTTAGTCTCTGGTGGCTAATACACGCGGGTTGCTCCTTGGATATGTGGTTTGAATACCGATGGACGCATGAATATTTATTTGCCTTTATTTCTTCTGTTCCACCCACTGACATATGGGTCCATGTTCAAGGCTCCACATAGAAAGTTTGACCGGACAGCTTAGACAAAATACAAAGCCATGTGATGAGCCAGTGACCATATAAACATCGCAATGCGTATATAATGACCATGTTAACCGTATTTTTAAGTACAATGACCAAAGTGAACTTTTGACACAAGTACAGTGACTACCGATGCATTTTACTCAAAATAAATTAGAGCATCCACAGTCGGATTTGACAAATCCGACCCCCCAAACACCGCGGACGCGGCCGGGCGCGCCCGCGGGCACTGATCAGGCAGTCCTCAAAAAATGCAATCCATATCCGGACACCTCAATTACCATATCTCAAATCCATACAAACTCATACAACTACGTCGACGCACACACATCGTCCGACTACTTCATCACACTACACTAATTAAACATGCCATAGGGCTACAAAAATTTGGCATTATTGGCTATGGTGAAGTTCATCCACGGTTGTCCTTGCCCTTCCCGGCGCCCTTGCCATCCTTCTCGCGGAAGTACCGGTCGAAGACGCAGTACTGATCGAGACGGATTTGCTTGTCGCCGGAGCTGTCCTCACCGTCCTCCTTCGCTTGCAGTCTGGCCATGGCACGGACCTTTGCTCTCGGGCGAGGGCACACGTGTTCCTCCGCTGCCATTTCTTCACAATGTGGGCGCGGATGGCTTCCTCCTCTACGGCCTCCCGCGCCGCCATTTCTGCTGCGATACGGGCCTCGGCGGCCCTTATCCTCTCCTTCCCAAGGCGGGCCGCCCGTTCCCGGTGGGACTCATAGTCTGCCCGACCGGTGATGGGGAAGGAGAGGTGTTCCGGCTGCCGGGACCGCGAGGATCCAGCACCAGAGGACCCGAGCGCCTGGTGAGCCGACGCTATAGTGTCGCGGCAGACGGATCCGTCCATTGGTCAGGTGCTGTCCTCCCGGGAGCGGCGGAGTACAATGCGGAGTGCCATTGTCTCCTTCAAGCCACACGAGATGACACCCCAGTCGACGGATCCAGACTAGTCGGAGTCCAATCCGCTGCCCGCCATGCCGGAGACAGAGCCGGAGATGAGTTTGGGTGGCGGACGGGAGGGGAGGGGAGGGGAGTGGAGTGAAGTGGTTAGGGTTTGCTCCGGCGAGAGGATGGGGACAGATATAAGTGGGGTAGGGTGGGCCAGCATGGGCCGGGTCTAACGTGGCAGGCGCCTCCATATCTGCCCCATATTTGGGCTTGATATGGGGGGGGGGGGGGGGGGGGGCGGCGGGGGGGGGGGGGGGCGGCGGGGGGGGGGGGGGGCGGCGGGGGGGGGGGGGGGCGGCGGGGGGGGGGGGGGGCGGCGGGGGGGGGGGGGGGCGGCGGGGGGGGGGGGGGGCGGCGGGGGGGGGGGGGGGCGGCGGGGGGGGGGGGGGGCGGCGGGGGGGGGGGGGGGCGGCGGGGGGGGGGGGGGGCGGCGGGGGGGGGGGGGGGCGGCGGGGGGGGGGGGGGGCGGCGGGGGGGGGGGGGGGCGGCGGGGGGGGGGGGGGGCGGCGGGGGGGGGGGGGGGCGGCGGGGGGGGGGGGGGGCGGCGGGGGGGGGGGGGGGCGGCGGGGGGGGGGGGGGGCGGCGGGGGGGGGGGGGGGCGGCGGGGGGGGGGGGGGGCGGCGGGGGGGGGGGGGGGCGGCGGGGGGGGGGGGGGGGGGAAAGAAGAGGGGGGGGGGGGGGGGTGTTGGTCAGCCCAGGCGTTTGAGGCGTCCGTCTGGGTCAAAAAAATGTGACCGGTCAGGGACAGGGCAGCCCGTCCGGGCGTATGAGGCGGGTTTGAGAGGTCCGGCTGTAGATGCTCTTAGAGACTTTAGCACACATGCATCTCTACTCTTCACTTCAACTTTTTAGCTTTTTACAACGGACCACACCTTTTCTTCTCAAGCACCCACCTCCTGCAGAGGATCTCGCTTCCCATCGAACTTACTTTACCTGACATCCGATCCTACATGGCATACGAGGCATCACCCTGGAACTATGCGTTGACCATGTCTAATCTCTACTACTTATCTCTCTCTATATATATACTACTACGTAAGGTTCCATTTCACCTTTCTTCTCACCATCCCTTCGTCCAACCTTTCTTGTATGATATTAAATCAAGTTAATTTACTTACCTTTTGAACCAGTTTTATTTTAATTTACTTACCAAAGTTCGGATCAAAATATAAGGTAGTTCATGGACAGAATTTGATGATCATTATTTATTTACACAATCGCATTATTATAGACAGGTAAATCCTAAGCCAACGTATTTAAAAGATTTATATCCCGTTGCAATGCATGAGCATTGTTCTAGTATTGTTAAAAAGAAGTCCGTCTCTAATACGTAGGCCACCCGTGTAAACGTGCATGTGCACAACAGGAGCCCAAGTAAATAATAATAACCTCATATATGTACGCCGATCCTGCTGCACCGGTTTTGACCTAATAAAGGTTCTATAGAAAAGCAATACTCCAGCGCCGCCATGCACGACGAGACGGCCACCACCAAGACCAAGACGAGCATACCGTACCTGCCGGACGAGCTGGTGTCGGAGATCCTTCCCCGGATCCCCGTGGAGCCGCTGCTCCGATTCAGGTCCGTCTGCAAGGCTTGCCGCGGCATCATCGACGAGGACTCCTTCCACCGGGAGCACCTCCGCCTCCAGACCTCCTCCCTGCTCGTCGCGCCCTGGATCGGTGAGAACGACGACGATGGCCCTTTCGCTTCCTCGACCGGGGAGGTGACCGCCGCTGGTTTTTACCAGTGGGATGGGAAGCAGCAGGACGCCGCCACACTCGTACACGCCATGCCCGACTACCACAACAAGATGGAGGCGTTGCACAGCATGGCACACTGCGATGGACTGGTGTTGTTGCCCGCTGATGATACGGTGCACGTGGTTAACCCTGCCACTCGGCGCACCATCACGCTTCCCCCTACCCCAAACGCCATCTTTCGAGGTCCTCATCAGGCGTTCGGTCTTGGCCACGACCCTCGCTCCAATACTTACAAGGTTGCTCGCTTGTATGTCCACCGGGACAGATGCACCCCGGGTGGAGACACTGTCAGGATGGGGGTGTGCACCATAGGAAAAGACCTTTGTTGGCATGACACGGCGGTATCGCCGCCGCCGCATCATTTCATGCCACGGCGCACGGCGACCTTCTTCAAGGGCTCCTTGCTCTGGATCGTCAAGCAGGTGGTTCCTCACGGTTCACCAGCTGCTCCATCCTTCATTCGTTTCAGGTTGGAGGATGAGTCGTTCAGAATCGTACGGGCGCCTCCTTGCACTCCGAGGTTGCACTACGAGGCTTCCAGTTTAACCGAGTTCCGCAGGGGAGCTTTTTTATGGTACCCTATACTGCTATAGATGAAAGTGAGCAGTATACAATCATCCACGCCGTTGATTTCTCGAGGGCAGTCTCGTCAGATTTCCGTTTTCCAGAATAACGCTAACCCATCAGCAATTGGTATGTTCGTCCTGGTTGTGCTGTCGCCCTTGGCTCCACCGTTGTCGCACTCGTCACTACGTCCTGGCTCGCCCTCGCCACTGGCCTCCACCCGCGTACTTGACCTGGACCGCTGGACGTTGGTCGACCTGGCCGTCATGTTCTCGAACCTCCAGCCGCGTCTCGTATCACCATCGTTGTACGTCCACGTCCTAGTCAGTATAGGTCACCTTCTCGACGGAAATGTTCTGTTTTTGGTTGATTGATAGAGTCCATGGATTGGTGACTTCTGAAATACTACCTCTAATTTCCCTAGCTATATGGCGCCCGAGGGTCACGAGTGGCCCTGCCGAAGAAGAGGAGCTCGTCGGAATCGCGCTCAATCCACGGCCATGGCTGAGTAAGGGACGAGATGCAGCGGCAGCTGCCGGCGGAGAGGAAGGGGAGCCGGGAGGAGAGAAGGCCTCGTCGAGGAAGACGATGCAGGTGCACGGGCGATGGACGATCATGGCCGGCGGTAGCAGCATCGGTCCACAAGACAATATGGAAGTGACGAGGCGGCCGCTGGAATCCTAGCCGACGAGCGCGTGCTTACGGCCGAGCAGAACAAGTGAAGAGAACGGGTTCTCTCGGTCATGAGGCGGGCTGACTTTTTTCTCTTCCTAAATCACCCTCACGGCAAGTATACTGCTGCACCTGAGAGCGGCCAGTGGTACCGATACCGCTGGCAATGGTCCTCGCGCAGTTGAGCAGTATGGATGCATCACCACTCTTAGATTTTGATAATAGACAGTCCATATCTATTAGGGGGTACAATAAAAGAGCTCCCGCAGGGAGCTGTGTGTATGCGCACCTCGGGCAGCATACGATCACGCGGTTTTTGAAATGTGGATGTGCGGTGATCTGGATGATGGCGTCAATCCGCCACGATGGGATCTGCATTGTGTCATCACCGGGCCCTTCTTATTCCGATCTTTTATTCCGAAGATCGCGACCGCAGACACCGTAGTGTTCCATTTTCAAGAAAATTCTTTGTACTACTGCAATCTTCCAACTCCTGTGTTTAATATGAAGGATGTCATTGAAATGGGGCACTTGAGGTATCATCACCTCGACACCGACAAGTTTGTCGAATACACACGAAAAATTGTTGCCAATTTTTATGTGATCTCCAATTTTCCAAGCCTAGTTCGGATCTACGAGTAGGTTTCAATATATTTATTTAACTAGTGTTATCGAACATGAAGGTAAATTCGAATTTCACCATTCTGTTATCTGAGTTATATTGCCTGGCATCAATAATGTGCTATTGCAATTTGATTCCTGCAGGTGCCTGATTTTTCTCCGTTTGTTTATTTGCTTGTTTGTCCCACATTGAACTTGAGTTGGCGTGATGGTACCCACGCTTGGCTTCCGCATGTCGGCTGGCGGCGCCATAGAATCCCTCTGTATCATACTCCTATCTATCATGTACTACCTTCGTCTCATAATATAAGAACATTTTTTACACTAATGTAGCATCAAAAACGCTCTTATATTACGGGACGGAGGAAGTATGTTTTCTTCGTCATAAAAGACGTCCACTTCTCTAAAAATACTGAAGTTCCCTAAAAATGGACCTCTCTCGTGCATCGTGGGTGGAATGGATGAGTGGGTTCCGGTTGTAAGAGGATGTTAGCTGATTTCAGCCATAAAAAAAACAATAAGCTACGCATCTAGAGTGAACGCTGGGCCATGCCACATCGGCATATTTATTGTCGTAGATTTTTCTTTACAACACTCCCAATCGCAGGAAGGGAGCCCACGCACGCGTCATCCCTCTCTATCGTTTCCTCTCCCCCCGCTCTAGGGTTCCCAGCCCCACTGCACCGCTGCCGCAGCCCACAACCCCTCCCAGTCTCACTTCCGATTCACATCCTCTCCTTTTGTCATGGCACTGGATCATTCCCCCAGCTTCTTCATGCGCAGCCGCCGGCCTTGTCTTCACCGACGGGAGGAGGCGAGTAGCAGCCGCACCAGGCGGCCAGCAAGAAAGACGGCCGGGCATGGCTCCACCTCTCCCATCTTCGGCTCCTCTCCATTGCGCGAAGCGGCCCCAAGGAAGTGGCAGCAAAAGGGCTTCCCACACAGGACTAGCGGCGCAGGGCGACGACGACACGAAAGAGGATGGGTTGGATTGTCCCGGTCGGCGCGGTGGCAGTTGGGTTGTGTGAGCAGCCGGCATCGAGGAGGAAGAGTCGCGGCTCAGGACCTTGCACTACGATGGCGCATCTTCTGCCGTCGCACCGGCGGAGTCCTAGATCTAGCCCGTCAGCCTCTCTCCCTCCAAGCTCCCAAGATCATCATGCAGTAATCTTGTCTTGATCTTGCTATTTATGCATCTCCATCTCTCATTTGTGTTCCTTCTATTTGCAGGTATTGTGGGAACCAAGTGTACATCTATGTCACAGCCCTAGAATTTGCCTGTCATTAGTTGCACTAAAGCATCCATGCATCATGTTAATTTTCAATTAAAGTTGAAATGGGGATGACAAACCCTAGCACCAAATTAAATCAAATAGGATCAACCATACATATTTTCAGTTAACCCAGAATGCTCTTCAGAAAAGTTCATCATTTCTGGATTGGTTGAAAACCTCTGCCAAAAATGGTACACATTTTTCTAGGTAATCCTGGATTTTTGAATTAAATCATATGTATTTGAACTGGGGCACTTAAATTCTATAAATAATTTTAAATGCTCCAACATATTCTGAAGATAGCTAAGGGGATCTGTAATAATTCAGTTAATGCCCAAAATTATTTTCAGTATTTATAAAAATGATTTAGTTTCTAAAACTAAATCAAAACAAATTACAAAAAATAGCAAAACAGAAAGAAAATTAGAAAGGACACACACACACAGAGAGAGAGAGAGAGAGAGAGAGTTTACCTGTGCAGCCCACCTGGTGGCCCACTTACCTGGCCCAGCCCACCAGAGCCGCCACCGTCTCCTCAAAATACCTTTGTGTACAAGAATAATTTCAGATTTCTGGGCCTGGCATGAGGAAAGCAGTGGCATCTTCACAGTTCGGTCGGCATACCGAATGATCATACGTACAAAGCTTAGTAGAGAGAGTTGGATTGAACAGGAAGCTAGCACTTCGGCCTCCCAATCAGAGAGCAATCATTGGACATCAATATGGCACATAAAAGTTCCCTCCAAATTGCGAGTTTTTGTTTGGCGACTCGCAAGACAATCTATACCTTGCAGGGTTCTGCTCAACCATCGGAATATGGCTACGACAGAGACATGTTTGCTGTGCGGGGCCCGCGATACTTGGCGGCATGCTCTACTCTCTTGTCCGATGGCAGAGAGCGTGTGGGCGCTCGCACCTGATAATATAGTGGACACTATGAGTGGCCACTTGGAGGAAAGTGCAAAGGATTGGTTGTTTGCCTTACATGAAATACTAGCCAATGATGATTTTGTTCGGCTGGTGGTGACACTATGGGCGATCTGGGGAGCAAGGAGAAAGGCCATTCATGAAGATATATTTCAGTCACCGCATACAGTACAAGGTTTTATCAACTCTTATTTATCAGAGTTACAGGTGAACAAGGAAAGAGCTCCAGCTGCACGAACTAGTGCCATACCGCAGCACATGGCACGCTGGATTCCACCAGAGGCCGGATGTGCAAAGCTGAACGTTGATGCGGCGGTGTCACGCCGTGGTTTTGGGGCGATTGGAGTTATCTGCAGGGACCAACAAGGTGGCTATATGGGCGCTTCTGCCATTGTTTTCAGATATATTGCGGACCCAACAACGCTTGAAGCTTTGGCAGTTAGAGAAGCTATGGATCGAGCCGATGATCTCTATGCCCAAAGAATTCATGTGGCATCAGACTGCAAGGTGGTGGTTGACGATATTCAGAAGAAAAACTTGTCGAGTTATGGGGCTATAGTTCAAGAGATTATAAGCCATTCTCTTTCCTTTACTTTATGTAATACAGTTCATGAATGAAGGAGCTCAAATTTTGAAGCTCACAATTTAGCGAAGCATGCACTTACCGTGGGAGTGGGAGCTGGCCGCCATGTTTGGCTGGGGCATCAAGGAAATCTTCCGTCCGTCCCTGTAAACATTGTGACGAATTAATAAAGCTTCGTGGAATTGTCTCAAAAAAAAAAAACCTCGCGCCAGAAGGACGCGAGGCGTGTGGCCACCGCGCGCCGGCACGCGCCCAGCCACCTCCTCCCTGCCTAGCTGCCCCCTTTCCCCACTGGACTCCCTGGACGTCGACACGCACCCACCCGGGCCCTCTCACTCTCTCCCGTGTCGACCCCCTCCTCTATTCCCCTTCGTCGAGCTCCATCGAGCGACCTTCTCGCCGCTGTTCGCTGTAGCCGCAACCACCGTGCTCCTCGTGCTCAGACGACCTTCTAGGGAGCTCCTCCTCGACGCTCTCGTCCTCCCCACCGACTCACTCGACGCCGGAAGCCCCGTATCGTCGTCCCCGACCTCGCCTTCCTTCCAAATCCGCCGAGATCGCCATCGCCGTTTCGTCGCCGTCTCCGCCTCCCCGAGCACGCCGTCTACCTCGTCCGACTCGCTGTGAGATTCTGCGACGAACCCCCCTAACCCTGTTGCCTTTGGCTCACCGTAGCCGCTGCTTCACCGATGACCGAGAACAACCGCCGCCTGAGCTCAACGACGACGTAGTTCCGGTGACCTTTTGGTCCCGCGAGTGTGTCCGTCGTGCTCACCGCACCGCATATAAGCCGTAGATGCTACGCCCGCATCGCCACGCCCACTGCAGCTTCATTCCCGAGTTCATCCAAGCTCCGGCCGCCGCTGTTGTCATCGCTGCCGCCGCCACAGACCACCCCAGGTCCAGCCACCACCACCATCGGATGCCCCGTGCTGCGGGCGTTCCAACGCGCCCGGCCGCGCGACCTCTCGTCGCCGGAGTTGGCCGGACGAGCGACCTCACCGTGCCCTGTTTACGCCGGCTGCTAACCACCGATTAGTGCTGGCGTGGCACAATCATTAGTAGCTAATGACGCCCTAACCAACCCCCTAGAGTCACTGACGGCGGGCCCAAGAGCCTGATAATTAATTTAGTTAGGTTTAATTAAACCCTGTTAGCCACCGTGTGACTGACATGTGGTCCCCAGTGTCAGGTTTAACCTGGACCGGCCCCTCTTGACCTGCTGACGTCAGCCTGACGCCTTGCTGACGCAGTATTACATTTTCTGGAAATAGTTTAATTTAAATAGCCAGGTAAATCCAGAAAAATGCTACAAACTTCAAAAATTCATAGAAAATAATCTATAACTCCAATGGAAATAAGTTATATATGAAAAATGATCAGAAAAATCCAATCTATCCATCTATATCATTTTCATGCATGTTAGAACAAGTTTTGGCTACTGTTTAGGACAAATCAAATGAATGGCATTTAAATAACCATATGTGGAGTTGAATTTGAACCTTGGGTTCAAACCAACTTCATTTAATTGTGTTGCTAGTTGCATTAGCTCAATGAACTTCATATTGCCATGTCATGATCATGCATCATACTGTCGCATTGCATTGATTGTGTCTCTTCTTTGTTTGTCTGTGCTTGTCCCCTCTCAGTAGACGTTGTACCAATGCTGTGATCGTTGACACTGATGAAGACCCAATGCTATCTTCAGAAGTGCCAAGCAAGCGAAACCCCCGTGTTCATTCCGATACAATCCCACTCTCTCGCTCTTGCTCTCTTTTACTGCATTAGGACAACAACGATTCAACTGCTACATGCTGCGGTAGTTGAACCCCTTTTCCTCTGCATGACCCGTCATTGCCACAGTAAATAGATGAAACCCACTAGCATGAGTAGGAGTTATTTGAGCCCTGATGTGCCTACTCATTCATGCTTGTTTGTCATGCCTGCTACTGCTTAGAGTTGAGTCAGGTCTGATTCATCGGGGATGAATTGGAAGGGTGATGAACATGTCCTACTGTGCGTAAGTGTGTGAACACGATTTGGTAAAGGTAGTGGTGAGAGGCCATGTAGGAGTACATGGTGGGTTGTCTCATTGAAACCGTCCTCAGGAACCGAGTTCTGTGTTTGTGATCCATGAACAGCTACTACCACACATTGGGATCCTTAATTGGCTCTCTCGACTTATTAATCGCCTTGATCTCTGTCCAGGAGTTGCAACTAGTTTCTGGTGTTTGTAGGATATGTGTTGGAGGCCGTGCGTAGCGCTGACCCTAGGGTGGGATATGATGTGGTAGATACCCCGTGGCACGGTGTACCGGGCGCCCGTTTGGTGTCTCGGGAACCCTGCACACATCGTTTGGGGCTGTGAGTGAAACCCCAGTCGGATATCCTCGCGGATGAACCCGAATAGGCGATAAACCCGGACTAGAGACTTGTGTGGTTAGTCAGGTCGTGGCCGACTCCCTCGCCAGGCTTCCGCTTGAAGGTTGCCGATATACACGTGTACATGGTGTTAAGTGGCGAGAGCGTGTGTGAAGAAGTACACCCCTGCAGGGTAATAAATGATCTATTCGAATAGCCGTGTCCACGGTAAAGGACTTCTGGGTTGCCTGTACAGTTCATAGACAAGTGAAAGTGGATACTCTAAAATGCGCAAGATAAGCGTGAGTGCTATGGATGGCTTTCTCGTAGGGAGACGGGAGCGGATCCATAGTGGTGTATTGGTATGGTGAATATGTGGACTCGTGTGCGCCACCTCAAAAGAGTTACTTGCAGTCGTAGTTCAGGATAGCCACCGAGTCAAAGCTGGCTTGCTGCAGTTAAACTCCACCACCCCCTTTGTTGATACTAATGCATATGTAGCTAGTTCTGATGTAAGTCTTGTTGGGTACATTTGTACTCACGTTTGCTTAATTTATGTTTTTGCAGAGAA
>LR880967.1:846834324-846851843 GCA_904067115.1 Aegilops sharonensis
TTAACATCATCTATTCGAATAGCCGTGTCCGCGGTAAAGGACTTCTGGGTTGCCTATAACAGTTCATAGACAAGTGAAAGTGGATACTCTAAAATGCGCAAGATAAGCGTGAGTGCTATGGATGGCTTTCTCGTAGGGAGACGGGAGCGGATCCATAGTGGTGTATTGGTATGGTGAATATGTGGACTCGTGTGCGCCACCTCAAAAGAGTTACTTGCAGTCGTAGTTCAGGATAGCCACCGAGTCAAAGCTGGCTTGCTGCAGTTAAACTCCACCACCCCCTTTGTTGATACTAATGCATATGTAGCTAGTTCTGATGTAAGTCTTGTTGGGTACATTTGTACTCACGTTTGCTTAATTTATGTTTTTGCAGAGAGACTTCAGTCTCGCTAGTAGTTCCGTGTGGACTTCGATGTTTAGCTTGTTACCTCAGCTACGATCTTGTGCCCTCGGCAGGATCTGGTAGATAGTCAGGCTTCTCAGCCTTTTTCATTTGTAGATGTCTGTACTCAGACATGTTAAGTTTCCGCATGTGCTATTGCTTGTATGACTTGAATGCTGGGTCATGAGACCCATGTTTGTAATATCTGACTCTTCGGAGTACTTGCACATATCGAGCATATTGTGTGTATGATTTGAAATGCTTGGTATGTGTGGGATCCGACAACCTAGTTGTCTATCCTTGGTAGCCTCTCTTATGGGGAAATGTAGTCTAGTTCTTCCACTGAGCCATGGTAGTCTGCTACAGCCCGGTTTACCGTAGTCCTATTAGCTCAGTTGCTACTGCTCAGGAACACTTAGACTGGCCGGCATGTGTCCTTCTTCGATCCTGTGTCTGTCCCTTCGGGGAAATGTCACGCGCTGTCTTTCGGAGTCATGTTAGCCTGCTACAGCCCGGATTCCCAGAGTCCTGCTAGCCCAGTTGCTACAGCCCGAATTCACTCACTGATGACCGACACGTTCGTTGCTGGGTCATGTATGCATGCCCCTGTAAGTTAGTGCCACTTTGGGTTCACGACTAGTCATGTCGGCCCGGGTTCTCTGTCATATGGATGCTAGCGACACTTTCATATACGTGAGCCAAAAGGCGCAAACGGTCCCGGGCCAGGTAAGGTGGCACCCGTGGGAATACCGTGCGTGAGGCCGCAAAGTGATATGAAGTGTTACATGCTAGATCGGTGTGACTTAGGATCGGGGTCCTGACAGCTTTGGTATCAGAGCCTGACTGCCTGTAGGATTACCAAGCCAAACTGGTCGAAGTCGAGTCTAGAAATTCTTTAGTTATAGAAGGGAATTCATTGCTGAAGGGAACGTAAGGCTCTTTTTACTCCTTTACCATATGCCCTTCTGATCTGAGTCAACCTCTTCTCTTCTTCTGGGATTAAGAACTAGGCTTCTCATCTTTCTATTAGGATCACGTGTTACTAATCCGTAGACTTATAAGATTGATGCATTCAAGTATCAGTTCAGTTTCTAGTACTTCGGTGTGTTAATAATTGGTCTCGGAACCTTGATATGATGTTGTTGAGTGGTTATGCCACCATTTTGCAAGATGTCTCAAATCTTTTTGAGCATTTACAGCCATTATGCTGTCTGAGTCATCCCAAGTTTCTAAACCATCTGATGCATTTGCAAAATCCTTTCCCTCTAGTTTGTTGTTCTTTTAGGCCAGGTTAATCACACTAATTGCTGAGTTGAGGTATTCTATTGCCTCGACATATATGTTGGGGTTATTATTATGACCCTAGGTGTCCTAGAGAATCACCTAGTAATCTAGCCATGTTTTGTGTTTCCAGTGTGATGGTTCTGGCCATTATTCTCGAAAGCATTCCGTGATGCCATTTAGTTAGTAGGTATTCTATTCCTGGGTTATTGAACCCGAGATTCACTCTACTTACTTCATGTTGATAGTGTTTGCTAGTTCCTTTAGGATGTTAGTAACCTTTGCGATAGTCCTCGAGGTTCGTGGTATTTCCTTCTTCCAATACCATGAACTACTTATGGCAGAAGTTCCTCGTTGAACCGAACGATCACAACCAGAGTGCTCTTGATGAGTTCTTGATTCTATGTTGTGATTCTGCCAGTTCTACCTTTCTGCATGGGTTATCCGGAAGAAATATGTTGAACTCGTTCGACATGCTAATCTATGCACCCAAAACTCAAAAAATCGTATGTTCCTTTGAGTTGACCCTCATTAGTTGTATTCTGACCTCCGTCTATCAATTTGTAGTCAGGAGTAGTCGTGCACTCGTGTTATCGATGCCTATTACTCTTGTGGTTCGTCAAGCTATTCTATTCCAAAATGACTAGGAGAAACAAACTCCAGTACCTCATCCATATCCAAGATTGGGTCAAAGCAGTTGTGTTCCGCAGATCAAATATTAATCCAGCTTTCGTTCTGTTCTACCTTGGAGTATTACCATCTTTATATTAAGATTATCATGGGAATTGCACACCATTCTATGAACTCTTGATACAGTGATACTTCTTGCCATCATTACTCATTCCTAGGTTCCGTGTTGTTGTGACTGGAATGCCGACAAATGAATCGTGATGTGTGAAATCTATACTCCTAGCAACTCCATTGCTTGGTAGTTAAATGGTCAATAATCTCATTCTTAGCGTGTTGATTTCTGAATCATCACCCTAAGGTTGATCGTGCTACCTAGCCTTATTTCTAGTGCACTTTTCGATCAAAGAGTTAGGATTTTGTCAAACCCTTGCTCTTTTGATCACATCGTCTTTCCTGGAAAGCAAGATTGTTCTCGAGCTTCATAACATACCGGTGGTTTGTGATTTTCCGAATATCTTCTCGGAAGTATTACCAGGTTGTCACCTAACCGCTATGTTGAGTTCGTGATCAAGTTGATTTTCTTGTAAACCACTCTTTCTCCAAGAATCCGTGTTAGATACCTCTGAACTAATTGGTTAAGCTAAAACAACAACTTGGAGATTTGGAAGATAAAAGCTTAATCCACTTAGTTCATTTCCAAAGGGATATCTTTGTGTGTGTGTGTGTGTTGAAGAAAGATGACATCTTTATTGATTGGTTCTCGTGATCAGTTGTTGGAGCTATTGTATTATCCAATCTTTGATTTGAGCATGGGCTATCATCAAATCAAATCAGAACCAATGATGTTCGTAATGTTGTCTTACTCGTGGTGGTTTTCTCGAGCATACACCATTATATCTTTTTGGTTCTGACCAATGCTATCACCTTGTTCACATAATGGTGGAATTTCAGTGATATGGAAATCCCAATGAGTTGTTGTTGAGCCCATCAGCAACATTTTATCTCATCCATGATTCATGTTGAACATTAAGCTAGTGTTGGAAAGTTTGAAAGCATTTCTTCATGCTAGCTCGTGAAGCATGTTTGGTGTAAGAAGTGGCTTCCTTTGATTCACGTGCATTTGATGTAAGTTGCCGCCGTGAATTCAAGAAAGTTCCTTTTTGCTTCCTATGGAATCATCCCAAGTCAGTCATGCATGTGCGAAGTATTCTATGGTCTGATAGACTGATCATCTTCATTCCATATGTATTCCCTAGCACACCAAGCCACTGATTGATCTGTTCAAGGATAAGAAGTTCCTCGATAAGTATACAAGGACTTCGATATCCTCAATGATGGTTCCCCATCTGTACTCGGTAGTGTTTTTATTGTAAGACTACTATGTGATCATGCTTGTCTTGGACAGCGTGTTCACAGGTTTGTAGCAAAACCAACTCATGTTTTGGAGCTTGCTACCGTAGTTCATTTCCCAAGAATCTCGCAACATCGTCTTGTCGATTTGTGTTGCAAACTTTATTTTCCAGACATGATGTCTGAAACATCCTGTTACCAACCAAATATGAATCTCAGGCAGATATGATGGTTGGAACATTCCCAACAATTGCATTTTGTTCCCAGCTTGCACCGCCATTGTGCCATTTTCCCATGGGCTTCCCTTCTCAGCAGTTGCTGTCTAGGATCATCTCCAAAAGTGGTCCTACCATGGGTCCCATCCATTTCCGATGATAAGAAAAAATCATCCATTGCGTTGTCTTCAACAAGGTAGTCCACATCATCCAGTCTAGTCTGAGTATGCCATCCTTTCGAACCCCTTCAAACGATCGATTGCGAATTACCCTAGCCTAGTATAGAGGGTTTCAATGATCTCTATATCAAAAGTAATTCTTTTTGCCATTTAAGGGAATAATTCTACGAGCCGTTATGGGATCATGGTAATTGTTTCCTCGCTACTTTGAAACCCTCGTCAAATTGTTTCTTTCGTCCCTCCTAATGCATGTTTTGCCTCTCAGCTCCAGAGATGTTTCTACGTCTCATTCCGTGAGTTGATCTTGTGATCCTTGTGATGATCCTATGTTGCTCGAACCTCAAGAAGATCGATTCTTCTAAAATTCTCCCTTTCCTCTCGTTGTCATGTTGGATGAAGTTCTCAAAGCAAGACGCCGAGATCAAGATGATGCAATGAATCAACATCTTCGAGCAGGACAGTTGGATCTTGGAAATCTTGTTAGCTTGTGTCCCTCTGTCTTCTTACCTCACGCCTTGTATCTCGGGACGAGATTCTTGTTTAGTGGGGGTGAGTTGTCACATCCCTAGAATTTTCCTGTCATTAGTTGCACTAAAGCATCCATGCATCATGTTAATTTTCAATTAAAGTTGAAATGGGGATGACAAACCCTAGCACCAAATTAAATCAAATAGGATCAAACATAAATATTTCCAGTTAACCCAGAATGCTCTTCAGAAAAGTTCAACATTTTTGGATTGGTTGAAAACCTCTGCCAAAAATGGTGCACATTTTTCTAGGTAATCCTGGATTTTTGAATTAAATCATATGTATTTGAATTGGGGCACTTAAATTCTATAAATAATTTTAAATGCTCCAACATATTATGAAAATAGCTAAGGGCCTCTGTAATAATTCAGTTAGTGCCCAAAATTATTTTCAGGATTTATAAAAATGATTTAGTTTCTAAAACTAAATCAAAACAAATTACCGAAAATAGCAAAACAGAAAGAAAATTAGAAAGGACAAACACAGAGAGAGAGTTTACCTGTGCAGCCCACCTGGTGGCCCACTTACCTGGCCCAGCCCACCAGAGCCGCCACCGTCTCCCACCTCGCGCCAGAAGGACGCGAGGCGTGTGGCACCGCACGCCGGCACGCACCAGGCCACCTCCTCCCTGCCTGGCTACCCCCTTTCCCTCAGGATGCCGTGGACGTCGACACGCACCCACCCACCCGGGCCCTCTCACTCTCTCCCGTGTCGACACCCTCCTCTATTCCCCTCTGTCGAGCTCCACCGAGCGAGCTTCACGCTGCCGTTCGCCGTAGCCGCAGCCACCGTGCTCCTCGCGCTCAGATGACCTTCCAGGGAGCTCCTCCTCGATGCTCTCGTCCTCCCCACCGACTCACGCGACGTCGGAAGCCCCGTATCGTCGTCCCCGACCTCGCCTTCCTTCCAAGTCCACCGAGATCGCCATCGCCGTCTCCGCCTCCTCGAGCATGCCGTCTACCTCGTCCGACTCACTGTGAGATTCTGCGACGAAGCCCCCTAACCCTGTTGCCTTTGGCGCGCCGTAGCCGCTGCTTCGCCTACGACCGAGAACCACCGCCGCCTGAGCTCAACGCCGACGTAGTTCCAATGACCTTTTGGTCCCGGGAGTGTGTCCGTCGTGCTCACCGCACCGCATAGAAGCCGTAGATGCTACGCCCGCATCGCCACGCCCACTGGAGCTTCATTCCCGAGCTCACCCAAGCTCCGGCCGCCGCTGTTGTCATCGCCGCCGCCGCCACAGACCACCCCAGGTCCAGCCACCACCACCATCGGATGCGCCCTGCTGCGAGCGTTCCAACGCGCCCGGCCGCGCGACCTCTCGTCGCCGGAGTTGGCCGGACGAGCGACCTCACCATGCCTTGTTTACGCCGGCTGCTAACCACCGATTAATGCTGCCTGGCACAATCATTAGTAGTTAATGACGCCCTAACCAACCCCCTAGAGTCACTGACGGTGGGCCCAAGAGCCTGATAATTAATTTAGTTAGGTTTAATAAAACCCTGTTAGCCACCGTGTGACTGACATGTGGTCCCCAGTGTCAGGTTTGACCTAGACCGGCCCCTGTTGACCTGCTGACGTCAGCTTGACACCTTGCTGACGCAGTATTACATTTTTTTGGAAATAGTTTAACTTAAATAGCCAGGGAAATCCAAAAAAATGCTACAAACTTCAAAAATTCGTAGAAAATAATCTATAACTCCAATCGAAATAAGTTATATATGAAAAATGATCAGAAAAATCCAATCTATCCATATGTATCATTTTCATGCATGTTAGATCAACTTTTGGCTATTGTTTGGGACAAATCAAATGAATGGCATTTAAATAACCATATGTGGAGTTGAATTTGAACCTTGGGTTCAAACCAACTTCATTTAATTGTGTTGCTAGTTGAATTAGCTCAATGAACTTCATATTGTCATGTCATGATCATGCATCATACTGTTGCATTGCATTGATTGTGTCTCTTCTTTGTTTGTCGGTGCTTGTCCCCTCTCACTAGACGTTGTACCAACGCTGTGATCGTTGACACTGATGAGGACCGAATGCTATCTTCAGAAGTGCCAAGAAAGCAAAAAAACCTGTGTTTATTCCAATACAATCCCACTCTCTCGCTCCTGCTCTCTTTTACTGCATTAGGACAACAACGATTCAACTGCTACATGCTGCGGTAGTTGAACCCCTTTTCCTCTGCATGACCTGTCATTGCCACAGTAAATAGATGAAACCCACTAGCATGAGTAGGAGTTGTTTGAGCCCTGATGTGCCTAGTCATTCATGCTTGTTTGTCATTCTTACTACTGCTTAGAGTTGAGTCAGGTCTGATTCATCGGGGATGAATTGGAATGGTGATGAACATGTCCTACTGTGCGTGAGCTAAGTGTGTGAACACGATTTGGTAAAGGTAGCGGTGAGAGGCCATGTAGGAGTACATGGTGGGTTATCTCATTGAAACCGTCCTCAGGAACTGAGTTTTGTGTTTTGTGATCCATGAACAGCTACTACCACACATTGGGATCCTTAATTGACTCTCTTGACTTATTAATCGCCTTGATCTCTATCCAGGAGTTGCAACTAGTTTCTGGTGTTTGTAGGATATGTGTTGGAGGCCGTGCGTAGCGCTGACCCTAGGGGTGGGCTATGATGCGGTAGATACACCGTGGCACGGTGTACTGGGCGCCCGTTTGGTGTCTCGGAAACCCTGCACACATCGTTTGGGGCTGTGAGCGAAACCCCAGCCGGATCTCCTCGCGGATGGAACCCGAATAGGCGATAAACCTAGACTAGAGACTTGTGTGGTTAGTCAGGTCGTGGCCGACTCCCTCACCAGGCTTCCGCTTGAAGGTTGCGGAGATACACGACGTGTACATGGTGGTAAGTGGCGAGAGCGTGTGTGAAGAAGTACACCCCTGCAGGGTTATAAATGATCTATTCGAATAGCCATGTCTGCGGTAAAGGACTTCTGGGTTGCTTGTACAGTTCATAGACAAGTGAAAGTGGATACTCTAAACTGCGCAAGATAAGCGTGAGTGCTATGGATGGCCTTCTCGTAGGGAGACGGGAGCGGATCCATAGTGGTGTATTGGTATGGTGAATATGTGGACTCGTGTGCGCCACCTCAAAAGAGTTACTTGCAGTTGTAGTTCAGGATAGCCAACGAGTCAAAGCTGGCTTGCTGCAGTTAAACTCCACCACCCACTTTGTTGACACTAATGCATATGTAGCTAATTCTGATGTAAGTCTTGGTGGGTACATTTGTACTCACGTTTGCTTAATTTATGTTTTTCAGAGAGACTTCAGTCTCGCTAGTAGTTCCGTGTGGACTTCGACGTTTATCTTGTTACCTCAGCTACGATCTTGTGCCCTCGGCAGGATCTGGTAGATAGTCAGGCTTCTCAGCCTTTTTCATTTGTAGATGTCTGTACTCAGACATGTTAAGCTTCCGCATGTGCTATTGCTTGTATGACTTGAATGCTGGGTCATGAGACCCATGTTTGTAATATCTGACTCTTTGGAGTCTTATGAATAAATACTTTGAGTTGTAGAGTTTTGTTGTGATGCCATGTTGTATTTGCACATATCGAGCATATTGTCTGTATGATTTGAAATGCTTGTTATGTGTGGGATCCGACAACCTAGTTGTCTATCCTTGGTAGCCTCTCTTATGTGGAAATGTAGTCTAGTGCTTCCACTGAGCCATGGTAGTCTGCTACAGCCCGGTTTACCGGAGTCCTGTTAGCCCAGTTGCTACTTCTCTGGAACACTTAGACTGGCCGGCATGTGTCCTTCTTTGATCCTGTGTCTGTCCCTTCGGGGAAATGTCACGCGCTGTCTTTCGGAGTCCTGTTAGCCTGCTACAGCCCGGATTCCCGGAGACCTACTAGCCCAGTTGCTACAGCCCGAATTCAGTCGTTGATGACCGACACGTTCGTTGCTGGGTCATGTATGCCTGTCCTTGTAAGTTAGTGCCACTTTGGGTTCACGACTAGTCATGTTGGCCCGGGTTCTCTGCCATATGGATGCTAGCGACACTTTCATATACGTGAGCCAAAAGGCGCAAACTGTCCCGGGCCAGGTAAGGTGGCACCTGTGGGAATACCGTGCGTGAGGCTGCAAAGTGATATGAAGTGTTACATGCTAGATCGATGTGACTTAGGATCGGGGTCCTGAAAATCTAGGGATTTCTTTGATTTGAAAAGATAGTATTACAGGCTTCTTCTAAATTTTAGAAACAAGGTTGTTGCAAATGGCAACATTGACATGGAGCCATCGAGGAAGGAACCCTTGAAATCAGGAAGGGTATGCATTTTCTTTTTATCTCCATATGAGTACCTTCACATCAGTGATGATCCAGTGAAGATAATACACCCCTTCTAACTGTCCTCTTGGTATTGCAGAGTACATGATAATTTTTGGACTTGCTGCTCCTCTTCTGGTTCTTGATAAAGTGAATTTGCAGGTATTACTTCCAAGTCACAACCTACATATTTTAGAAATTCGTTGGATAAATATTTGAATATGGTGCTTTTCTAAGGAGGCATACAATTTATCTGACATTATTAATGAGAAAAATTTATACTGTAACACACTGTAATTTGTGGTTGCCATCACTGTAAAAGCAGGCTTTCAGAATTAAGTTACTTTGACACATAAAAGAGAAAAATCCAAAACTGTAATACATTGCAAAACTATCTTTTCAAATTTAATTTGTGGTTCACAACCACTGCAAAATAAACTTTTCAGAATTTAAACTACTGTGACATAAAACAGAAAATCCATGGTTTTAAAAACTGTACATTGTGGTTCAACATACTGTAAAACACTATACATTGTCGTAGACATCCACTGTAAAAGTAACTTTTCAGAATTTAAATTACTGTGACATAGAACAATAAATCCATAGTTCACTACACCGTAAAAGTGTAAATTGTGGTTGACATCCACTGTAAACTAATTTTTCAGAATTTAAATTACTATTACATAAAAACAGAAAAGAACCATATTTTAATACATTGTAAATTGTGGTTGACATCACTGCAAAACAAGCCGTCGATTGTTAGGTTGAATTTGCTACAATAGCGCTGCTGAATGCAAGGATCGTTAAAATTCATTTACAAAACACTGATGACTGATTCTTGAATATAAAATGTACAACTACATGCAGGTGAAGCAAGTATGCAGAGAGAGGGTGTGTACCTACAGGATATCAAATCTTCTTCATCATGTGCTATTTCTCCTGAAAAAAGGAAAACCAGCTTCAATAGTGATATATCTAACAGATTATTTTTACAGTGTGGAACATACTCATTCACAAAGCTACTTCAAGCACAAATGATGTAAAAGGTGAGAGAAAATCAAAACATGATGCAAATTGGAGTAGGATATCCTGGTAAAATTGTACATTATACATTGATTTTCCTTTGTTTCTAGCAGGAATATTATTCAGGGTTAGAGTCACACATACAAAATGATTATTCAGGAACATTATGCAGGTGATGTAAAAGTATACTTATACATTGATTTTCCTTTGTTTCTAGCAGGAACATTATTCAGGGTTAGAGTCACACATACAAAATGATAACGGCCAGATGAATACTGTAGCATGAAGAAATGATCAGACAACACCAAATAGAAATACCGAAGATAACATGACAGTAGGCATGGCAAAAAAAAGAGTAAACTAGCAAAAGAATATATGGTATCAAGTAATTGAGGTGTGTTCCTTCTTGCAGGAACAACAAGTTGCTTTCATAGTGTAGCTGATGCCGAACATGCCATGATGCTACCACCACCTAGATCTCGCTCCTATGCCCTCATCCACCAATTCAATGAAGAGCAAGCTGAGAATATAGGTGTGGCTGTTTGTGTCGTGGAAGCGTGTAATTATGGAACAGCTAGCAATGCACACTAGGCTTATTTAGAACCAAGAACAGTATTTATTTCTTGACTAGAATCCTTCCTCCATTGTGTGACTGAAGAGAAATTATGGATTACCTCAGTTTCATGAAAATAGTAGGGGAAGAAATAAAGAGTAATTTTCTTTGTAAGTAACCGGAGGATTTATTTTCTTCCTACACTTGAAAAGTATTTGATAGAAAGTGAAGCCAATTCATATTTGAATTTACACTGTCCTTGATGGGAGAAGCTTAGTTATTCCAGTTTCAGTATATTGTAGTTGTGTACCCTTTGTCCCTTTCACTTACCAATGTCATTTGTTGCACTGCATGTAATGCTCACTGTATATGTAGATGCTCTTTTGCTTTCTCTATGCTTGGCCAAATAGGGAAGATGACCCGAGGATTCCTGGAGCTCTTGCCCTGCCATAGTCAGCTGGTGTGCATTTGATAAATTGCTTCTAAAGCTGGTTTGAATTCTAAGAATCCTTTTTAACCTAATAAAGTATGGTTCTCCAATTTTAATGACATAAAAGTTGCCAGTGATAGTCAGCTTGTAGTTATTGTAGCAACGCAAGTTTCTTGGAACATCCATATTCAGATTTAGCTCATTTGAATTTTCTCAAAGAAAGAAGTCGACTCTATCCCGTATTCTCAGTTTATTTTGTTGCTGCGTTGAAAGTATTTGTTATCATCTGCTTGCAGTTGATGCCCCTGGCCCAAGGGTACCATGGCATGGCTTGCATTCCAGGCGAACACTCCAATATCCGCAGAATTTGAGAAGCGCTGATTGAGGGCATCCAAGCACCATGGGATTAAAAACCTGGCAGCTACCTGTTCTTCATATGACGTTGCCCATCTTATGCGCATCAAAGTTTTTCTGTGCATTGGTCAGAACTACAACATTGAAATAGTGTCGCCAAGCATCTCAGGATTGTTGTGAAACAGATTGTGCAAATATCACGCCATCAAACTTATTTCAGTCCCACTTAACTTCAGTGTCCACATCTTTCAGTTATGTAAAAAGGATCAAATCTCACTTGTGTATTTCTTATAATGCAAGGCTACAAGTAATGCATTTATACTGCTCCTGTGCTCGCGCTTGCCGGGCCAGGTGACCAGGTCCATGTTGCGCGGGCAATGCGAGCAACGCGACCGGTGCTTCTCGCTACGAGCGATTCCAATAGCAGCTTCCTACGTAGACCACCCGTGTAACCGTGCCTGTCTACAACACGAACCCACATATATAGACACCGCTCGATCAATTTGCCTCGCAGGTAGTAATCCAGTTTGCCCTAAAAGTTCCAAAGAAACGCTAAAAAGAAGTTCCAAAGGAAGGAATACTCCAGCGCCGCCATGCACGACGAGATGGCCAACACCAAGACAAAGACGAGCATATCGTACCTGCCGGACGAGCTGGTGTCGGAGATCCTGCCGCGGCTCCCCGTGGAGTCGCTGCTGCGATTCAGGTCCGTCTGCAAGGCCTGGCGCGGCATCATCGACGAGGACTCCTTCCACCGGGAACACCTCCGCCTCCAGACCACGTCCCTGCTCGTCGCGCCGTGGATCGAGGAGAACGGCGACGATGGCTCTCTCGCTCACTGGACCGGAGAGATGACCGCCGCCGGTTTGTACCAGTGGGATGGGAAGCGGCAGGGCGTCGCCACGCTCCTACACGCGACTGCCGCTCCAAGAAGAAGGCGTTGCACAAGATGGCACATTACCATGCACTAGTAAAAAAGGGGGCTTTTGTTCGGGCCTGGCCAACCCATAAGTCCCAGTTCTTATACGAATCGGGATCAATGGGTGCATTCGTCCCGGTTCGTGAGCCCAGGTGGCCGGCCGGGCCTGGTGGGCTTTGGTCCCGGTTCGTCTGAACCCGTTTGTCTCGGTTCTAGGCACGAACCAGGACCAATGGGCCTCGCTCCTGGCCCACATCTATTGGTCCCGATTTCAGCCACGAACCGGGACAAATGAGTTGCCTATATATATATAGCCCATCGCCGGCGAGCAGAGCACTCCACACTGCTCTGTTTTTTGCTGCCTGGCAAGAGAAGGGCATTTGGGTGCTCTAGCTCACCTTCTATGCACATGAGGTGTTCGATGAAATGCCCGAGCCACACTAGTTAATATTTCTTTTCTCGAAACTTGACTTCCGAGCTCAATTTTCCTTGAGATTTTTCTAGGTTTAGCGGTCCGTCACGTCCCGTCCCCGTCTTCACCGCCGTCGATCACCCGCCCCGATCTCGTCACCGACGCCACCGTGGTAAGCCTCTTGTTCTTATCTTCTTTCTGAAAGAAAAAAATTCTTACTTCAGATATATACTTGTCTAATTTTCTTACTTTTATTATTCCTTGTTATTATATAGTGCGATGGTTCTGGTATCCGCCCCCGTCGGCCCTCGTCCTGTCTATGATTCGGATGTGGTATATATATATATTATCTTTTTATAACTATTTGGTTCATTTATTGTTTATGACAATTATGCCGACCAACGTGACATAGATTTCATTTACGTAGGAGGTGGTTGAACCGGAAATTCCAACCGACCCTATTGTCGAGAGGTTAAATTTAGTTGAAGAAGAAAACAATTACTTGAAGGAAAAATAAAAAAAATGAGGAGGAGAAGATGATATTGGAGTTGCATGTCGCGGATGTCGTCGATGATTACAAGATCAAGATGGATGCAATGCGGTTGAAGATTAGAAAGATTAGAAAATATGCCATTCATACCGAGGCTTGGTATCATTATGCCGTTGGATCAATTGTTACCTTAGTTGTGATTATGATCGCATTTGTTGTTGCATTGAAAGGTTTTACATAGTTTCAATGTATGGTTTAACTAGATGCTCTGGAGAGCTATATGTTGTTCAATTTGAACTATGTATGTACTTTGGTTTTAATGTGATGATGAACTACTATTAATTTGATCACTTATTTATCCATGTTCATTTGTAGTGCTTTTCAATTTCAGGGTCTTATAGCTGAAAAAAATCAGTAAATGCACGAAAAATAACAAATGAAGTCAGAAAGGGTTGAAAATTGATGATGTGGCTTTGAATGGTGCATTTTAAACACAGAAAAACTATGGACTTCAAATAATAACAAAAAAATGAAATCCCTGTGTAACAGACGAGTTTCCGTATGAAACCCTGATACTTTGAAAGAGATTGTCTGTTTTGTACACGAAGTGCATCCATTTTTTGCCGTAAGCCTCTCTACTTTCTTGCACATGCTATGTGGGTGAAATGATGATACCATGCCAACTTTCAACCTTTTCAGAGTTCATTTGTAGTGCTTTTCAATTTCAGGGTCTTCTAGCTGAAAAAATCAGTAAATGCTTGCAAAATAACAAATGAAGTCAGAAAGGGTTGAAAATTGATGATGTGGCTTTGAATGGTGCATTTTGAACACAAAAAACTATGGAGTTCAAATAAGTTCAAAAAAATGAAATCCCTTTGTAACAGACGAGTTTCCGTATGAAACCCTGATACTTCGAAAGAGATTGTCTGTTTTGTACACGAAGTGCATCCATTTTTTGCCGTAAGCCTCTCTACTTTCTTGCACATGCTATGTTGGTGAAATGATGATACCATGCCAACTTTCAACCTTTTCAGAGTTCATTTGTAGTGCTTTTCAATTTCAGGGTCTTATAGCTGAAAAAAATCAGTAAATGCACGAAAAATAACAAATGAAGTCAGAAAGGGTTGAAAATTGATGATGTGGCTTTGAATGGTGCATTTTGAACACAAAAAACTATGGAGTTCAAATAAGTTCAAAAAAATGAAATCCCTTTGTAACAGACGAGTTTCCGTATGAAACCCTGATACTTCGAAAGAGATTGTCTGTTTTGTACATGAAGTGCATCCAGTTTTTGCCGTAAGCCGCTCTACTTTCTTACACATGCTATGTGGGTGAAATGATGATACCATGCCAACTTTCAACCTTTTCAGAGTTCATTTGTAGTGCTTTTCAATTTCAGTGTCTTATAGTTGAAAAAATCAGTAAATGCACGAAAAATAACAAATGAAGTTAGAAAGGGTTGAAAATTGATGATGTGGCTTTGAATGGTGCATTTTGAACACAGAAAAACTATGGACTTCAAATAAGTTCAAAAAAATGAAATCCCTTTGTAAGAGACGAGTTTCCGTATGAAACCCTGATACTTCAAAAGAGATCGTCTGTGTTTGTACACGAAGTGCATCCAGTTTTCGCCGTAAGCCTCTCTACTTTCTTGCACATGCTATGTTGGTGAAATGATGATACCATACCAACTTTCAACCTTTTTAGAGTTCATTTGTAGTGCTTTTCAATTTCAGGGTCTTATAGCTGAAAAAAATCAGTAAATGCACGAAAAATAACAAATGAAGTCAGAAAGGGTTGAAAATTTATGATGTGACTTTGAATGGTGCATTTTGGACACAGAAAAACTATGGAGTTCAAATAAGTTCAAAAAATGAAATTCCTTTGTAACAGACGAGTTTCCGTATGAAATCGTGATACTTCGAAAGAGATTGTCCGTTTTCTACACGAAGTGCATCCAGTTTTTGCCGTAAGCCTCTCTACTTTCTTGCACATGCTATGTGGGTGAAATGATGATACCATGCCAACTTTCAACCTTTTCAGAGTTCATTTGTAGTGCTTTTCAATTTCAGGGTCTTATAGCTAAAAAAAATCAGTAAATGCACGAAAAATAACAAATGAAGTCAGAAAGGGTTGAAAATTGATGATGTGGCTTTGAATGGTGCATTTTGAACATAGAAAAACTATGGAGTTCAAATAAGTTCAAAAAAATAAAATCCCAAACTATGGTGAATTATCAAAGTATTTTCTATTCAAAATCATTAAAAGCAAAATGAATTTTCATAAACAACTTTTTTGTTACAAACTTTAATAGCAAAAAGAATTATCATAAAATAAAATAAATAAGTAATTCGAAACAAAATAATATAAACTATAATAAAATATATAAGTAGAAACAAAGTAAAATAAAATAAAATAAATTTTAATAACATAAATGAAATTTATGAAACTAAAATTATCAACGTATTTTCTGTTCAAAACATTATAAGCAACCTCTACTAAAATTATATAAAATTCATGCAACTAAAATTATCAAAGTATTTTCTGTTCAAAATCATTAAAAGTAAATAGAATTTTCATAAAGAACTTTTTTCGTTAGAAACTTTAATAGCAAAAAGAATTATCGTCAAATAAAATAAATAAGTAATTAGAAACAAAATAAAATAAAATAAAATAAATAAGTATTTTGTTGTAAGTAGAAACAAAACAAAAAAAGAAAACAAAAAAACTGGGAAAAATAAAAAAAATTGCCACCTACTGGGCCACCACGGCCTGAATACGACTAGAAACCCATCAATGGGCTAGGATTCAGGCCCGCAGAAGGCCCAGTAGGCCCATCTGACATAGCAGTGACAATTAGGCCCATAAGCCTGCAATAGAGAGGAGCTCGAGAGGGGTGCGGCAGTGGGGCTTATAAACCACTGCGCGCCCCTCTCAACTAGCGAGGTGGGACTAAACTCCCACCACCACGCCGCTGTGCGCGGCCTTTGGTCCCGGTTGGTGGCACCAACCGGGACTAAAGGTGGGCATTGGTACCGGTTCTTGCCACCAACCGGAACCAATCCCCCCCCCCCCTTAGTACCGGTTGGTGCCACCAACCGGGACCAAAGGCCGCCGCTTCCCACCCTTTGTGCTGCTGAAAAGAGACCTTTGGTCCCAGTTGGTGAAACCAACCAGTTCTAAAGGTGGCATTGGTAACGGTTGGTGGCATGAACCGGGACCAATGTTGTGTGTATATAAGCAACACTTGTCAAATTTTTCATTCAGTTCTTCGATCTGCCTCTCTGTCGCCGAACGCCTCGACACCGAAGAACACCTCGACGCCGCGAGGCTGCCAGACCTCGACGCCGACGCCGTCGCCGCGCCCTGCCTGCCCGACGTGCCGCGTCCCTGCCCTGCCCCGACGCCAACGTCGTGCGCCCCTGCCCTGCCCCGACGGTGACGTCGTGCGCCCCTGCCCTGCCCCGATGCCGAAGTTGTGCGCCCCTGCCTCGCCCCGACGCCGTCGCGCCCCTACCCTGCCCCGAGCCGCCGCCGTGCGCCCCTGTCTCGACCTCGACGCCAACGCCGCCGCGCCCCTGCCCTGCCCCGACGCTGCGCCACGCCCCTGCCCTGCCGTCAACGCCGCCGCACCACTGCCCGCCGGACAGGCTGGTACTCCCTCCTCCCGCCCACCCCTCTCCTCTGTCCTTCCTTCATGTATGTGATGATGGTGAAGTTGGTTCAGTGTATAGTTTCAGAGAATTGCATGTTTTCAGCCATGTCCACAAGGTGTTTGATGAAATGCTAGGGCTAGCTAGGGAACTTTGTTTTATGTGAAACTTGGCAGGATGATGTCTCCTTGGATGTTAGTGAAGATGGTCAAGTTGGTTTGATAAAAGGAAAAACTTGTTAGTGCAAGTTTTATTAAAATTTAGTGCTGGACAGAAACTACATGAATTTTTTGGTGGACTTGCTAGATGAAATTGGGGCTGCCCTTCTGGACTTAAGGGTTTAGTAGGAAGGACTACAAGATGTAAAAAATTCAGAATTTTTTTAGCAAGGAAAAATAGGGTTGTAGTTCAATGCCAAGATTGGACCAAAATTGAAAAATGGAAGTTGTGCTCAAAATTTTCAAATGACCAAACTGGTTTTTGAATAAAAATGATCTATAGGCATCTGAGGACTTCTCAAAAAATTTGTGGCATTTGAAAGGAATTATTTGAAATAGTTCTAATGCAAAAAGGTCATTCTAGAGTTTGAAAATACTAATAAAAGAATTTTTTAGGCCAAATCATTAAAAAAATTACTACTGATGTTTTTGTTCATAGCATTTTTTGTCCATGTATGTATGTATGGATGGATGGATGGATGTATATACAAAATATTCATATATGCTGTTTTTTTTGTTCATAGCAATTTTTTCCATGTATGTATAATTTATGTATGTATGTTCATATATGCAAAAGTTACATTTAAGAAAAAATAAGAAAA
>LR880967.1:846880819-846920567 GCA_904067115.1 Aegilops sharonensis
ACGTTGTGACGTTTGGTAGCACACAAAGTGTTCCTCCGGTAAATGGGAGTTGCATAATATCATAGTTATAGGAACATGTATAAGTCATGAAGAAAGCAATAGCAACATACTAAACGATCAAGTGCTAAGCTAACGGAATGGGTCAAGTCAATCACATCATTCTCCTAATGATGTGATCTCGTTAATCAAATGAAAACTCATGTCTATAGTTAGGAAACTTAACCATATTTGATTAACAAGCTAGTCAAGTAGAGGCATACTAGTGACACTATATTTGTCTATGTATTCACACATGTATTATGTTTCCGGTTAATACAATTCTAGCATGAATAATAAACATTTATCATGAAATAAGGAAATAAATAATAACTTTATTATTGCCTCTAGCGCATATTTACTTCAGTCTTCATGGCTCCTGCTAGCTACCCCGTGGATGCTATCACGGAGTCTCAGCATTGCCACCTTATGACGCAGTGGATGGAATTGAAAGTCAAGGCGGCTGTTGGCTCTGTTGCACCTCCTGAACCTGGCGCAACTTTTAACTGTCAGCTGATTCTAGAAGGATATGCTAGGGTGATGGTGGATGAAATCCCAGAAGGATTTGAGGACCTCCAGCTTGACCACCCTACTGGTGACGGGGAGACTCGGCTGGGTTCTTGTCTGAAGACTCCATGCCTATGGCGGAAGGAGCTCATCAACCTTCTGAATTGGACGCCACCGCCTCCTCCTCCTCCTCCGATGAGTCAGGGCACTCCGCCTCCTCCACCGCCTCCTCCTCCAGCGAGTGATCAAGGCACCCAGCCTCCTTCTCCGACGCGTGGCGACACTCCGCCTCCTTCTCCGCCTGCGCCAGCGCGCCCGAGCAGGCACCAGCCTCCTCCTTCTCCGCCTCGCCAGCAAGGGTGGAAGAGACCACCCGCTGCCCCGGCTGCTCTGGCGCGTCATAGTCCTTCTCCTCCGCCTCGTAAGCAAGCACGAAAGAAGACAGCCGCAGCCACTCCGTCTGCTTCGGCGTCTAGCAGTACAGCCAGAGGCGGGAGGCAATACAGATACGGTCCACCTCTCAAGCCTCTAGAGAAGTTACCGTACGAGAGGACCGTGGAAGAAAACAAGAAGATCATGCAAAAAGAAGTTCAGGACTTCTTTGAAGGGGTGAAAGAAAATAGACATCCACCTCCGGAGGAGAAGGTAGATCCGGTGAAAGCAAAGCGCACTATCGATGCCCTGAGGAAACCACCAAAGTCTCCATCGAAAAGCAACTATGAGCGCGTTACTGAAAAGGTATATCTCGAAGCGGAGCGGTCGGGAAGTACTGTGAGTAATCAAAGGTGAAAAGAACGACGAGCAGCTGGGAAAAAAATTGCCCAGCTCGGCGAACAAGCGAACCAATCGTGTCCCCCGCTCAATGTGTCTAGCGACATCGTCGCTAATGAACCGGGGATGGTGCCCGGTTATAGCAATCTTCGAGATTACCTACCCGACGATGTACATTATGATTTCTTGGAGGTGGACGAACACAGATACGAGTACGGGAAGCCTCTCGTCAATGATGAAAAATCTCTAACAACAATGATGCGAAGATTCCATGATTGGTACATGAAAACCTGCAGAGAGTCTAGGGGGACGGATACTTTGTATCTGAGAGTTAAAGAGGAGCGCGACCTCGTTGGAATTGATCTGTTGTATGTTCCATTTGAGGAGTTCCTCCAGTTCTTCAATCAAAAGGCCCTCAATAAATTAACGGTCNCAGTACAGCCAGAGGCGGGAGGCAATACAGATACGGTCCACCTCTCAAGCCTCTAGAGAAGTTACCGTACGAGAGGACCGTGGAAGAAAACAAGAAGATCATGCAAAAAGAAGTTCAGGACTTCTTTGAAGGGGTGAAAGAAAATAGACATCCACCTCCGGAGGAGAAGGTAGATCCGGTGAAAGCAAAGCGCACTATCGATGCCCTGAGGAAACCACCAAAGTCTCCATCGAAAAGCAACTATGAGCGCGTTACTGAAAAGGTATATCTCGAAGCGGAGCGGTCGGGAAGTACTGTGAGTAATCAAAGGTGAAAAGAACGACGAGCAGCTGGGAAAAAAATTGCCCAGCTCGGCGAACAAGCGAACCAATCGTGTCCCCCGCTCAATGTGTCTAGCGACATCGTCGCTAATGAACCGGGGATGGTGCCCGGTTATAGCAATCTTCGAGATTACCTACCCGACGATGTACATTATGATTTCTTGGAGGTGGACGAACACAGATACGAGTACGGGAAGCCTCTCGTCAATGATGAAAAATCTCTAACAACAATGATGCGAAGATTCCATGATTGGTACATGAAAACCTGCAGAGAGTCTAGGGGGACGGATACTTTGTATCTGAGAGTTAAAGAGGAGCGCGACCTCGTTGGAATTGATCTGTTGTATGTTCCATTTGAGGAGTTCCTCCAGTTCTTCAATCAAAAGGCCCTCAATAAATTAACGGTCACTTGCTACTGTCTGTAAGTACTACTTCTGTCATTAAGTCTCTATATATAGCTCGGCTCTTTCATTGCATGTATTTATAATTATCCTCGCTATATTATGCAGATTGAATATCGTCGAGTGCAGAAAAGCAGAAATGTATGATATTGGGTTCATTAACACAAATCTCATAGATGAATTTCAGGTTAAAAAGAGCGCCAGAGATACCTATTTTCCCAAAGAACTGGTGCATGAGCATTTAGCTTTATTTAATTATTTACTTATTTATCTTTAGGGGACCATGAGCATGTACCTGGGCCAGATTCATGTGAGAGCCTCCCTTCCAGTTAATTATGGGCTTCTCTATTGGGCCTTCATCAGTGGGCTGCATGTTACCAACAAGTGGAAAATGTGTTCCGTACGAAAAATAGTACGAGCTACGTACGATACGGGGCACTAAAGGATTGAACCGTGCAACGACTTCCAAAACAACACATTTATTCAACCAACAGACGAAATATACTACTGATTGTACACTGAAAACAGCAGCAGCAGCAACCAGGGCTGGGGGTGCAACAGAAGCAGTAAGCAGGCCAGAAGAGTGAAGACGCAGCTCTCTCTTCCAAACCAAACATCAGCCATCATTACAAAAGGGCTACCAAAAAAGAACAAGTGTATGCATCAAACTAAATAAAGATCCTACTACACCAAGTGTACGCATCTAACTAACTGGCTCAGTTAGACGTTACTATTTATTAAGCTGTGGAGATTGGCTGACGGCTTGAACCAGATGGGTGCCTGACGGGGGAAACTCCGGCTAGCAGGTCGAAGTCTGATACTTGCGACCCTCTCTCCTACTTTGGGCTGCAGAGCATGGCGGCACATATCAGGGTATGGTGCATGCAGAGACGCATGGTACACTGTGTACACACAGTTTTGCCTGATGAACGAAACCGCACTCCCATCATGATCCGTGCCGTCGGTTATCTCCTGGTTAATCGGATAATTCAGTCCGACAAACAAAGAGCATGTACCAAGGCTACTTACCAGCCTCTAGTCAAAAGTTCCTGAAGGCCCAGAGAAGCTGGGATCCTGCTCAAAGACCTAGCAGTGACTGTGATTGTATTCCGCAAAACAACACGTCTGGTACGTGCGAACGATCATCAATTTTTCGCTGTCGTCTGATCGATCCAGGAACCACCTGCAACTACCATGCCGCTTTTCTTTGAAAGGTTCTGGGATTAGGAAGGGTAGGGACACCAGGCGGCCTACAACATCATATCAAGTTGGAGTCAAATAAAAAAGGGCTCTTGATTTAGTCAATCTTAAGAACAACATGTTATGAGCATGAATATTTTTTCAGTAAATGTTGAGAGTAATATAAGCAAGCCATCATGATATCGTAGGAAAGTAACATACTGCCGTAACAGCCGTTTGTAGCGATGACTGGAGTAGGCCAGCAATACGTCCAGCCATAGAAGGAGTCGACAGCGTAAATGAAGCCCTTGTGTTCAATGGCATCAGAGAACCATGGAGGATGTATGATCCTACGATGGACGTGCAGATTTATCCACTTACCGCAGTGACCTGTCAGATAGGCGAGACCGTGGTTGAAGAACACAATTAGCCTGAAATCTTTATAATTCGCAGATCTTGTGGGCACTTGGCAGATTACAACCTTGAGCAAATCAAACTTGGTATCATGTTGGCTACTGTAAGATTCCGAGTATTCTGGGCCGCGGTGCCAAAGCAGTGCAGTGTTAATCGAAGGAAGGGGGGGTCAATCTCCGGGTGTAGACCTCCACGAGCAGCCAGCTACCGCGACCGTCGACGAGCACCATCCAAGACGTGTTCATGCCGACCCAGTACATACCATTAATGTAGCTGAGGCTGACGGGGATCGGATCGCAGTGAAGGGGGTTGATGCTCGCCACCCTACGATCATTATGCTGAGTGACATGCCGTTTCTGAAGATCATGCGGCATCAGCAAGCAAGGAGCAGGATTAAAAAGCTCTGGCCTGAGGGCTTTGAGTAAACGGTACAACCCCGACGAGCACGCGGCGAGCGGCATGGTATTGAGATTGTCCACACGCGAAACAATGAGCTTGATTACCTCTGTGGGGAGCGAATTCCAGCCACTCTTTCGGCAGACGCTGCTTGGTTCTGCCATTGTTAGTGCTTGGGTTTCGGACGAGGGGGGGAGGCGCCTTAGCGGGGATGGAAGCTTGGACGAGATTATGTGCGGACAAAGATGGAGAAGCGAATATGTGTTGCGGGAAGTGGACAGGTGATGATGACTACAGCATGCCGCTTGACTTACGAGACACATACCAGCAGCGTAGGGTCATATCGATGCCAGACAACTTTCTTGACTGGTCACAGTACTGGTACTCCCTACAGTACCTACTACAGTACTATGCCCTAGCTTGCTAGAGTAGAGTAGTAGAGTAGGACTCTACTCTACTACTAGCACCGGAGGAGTAGTATATTCTAATCTAAAATAGTTACAAACTTCAATGCCTGAGCGTGGAACGACTACGAACCATGCTCAAAGACCGTGTCTACATGGTGTTTGGACTTATATGCAAAAAAGAATAGCAAGATGCCCGTGCATTGCACGGCACACCATCATCACCAACTCGGTTTTTTCTCTACTCCTACTCCTATAAAAGACTCAGTTGGTGATGATGGAGGCGAGGAGGCGTGTTCCGCCGGGCGTGCAGCGGACGACGCAGCACTATTCGATTTGTTATTAAAAAAAGTAGTAGAGATAGAGACATAGGGAGGAGCCCGAGGTTGTGGGAGATAAGGATGAACGAGGCAAGGCCTTATCTGTAAATGTGGAGAGAGATGCGGGTATCTTTTGTAAAATTGTCATAGTTGGCTTTCTATCCGTCAGATATAGATCGGACGGTCTATATTACAAGATGGCAGGCATACCATCATCACCAACTCGGCTTTCTATAAGAGTAGATATATATAGATATAGATACATAGAGACTAGGGAGTACTAGTAAGGACACCAACTACTGCTTCGTGTGCTACTCCTGTGCTCCATTCGGCGGTCGCAACATCCCCTACAGCCACTCCCTCCTGCGCTCCATTCGGCGGGCGCTGTTGAAATCTGGGGAGCGCACTCTTGCGACTGCTGGCAGACACGACTTCACCGACGAGGACTTCTTCCCCGACCTCGGCAACCTCTTCCTCAACGACATGGGCGACAACCTCAACGCCAACGGTGCTGCTCCCGTTGCACCATATGTGTTTCTGTCCTTCCTGTTCGAAATCGTGGTAGAATTCATGTTTCTACTCTGTATCCTACTACTATGCTAGTCCACATGATTAGTTTCATCTCTGTTATAGCCATCATGATTTATTTTGTGCTTATTCGGATTAAATCTCGTAGTAACTTGCTCACATATTCAACTGGCGCAACGTCCCCTACAGCCACTCCCGTTTCATGGACGGCCTGGTCGATGCCTCCAAGGAGCCCTTCGTCCACTGCTATGAGTGCCTGATGCCGTTTTGTGGCTCGCCGGCGGACATGGTGCATCACCTCACGGATGCGTGCAGCGGTCACTGCTGGCCCTTGGCGGCGAACATCAAGTACGACATGTGCTACCGGTTCACCATGCCGGAGTCGCTGGAGGATCACCGCCGCCTGCTAGTCTCGGAGGAGGACAGCAGTGTCTTCCTCTTGATCGTGGGCACCGGCGAGGCCCATGCAGGTCGCCGCCCCGTCTTTGTAGCGTGCGTCAGGGGCGTCGCCGCTGACGCTGACGCTGACACTGACACGAGGCAGATGTATGGGTGCGAGGTCAATGTTACTACCCCTCCGGGTCACGTGGGCGGCGAAACCGGCCTCATCGGACAGACTTGGAATCTGAGGAGCTGGGACTATCCCGCCAATGTGGACTTGGAAAACCCATGGCATCCGTTCTATCCTTTACCCGCCGACTCGGTGCACGGGGACTCCAAGGAGGTTCACCTGGACATACGCATTATCAAGTGCACTTAGAAAACATGTAGTGTGTGTGGGCGCTTATGGCCCGTGTCTTTGCCGCTTTTGATTCTGTAAGCTTGTCGTTAAACTTGAGTGGCTTTCGCCGCAGTACTTCCTTTGAACTGCTCCTCTCAGTGAGCTGATGTAAGACACTTTGGGTTTCATTTGATAATGGAACCGGGGAGGAGCCTCCCTGTTCTTCTAAAAAAATACGCATTATCAAGTTAAATGTTGATCATTAGTCTTCGCTCAATGTAATCCGCTGTCTAAGCATGTGGAGACTTCCATGTAAGATCTTGCTCTATTGGAGTATCGCGCATGAATAAAAGTGTATCCGTTTATGGTTTAGTCTAGAATCTTCCATGTATGAATTTTTACTACAGTACTGGTGAAAGACTTATGATGAACCATTTCTTACATCTCCTCTACCCCCTTGCAAGTCATCCTGATTTAATCCCTCTGTCTAGGTGTATACGGGCATGGTTAATATTACTTAATAGTATAGCCAACTGTTGACTATAAGAAAGTGCCATGTCATCTATAGCCAACATGTATAACAATCGATACTCAAAAACTAATTCTTAAAGATCATTTCTTGCAAAGCACAATAAGTGTTATTTCTTCACAAGTTTTGGATGCAGGTTGAACAGTTGAACGCTTTTGTTTGCAAAAGATACCTTTTTATCTATTTCACCCGGATGTTTGTGAGCTCTAAAGATGAGATAATATCTGAAGAAACCTATCGATACCCGTTACACATGAGATGACCCCCACATCCTTTGTCAAAATAAACAACTCCCCGATCAATGCATTTCACTCTTTGGTGCAACGCACGGGCACCTTACTACTATAGATTAGTACGACCAAAAATTGAACTAACATTATATATAGTACGATAAATACTGATGCATGTCACCTAAAATTATATCATTCAAAACTATGTTCAAATACGAATCCAACGATATAGTTTTTGTTGACATGCACTAACATTTTGTCAGTTAAATCTTCAGTCAAATTCAATGGGGGACTAATAAACCACGACCGATGTAGTAAAAGTGTAGAGGGCGGCGCTGCACGGGAGTCTCACCTCTCACTCATGGCGCGGCAGTAAAGCCGTCATATCACAGAACCCAACCACTCCCAGTAATAAGTGGCATGGTAAAATAAACGGACAAGCAACCATCACATCCCTCCGTATTTTTTGCATTTCATCTCTCTGCATTTAGTTTCTCTGGTTCATCTCCCACACTCGATCCCTAGCTACTACTCCTAGGGCCAGTTCTTTTGGCGGCTTCCCCAGCTTTTCCCACAAGACTAGTCACAGTGGAGAGTAACAATAAGGCGTCTCACTCATTTATTTAGGCTTCTAAACTACTACTCCGTCCTGGTTTATTCCTCACCATTGTAATTTGTGCTAAATTTTGACCAAAGATTTAACTGATAAAATGTTACTCAAAACACTTAGGCGCGGTGCATCTAGGTGTGTAAGTCATCTTACGAAAACCAAATAATCCCAAAACACTTAGGCGCGGTGCATTAACTTCTACCTCATTTCTTGTTTCTTGACATATCAACCAATAAGAGATAAAGAGTGTGCATGCTTTTAATGACTTGAGATATGAAACATGACATGCAGTGGTTAGTTCATTGCATGCAATACTATTAATTAGAAAATAAACATTAACGTTTCTCGTTTTCTCCTCCTCCTTGGTCACGGTGCACAGCCTAAGATGACTTACTCACCTAGACGGATGGAGTAGTGCATGTGACATGCACTAACATTTCATTAGTTAAATTTATGAGCAAAATTTGACACAGTTTACAATGGGGACCAATAAACCAGGACGGGTAGTAGTTATGGGATTACTAATCTAGAAGCCTAAAAGAACTGGCCCTGGTACTCCTACTAGTAGTAGTACTCATGTTGGAATCGTTTCACAAGCTTGACTAGTGCTGTTTTTCTACTTTTACAAAAACCGCATCGAAATGTTTAAACGTGCATTTGCACGTACATAAGTAATAGTAGTACTCCCTCCGTCTAGGTGTACAAATCTTCCCTCCTTGGTCACCGTGCACAACCAAAGATGACTTATTGACCTGGCCAGAGGGAGTAGAAAAGTCTGCAAGCATATATCGAGAGAGACGTGTAGTCCGATAGTCTATAGTAAAGTTTGTGCTATATGCACGCACTTGCAAAATGTGTAATAATACACAACGTTTCCAAACTTTCCCTTTTACATACTTAATTAAGGACGCTAAAAATTCCTGAACGTTCGGGATTTATCATTTGCGTCCCAAAACTAATGAGATCGCCTTACGAAACAAAAATTATACTCCTCCTAAAAGCCACGGCGCTCGCAGGAGCGCTTGCGGTGCGCCACGAGTGCCCTGGTGCCTGGCCGTTTCCCAGCGCGCCGACACAACGCCTCTTTCTCAGCCTCGCAACTCGCGAGGTGCTGATTGGCGGCTTGCCGGTGGGCGAGCGCGATCTCACCGGTTTGGTGATCCGGCGCCAACAGGTACTCCTCCTGGCTGGAAGCGTGCACCCGGTCCACGTACCGCCAAGCGTAGATGAGGCGCTTGGGCCCGACTGCACTCAGGGCGTCCGCACAGGCGTCCTCCGCCACCCTCACGGCCCTCGCAGGAGCCTTCTGCCAAAGAACCAATTGCTTGACTCTCTCGGACGCGACATAGATCTCCTAGAAAGCTTGTTGCGCGGTGCGCCTCTATTTTGGCGCGCTCTGCTGGAGGCAAAGCCTCCCACAAGGCGACATCCATTTCTTGCCAAAGCTCCTCAAGGCTGGGGGGCTCGGCGGGCGGCTCGGCAGACGGCGCGGCGTTCTCCTCGTAGCGGGGAGCCGACGCGTCCTCCGACGCGCGTGCTGGGGAGATTGGGAATGCCGATGCGTCCACCTAGACACGTCGCGGTGAGGAGCGGAACACCGACGCGTCCTCCTCGACTAGTGGCGGCGAGGAACAGAAAGGCGACGCGTCGCGTCGCGCCGAGGAGCGGAACACCGACGCGTCCTCCTCGACCAGTGGCGGCGAGGAACGGAACGGCGACGCGTCGAGTAGCGGCGAGGAATGGAACGGCGACGCGTCGCGTAGCGGCGAGGCGCGGAACGCTGACTCGTCCTCCTCGACTAGTGGCGGCGAGGAATGGAACGGCGACGCGTGACCGTCCGCGCGGTGCAGCGAGGGGCTCCTAGGGCTTGGGAGGGGCGATGCCATGGTGGTCGACGTGAGAGTGAGGGGGAGGAGATAGCGATGAACGTGAACATGAGGGGGAGGAGATAGCGATGAACGTGAACATGAGGGGGAGGAGATAGCGATTTTGTGGGAAGCGCAATATTTATAGCGAGCAATGGCACACCTACGTAAGATATGGACTGAGCTGCAATGACTTAACTGCAGGTCCAGTTGCGTCACTGACATGTGGACCAGTACACTGCTGGGCCCGTTTGTCAGTGACCCAATGCAACTAAAGTTAAGTAAAAGCTACATGGGCATATTTGTTGGAGTAAATTACGGGGGAGCGAAGGGGTCGAAATATTGCTGGTCACAACGGATTGGACGAGCGTGGGGGGAGGAGGGTCATGCATGCAGATTATTTCTCACGGGGTGGAGTGGTGGGTCCGCCGGAGGGAGAAGGAGAGTTTGGCAGGCATATTGTTTCCACACATGGAGAGGAAAAGATTTGGAGACGAACGGGCTTCCTGCAGGTATGGGGAACGGTGCATAATAAGTCATCTTGCATGCCAGGCTAGGTATAGTCTCAAGTCCTTAAAAACATACACGCCCCACACATGTTCATATTTCAAGATGCACTAAATTATTGCATGCGATGATTAAGGCTGGCCATAATGGTGGTATCTTAGCTGGTATCATGCACACGGGAGTAGCAAACATGCTGATGTGGCAAAGAATTAAAGAAGAGAGGGGGTTAGAGTAACTAGTGTTCATGCATGCATTGGTAAACACATTTTTTTTGTGAAGAACGACAGCATTAGTTGAGTACTTTTGCAGACTTCAAAAACTATTCCACCGCCTCTACTATCTTGCTAAGAGTAGGTGAAATTTTTGAGTCGAGCCCTTTAAACTAGAAGGGAGGTAGTGGTACTCTAATAGCTAGGTGTGTAAGTCATCTTACAAAAACCAAATAATCACAAAACACGTAGGCGTGGTGCTTTAACTTCTACCTTGTTTCTTGTTTCTTGACATATCAACCAATAAGAGATGAGGGTGTGCATGCTTTTAATGACCTGAGACTATCAAACATGGCATGCAGTGGTTAGTTCATTGCATGCAATACTATTTAATTAGCAAATAAACATTAATGTCTCTCGTTTTCCCCTCCTCCTTGGTCACGGTGCACAGCCTAAGATGACTTACTCACCTAGACGGAGGGAGTATCAACATTCATAATGTCTAATCAATATTTTTACACTCATTATAAAACATAGTTCTTATACTCATTATAATCAGTATTGTAGATATTGATATTTTTAGTATAAAATTTGGTCCTGGGATTTCATTGATGCCTGTCAAAGAGTGGAGGAACCGGAGCATAGGGCTTGCATTGCCGGTCTCTACATAGGTATTTCTCTTCATAATCCTGTAATTTTAGAGACTGATTGCGCTTTTGTGGTAGCGTCTCTTGCATCGGGGGACTATGACATGTCTGCTATGCGTGACCTGAAGATGAAAGCGTTGAGCATCTCGAAGTTGATCAACAATCTTCAATTGTCAAAGATTAGCTGTTCAACCAATAAGGTGGCACACTTAATTGCTAAGTATAGCTTTGACAATAGATTAGATGGTATTCTTGTAAATAACGTACCGCCCTGTGTGGTGAATATTGTATCGAATAAGTGTACTGGTGTGGCTGGTTAATTAATATAAGGTGATGTTCAAAAAAAGTATATATTTGGTCAAACACTTTGCAAACGGTTGACGGGAGTAAAAAGGACCAGAGGGAGTATCATGCATGCGGAGTAGGCAAAAAAATTTGCTCATTTATAGCCGGTTGAAGCCTCAAAGGGCGCGACCGCGTGAGGGAGGCGAAGGTCGTGGGAGGCGCGACGGTTGACGGAATTAAGTGAAGTTACATCCACGCGTCGGCATGGTGTGCGAACAGGCAGAAGCTATACCGTCAGGCCTACGATATGGGTCTAGTAGACATGACATCTAGTGGGTCCCGCATAGTTCTCGAGAACTCTTTGGGGGCTTGCAGCCGTTTATCCACCGGGCAAGCCGGCAACCCCATGCCGTTCGCACGTCCTACTCGTCCCCGTCTTCTACCTCACAATAGTTCGCTCCCAGTCGTCCCGTCCTTTCACATTAGTTCGCTCCCAGTTTTTGCGGGGTACAACAGTTCAACTTCTCCTAACCCTCCTCCAAAATCCATGGCCTCCCAAATCTCCATGGTCGCCGCTGAGTACCAGGTTAGAGCCATCACTGGCGATGAGTTCATCGTCATCTACACACGTGGATCCGCGATGGTGAAAGCATGGCTTGCTCGCTTCCTACGCATGTTCAACAGTTCAACGGATGAGTGGGTCGCTGGGCTAGATGTTGAGTAAACCACAGTCCTGGGACGAGAGAAGGATCTAAAGGACGAAGAGAGGAAGAAGCCCGCCGTGATCCAGGTTTGCGTACATAACGTTTGCTTGGTCTACCACATATGCCATGCCGACGTTGAGTGCCTGGATTTTAAGAACTTCCTCAAGGACAAAAGAGTGAAATTCGTTAATGTAGGCTTTAAGAAGGACAGAGATGTCCTGCATCGGATAGGTCTCGTTGTAGGCCAGCCCTTCGATCTCCAGAAGGCAAGCCTGGTGTCCTCCTCTCAACCTTCAATGCTGACCCTGGCAGCAGCCATGATTGATCCTTCATACACTAAACTGAAGAAGCCTCATCACGAGTTTCATCATGCATGGGAGTCGAAGACATTAGATGAAGATCACATCATGTACGCAGCAATGGATGCCTACCTTTGTTTAAATATCTACATGGGTTGGATGAAGAAGAAGAGCCCAGTGTCCGGTTCAAGCAAAGGAGCGTCGGCGAAGAGGAAGAGGAAGAGGGACGAGGACGAAGTCGAGGACATGGACTCGGACTCCGAGTAGGTGGCAGTGCAGTCGCTCATGCTGGTTCTACTGCAGTGTTAAGCGGACTAGTTGCTTAGTTTATTTTCAAGGGTGTGTTCTGCTGAGGCCCCAGCAGAACTATGTTTATGTTCTTTCTCGTTATTTGAACTCTTTAGTACGTAGAGTAGTACTAGTACTATGTCTTACTACAGTTCTTCTTGCAGTTGGTACTACTGCTCGTATCTTCGTGTTCCTACTGTACTTAATACGTTCGTACTAGTAGTATAATTTGGGTCAGTCGATTTGTGAAAGAAGTTCGACGAAGCGAAGGAAGAAGACGGCAGAAGAGGTGGAAGAAGCCCTTCTAGCCATCCATGTTGCATCAAACGGCTCACATGAGTCGACTGACCCAAATTGCTCCTTCAGATTGCAGGATCCACGTGGCATTCAAGGTCTCGAAGGTAGATTCCGCATCCGCACCCGGTTTGCGGGCTCGGCGCGCGCGCGACCAGCTTCCGCCGCGACAGCCACCATGCGTGCCTCCTCCGTGCGGGCGGAGACGACAATGACACGCTAGTTCCTCCTCGCCGGCGTGCTGGAGCACGCGCTCGCCCTCCTCTTCGTATGCTGCGTGCATAGACGCGGCTCCACCAGCTGCTCGCGTGCTTGGCAGCGCGGCGGCATGGCGAGGAGGGACTGCAGATGACATGAGCGGGCGAGCCTTCGGCTTCATGGCATAGGGATGGCGGCGACACGGCGGTGATGGGCGAGAAATTGTTGGCCGGAGCAGGCGGGCGCCGGCATGCGCAACGGCGGTGGAGGCATATTGATGAGTGCGCGTATGGGAGCTTACTTTAGTTTTATATAAGGTTGGTCAAACTTAAAAGAAAGGGTCTGCCTATGTCACATCTAGATGTGAGATATTATCTCACATCTAACTCCCTCACCCTTAAAATCCATGGGAGACTTTAAAAAAAATCATGGGTGAGTGAGTGGAAGACTTTAAAAAAAATCAATGGTGAGTGAGTTAGATGTGAGATAATATTTCACATCTAGATGTGAAATAGCAAACCCGTAAAAGAAAACCGTACTAGTACATGTAAACATTAGACTTAGGCAGCGCCTTTATTAAAAAAAAGTAAGTTAGTACCACAGTCACGATACGGAATCCTGTACAAGCGCGTGAACCGCGGCCGCGCGGTCGATCGAACGGTGCGTCACGGTGTCGCGCTCGAAGGACATCCACCGTACCTTTTTGTGTGTGTGAAAACAATCCTCAAATATTACTCAAGTTTTTTCCTGGGAAAGTTCTTGATGCTGCATTATTTCCATATATTTGAATTTAGCTCCAGTTTGTGTTTATTTGGATTTGGACGTTTTAGGTGCACCCTTGTTTTTTTAATACTTATTTTGTGTGTGTGACTGAGAGAGAACGTGTGTATGTGTCCATATATGTGTTGTGGCGGAAGGGCAATGTGGAGACGGTGTGCGTGTGATACAGACATAGAGAGGTGTGAATGTGCAAATGATCATGCATGAGTGAGACATAGACAGATGCCGATACGTTGTGTATACATGAGAGAACGGTCTTCTAGTTTACTTGTGTGTGTGTGTGTGAGAGAGAGAGAGAGACAGAGAGAGACAGAGACAGAGGAGCATCTGTAACACAACAACCATCTATCTCGATTCGTCCGTCCCTCGCATGATCGCATGCAACACATGCATCAACGCGCACATTTTGACACCCTCACTCGGGCCCTGCCCACCTCAAGGGCCGCACAATCTCTTCGTGAATACCCATTTCTCTCCTTAGGTTTGTTTTCGCTCAATATCTTACACACACACACGCGCGCGCGCACGCACACACACACACACACACGCAGCACAACACACACGCACACTCCCCCGAGCACACAATTCATCCCCATCCAAGGTTATACGGCGACCAACTTGCTCAAATCATTTGTGACGCCCCCGATTCAATCGCACACTAATCATACACGCAAACATGTACGATCAAGATCAGGGACTCACGGGAAGATATCACAACACAACTCTAAAATAAAATAAGTCATACAAGCATCATAATACAAGCCAGGGGCCTCGAGGGCTCGAATACAAGTGCTCGATCATAGACGAGTCAGCGGAAGCAATAATATCTGAGTACAGACATAAGTTAAACAAGTTTTCCTTAAGAAGGCTAGCACAAACTGGGATATAGATCGAAAGGGCGCAGGCCTCCTGCCTAGGATCCTTCTAAACTACTCCTAGCTGTCGTCAGCGGCCTGCACGTAGTATTAGGCACCTCCGGTGTGTTGGGGAACGTAGCAGAAATCAAAAAATTTCTACGCATCGCCAAGATCAATCTATGGAGTTAACTAGCAACGAGGGGAAAAGGAGTGCATCTACATACCCTTGTAGATCGCGAGCGGAAGCGTTCAAGAGAACGGGGTTGATGGAGTTGTACTCGTCGTGATCCAAATCACCGATGACCGAGCGCCGAACGGACGGCACCTCCGTGTTCAACACACGTACGGTTGGGGAAGACGTCTCCTCCTTCTTGATCCAGCAAGGGGGAAGGAGAGGTTGATGGAGATCCAGCAGCACGACAGCGTGGTGGTGGACGCAGCGGGGATCTCGGCAGGGCTTCGCCAAGCTCTACGGAGAGGAGGAGGTGTTGGAGAGGGAGAGGGAGGCGCCAGGGGCTAGGGTGCGGTTGCCCTCCCCCCCCCCCCCACACTATATATAGGACCCCTGGGGGGCGGCCCTAGGAGATGGATCTCCAAAGGGGGGGCCGGGCCCCACGGGGGGGGGGGCCCCCCCCCCCCCCCGATAAAGGTCACCTGGGGGTGCGGGCCAGGGGGAGGATTTCCCAAAGGGGGGACCGGGCCAAAGGGGGGGCCGGGCCCCACGGGGGGGGGGGCCCCCCCCCCCCCCCGATAAAGGTCACCTGGGGGTGCGGGCCAGGGGGAGGATTTCCCAAAGGGGGGACCGGGCCAAAGGGGGGGCCGGGCCCCACGGGGGGGGGGGCCCCCCCCCCCCCCCGATAAAGGTCACCTGGGGGTGCGGGCCAGGGGGAGGATTTCCCAAAGGGGGGACCGGGCCAAAGGGGGGGCCGGGCCCCACGGGGGGGGGGGCCCCCCCCCCCCCCCGATAAAGGTCACCTGGGGGTGCGGGCCAGGGGGAGGATTTCCCAAAGGGGGGACCGGGCCAAAGGGGGGGCCGGGCCCCACGGGGGGGGGGGCCCCCCCCCCCCCCCTATATATAGGACCCCTGGGGGGCGGCCCTAGGAGATGGATCTCCAAAGGGGGGGCCGCGGCCAAGGGGGTGGCTTGCCCCCCAAGCCAAGGGGGCGCCCCCCACCCCTAGGGTTTCCTGCCCTAGGCGCAGGGGAGGCCCAAGGGGGGCGCACCAGCCCACCAGGGGCTGGTTCCCCTCCCCACTTCAGCCCATGGGGCCCTCCGGGATAGGTGGCCCCACCCGGTGGACCCCCGGGACCCTTCCGGTAGTCCCCGTACAATACCGGTGACCCCAGAAACTTTCCCGATGGCCGAAACTTGACTTCCTATATATAAGTCTTTGCCTCCGGACCATTCTGGAACTCCTCGTGACGTCCGGGATCTCATCCGGGACTCCGAACAACTTTCGGGTTACTGCATACTAATATCTCTACAATCCTAGCGTCGCCGAACCTTAAGTGTGTAGACCCTACGGGTTCGGGAGACATGCAGACATGACCGAGACGACTCTCCGGCCAATAACCAACAGCGGGATCTGGATACCCATGTTGGCTCCCACATTCTCCTCGATGATCTCATCGGATGAACCACGATGTCGAGGATTCAATCAATCCCGTATACAATTCCCTTTGTCAATCGGTACGTTACTTGCCCGAGACTCGATCGTCGGTATCCCAATACCTCGTTCAATCTCGTTACCGGCAAGTCAATTTACTCGTACCGTAATGCATGATCTCGTGACCAGACACTTGGTGACATTGAGCTCATTATGATGATGCATTATCGAGTGGGCCTAGAGATACCTCTCCGTCATACGGAGTGACAAATCCCAGTCTCGATTCGTGCCAACCCAACAGGCACTTTCGGAGATACCCGTAGTGTACCTTTATAGCCACCCGGTTACGTTGTGACGTTTGGCACACCCAAAGCACTCCTACGGTATCCGGGAGTTGCACAATCTCATGGTCTAAGGAAATGATACTTGACATTTGGAAAAGCTCTAGCAAACGAACTACACGATCTTTGTGCTATGCTTAGGATTGGGTCTTGTCCATCACATCATTCTCCTAATGATGTGATCCCGTTATCAATGACATCCAATGTCCATAGTCATGAAACCATGACTATCTGTTGATCAACGAGCTAGTCAACTAGAGGCTCACTAGGGACATGTTGTGGTCTATGTATTCACACATGTATTACGATTTCCGGATAACACAATTATAGCATGAATAATAGACAATTATCATGAACAAAGAAATATAATAATAACCATTTTATTATTGCCTCTAGGGCATATTTCCAACACGGTGTAGTAGGAGTCGTCGTTGACGGTGGCGTCTGGCTCCTGGGCTCAACATCTGGTTGCGACAACCAGGTAGAAGGGAAGGGGGAAAAGAGGGAGAAAAGCAATTGTGAGTACTCCGAAGTACTCGCAAGCAAGGAGCTACACTACATATGCATGGGTATATGTGTAAAGGGCCATATCGGTGGACTGAACTGCAGAATGCTAGAATAACAGGGGGATAGCTAATCCTGTCGAAGACTACGCTTCTGGCATCCTCCATCTTGCAGCATGTAGCAGAGAGTAGATGGTAAGTTCACCAAGTAGCATCGTATAGCATAATCCTACCCGGCGATCCTCTCCTTGTCGTCCTGTGAGAGAGCGATCACCGGGTTGTATCTGGCACTTGGAAGGGTGTGTTTTATTAAGTATACGGTTCTAGTTGTCATAAGGTCAAGGTACAAATCTGGGTCGTCCTTTTACCGAGGGACACAGCTATTCGAATAGATAAACTTCCCTACAGGGGTGCACCACATAACCCAACACGCTCGATCCCATTTGGCTGGATATACTTTTCTGGGTCATGCTCGGCCGCGGAAGATCAACACGTCGCAGCCCCACCTAGGCACAATAGAGAGGTCAGCACGCCGGTCTAAATCCTATGCACGCAGGGGTCTGGGCCCATCGCCCATTGCACACCTGCACGTTGCGTACGCGGTCGGAAGCAGACCTAGCCTAGCAGGCGTTCCAGTCCAATCCGGCGCGCGCCGCTCAGTCGCTGACGTCACGAAGGCTTCGGCTGATACCACGATGTCGAGTGCCCATAACTTTCCCATGTAGTTGGTTAGTGCGTATAGACCAAATGGCCAGACTCAGATCAAATACCAAGATCTCGTTAAGCATGTTAATTGATGTAACCGCGGACACCGACCAGGGCCAGGCCCACCTCTCACCTAGGCTGTCTCAACCTACCCTGTCGCTCCACCACCAAGATCCACCCAGAGGGCCATCGGGACAAAGGTCCTTTCAGCCCCCAATCCGTGAATTACTCGCGGGTGCTCCACGAGCCGACCCGACTTTAGTCACCATATGTATCATGTATAAAGTATATAGTATATACCCGTGATCACCTCCTGAGTGATCACGGCCCGATAGTATAGCACAGCAGACGGACAAGAATGTGGGGCCACAAATGGAATACTAGCATCCTATACTAAGCATGTAGGATTGCAGGTAAAGGTAACAACAGTAGTGGCAAAGACAGGCTATGCAGCAGAATAGGATTAACGGAAAGCAGTAACATGCTACACTACTATATTGCAAGAGTATAGAGAAGAATAGGCGATATCTGGTGATCAAGGGGGGGGGGCTTGCCTGGTTGCTCTGGCAAGAAGGAGGGGTCGTCAACAGCGTAGTCGGTTGGGGCACCAGCAGCGGCGTCGGTCTTGTAGTCTACCGGAGAGATGAGGGGGAAGAAAAAATGAATACAATGAAAACAGATGCATAACGATGCATGACAAAGCAAACGGCGGTGTTAGGTGTGCCCTAACGCGGTAAGAGGTGATACCGGCGAAGGGGGGAAACATCCGGGAAAGTATCCCAGGTGTTTCGCGTTTTCGGACAGATGTACCGGAGGGGGAAATTTGCGTGTTTGATATGCTAGGGGTGTGTGGCGGACGAACGGACTGCGTATCCGGAATCGTCTCGTCGTTCTGTGCAACTTTCATGTACAAAGTTTTTCCATCTGAGCTACGGTTTATTTTATATTAATTTTTAAAGTTTTAAAACATTGTCTAAATTATTGTTATTAAATTAATTCGAAATTATTATTATTGCATCAGCATGACGTCAGCATGATATCAGCAGTCAACAGAGGTGTTGACTGGGTCAAACTGACGTGCAGGACCCGGTCGTCATTGTCTCAGGTTTACTAAACTGTACTTAGTTTTTATTAGCAGATTAATTAGGTTGAATTAGTTAATTAAACTGATTAATTAAGTTAATTAATTAAATGTTATTTTTACTATTTATTTTTAATCCCTTTTTTACAACGTTCCAGGGAGTGGGGCCCATTTGTCATGGGCCCATAGGGCCTATCGGGCGCTGGGTTTTCGTCCGCGGTTACGGGCTAGGCGCCCGTCGGGGCGGACCTGAGGGACAGGGCGGGAGCTCGCTTGCGGGCGGCGACGGGCGCGGGCTAGCCGGGCGGTTGCCGCGGCGGACAGGGCGCAGGAGGGGTAGAGGCGACTATCGGTGTCAAAACCGGCGGATCTCGGGTAGGGGGTCCCGATCTGTGCGTCTAGGCTGATGGTAACAGGAAGCAAGGGACACAGATGTTTACCCAGGTTCGGGCCCTCTCGATGGAGGTAAAACCCTACTTCCTGCTTGATTAATATTGAAGATATGGGTAGTACAAGAGTAGATCTACCACGAGATCGTAGAGGCTAAACCCTAGAAGCTAGCCTATGATGGTATGATTGTAATTGTGATCGGCCTTCTAAGGACCAACCTCTCCGGTTTATATAGACACCGGAGAGGGCTAGGGTTTACACGGAGTCGGTTACAAAGAAGGAAATACAATATCCGGATCGCCCAGCTTGCCTTCCACGCCAAGGATAGTCCCATCCGGACACGGGACGAAGTCTTGAGTCTTGTATCTTCACACTTCAATAGTCCAAACGATGTATACAGTCCGGCTGTCCGGATACCCCCTAATCCAGGAGTCCCTCAGTAGCCCCTGAACCAGGCTTCAATGACGATGAGTCCGGCGCGCAGTCTTGTCTTCGGCATTGCAGGGCGGGTTCCTCCTCCGAATACTCCAAAATAATTATCGAACACTTGAACCGTGTCCGGATCCACAAAATGATCTTCACATGCCACCGTAGAGAGAACGGTATTTCACAAATGCAATCTGCTGACAACTTTTTAGGCAACGCGACGTGTCATTACGGTCGGGTCATTATTTGAACCGATTTCCCACAACCAGCCATAGCGCATATTGTGAGGCGGTTTCCTTGACACGTCTTGTCAAAGCAGAGATCGTGTCCCCTTATCACGGGATTCTCATCAATACGGGTATGGGTAATCCCACCATATCATCAATTCGGGGCGCTTGGGAAGCAAGCGATTCCCAACGGGCAAGTGGGGAGGCGCACCACTTTCGTCGCCTCTATAAAGGGATAAGATTTCCCCATTTTTACGCACGCCTTCTTCCCCCTTTGCCCACTCTTGCCTCCTCGAGCTCTAGCGCCCAAGCCCAAGTCTTCTCCGCACAACTAAACATGTCCGAAGCAGGAGGCAAGTGGGCGGCTTCCACCTTTTAGGAGAAGCATATCGCAAACCTTCGAGCGGCCGGATACTTGGCCGCAGACATAGCGCACCGGCTACCGGATGTTGGGCAGGTCATTCCGACCCCGGGACCCCACGAGAGGGTCGTGTTTGTCGCCCACTTCGTCCGTGGACTGGGGTTTCCACTTCACCCCTTCGTCTGCGGGCTTATGTTCTACTACGGGCTAGATTTCCACGATCTAGCCCCGAATTTCATCCTCAACATCTCGGCATTCATCGTCGTATGTGAGGCCTTCCTCCGCATCCGGCCTCACTTTAGCCTATGGCTGCAAATCTTCTGCGTGAAGCCGAATATTGTAAGCGGCCAGCAAGCGGAGTGCGGACGGGCCATGGTGGGCAAGATGCCCAACGTCACCTGGCTGGGCGGCTCCTTTGCGGAGACCTTAAAAGGGTGGCAATCGGGGTGGTTCTACATCACCGAGCCGCGCGGCGCCAACTGGGTGGCGGCCCCCGAGTTCCGATCCGGAGCCCCCATGCGGCTCACCTCCTGGGAAAAGAAGGGCCTGACTTGGGGCGAACCTACAGAGCTGACCGGACTCCAAACCTGCATCAAGAGCATGAAGGACACGAACATCAAGCTTGTCAACGTGATCTAGGTCATGCTCATTCGCCGGATTCCACCGTGCCAAAGGCGGGCATTCAATCTGTGGGAGTTCGTCCCGGCCGAACACCAGACGCTTCAGAGGCTCTATGGCATGAAGCACGAAGACGCGTGGAAGGCGTTGTTCAAGGCCTCCGAAGTACCTCCTCCCACATCCAAGGACCGCGGACTTCATGCAGCGCGGCCCCCGCGTCCGGTGAGTTTCGGGACTACCACCGGATTCGGTTTCTCCCAATACATTCATGGGGGAGTCTTAAGTATTTGTGTATATCTGATCAGGACTATGTGGAGACAGCGGAGCAGATTGACTGTCCGGCTTCGCTGCCAGAAGATCCAGCTGATGCTCTCCTGACAGAGATGCGGATCCCGGCGCCCTACAAGGCACTGGAGAAGAAGTCCGAAAAGAAGGCCCCGGGGACCAGGAAGGGTCTCCGGCGTAAGGTTGTGCCGGAAGCCTCGTCCGAAGACTACGAGGCGGACTCCTCCCCCGAAGAGGAGGAAGAAGAAGAAGAAGAAGAAGAAGAAGAAGAAGAAGAAGAAGAAGAAGAAGAAGAAGAAGAAGAAGAAGAAGAAGCCCCATCCAGAAAGGATGAGGGACCTGAGGAGACGGGCCATGGGGCCGGGAGAGGCCCTCGACGCGAGGCCGTCATACCCACGTCGTCTGATGTCGACGAAACAGATTCCTCCTGCGGAGGCGGGGGGAAGCAAGAAGAAACTTGTCCTCCCCACACTAGGGAGGAGAAAAAGAGGAAAGCCGCCCCGGAGGGGGAGGCTGGGACGCCCAAGAAGGGAAAGACGTCCTTTCCGAACTACTCCACCACGGCCGCTCATAGCGAGGAAGAGTGGCTGCCCAGGGGGAAGCCCCTAGCGCGATCGTAAGTGTCCGCACTCTACCGTGATTTTACTTCATAGTTGTTTAATAATGCCGAACATATATGCATTCCGGCCAGGGCTCATCCGGAGGTGTCGTCTTCGGATGGGTCTCTGAGTGCTTCAGAGATGAACTCGCTCCCGACGGCCACCACTCCTCAGCCTGCTGATGACACGGAGGTGTTGTTCCGAAGGGTCCCCGAGCGGGGGGAGGTGACCCTGGAGACGCCCCAAGGCGGAGTTCCAGATGTCGGACACGCGGGGTTCAAAATCCCCGTGGATCGCGTCGATGAGAGCCGCAACAAGGCGGACTCTCGACCGAACACTGTTCCGGAACCCTTGGCGGTTCCGGATTTAGGTGGGTAGCCCATTGTTAGGGAGGGCGAGCCGTCCGTGCCGAGGACTTCCGTCGCGCCAGCGGCGCCGGATAGTCTGGTGGAAGCGCTTCGAGGCGCTTCCATGGATGACGAGCACCGTACTCTTATGAGTGCGGTGATTCAAAAGGTTCTGTCCGCCAAAAGCGTACTAACCGAAGCCTGTACAAGCCTCCTGACGGGCTTCGAGGTAAGTAATAAGAGTGTGTGAAATTACCACCCGATAGGTAGTAGCTCCTGATACTCTGTTTGGTGTTCGGAAAGAAAAGCCGAACGGAGGGTCAATTATAATCTGCAGGAGTCTAACAAGCGTTTATGCGAATAAGCAGGCCATGCTGCTTGTCGTTGCTGCCCGCATAGCCGAGGTTGCCAAACTAAAGCGGGACCTGGAGCAGGCGCAGGGAGAGCTCGACCTCACGAAGAGGCGGCTCGAAGAGAGCAAAGGTGAGTGATTCTCCGCTCTTATGTATGTAAAGATAGATAAAATTGTTTAGTCTGACGACAAAGCGTCGTGACTGTGTGACAGGGTCCACTGTCGAAGTGGCGTCCCTGAAGAAAGCGCTATCCGAGGCCGAAGACAAGGTGGCTTTGGAATGCAAAGAGCGCGAGAAGCAAAGTGCTAGAGTGGGCGAGGTACAGCAAGAGCTCCAGGACCTCGGCAAGAAGTTCGAGTCCGTGGAGCATGATCTGAAGATGAAAGGGGTCGAGCTTGCGAAGGCCCTTGTGAGTATGAAGGACGCCAAGGCCGAAGCTGAGAAGGCATAGCAGGAGATCCAGGAGGCCAAAAAGATAGCGACGGATAAGAAATTCTTTGTGCAAAGCAAACATGTGGAGGAGGCGTTTCTTTTACTTACTCGAATTCGGAGCTCTCCAGGGGCATTCGCAGATCTGCCATGCAGCGTATCAGATGTCGCGAAGTTCTACCGTGCCCAAGAGGGAAGCTCAACGGAGAAGCTGTTATGGTCCCAGTATGCTGGGGCCGAACAGCCAACGCCTCTGAGTGACCAACTGAAGCAGTTGGTCGAACTCCACAGGGCGGCCGAAGTGGCTATGGAAGATTTCATAGTCCGGATGTGGCCTGGTGAGCCCCTGCCCACTAGCTACTTCGGCCTGACCAAGCGGATGGTGAATGCCTGTCCGCGGCTTGAAGTAATCAAGCGATCTGTTTGCATCGAGGGTGCCCGTCGGGCCTTTGCCCGCGCGAAGGTGCATTGGGGCAAGATGGATGCAGAGAAGCTGGTGAAGGACGGTCCGCCGGAGGGCAAGGAGCATCGCCATCCCGAGAAGTACTATGATGGCGTTATGAAAGGCGCTCGTCTCGTGGCCGATGAGTGTTCCAAGGACAAGATATTTGACTAAATGTACCTCTGTCGTTGTTGTAATTTAAAGACGAAGTTGCCTGTGCTATGTAGCACTGTTTTGATTTAAAATATTACCTTCTGTGCGGCTGTTTATAGAATATTGAAAGTAGGCCAGTCGTCGGCTTCTGCCCCCACGCAACTAGTGCCGGGGTGTTCCTGGAAAAACCCGGATACTCTTTATCCAAATGTTTGGTCCCTTAAGGAGGTATCCGGCGCAGCGAACAAGGCAATCGGACTATGCGGCTTTATAACTTTCACTTAGCCATAGAAGTCTGTAATTTTAAATTTCGGTGAAGCCCCTAGAATTCGGAGGGCCGAATTGGGGCGCTATATACGCCTAAATCGGACAAGTCTGACTCATCACCTAAAGCGGAAAAAATCTTTAAGGAATTTAAAACCTCTCGAACAGCGACCAGCTCTCGCCTCATCATGCCGGTCAGTTTTCGGCTTTCTCTACTGAGGTGCTCGCCCGGAAGAACCGGGACACAATCGCAGTAGTTCTCCCTGCGCTACCTTAGCCGATATAATGGAACGTAAGGTACCAAAACAAGGGAGCCAGGCTAACCCAAATGTAGACCCGAGACATGATTCGGAGCTGATGCATATAGTGCTATAAGTTCGGGGTGCCGCACTGTGCAAAGTGTTCGGACTTTTTTTGCCGTAGAACGGGGCACCATAGGAAGCCCCTGGCAAACGGACCGTACCAAAGTGTACAGATGCAATATCAAAGAAACATTTGTAAGAATAATGTTTAAATAAGAATAATGAGCTGATGCTATATATAATCTCCCACTGATGAAAATACGTTTAAGCGTATGTTTACAATGAATGCATTAAGCGGAGATAAATAGGACTATTTAACATGTCCTATCCAGGGGCAGGCCGCGTATGGATATATAAAACAGGTATAACGATCGTAAATAGATTCCACCTGGGTGTTTCCTTCTGTGCGCGAAGCCTGTTGCCTCCTTGGTTTTCTCTCCTATGTAAGTCCGACAATCCGGCTCTTCTGAAGAGGCTGATCTAAAGCAATGTCCTGAAAAAGAAGAAGGACAGGTTATGAAGGTATGTGGTGGTTATCCCGCACTGTTGACTGAGTCGTTGTTGCGCCTCCGCCTACGCCCATGGTATCTTGAGTGCGTAATGGTGTACGCGTGGCATGAATGCTGCTTTGATGGGGCTTAAGCGGAGGCCGGACTTCTAGTTGCGCTCGTGGCGTGCCTGAAGATCCTGTTGCGGGGTGCTCCAGACTCTCTTGATGGTGCTTGAAATTGTTGTCGCCGGATTGGTTTGTCGGAGGAGGCCGCATTGTACTTCCGCCGCGAGGGCTGCAGTATGCTCTTCTGTTCGGAGGGAGCGGTCCATATTTCCATTCACTGTTATGACCCCGCGTGGTCCTGGCATCTTGAGCTTGAGGTATGCGTAGTGTGGTACCAATTTGAATCTAGCGAATGTGGTTCGTCCGAGCAGTGTGTGGTAACCACTGCGGAAAGGGACGATATCGAAGATTAACTCTTCACTTCGGAAGTTATCCGGAGATCCGAAGACCACTTCCAATGTTATAGAGTCCGTGTAACGGGCCTCTACTCCAGGAATCACACCTTTAAAGGTGGTTTTGGTGGCCTTGATCCTTGAAGGGTCAATGCCCATTTTGCGCATTGTGTCCTGATAAAGCAGGTTCAAGCTGCTGCCACCGTCTATGAGGACGCGCCTGAGGTGGAATCCGTCGATGATTGGGTCTAGGACCAATGCGGCCAAGCCGCCGTGACGGATGCTAGTAGGGTGATCCCTACGATCAAAGGTGATCGGACAAGCTGACCATGGGTTGAATTTGGGGGCGACTGGCTCCATCGCATAGACGTCCCGTAGTGCCCGCTTCCGTTCCATATTGGGGATGTGCGTGGCGTAGATCATGTTGACCGTTTTCACCTGGGGGGAAATTTCTTCTGTTCCCCCGTGTTCGGACGCTAGGGCTCCTCGTCATCGTCACTGTGCAGCCCCTTGTCCTTGTTTTCGGCGTTTATTTTGTCGGCCTGTTTGAACACCCAGCAATCTCTATTGGTGTGGTTGGCTGGCTTGTCCGGGGTGCCATGAATTTGGCACGAGCGCTCCAATATGCGGTCCAGACTGGACGGTCCCTGATTATTTCTTCTGAACGGCTTCTTCCGCTGACCGGGTTTGGATCCGCTGAATCCGGTGTTGACTGTCGTGTCTTCAGTGCTGTCGCCGTTGTTCTGTCGCTTATGTCTGTTACGCCGTGGCTTGCCGTTATTGTCGCGGCCATCCGAAGTGCCAGAATGTGGTGTAGTGCTGCTGCGATCCAACCAGCTGTCCTCGCCCGTGCAAAAGCGGGTCATTAGTGTTGTGAGAGCTGCCATGGACTTGGGTTTTTCCTGGCCGAGGTGTCTAGCGAGCCACTCGTCACGGATATTATGCTTAAAAGCTGCCAGGGCTTCGGCGTCCGGACAATCGACTATTTGGTTCTTTTTAGTTAGGAACCGAGTCCAGAATTTCCTGGCTGACTCTCCGGGCTGTTGAGTAATGTGGCTCAAGTCATCGGCGTCCGGTGGTCGCACGTATGTGCCCTGGAAGTTGTCGAGGAATGCGTCTTCCAGGTTTTCCCAACTGCCAATGGAATTTGCTGGCAGGCTGTGTAGCCAATGTCGGGCTGGTCCTTTGAGCTTAAGGGGAAGATACTTGATGGCATGTAGATCGTCTCCGCGGGCCATGTGAATGTGGAGAAGGAAATCTTCGATCCATACTGCGGGGTCTGTTGTGCCATCGTATGATTTGATGTTTACGGGTTTGAACCCTTCTGGGAATTCATGATCCATTACTTCGTCAGTGAAGCAGAGGGGGTGCACGGCGCCTCTGTGCCGGGCTATGTGGCTACACAGGTCGAATTGCTCTGGGTAGCTATGTTCGGCCCGGCCGGACTTGTTGAAGGTGTATCTGGCGTGACGGTCGTCGTCGCGTGCCAAGGCGCGCCCCCGCGATCCGTAGATCGATCTTGGCTGTCCTGTTTTGTTGCCCCGGGCCGTAGTATGTTGGCGTGGGGGTGTTGGCTGGTATGCGGACTGATATGCTGTTTTATCCCGGCCACGAGGTGGCCGGTCAGCCGTATGGCGCTCGAGTCCGTATTCCTCGGCTGCCAGGACTTCAGTCCATCTATCTGTGAGCAGGTCTTGATCAGCTTGGAGTTGCTGCTGCTTCTTTTTCAGGCTCCTCGCAGTGGCTATAAGCCGACGCTTGAAGCGCTCCTGCTCTACGGGATCCTCAAGCACGCCGAACTCGTCATTGCCGAGGCTAATATCGTCTTCGGAGGGGGCATGTAGTTGTCCTCCTCCAGGTATTCGTCCGTCACCTGTTCTTCTGGGCTGACCTGCTCATCCTCCTGTTCGGCCTGCTCGAAGGCGGGCTGATCAGGGTTGTATTCTTCTTCGGCACCATTCGGATTGTTCTCGTCTCCTGGGCCGGTAATGTTGTGGCGGGGCTTGGAGTGGCGCCGACGACGCCCATTCTTTGCTTTTTTCCCTGAGGTTTTATCCTCCGTTGCCTCATCGCCATTTGTTTCCTTCGGAGTGTCCACCATATATATATCATAAGAAGAGGTGGTTGTCCACCGCCCAGTGAGCGGTGGTTCATGTTCTTCTCCTGCATCGTCGTGCATACCGTCGATGTCTTCGGAGTCGAAGTCCAGTACCTCGGTTAAATCATCGACCGTGGCAATGAAGTGGGTGGTGGGTGGGCAACGAATTCCTTCATCGCCTGCCTCCCACTCGAGCGGGACATAGTTCGGCAAAGAGCCTCCTGACAAAGAGAGAGACTTTAATGAGTCCAGCATGTCGCCAAAGGGCGAGTGCTGGAAGATATCCGCAGCGGTGAACTCCATTACCGGAGGCCAACCTGTCTCGGCTGGATCGGGAGTGTGCAGACTGGAACCCACATCCGGATATGAATCCAGGGGTCCGGAGTCACTGGTCACCACAGAGGTAAGACCCGTGTTCGGCTCCACTGCCGATGAGTGTGCAACCTGCGGGGCGGGGTCCATCCCTCCGTCCTTAGGCAGCGCAGCCTGCTTCGGATTTAGGTCCGGGGCTACTGCGGGGGTGATACCCCGAGCTTCGTCCGACAGCAGGTCTAAGCCGTGCTCGTCGTGACTGTCCGGTGCTCCTGGCATAGGCCCGAATCCATCGAAGATCAAGTCTCCGTGAACGTCCGCCGTGTAGTTCAGGTTTCCGAACCTGATCTGGTGGCCAGGGGCGTAGCTGTCGATCTGCTCCAGATGGCCAAGCGAGTTGGCCCCAGGGCGAAGCCACCGAACACGAAGATCTATCCGGGGAGAAAGGTCTCATCCGGGATCGTGTCGTTGATGATGACTGCAGGAGCCATCGAGCCCTGTAGCGACGACACAGAGGAACTCTCAATGAAAGCACCAATGTCAGTGTCAAAACCGGCGGATCTCGGGTAGGGGGTCCCGATCTATGCGTCTAGGCTGATGGTAACAGGAAGCAAGGGACACAGATGTTTACCCAGGTTCGGGCCCTCTCGATGGAGGTTAAACCCTACTTCCTGCTTGATTAATATTGAAGATATGGGTAGTACAAGAGTAGATCTACCATGAGATCGTAGAGGCTAAACCCTAGAAGCTAGCCTATGATGGTATGATTGTAATTGTGATCGTCCTTCTAAGGACCAACCTCTCCGGTTTATATAGACACCGGAGAGGGCTAGGGTTTACACGGAGTCGGTTACAAAGAAGGAAATACAATATCCGGATAGCGCAGCTTGCCTTCCATGCCAAGGATAGTCCCATCCGGACACGGGACGAAGTCTTGAGTCTTGTATCTTCATGCTTCAATAGTCCGGACGATGTATACAGTCCGGCTATCCGGATACCCATAATCCAGGACTCCCTCAGCGATAGCGCGGCGCACGGGGAAGGAGTAGGATGGGTGGGGAGCGCCGCGGGACGACGCGCAGCGGGCGCCGGTCGCAGGCGCGAGCGGGGCGCACTTCACGTGGCAGGGCGGCTGCTGTTCGAGCCGCGGCGCGGGGGCGCGCGACGCAGTGGGGGAAACAGGGCGGTGGCGTGGTGCGCCCGGCATGGAGTGCTACCTCTTGAGCTTGCGTTGGATTTCCCCGAAGAGGAGAGGATGATGCAGCAAAGTAGCGTAAGTATTTCCCTCAGCTTTTGAGAACCAAGGTATCAATCCAGTAGGAGGCCATGCGCGAGTCCCTCGTACCTACACAAAACAAATAGCTCCACGCAACCAACGTGATTAGGGGTTGTCAATCCCTTCACGGTCACTTACGAGAGTGAGATCTGATAGAGATGATAGATAATATTTTTGGTATTTTTGGTATAAAGATGCAAAGTAAAATAAAAATCAAAGTAAAAAAGCAAAGAAATAATAAAGTGGTGGAAGATTAATATAATAGAGAATAGACCCGGGGGCCATAGATTTCACTAGTGGCTTCTCTCAAGAGCATAAGTATTTTATGGTGCGTGAACGAATTACTGTTGACCAATTGACAGAATTGAGCATAGTTATGAGAGTATCTAGGTATGATCATGTATATAGGCATCACGTCCGAGACAAGTAGACCGACTCCTGCCTGCATCTACTACTATTACTCCACTCATCGACCGCTATCCAGCATGCATCTAGAGTATTAAGTTAATGAAAACAGAGTAACGCCTTAAGCAAGATGACATGATGTAGAGGGATAAATTCATGCAATATGATAAAAACCCCATCTTGTTATCCTCGATGGCAACAATACAATACGTGCCTTGCTGCCTCTAATGTCACTGGGAAAGGACATCGCAAGATTGAACCCAAAGCTAAGCACTTCTCCCATTGCAATAACTACCAATCTAGTAGGCCAAACCAAACGGATAATTCGAAGAGACTTGCAAAGATAACCAATCATACATATGTGGCACCCCGGCTCAGAGCGACCGGTTTACCCTGCATTGCCAGCCCAGAGACCTTGTCTTCTAGCAACACACAACAACATGGCACAGAATACAACCGCTTTATTCATGCTAGCGGAACATAGTTAATATTACAACAGTTAGCGAGGCCAAGCGGCACACACGGTGCGGCTGAACAATATGTACATTATTTAGTGAACATAAAGGGGCCTCGATCATGACAACTACTCCGCAGCGCAACAACATCATAGCGGGACTCCATAGCACAAGGACACCGACGTAGACACGGTCTAGACTCGGACATCACTCCTTTCCAACGGGACTTTCCTGAAATCTGGCATGACACGCCAGGTCAGTACATTGAATGTACTTCCAAGCTCACAATAAGCACAACAAGATGACAGACAATATTATGATATTTATCCAGTTTTAATCAACAAATGCAACTATATAACCAACGTGATGTGACTACGCTCAACAGGTACTCATTCTCCCAACTTGCTTACCAGATGTGACCAACAAACATAATATTACCAACGCATACTAGTGATCATTACGGCGATCACAACCCGACCAACTCGTGGCTAACTCAACACGATGACCTCACTGTCATCCTTAGTGCAATTTAGTGTGCATATTTATTAAGTCTTGACCCATGGTGTACCTTACTTTCTAGCATGTCTGTATCCGTGGACTCGGCTATCGATAGATTAAATACACTCTGCAGAGGTTAGTACACTGTACCCACACTACGGAACCCATGGCCTCACTCTCCCATCCGAGTGGACCAACAGCATTCCGACGAAACCATTTCACTGTCATGACACTCTCCCGGCCCCTCTGACTCAGACCCCACTGGGCTAGTCCTAGGTGGCCCCGTGTCTACCTCCAGACACCTCGACCACCGTCGTGGCCACGATCCACACTGGGATCCGGTACCAAACTTAACTTAACAACGGGCTCACAAGGTTATGCTTGCCTACCGGGCCAGGGTACAGCACGCCCATAACCTTCCCTAATTTGAGGTACCGACCAGAGGCACGACAATGAAACACATTAAGGCCGTCCCATACCGGCAAATGTGGTTGCACTGTGAAAGACTCGTTTCAGCGGCACCACGACCCGGTCAACAACATGTTCAAGTTGAATATTAATCAGGTTCAACTTTTAACGTGAAAAGAAAATAACCGGTGTCGTACTGCCGTACCATACATCACTTAACATATGCATCACACAACCGTGCAAAACTGCACCAACTACGCTCCCACGGAGCCAACATAAAATCATGCTACTATACAGGTAAAAACCTTTCTTTACTTATACCAGAACCATTTCTAGCAATTATCATCATTATACCTCATGCAAAAATATTATCCAAATTATTCATCAATTCTATGACCATATTATTTATTTAACTCTAACAACTAAGTTCTCATCATCTTACCAACAATATTTACTTCAAACATACTGAAGTTCAAGCATTTTAGCATAACAAGCATATAACAGAATATATTTATTATATAACTAATTAAAATGCATCAATATTCATAAGTTCAAGTATGAAAATCAATAATATTGAAGTGGCACCATGAAAATGTTACTGTGGCTTGCCTTAGTACTGATGAGGGTCACAAGGCTCCTGGTGATCCTCAAGACAAGCTGGTTCCTCTGAAAACATTCAAAAACCACAAAAGAAAATATCAAGAAACCTTCTGAAAAATGCCAGAAAATCTAGACATCAAGGAAAAATCCCATCTCTTGGGAGCTGTTAGATTTTTGGACAAAGAACACAATGCAAAAAGAATCACTGCATTTGGACTTGTAGAATAAAAGTTATGGCGGTTTGAATGCTACTGGAATTTAAATAAATTTGAAAAAGAAAAATAGAGAGGGGGTGACGTCGATGGCGTATTTTCCCGAGGCGCCACCACTCATACCGCTTCGCGCGAGTTATGAGTGGCTGACTAGCGGGCCCCACTAGTCAGGCCGGAGGGAGGGGAAAGAAAACAGAGATGGGCGACGGTTCGCCGGAGCGTTCGCCGGCGTTGAGGCCTCTTGGGGAAAGATGAGAAGGAGGGATCTACGAAGAAGGTTCTTGCGCACCTGCCCGTACCCGTGGTGTGGCAAATGGTGACCGGACGGCGTCGGTTTGTTCCTCTCAAGCGGAGGCAAAACACGGTGGTCGCCGGAGATGAGGAAGACGGCGGCTAGGGGCGGCTCCAGGGGCTCGGGCTTGGCTCGTTGGCTTCACGGAGGAGAGGCGAAGGCCCTGGCAGGGTCGCCTCGGCTTGGGAGTGGCCGGAGCTGCGGGGTCGATCCAGGGGGAATCACCGGCGTGCTCGGCTTGGGGACAGCAGCCCGCGGCCTGCCCGGCTGGGCTGCGGCTTCTAGTGGCTATGGGAGGGAGGTATGGTGAGGTGCGGTGCTCCAGGAGGCTGCGGAGGGGGGTTATTTATAGACGGGGCGGCGAGGAGGGCTCGGGCTCCGCCGGAGGACAGCTGTCGCCGGTGCCCGGTGACGAATGGTGCCAGATAGAGAGGGAGAAGGCGATGGGGTTCACGCGGGAGCTGTGCACGGACGCGGACGAGCACAGGAGCCAGGAGGAAGGGGACGAACACAGTGCGCGGGCACTGTGTCGTTGGCCGGACCGTGTCCGTGCTCGCTGCGGCGAGCTCCGGCTTCGGCGAGCGGCAGGGACGAGTTAAGGGGGTGGAGACGAGGATGGTGGCGCGGGGGGACACGCCCAGGCTGGCCGAGCAGCGGGCACGCGCGCCACAGAGGCGCTGGCGACGCGGAGAGCGCACGTTTGGCATGCCAGCACCCTCGGACGAACGCGGTCACCGCGTGGACCGTGACATCAGGCCACATATGCACTAACCATGATGTCTGGCGTGTAGTCCTTATTAACTTTAGGTGTTACCACGGCTCGGTTGGTTTCCAGGTGCAGAGAAGTGAAATGGTGAAGATGCTTAGTTACTGGACAGAAACTTTGAACGGTTACTGTGGTCAAACCACAGTGATTCAAGGGCTGATCTTTGGGGTTTTACTGACTCTTACTAAGGTGAATAAGCACAGGGAAAACCAGCTGCATTGGAGCTAGTAAAAAGGTAGTTGCTGTAGAAACTACCATTTCAGCCCAGAAGTGAAAATATTTTCTGTAGCAAAATTACTCCAAAAAGTGGTGAAATATTTTTGCTCAGAAATGTGCCCTTGGGTCCAAAGAATATTTGGGATTTTTCTCAGGATTTTTGGGGCAACAAAAATGAGGTTTGCTTTGGAGGTCAAAGATTTTAGCTAGGGTTTAGGAAGCAAAAATGAATATTTTTCATTTAAGAAAAATATTCCAAGCAATTTTGTTGGGTTGGCCAGGAGTGAAATGATGGATTAGAAGAGGAGAGGGGGCACTTGGGTGAAAATCAAGGGATACCCAAGTGATCAAGTCCAAATGGAATGATTCAAAACTCCAAATTCAAACCAACTCAGATGAAAATTAGGCAAAGAAAAGAGGGCAAAAACCAGGCTGTGACAAACCTCCCCCACTTAGAATGAATCTCGTCCTCGAGATTCGGTTGCTTTGGAAAACCATTCTAGATAACATGCCCTTAGAAATTCTTCTGATTCCCAGGTTGATTCTGATTCGGTATGATGCATCCATTGAACCTTGTAAAATTTCCGTGACTTACTGCGAGTGACTCTTTCCATCTGATCCAAAATTTTCACTGGCCTCTCTTCGTAGGTCAAATCCTTTGCCAGCGCTATCTCTACCAAATCGGTCTTTTTCTCGGGTGGTGAGATGCACCGTCATAGTTGTGAAATGTGGAACACGTTGTGCACGTAGGACAGTTCCGGAGGCAGCTCCAACTGATATGCCACAGCACCCACTCGTGTCATGACGGGAAATGGACCAATAAACCTGGGTGCCAATTTTCCACGGGTTTGGAACCTTCTTACTCCCTTCATGGGTGTGACTCGTAGGTAGACATGTTCTCCGGGTTCAAAACTAATCTGTCGGTGCTTTGCATCATAATAACTTTTCTATCGCGATTTGTCCAGCTGTAATCTGTCTCGGATCTCTTTGACTTGCTTTTCGGCCTCCAGCATGAGATCTGTTCCAAAAATACGGCTATCTCCGGTTTGAGACCAATTTAATGGAGTGCGGCACTTACGGCCATACAAATCTTCATAAGGTGACATCTTTAAACTGGTCTGGAATCCATTGTTATATGAGAACTCGGCATATGGCAAACAATCTTCCCATTGTGGTCCTTGTGCTAAAACACAGGCTCGGAGCATATCTTCGAGTATCTGATTTACTCTTTCCGTTTGCCCATCCGTCTGAGGATGATAAGCAGTGCTGTATTTTAATTCCGTCCCAAGGGCTTGATGGAGACGGGTCCAGAAAGCATAGGTGAATAGTGAACCTCGATCAGTAGTGATGGTTCGGGGAACTCCATGTAAACTGACAATCCTGGATACATACAGTCGGGCAAGCTCATCTGCTCAGTATGAGGTTTTGACTGGGAGAAAGTGAGCCACCTTGGTTAATGTATCCGCTATGACCCGGATCGCATTATTGCCTCCTCGGGTCCTAGGTAATCCTGTAATGAAATCCATACAGACATCGTCCCATTTCCATTGTGATACGGGCAGTGGTTGGAGAAGTCCGGCTGGTTTTTGATATTCCGCCTTAACCTTCTTGTAGATGTCGCAACAGGCCACGAAATAAGCAATGTCTTTCTTCATTCCATCCAACCAGAATATTTGTCAAAGGTCTTCATACATTTTTCTGCCTCCAGGGTGGATTGAATACGAGGACTCGTGGGATTCTGACAAAATTTTCTGCTTTAGGTCAGCTTGATTAGGCACACAAATCATTCCCCTGAATCGGAGGGTACCGTACTGATCCTTCGAGAAATCGGATGACTTGATGCGTTTCTGCAGTTTGGCATCGCCTGGCTGGGCCTTGCGGATTTCTTCCTCAAGAGTACTTGTGACCGTCAAAATATTGGCAAGACCAGCCTCAACAATAACCAGGTTGTGCTGAGCAATTTCTTCTTTGAGTTCAGAAGGCAGAGAATCCAGCATGACGTTTAAACTGACGGGCTTCCGACTGAGTGCATCAGCAACCACGTTGGCCTTACCCGGATGGTAATTTATTCCAAGATCATAATCCTTGACCAACTCTAGCCATTCGCTGACGGAGATTTAAATCCGGCTGAGTAAATATGTATTTGAGAATTTTGTGGTCGGTAAAAATTTGGCACCTTTTTCCAATGAGGTAGTGTCTCCAAATTTTGAAGGCATGAACTACCGCGGCCAATTCCAAATCATGAGTGGGGTAATTGCCTTCATGAGGTCGTAGATGCCGTGAGGCGTAGGCTACTACCTTGCCATCTTGCATAAGCACGCACCCAAGTCCTTGTCGGGAAGCGTCGCAATACACGTCAAAGCTGCGGTAGATATCTGGAAGTGTTAATACTGGTGCAGTTGTTAAGCGCTTCTTCAACTCGGTGAAACTTTTCTCACGGTCTGACGTCCATTCAAACTTCTTATCCTTTTTAAGCAACTCCCTCATGGGCTTAGCAATCTTGGAGAACCCTTCAATAAATCGACGGTAATATCCGGCTAATCCAAGAAAACTCTGGATCTGAGACACGGTGGCGGGTGGCAACCAGTCTAGCACGTCTTTTACTTTGCTAGGGTCCACGGCTATTCCTTCAGCGGATAGTATATGTCCGAGGAATCCAACTTGCTTGAGCCAAAACTTGCATTTACTGAACTTGGCGTACAACTGGTGCTCACGGAGTCGTTGTAGCACTACGCGGAGGTGTCCTTTATGCTCTTCTTCATTTCTTGAATAGATAAGTATATCATCGATGAAGACGACCACGAACTTATCAAGGAAATCCATGAACACTTTGTTCATCATGTGCATGAAGAAGGCAGGGGCGTTGGTGAGGCCGAAGAACATGACGGTATATTCATAAAGACCGTCGAGGGAGTCCTGGATTAGGGGGTGTCTGGATAGCCGGACAATGACCTTTGGCCGGACTCCTGGACTATGAAGATACAAGATTGAAGACTTCGTCCCGTGTCCGGATGGGACTTTGTTTGGCATGGAAGGCAAGCTTGGCGATACGGATATGTAGATCTCCTACCATTGTAACCGACTCTGTGAAACCCTAACCCTCTTCGGTGCCTATATAAACCGGAGGGTTTTAGTCCGTAGGACAAACAACAATCATACCATAGGCTAGCTTCTAGGGTTTAGCCTCTCTGATCTCGTGGTAGATCTACTCTTGTACTACCCATATCATCAATGTTAATCAAGCAGGAGTAGGGTTTTACCTCCATCGAGAGGGCCCGAACCTGGGTAAAAACATCGTGTCCCTTGTCTCATGTTACCATCCTCCTAGACGCACAGTTCGGGACCCCCTACCCGAGATCCGCCGGTTTTGACACCGACATTGGTGCTTTCATTGAGAGTTCCTCTGTGTCGTCATCTTTAGGCCCGATGGCTCCTCCGATCATCAACAACGATGCGCTCCAGGGTGAGAATTTTCTCCTCGGACAGATCTTCGTATTCGGCGGCTTTGCACTGCGGGCCAATTCGCTTGGCCATCTGGAGCAGATTGAAAGCTACGCCCCTGGCCACCAGGTCAGATTTGGAAGTTTGAACTACACGGCTGACGTCCGCGGAGACTTGATCTTCGACGGGTTCGAGCCACAGCCAAGCGCGCCGCACTATCACGAGGGGCATGATCTAGCTCGCCGCCAAACAGTGTCCTGGAGGTCGCACCAGTGTCCGCTCTGACCTTTAGCTCGGAGCCGACTGCACCGATCGAGGACGGGTGGCTGGACACCGCCTCGGGGGCTGCGATCTCTACGGCGATTGAGCCGTACACCTACCCCGTCCTTTGCGAAGCTCATGACTCCAAGGTGCCGGACTCCTCTCCGGACTCCGAGTCTTCCGCGCCCCCGCCAATCGAATCCGATTGGGCGCCGATCATGGAATTCACTACCGCGGACATCTTTCAGCACTCACCCTTTGGCGACATCCTGAATTCACTAAAGTCTCTCTCTTTATCAGGAGAGCCCTAGCCGGATTATGGTCAGGAAGGTTGGGATGCGAACGATGAAGAAATTCAAAGCCCACCCACCACCCACTTTGTAGCCACTGTTGATGATTTAACCGACATGCTCGACTTCGACTCCGAAGACATCGACGGTATGGACGACGATGCAGGAGACGACCAAGAACCAGCGCCCACAGGGCACTGGAAGGCCACCTCATCATACGACATATACATGGTGGACATCCCAAAAGATGGGAATGTCGATGGAACAGCGGAGGATGACCCCTCCAAGAAACAGCCTAAGCGCCGGCGTCAGCGGCGCCGCTCTAAATCCCGCCACAGCAAAAACGGTGATTCCGGCACGGGAGACAATAACACCCCGGACAGTGCCGAAGACAACCCCCTCCAGCAGGATTCAGCGCAGGAGGATGGAGAAGCCAGCCCTCATGAGAGAGCGGCAAAAAGAGAGGTAGAGGACGATAATTACATGCCTCCCTCCGAAGATGAGGCAAGCCTCGACGACGACGAATTTTTCGTGCCCGAGGATCCCGTCGAACAAGAGCGTTTCAAACGCAGGCTTATCGCCACGGCAAGCAGCCTCAAGAAAAAGCAGCAACAGCTTAGAGCTGACCAAGACTTGCTAGCTGACAGATGGACTGAAGTCCTTGCGGCCGAAGAGTATGAACTCGAGCGCCCCTCCAAGAGCTACCCAAAATGCAGGCTGCTACCCCGATTAGAGGAGGAAGCACCCAAACCTACATCACCAGCGCATGATACGGCTGACCGGCCACCTCGTGGCCGTGACAGAGAGGCCTCTCGGCCCTCAACTCAAGCCGCACCCCGGCGCCGCTCAAAAAATACCAAGGCGTGGGGAAATGCGCCAGACCTGCGAGATATATTGGAGGACAAGGCAAGGCAAACAAGATCGATCTACGGATCGCGTGGGCGCCCCATGACATGTGACGATAACCGTCACGCCGGATATGGCAACTCTGGCCGGGCCGAACACAGTAGACAAAGCTCATTTGAGCTGCGTCGTGATATAGCCCAATACAGAGGCGCCACACACCCACTATGCTTCACAGATGAAGTAATGGATCATCAAATCCCTGAGGGTTTCAAACCCGTAAACATTGAATCATACGATGGCACAACAGATCCTGCGGTTTGGATCGAGGACTATCTCCTTCACATCCACATGCCCCGCGGTGATGATCTACACGCCATCAAATACCTCCCACTCAACCTTAAAGGACCAGCCCGGCATTGGCTTAACAGCTAGCCAGCAGAGTCAATTGGTTGTTGGGAAGACCTGGAAGCCGCATTCCTCGACAATTTCCAGGGCACATATGTGCGTCCACCAGACGACGATGACCTAAGCCACATAATTTAGCAGCCAGAGGAATCGGCCAAACAATTCTGGACACGGTTCCTAACCAAGAAAAATCAAATCGTCGACTGTCCGGATGCAGAGGCCCTTGCAGCCTTCAAACACAACATCCGCGACGAGTGGCTTGCCCGGCACCTAGGACAGGAAAAGCCGAAATCCATGGCATCCCTCACAACACTCATGACCCGCTTTTGCGCGGAGAGGACAGCTGGCTAGCACGTAGTAACAACATGACCAAGAGCCCTGGTAATTCGGATACCAAGGACTGCAATGGTTGGTCGCGTCGCAACAAGCAAAAGCGCCGCATTAACGGCGATAATGCAGAGGATACGGCAGTCAATGCCGGATTCAAAGGCTCTAAACCCGGTCAGTGGAAAAAGCCATTTAATATAAATACTCCGGGCCCGTCCAATTTGGACCGAATACTCGATCGCTCGTGCCAGATACACGGCACCCCCGAAAAACCAGCCAACCACACCAACAGGGATTGTTGGGTGTTCAAGCAGGCAGGCAAGTTAAATGCCGAAAACAATGGCAAGGGGCTGCATAGCGATGACGAGGAGGAGCCCCGGCCGCCGAACAATAGAGGACAGAAGGGCTTCCCCCCACAAGTGCGGACGGTGAACATGATATACGCAACCCACATACCCAAAAGGGAGCGGAAGCGTGCACTAAGGGACGTATATGCGATGGAGCCAGTCGCCCCAAAGTTCAACCCGTGGTCTTCCTGCCCGATCACTTTTGATCGAAGGGACCACCCCACTAGCATCCGCCATGGCGGATTCGCCGCATTGGTTCTAGACCCAATCATTGACGGATTTCACCTCACTAGAGTCCTAATGGACGGCGGTAGCAACCTGAACCTGCTTTATCAGGATACAGTGCGCAAAATGGGCATAGACCCATCAAGGATTAAACCCACGAAGACGACCTTTAAAGGCATCATACTAGGTGTAGAGGCCAACTGTACAGGCTCAGTTACACTTGAAGTGGTCTTCGGATCCCCGGATAACTTCCGAAGTGAGGAGTTAATCTTCGACATAGTCCCGTTCCGCAGCGGCTATCACGCACTGCTCGGACGAACCGCATTTGCAAAGTTCAATGCGGTGCCGCACTACGCATATCTCAAGCTCAAGATGCTAGGTCCTCGAGGAGTCATTACGGTCAATGGAAACACCGAACGCTCTCTCTGGACGGAGGAGCATATGGCGGCCCTCATGGCGGAAGTACAAAGCAGCCTCTCAAGGCAATTCTCGAGTCCAGCTATTAAACGGCCGGACACCGTCAAGCGCGCCCGGAGTAACCTACAACAAGACCGCCTGGCACGTTCCGAGCACGCATAGCAATGCGGCCCAAACCCCAGCCCTCGCCAAATTGCGAAACCAGTACTACGCGTACATAATTACGCTCTGGAAATACCATGGGCATAGGAGGAGGGGCACGACCACGGCATGCCCAGAATGCGGCTCAACCGCACCAGGGGCTCCCGATTGTGTCATTCTTTTCTTTTCTTCTTTCTTTTTTACTTTCAGGACTCCATTCTCACGAAGCCCTGTCCGGCAGTAGAATCGCCGAACACACGACGCAACAGCCAGGGAAGCAGAAAGCTACGTCGAGTGTCCAGGTGGTCTCTATTACGGGCAGTATACCTGTTTTACATACCATCCCGTAGCTTACCCCTGGAGGGGGACATGTTAAAAAGTCCCGTCCCTTGCTTATC
>LR880967.1:846988567-847013995 GCA_904067115.1 Aegilops sharonensis
CCCCCCACCCTCGTGGCCACCTCCTGGCTTTCTTGACGAGGGGTCCAAGTCTCCTGGATCATGTTCGGTGAGAAAATCGCGTTCCCGAAGGTTTCATTCCGTTTGGACTCCGTTTGATATTCCATTTCTTCGAAACTCTGAAATAGGCAAAAACAGCAATTCTGGGCTGGGCCTCCGGTTAATAGGTTAGTCCCAAAAGTAATATAAAAGTGGAACATAAAGCCCAATATGGTCCAAAACAGTAGATAATATAGCATGGAGCAATCAAAAATTATAGATACGTTGGAGACGTATCATGGAGCGACGGGCACGGCCGGACGGTGCGGCGCATGGCCAGGGCGCAGCCCGACCGCGGTGAGCGCGGGGCCGGAGCGCGCGAGGCGTGGTCGCGGCCGGAGCAGAGCATCAGTGGGCGCGGCAGGAGCGCGGCAGAGGAGAAGGAGGGAGAGGGCCTCACGAGGGGTTTGCAGGGCACGGGGTAGTGGGGGTCGAGGAGGAAGACGTGGACGCGCGACAGAGGCGTTGGGGAGGAAGTCCGGCGAGGTGGAGGCGCGTCGAACTCCGGGCGGCGAGGTTCGGCGACGAGGGCGAGGCCACGGTTGGAGTGCATCGGGGCGCCGGGCTCGGGTGTCGACATGGACGACGACAGGGAGGGGGCGCTCCAGGCGGCGTCGGCGGGGGGGGGGGGGCGATGGGGTCGATCCCTCGATCCCCAATCTGGATCGGGAGGGCGAGCAACGTGGGGAGAGTGGGGAAAGTGGGGTGGATAGGGTTAGGGTTTGGTCGCCCAGGTGGATAAGGGAGTGAGGGTCGGGGCGCGGCTGGGCCGGCCTAGTTGGCCCAGTTGGGCTGGTGGCCTACTGGGCCGGAGCCCGGGGGGTGCTTTCTTTCTTTTCTTTTTTTTTGTTCTTGTTTAGACCTTTTATTTTTATTTATTTTATTTCTTTACTGTTTTCACTTGAAGTTTCTTCTATTTTAGTTTTATAAAATACTAAATGAGCACCTAAATTAGTATTACTAATTAGTCCAATGCCACAATTATTTTGGCACACTACTAAATTAGTTATATTATTATAACTTTATAAAAGGCATTAAATTAATTATTTTGCCCTCTGTTTTGGTTGTTTTAGTGCATTTTAAATATAATAAGAAATGTTGGTTTCTCCAACATTATTACTCATGAATTTAATTGTCACGTTTAGAACATTTTAGTTTTAATGTTTGAAAACTTTTATTGTTAGCTTGATTTTGATTTTGATTTTGAATTTGAATCGGTTTTGAACTAGCACGAGATTAGCAACAGTAATTGAAGTGACGTGGCACCATTAGCAGGGAATGACTGTAGTCTAATTATCCGGGCGTCACAATTCTCCTCCGCTACCAGAAATCTCGTCCCGAGATTTAAGAGGGGAGTAAGGGGGGGTTTGTTACGATATTCTAACAGATCTTCTCGAAGAAGTTAATCCCTTTCATTGATGTCTTCAATTATTTATTCCAATGCATCATGATAAAGTTGCCATCCTTTCTTCGGGAACTCCGGCGTACTTACGAAAGGATAAGGGGCAGCTCAGCTACGACATAATGCTTTTGAGGGAAACAATCTGGGGTTAACCCATGAATGAGCATAAGAATATCTCTCGAGTTGAACATATAAAATACATCGAGAGTAAGGTACGAAGGTACAATAAGAGGTTCCAAGCGGATAGATAGTTGCTCGAAGTCTGCACCAGAGTGAGAAAGGGGTTCAGAGTAGCGAGAGTAAGTATTGCGTCTGATACCATAATAGAGCACTAGGAAGGTGGCCCATGAATTAAATACGAAGCCAAAGCGTGGGGAATAACCATTAGAAACAGGGTTGTACAGGAGAGTCAGGTTTTCGATCCTATGGAACTGTGGGTTATGGGCCCACCATGTGGGTTAAAAGTAGGAAGGGTGGAGACGTCTTGCGTGATCATGCAAGCAAGGCATGTCAGAGGGTAGCCTGTCGATTATGTCAGCAACAACGTCGATACCAAGGGCGAGGGACAAAGAGAACCATTTTCCTGCTCGTTGAACGAGGCGGGCCAATAGGCAAGGTTCTCGTCCATCGGTGGCTACCGAAATGTCATCAACAATAGTAACAGGGTCTTGCTGACAGAATTGTACACCGAGGTATATACATAAGCAGGAGAATATTACTGCTTAGATCATATAGATCACAAGAAAGGTTAAACCAAACAATGGAAAGGAAAATGTGTTTAAACACATATATCAGGGGTATATCCTTCCCAAGGGCAAGCAGAGCATGATATCCTTGGCAGGATATAATGTAGAAAACTCTTTAGGAAAGGGGAGAGAAATTTCATGACATTACCCATGCAACGGTGTTTGGATAATTGAGCAAGTAACATTTAGCATTGGGCTTCAAATGTTCTTGTTGAAAATCGGAGCACCACAAACATGCTTCGAGATATCATTGACAAGGTCTTCAAGCAAAGTTCATACTTTGGATACACAAAGGATCCATCAAGATAAACTTATTAAGCAAGGCATTCAATTTCCTCACGAGAAAAAATGGTTAACCTTGTTAAGAAGGAAACTATAACACTAGGTCCTCCGGTCAGGTGTGCTAGGCATGACATCACCTTACCAGGTGATATAAAGACCAATTTTATAACTCTTGGAAAATGTTCCAACCATCATACCTGACCGAGATTCAGATCTGATTGGTGTCAGGATACCTCAGACTCGGGGAATGAACTATGGGAGCGAGTTCTGAAACAAGAGTTCATCATTAAATCAAGGAGAGGTGAGGAGGTGGCTGATTGACTCAGCGACAATTCATTGAGATTTTCAATAGATGGATTTCCACACTTATGTGAACAAGGAGATAACATTTGTTAGATCAAATGATATAATGAGGTATGCTCGAGGAAAACATACACAAGTAAAAATTGGTTGAAAGGTGCACACAAAAGATGGGCTTAGGTAGCATGATCAACGTTAGAATGGTGGTTCAACAACCAATAGTCTAAGAACGAACTATCGACCATCAACTTCAAAGCAATAGGGTTGCTAGAAGTTTAGAATTCACACTTTGTTGAACATAATACCAGCTGGAAAGAAAATTGCATCCATAACCTGAACAAGTTTGTGATGAAAGGGAGTAAGGATGTAGTCGGTGGCAACTCAAATTACCAAGGGACGAGGATGGTACTTATCATCATGAATTAGGTCGATATCCTGAAAGGAGTCAAATGTTGATGATGATCACGATAAATTTTGTCGAGAGATTTCAAGAAGATGTAATCGATCGGCGACGACATCACTCCAAGGGAATGATGAAGCAAAAGGTTTATATAACCATAGATAAGATGCCATCCCATAATTCGGAGTTGTTTCTCAAGACAAACAATATGATGCCGAAAGTTTGATGTAAGCTTAGAGCACTATCGGGATTGTGTCCCGGGGATGAAGGACATAGGTAGAATGGTCAAGCAGTCAGCCTGACGATGATTATGTAGTCAATCAGTTGGGAATGACATGATCGAGTACAAAACGCGTAAGCAATGAAGATTACTAAGAGTTGTCGAATCACAGTGCGGACTCGATTCACTATTTGGTGTTCTCGGTTGACGACAACCTAGAACTTGTGGAGTGACTATGATAGGGAAAGGTATTACTTCATCAGAAATTCATAAGATGAAGTGCAATGGGTTGGTATCCTCGAGATACCAGGGGGTAATACTCAAAAGTAGATCAGGATAGAAACTGAACTGGATTGTTGAGTAACAATAGCAGATACTTTAACCTTGTCAAAATAGACGAGGCACTGGAATGGTTTCCTTTCAGAAATATATTAAATAAAGTTAGCATGGTCGGAACCATAGCTGCAAGGGATCCAATATAATGACTCCGGAAGAATTATTCAAATGATTCAATACTTTTGCAAGAAGCTTCCATGATAAGTTCCAAATTGGGTCCATGGGCATGAACACAAAGGTTCAGGGCCGACTCCCACTTCTTCAATGCCTAACCTTTCATTTACTTCTCACTTTCGAAGAAGTTGTAGTGTTGAAATTTTATTTGGCAAAATATCAGAAGAGTATGACTCGTGAAAACTTTCGAGTTCACACATATTAAGGAAGGCATAGGTTCAACCCAACAGGGCTTAGGAACATATACCACAAGCTTCAAGAGCAAATATCACCAGCTCGAAAGCAGAGCATGGTTGACAAAAGGAGACGATACAATTTACCAAAGGCGTTATGTATCGGAGAAAGAACTCACAAGGTGATTAATTGTGAAGGACACTGTCGGATAATAATCCAACAGTGGATCTGACGATCCACAATGGAGTTGATGTGAGTATTGATACCCAATCAGAGGAAGAAAGAATGCAAATGCATCGGTTTATAGAACATCTGAATAATTCAACATTTAAATAGCAAAGGAATTATGATTTTCAAATCAAGGGATCGGGAGCAAACGCTTTGATTAAGGATGGATAACTTGAGTAAGCTTAGGGGTACAACCGACGAAAATTTGATTGGTCGAGATCCAGCTCATGTTAAAAATGACGTCTGAGCTGGAAGGATGACTTCTAGGATCTGATATAGGATTGCGAGCATTCGCAACATATTGAATCAATTGACTCAAAATGGTAATGACAAAGTAGGCCAATAAGATTACCAGACTTATGGGATTAATCATAATGCTAGCAAGCAAGAATTTCAAGAGCATTAGGATGTCGAGGATTTTTAGAAGAACGAATGTTATTTCGAAGACTTTTGTAAAATATATGAATCAACTAGGGATGAGCGAATACTTGGTAGGTGCAAGAAATTATCCGTAGGGGTATTCATGTGGCAAGGAACTGCAAGGCAGTAGGCGCAAAGTATTTTCGGAACAATAAAGAGAATTTCGGGGTATCTTGTAATAGCAAGAGCAACTGGGGACTAATGTAAGAATGACGAGTATACGTGGTTACCCATAGGGGTTTATCGATGGAAGGGAATTGCAAAAGCGATGACACAAAGTATCGAGAGGATATCGGAGAGTATCTTCGAAATCTTCTGGTGCAGCGGGCAATCATCTGTAATAAGGAGCTCTCCAGAAAAAAGTAATTACGAGAACCTAGAGTTAGAGTTAACAAAATCATTTAACTCAAATAGAAGAGAGATCAGAATCCCGGAGTAAAGATCGAGGAGTAAAATATGCTAATACCACGCAATGGCGACGTGGGCCCGTAAGGCACACAACCATGTTAGTAAAAGTTTTTGTAGTGTCTACACTCAACTTCGGCCAAGGAGTATGGAAGGGGGATTCCTACAGGCAGTTGGCTCTGGTACCAACTTGTGACGCCCCCGATTCAATCGTACACTAATCATACACGCAAACGTGTACGATCAAGATCAGGGACTCACGGGAAGATATCACAACACAACTCTAAAATAAAATAAGTCATACAAGCATCATAATACAAGCCAGGGGCCTCGAGGGCTCGAATACAAGTGCTCGATCATAGACGAGTCAGCGGAAGCAATAATATCTGAGTACAGACATAAGTTAAACAAGTTTGCCTTAAGAAGGCTAGCACAAACTGGGATACAGATCGAAAGAGGCGCAGGCCTCCTGCCTGGGATCCTCCTAAACTACTCCTGGCTGTCGTCAGCGGCCTGCACGTAGTAGTAGGCACCTCCGGTGTAGTAGGAGTCATCGTTGATGGTGGCGTCTGGCTCCTGGGCTCCAACATCTGGTTGCGACAACCAGGTAGAAGGGAAGGGGAAAAAGAGGGAGAAAAGCAACCGTGAGTACTCACCTGAAGTACTCGCAAGCAAGGAGCTACACTACATATGCATGGGTATATGTGTAAAGGGCCATATCGATGGACTGAACTGCAGAATGCTAGAATAAGAGGGGGGTAGCTAATCCTATCGAAGACTATGCTTCTGGCCTCCTCCATCTTGCAGCATGTAGAAGATAGTAGATGGTAAGTTCACCAAGTAGCATCGTATAGGATAATCCTACCCGGCGATCCTCTCCTCGTCGTCCTGTGAGAGAGCGATCACCGGGCTGTATCTGGCACTTGGAAGGGTGTGTTTTATTAAGTATCCGGTTCTAGTTGTCATAAGGTCAAGGTACAACTCCGGGTCGTCCTTTTACCGAGGGACACGGCTATTCGAATAGATAAACTTCCCTGCAGGGGTGCACCACATAACCCAACACGCTCGATCCCATTTGGTCGGACACACTTTTCTGGGTCATGCCCGGCCGCGGAAGATCAACACGTCGCAACCCCACCTAGGCACAACAGAGAGGTCAGCACGCCGGTCTAAATCCTATGCGCGCATGGGTCTGGGCCCATCGCCCATTGCACACCTGCATGTTGCGTATGCGGCCGAAAGCAGACCTAGCCTAGCAGGCGTTCCAGTCCAATCCGGCGCGCGCCGCTCAGTCGCTGACGTCATGAAGGCTTCGGCTGATACCATGATGTCGAGTGCCCATAACTTTCCCACGTAGTTGGTTAGTGCGTATAGACCAAATGGCCAGACTCAGATCAAATACCAAGATCTCGTTAAGCGTGTTAATTGATGTAACCGCGAACACCGACCAGGGCCAGGACCACCTCTCACCTAGGCGGTCTCAACCTGCCCTGTCGCTCCGTCACAAAGATCCACCCAGAGGGCCGTCGGGACAAAGGTCCTTTCAGCCCCCAATCCGTGAATCACTCGCGGGTGCTCCACGAGCCGATCCGACTTTAGTCACCACATTTATCATGTATAAAGTATATAGTATATACCCGTGATCACCTCCCGAGTGATCACGGCCTGATAGTATAGCACAGCAGACGGACAAGAATGTGGGGCCACAGATGGAATACTAGCATCCTATACTAAGCATGTAGGATTGTAGGTAAAGGTAACAATAGTAGTGGCAAAGACAGGCTATGCAGCAGAATAGGATTAACGGAAAGCAGTAACATGTTACACTACTCTATTGCAAGAGTATAGAGAAGAATAGGCGATATCTGGTGATCAAGGGGGGGGGCTTGCCTGGTTGCTCTGGCAAGAAGGAGGGGTCGTCAACAGCGTAGTCGGTCGGGGCACCAGCAGCGGCGTCGGTCTCGTAGTCTACCGGAGAGAAGAGGGGGAAGAAACAATGAATACAATGCATAACGATGCATGACAAAGCAAACAACGGTGTTAGGTGTGCCCTAACGCGGTAAGAGGTGATACCGGCGAAGGGGGGAAACATCCAGGAAAGTATCCCTGGTGTTTCGCGTTTTCGGACAGATGTACCGGAGGGGGAAAGTTGCGTGTTCGATATGCTAGGGGTGTGTGGCGGATGAACGGGCTGCGTATCCGGAATCGTCTCGTCGTTCTGAGCAACTTTCATGTACAAAGCTTTTCCATCTGAGGTGCGATTTATTTTATATTAATTTTTAAAGTTTTAAAACATTTTCTAAATTATTATTATTAAATTAATTTTAAATTATTATTATTGCATCAGCATGACATCAGCAGTCAACAGAGGTGTTGACTGGGTCAAATTGACGTGCGGGACCCGGTCGTCATTGTCTCAGGTTAACTAAACAGTACTTAGTTTTTATTAGCAGATTAATTAGGTTGAATTAGTTAATTAAACTGATTAATTAAGTTAATTAATTAAATGTTATTTTTACTATTTATTTTTAATCCCTTTTTTACAATGTTCCAGGGGGTGGGGCCCATTTGTCATAGGCCCATACGGCCTATCGGGCGCTGGGTTTTCGGCCGCGGTTGCAGGCGAGGCGCCCGTCGGGGCGGACCTGAGCGACGGGGCGGGCGCTCGCCTGCGGGCGGCGACGGGCGCGGGCCAACCGGGCGGTGGCCGCGGCGGACAGGGCGCAGGAGGAGGAGAGGCGACAGCGCGGCGCATGGGGAAGGAGCAGCAGGGGCGGGGAGCGCCGTGGGATGACGCGCAGCGGGCGCCGGTCGCAGGCGCGTGCAGGCGCGCACTTCACGCGGCGGGGCGGCTGCTGTGCGAGCCGCGGCGCGGGCGCGCGCGATGCAGTGGGGGAAACAGAGCGGTGGCGCGGTGCGCCTGGCGTGGAGCGACGGGCACGGCCGGACGGTGCGGCGCGTGGTCAGGGTGCAGCCCGACCGCGTTGAGCGCGGGGCTGGAGCGCGCGAGGCGTGGTCGCGGCCGGAGCGGAGCATCAGTGGGCGCGGCGGGAGCACGGCAGAGGAGAAGGAGGGAGAGGGCCTCACGAGGGGTTTGCAGGGCACGAGGTAGTGGGGGTCGAGGAGGAAGACGGGGATGCGCGACGGAGGTGTTGGGGAGGAAGTCCGGCGAGGTGGAGGCGCGTCGAACTCCGGGCGGCGAGGTTCGGCGACGAGGGCGAGGCCACGGCTGGAGTGCATCGGGGCGTCGGGCTCGGGTGTCGACGTGGACGACGACATGGAGGGGGGCGCTCCAGGCAGCATCGGCGGGGGGAGGGGGCGATGGGGCTGATCCCTCGATCCCCAATCTGGATCGGGAGGGCGAGCAACGTGGGGAGAGTGGGGAAAGTGGGGTGGATAGGGTTAGGGTTTGGTCGCCCAGGTGGATAAGGGAGTGAGGGTCGGGGCGCGGCTGGGCCGGCCTGGTTGGCCCAGTTGGGCTGGTGGCCTACTGGGCCGGAGCCCGGGGGTGCTTTCTTTCTTTTCTTTTCTTTTTGTTTTGTTTTTGTTTAGACCTTTTCTTTTTATTTATTTTATTTCTTTACTGTTTTCACTTGAAGTTTCTTTTATTTTAGTTTTATAAAATACCAAATGAGCACCTAAATTAGTATTACTAATTAGTCCAATGCCACAATTATTTTGGCACACTGCTAAATTAGTTATATTATTATAACTTTATAAAAAAGCATTAAATTAATTATTTTGCCCTCTGTTTTGGTTGTTTTAGTGCATTTTAAATATAATAAGAAATGTTGGTTTCTCCAACATTATTACTCATGAATTTAATTGTCATCTTTAGAACATTTTAGTTTTAATGTTTGAAAACTTTTATTGTTAGCTTGATTTTGATTTTGAATTCGAATCGGTTTCGAACTAGCGCGAGATTAACAACAGTAATCGAAGTGACGTGGCACCATTAGCAGGGAATGACAGTAGTCTAATTATCAGGGCGACTTTTTGTTCATTTCCTGATATCTCAAGTAATAATTATTTTCTTTGTCTTGTAGGGTTTGGAAAAAGTTCACCGCAGGAGCTCCGGTATTGCCGAAGGAGCTGCGATATACATACCCGAAAGTAAGTACTACTAGCTAGCTAGTTGCGCGCATCTCCCGTTAATTCTAGCTACTTTCATCAATGCCATTTATAATGCTTCATTATCAGTTTGACTGACCTCTATTTCTCGTAAAGTGCTTGTGGCAGGAATAAGGGAACGATTACTGCGAATACTACGTGTGCGAGTTCATCTACAACGCGACTTGCAAAAATAAGCGGGGCAACTCCAAAAGACAATATGAAGTGCGTAAGCAATAATATTCACAATTTCATTTTATTACACCATCATTTCTGTTGAGTTTCATTCATATATATGTATTAACCCCCTTCTTCAAATTAGACATGGCAGATGCGGAATGAACTCCTACCACAAGATCGCATGAAAGCAATTCAAGAGGAATTGGCGGGATTCTTTCTTGACCACGTTATCAATAAAGTCGGAGAATACCATGTGGAACTTGAGTTCAAATGCTAGGGGATTGTAAGAGATCTTACATATTGTATATGTATGTAGCCAGTAGCGTCGGATAGATAATACGAAAACTTGTTGTTCGACCAATCTCTCGAAGAAGGAGAGGTCGATCACTTCTCTCGATATGCATGACGAACTTCTGTACTTAATGGTTTCCTTTATTTTCTTACTAGCTAGCGTGTCGAGGGCCTCTCTATACGTATAGTACGTAGCGTCGATCAAGCACGGAGATAAGAGAGGACACTTCTCTCTATTAATTAATTAGCTACCTAACACAATATATGAAACATTTTAATTAACCATACAAAACCATCAAATCCACCCCCCCTCAGAAAAAAAAATAAAAACCCTAGCCTCTGAACAGCTAACGCGTGGATGCCTATTGGTCCCGGTTGGTGCCACCAACCGCGACTAAAGGGTCTCCTGCCTGGGCTCGCCGGAGCGGCCACGTGGAGGCCCATCTGTCCCGGTTCGTATAAGAACCGGGACTAAAGTCCTAGGGCATTAGTAACGACACTTTAGTCCCGGTTCTCCAACCGGAACAGATGGGCCTTATGAACCGGGATAAATGACCCTTTTTCTACTAATGATCAACTGGTGCTCTTGCCTACTGACAATACAGTGCACGTAGTTAACCCGGCCACTCGGCGCAGCATCAGGCTTCCCCCGACCCCTAACGCCGCGGGGCTCGTCAACCGCTTCCAGGTCCTCACGCGTTCGGTCTTGGCCACGACGACCCTCACTCCAATGATTACAAGGTTGCTCGCTTCTACGGTTATCTGGACATGTGCACCCCGGGCTACAACTATACCGCCAAGATGGGGGCGTTTAGCATAGGAACAGACAGTTGTTGGCGTGACACTGCGGCGGCACCGCCGCATCATCATGTCATGCCACAGCGAACAGCGACCTTCTCCAAGGGCTCCTTGTTCTGGACCGTCAAGGAGGGGGTTCTCCATGACACACCAGTCGCTCCAGGCTTCGTCCGCTTCAGGTTAGAGGATGAGTCGTTCAGCATCGTACCAGCGCCTCCTTGCACCCCGAGGTTGAACTACGAGGCGTCCAATTTAACCGACCTCCGCGGGGAGCTGTGTGTATGCGCGCCTCGGTGTGCGGAGATCTGGATGATGGTTCCAGCCCGCCACATTGGGATCTTCGTCGTGTTATCACCGGGCCCTTTTCATTTCGATCTTATATGCCGATGATCGCGACGGCTGATGCCCTAGTATTCCATTTTGCAACATACTACCTCTACAACTGCGATCTCCATCTCCAGAGTCCGGAATTTAACTCTAGGAAGTTCATTGAAATGGAGCGCTTGAGGTATCATCACCTAGACACCGACACATTTGTTGAATACACACGAAAAATTCTTGCTGACCTTTATGTAATCCCCTACTTTCCAAGCCTAGTTCGGATCAAGGTTTCAATATATTTATTTAACTTTGCTATTCTGTTATCTAAGTTAAATTGCCTCGCATCAATAATGTGCTATTATTACAAATTTACAATTTGATTCCAGCGGGTGCTTGATTTTGTTTGTTTGTTGATTTGCATTTTTGTCCCACGTTGAACTTGACTTGGCGTGATGGCTCCCACGCCAGGCTTCAGCATGTCAGCCGACGACGCCATTGGAATCCCTGTGTGGGGTGTCATACTCCTATCTATGATGTATGTCTCCTTCACCATAGGAAAACGTCCACATAAGTAACCAAAGTGCAGTATAGTTATGCTATTAATCTGATTGGTTTTTAAATGAAAATTGTTAATTATTGCAACACATAATTCGACAAGAGTGTTTTTTTTCTTTACCCAAAGTGCATTTCCTAAAATTAATGAAAGATGCACACTTCTTTTGTATAACATCGTTATCAAATGAAACTTGTGTAAACACTACGCACATTGTACAATCAGATATTAGAATATAACACCCATAAAAAAGAAGAAGATATTAGAATATAACAGTAAGGACATCCAGGTAGACATGAAATCTTCAAACCACCTCGTGAAGTTGATCTTACCCAACGATGCAACCTCTTCAATTGACCCATCTCGCATACATATGCATGTGCACGCAGCGCGCGCGCACACACACACACACATTTGCCCCAAAATTGCAGCCATGTAACCGTGTCGCATTGGATCACATAAATTGTGGAATTGGAAAAAAAAAACTCAGGAACTTGAAAACACATGGGAATATGATACCACTACATGATTTTATTTCCTCTCAGACTGCAGCCCTAGCCCCACCCAAGCTCTTCTCCACGCCGCCGTCTCAGTCCCTCTCTCATCAGCGGCCAGAAGAGTGGGGAGTTGTTCCTTTTGTTTTTCTTAGTTCTTGTAGGTCATTGTTTACCTTAGGTTTGTTCCCGTGGGGGCATCAACGAGGTGGTGGCGGTGATGCCTCACTGGAATATGGTCCCTCCGGCCTCTCCTTACCTTGACGACGTCTGATCCATTGTCGATGAAGTGTTATGAGGGTATGTGTTGCACGACATCGCCGCCTATTTTGGCTTATTTTTGCGGCAATGTCGTGGACTCTTTGGACGACTAGGAATAAGATGGTGATTGAGAAGGTTTTCCCGAAGAAGGCTTTTGACTCCTTCTTCAAATTCCTTTGCTTTCTTGCAGCACTGGCACCCGCTCTCGAGGCAGCGTGATCGTGATCGCCTTGGCTTGATGATGGATGCGCTTTTGGCCTCGGCGCGTCGGCTGTCGTCCTAGTAGGGCCGCTCGGCGGTAGCCACTAGGTGGCTTTTTCTTTATATTTCTCTTATGCTTTCTTGGGCTTATTTGTGCTGTGGCCCGTTTCCTGTTGGTTGCTGTTCAAACTTGGATCGTGTGGACCGTTGCTTTATTTATAAAGCGGGGCGAAAGCCTATTTCGAGAGAGAGGGTATGTGTTGCAAGATATGTTGGCTCTCTTTGGATCTTGGAAATTGATGTGTCAATAAAAGGCAATCAGTTGGGTAGCTCTTAGTGTGGCAACTTCGATCTCTTCGTTCAGTTTGTTCTGTCACATGGCTCTGTTTTTTCAACCCTCCGGACTGGTGGTGAAGTATTGCAAAAGCCTGAGTTGCAAGCGATGATTACTCAAACGATGTTCCTGCAGTGTTTACAGATCTCGTTTCTAACGGTGAGTGGCTATCGCGGTCTTCAAAGCCCAGTATGTTGAGGGAATTTACAGGTGTCCCTTTTGCTTACTGCTAGTTCAGTGCAATTTTTTAGCTCCGATGGACGGCATACAGTCGAAGGTAGAAGACAATCAATATGATTTTGGTTGTACTTTTATTTTTGCTGGTTGTTTTGTGTCTTTTGTCCTTCCTTTGTATTGGATACAAGTTTCCTTGGTAATTATTAGATATAAGATGCCCTTTGGGTGTCTTTTTTAAAAACAGATGCTATGCCATGACATGTTAGAATCCACTGGAGTTAAAAACATATGAATTTTGGTATGGTAATGAGGGTAGTTTGGTTACCCGATGGCAAGTCCGGCTAGCTATCTCAGAACCAACATCAACAATAGGTGATAATTGTGATTTCACACGCAAGAGTAGGTTGGTCGTACTAGACAGAGTGCATGTCATAGTTCTCATAGACATAAAGGGAATTTTCTAAGGAGGCTTAGCCTCTTCCTATAATAATCCTATGGAATTTATGTGTAAGAAGTAATTCATAGGAAGGATTGGGTCATTTGAACAAAGTCATGTCCCCAAATGTGTACGTAACAACCCATATGGATTTTGAAATTTGTTCCTACAAAATTCCTTTAAAACTACTTCAATCCAAAGGAGACCTCTATTTAGGGCCTATTTGATTTATTTTTATATAGTAAATTTAAAGGAATTTTTTGTACTTAGAAGTTCTAAGAAATAGTTCATAGAAAGGATTGATTGATTTGTTGAACTGAATGCTATATGGGTTTTCTTTAGAACGAATGCTATATGGTTTTTCTTCACCGAGGATTTCTTTGCATTACATTTTAAAGATAATTTAAACGATGATAAGTCCGCTCATTCCTGTTTGCTTCAACTTCCACGAAGGAAATCACGGCATTCCTACGGTGCAGTGTCTCACAATGTGGTCTCGTTTTGTACGCGTGACCAGCATCGGCATCATTGGGCAAAACCTACCGCAGAACATTGTGATGGGAGAGGTCCGAGAGGATATGCTGTGACTGCGATGCAAATCCAGATAAGAAAGAGGGGCTGTGCAACCTGATTGCTGGGTGTTTATGTTTCATTGTTGGATTCTTGGCATCCCCTTGTAGTACTATAGAATGAAGTAAGAGAAGTAAGCATTGACATACCCAGGAGGCGAAAATAAGGTCAGCATTGGCCTAAAGTGCCTTATTTCTTTTTTCTCGCCTGGTTTTCATTCCACCAATGAAAAGATGCGCACTTGTCTAGTGCACTCAAGAAAAAGAAAGGAAAATCGTCATCATGAACTTCTGAGAATACACTGTGAAGGTGACTGGGCTTCAGGGTTCAGAGTTCAGATACACAAGAGAGGGAGGGAGAGAGAGAGGAAACACTGAAAAAGTCGGTTGGAGGGACGCTTTTTCAACAGAGCCAGCGGAAGGAGCCGTACGAACGTACAGTCCAAATCTTCTGCACGGAAGAATGCCGTTACGAGGGTGCGCCGCGGAATCCGCGAACGCATTCCGCATGCCAAGAATCCAGCCGGAGCAAGTTGGGCCTGAGACGTACGTACGTCTTCCCTTCCCCGCCCGTTAAAACAAATCCTATACCTCCTCCTCGTCTCGACAACGGTGGTCTCTACGTACGTAGTACTCCCTCTGTTCGGAATTACTTGTCTCGAAAATGGATGTATCTAAAACTAAAATATGTCTAGATACACACATTTCTACGACAAGTAATTCCGAACGGAGGGAGTACTCGTATATGTTACCAAGCTAATACCAACGTACTCCCTCTGTCTCAAAATTCTTGTCTTACATTTGTCTAGATACGGATATATCTAATACTAAAACGTGACTTGATACATCTGTATCTACATAAATCTAAGACAAGAATTTTGGGACGGAGGGAGTATCCAGGAACAGCTCTGCTAAGAACTCAGGCCACTACACTCTGCGGCCTCTGCTTCCTCGTACTGGCTGGCAAGATTTGGCATCGACCATCTGGACCCGTGGCTAGGTTTGTTCCCCCTCTGGCCGTTGCTGGACCTGCAAAACAAGATGATTATGTCACATGAAATGTCTATCATTTACTCCTTTTTCTCACATAATAATAATAATAATAATAATAATAATAATAATAATAACAATAGTAGTAGTAGTAATAATAGTAATAGCAATAATAATAATAATAGTAATAATAATAATAGTAATAATAATACACCCTCAGTTTCTAAATACAAGACGTCCCGTTGGTTCAATTTAAACTGCCAAAACATCTTATATTTAGGAACGGAGGTAGTGTCATTTACTCCTTTCTACGCACAGAATAATCTCTACTCCGTATTTCTGTATCATATCCTCTGACTACTCCAGGCACCACATCTCTTCTCTTGTTAGTTTCAGCTGTTTTTTGCATCCGCAGAACAAAAAAAAATCAGCTGTTTTTGCACACTTATTTCCCATGGAAGATGCAAATGCCGCACGAAGTGCAAACAGCATTCATTACACTTACATGCTTGCGCTACAGAGCTATGTTTGGAAGGACGTACGGTGCTATCAACATGACAAACACATCAGGTAATATGGTTTGACCCAATAAGCTAGAAGAAAGCACAGATGGACTGCTCATAAGTATAGAAAGCTATGATTACTACTAGAGAACCCACCGGGAATGATCAAACTCCGTTTTGCTTCAAGAAATGGTTTCGGCTCTCAAAAGGTCAGAATGCTGAAGGTCTGAACAGTGCAACAGGATGCGCTGGAGACATTCAGGACAGCTCTTCGTGAACCATAAGTTCCATCTTCGAAGTTCAGTCCTATGGTGTTAGCAGTTCAATGGCAATACAGTTTGCAGGATATTTTCAGAATAAGCAAATCAGACAACAGCAAACATTGGTGGCAGATACGCCATCTGGGATCCATCAGAGATCAAATGACAGAGGTAACAGCCATATTGGCAGCATTAAGAAAAATGGTGGGGCTAACATGATCGGCATCATGAGAACAGACTCCAAAAATTTGATAAGACATAAGTACCTAAAGGAATAGATAAAATGAACATAAAATTGGTCTTCTCTTAGCCGACCCTGCCATTGAAACAAGGGAGATGTCATGAAACTTAAGCATAAACAAGTTACTTGTCTGATTTCAAATAGATTGTGGTACTATCAGTTATTCTGTAGTACATGGCTTTAATCCAGAACTGTTAGTTATATTTTAAATCCTAATCGGTTCATCACTGACATTGATCTATTTATAACCCTGGTGAAAGTGCAAAACATGAAGATTTAGTGTTTGAATACCACTTATACATAAATTATACGAACGTACAACAGAATCTGAAAGTATGATGCCACCACATTAGTGACATTATAGGAGATTACAATCAATCCTAACAAATCCTATACCACCATAACAGCCAGATACACTAACAGACATGCCATTTCTATCATGCTCATCCCTCAGTTTCTTGAAGCGGCGAGCTTACTAGAAAAGCAGATTTAATGCTACATATATATTCTGGTGGAAGTTTTTCTTTAAATGTAACTACAGACTTGATACTCGATAATCTGTACCATGAAGGTGAAGATGTCTAAATGTTTCATATTTTAGTACACCAAGAACATCACACCAATATATACAAAAACATAGATAATCAAAAGAATAAGGCTGATATGAATATTCCATATTACAAGATCATGTGCTCTTTGGATACTTGCAATCTTGTAGGTAGTTGTAGCACACCAGTGCATTCATAAAATATGGTAAGGGGGCAGAAGGCATGACCTACATTTCTCAACTTCCTATGGGTGAATAACATCAAAGATGCCAAATTCAAAGGGTGTGAGCTTTCCGTCTTTCTCGTGTCTGTCTCCTAATAATAACAGAAACAATAATAACCATATGATAGTCCTTTGCATTGACCTTTAGTATGGGCGCATTCTGTTATTTTCTGTCCCATCATTTTTGTGTGACAACCAAATTATGGTTTCATGACTTACCGCTATAATATTCTTGGCATAGCACAGGAACTAAGCTTCATGGGTCTTCGAGTTGCAGCTTCATGAACAAAGCCTCGCTCATTCAATCATCAGCTGTACCAAAAAGATAGGTATGTTCATCTCTAGTGCTTATTGCTACTGTTTGCTAGATGTAATTCCTGATTAACAGTTGCTTCTTTAAGTCTTAGTTGGTGAGATTAAACATCAAAAGATTCAGCCACCATGGATTTCATGTGCTTCATTTTACTGATCATCTTGCACTTACTGAGTTGTATTACCATTACAAATTATTCCGTGCTACTAAACATTTTGCTGATTGGCTACTGAGCATGTGGTAGTTGAAGCACATTGTATCAAACATCAAATATGAATAGGATTAGGGAACAGAAAAAGATGGTAAGGGGTTTGTTAGGTCTGGAACAAGCAAAGTTGCTTCATGTCTTATTAATCATCCTATATGGGACTTCTCTACACGGAAGAACAGACAGCCACATTGCATAGCTTAAAACTCCACGGCTCTACCTCTTTTGCAACAACCAAAACAGCCAGGCCAACTGCAATTTCCACATCCGATCGAATTCTATCTGCTGCTGCTGCATTCCTGTTGAGTCATTTTTTCCCCTTAGTAAGTGCACTGCAAGTAATTACCATTTATATTTCAGCTCAAGATCAGTCCATATCTAAGATGCTACTGTATTTGTTATTCGATTTCCTCTTGCATTTGATTCTGCGTCAAAATCCTGTTCTTCAATGCATTTCTTTCGGTGCTCATCCTTCATATTGTGTTGGTTCTAGATCTGGATTGAAGGTGCCAGGCACTGTTTCGTCAAAATGATTGTTGGAGGTGACTATTTTGAAGATTCCCATGATCACAATCTCATGACAGGATCTTTGACCCATGATTCTTCTCTGGCTCCTAAATGCAACGACAACACAAATATTGAGCTACAGAGATTCAAGGTGCAGTCGTTTTCTGCAGATATCCTTTCTGATTCGACCAATCTTTCTTCTGAAGCTGCAAGAGCAATCAACCACCTCCAGCATCAACTAGGAATTGGTTTGGAGCAGGATATGCCACCAGTGGAAACTGCGACCTGGGATACTTCTATCTGCACCATTCAAGATCAAATTATCAACCATCAGCTTAGTGAAGATCCACAAAACATATTGGTGCAACAACAGATTCAACAGTATGATGCTGCGCTTTATCCAAACAGTGGTTACACACCAGCACCTGATCTCTTAAACCTTCTCCACTGCACTGTGGCTCCAGTGTTCCCTGCAACAGCATCAGTCTTTGGTGATACAGCACTAAGTGGTGGTACCAACTATTTGGATCTTAATGGTGAGTTTACAGGAGTGGCAGCAATTCCTGACAGTGGATTAATGTACACTAGTGATCCAGCATTGCAGTTAGGGTACCATGCTGCCCAGTCTCACGCACTAAAGGATATCTGCCATTCACTGCCGCAAAATTATGGGCTCTTCCCCAGTGAGGATGAAAGAGATGTCATGCTTGGGGTTGGAAGTGTCGGAGGAGATCTTTTTCAGGATATAGATGACAGGCAATTTGATACTGTACTGGAGGGCAGAAGAGGAAAGAGTGAGTTCGGAAAAGGAAAAGGAAAAGCTAACTTTGCGACTGAGAGAGAGAGGAGGGAACAGCTAAATGTGAAGTATAAGACTTTAAGAATGCTCTTCCCCAATCCTACCAAGGTTTGTCTTGTTTATCATTTTGCAAATTTAGGAGATTTGATGATTATCAGATGTCCAGAATAGTCAACTATAGAAGCAAATCACTAGGGTTTGTTCAATGACGCTAGATGTACAGAATACTTCATTAATATAGAAGCTAACAATTAAAATTTCAGGCCACTTTCCAGTTTTCATTGGTTTTGTGAAGATAATTGAATTTCTGAATAACTTCATCCATTTATTCTCAGTGTGTTAAAACGCTCAGAAGTGGCAAGACCAAAGTACTATGCAGTCCAATAAACCCGTGCTTTATAAAACATCAACAAAAACCCATTCGCAAAACTGTCATCTGTCTGATGTAGACTCAAAGAAACATGTGTTAGATAATATGCTTCTGCTGAACTTTCTGTCGAATAGTTCTCAAGCTCTGTAGCTACATTATATTCAGGTTGATACAGATATCCTGTGGAACATGATTGCTATGAAATAGTTGCTCGTTGTGCTGCTCTTTGCAGATACTTATAGTGACATACTATTTACCCCATTATCTTGATCGAGTGTGTTAGTACCTTCTAGTTAATTATGAAAGAAAATGAAAGCAATCAATATTTCATATGTATATTGATTTTTTTCATAAGACAGTATTATTGTCCTCATTGCACTACTCTCCAGCAAAGTATTGACCTCTATAGTGATCTAACCTTAACCTATTAGACAACACTTCCTGATTTACTCAATGAAACGTGAACAATGTGACAGAACCATAAAAATCTTGGTTGCACCTTTTGGGGGTACTGCTCATATATGTTTGATATGGCACTAATGTGTTACAGAACTGTTCTCTAGAATGACAGGGCTTCAGTAGTAGGTGATGCCATTGAATACATAGATGAGCTGAATCGAACAGTGAAGGAACTGAAGATCCTAGTGGAACAGAAGTGGCATGGGACTAATAGGAGAAAGATAAGAAAGTTGGATGAAGAGGCGGCTGCTGATGGTGAAAGCTCATCGATGAGGCCAATGAGGGATGAGCAAGACAATCAGCTTGATGGGGCCATAAGAAGCTCATGGGTTCAGAGGAGGTCCAGGGAGTGCCATGTTGATGTTCGCATAGTGGAAAATGAAATAAACATCAAGCTTACAGAAAAGAAGAAGACCAACTCCTCCCTGCTTCATGTTGCAAGGGTTCTTGATGAATTCCATCTTGAGATAATCCATGTGGTTGGAGGGATTATTGGTGATCACTACATATTCATGTTTAACACTAAGGTATTGATAGTATTACTTATTTTAAGTAGCATCAGGAACTCCTTTCCCCATATTGCCGATTGTCATTGACAGTAATGTTCCATCATCCACAATAATGCAGGTGACTGAAGGTTCCTCAGTTTATGCTTGTGCAGTGGCCAAGAGGATCCTTCAAGCAGTGGATGCACAACACCAGGCACTTGACATATTCAACTAGGCGTTAGCAACCATAGTAACTATTTGAAGAAGTGCCTAGTCTACTACTCTCCCTGGAGAGAGTCGTAATTTCATTTTCTGTTAGTTCTGTCCGTGAGGAAAGTTATTAGACCAGACTTGGAGAGAACTTTGCCTTTACCATTAGCTAGCTCAGAAAACCAAAAAAATCTGGCATGTCTTAACTGTTTACTGTTATCACTTATCTAGCTTTACTAGAAATGATTTGACTCTTTGCCTCAGTATTTGCTTCCATCATCTTTTCGTCTCATTTCATTTGGAGTTGGCTTCAAAATATAGTACTCCCTCCGATCCATATTAATTGTCGCTGATTCAGTATAAAGTTGTACTAAATCAGCGACAATTAATATGGAACGGAGGGATTAGAAGATGATGATCTACACATGTCTGCATAGCCTACTATGTTCTCTTTTACAGTAAGTGGCTTAGTGCGTTGCATTCACTGGTATCGGTATCACATCTCATAGGATACTACATGCATATGGAAACTTCGCATAGATCCAAAATCTTTACGGTACGGTCTTACGTTCTTACTCCCATGCCATCACAGGGTAAGGCCACGAGCAACACACACCCAACAATGCGAATGTATGACAATCCAACGCTGCGGGGAAGGGGAGATGGCAATAGATCAGTATCCTTACCTCGCACCAATGCCCTTCCGTCCGTGCCAATGCAGCAGATCTGCTCTGCTCGACTCGTACATTGCCCCGAACACCTCGCGGGCACCGCCCCGGCCCCGCAACGGCAAAGCTCCGGTCACGGCCCACAAGCGAATTGCAGCCACGCAGGAACGGCACGAGATGTGATGCCGTCCGTGGCACTCTGCGCCAGACCAGAACCAGATCAGGGGACTGAACATTTCCAACCTGCAGTCGTATTCTTGCAATTGCAAACAACAACATTTTACCGGTGAGATCTACAGGACCCAGGCGTGCGTCCGCTGCTTGCTTCGGCAGCTCCCGCACCGTCGATGCTGCTCGCGTGCAGACGTGCTAGGGCACCAAAGGCTCTCGAGCTACGGGAGGGCACGCGTGTGGTTCAGGTCGCCGAGGAAGGGGAAGAGGAGTGCAGGAGCACTTCCCAGGTGGCAAAAGAAAAGAAACCTGTTAGAGCATCTCCACCGCATCCATTCGCGGTGAGGGGTGAGTCCACTGACACGGATGTAGGAGGCCGCCATCCAACCCTAGCCGTATATATTTTGACAACAACTCAAACTAACCAAACGAAATTCGATCAAACACGACCAAATTTCATATAAACACGACCGGATTTCATCTAAATATGACGGATTTCATTACATTTATATCAACTAAGTGGAGTTTGTCCGGCTAGGTCTAAATGATCGCCGACTCTCGTTCCTCGTGTCCGACAATGAACCAAGAGAACTGAAACTTCACCGTCTCCAGTTCCGCCTCTGCGCTCTCCAACTCCGCCTCCGAAGGCCTGGGAAGTGAAGTTGTCCACCTTCACATCGCCGCCAAGCGACTAATCAGCCGACGATTTTGAGCCCACCAAGGTTGGAGTCGACGGGAGGGAAAAAGCGGTGGCCTTCCTGGGACCAGAGCAGCGGCGACCTACCATGCACTACTCTTCCTCGCTGTGGGCGGTGCCCACGAACCCGTCGACTTTGTGGTCGTCGCGGCGGGGCTCCTAAAACAGCCACGGTATCCGAAAGCGTCCGGACCTGTGCGTGGACCATGATATGGGAGCCGGACATCCAACCATATATACCTCAAAGGCTCAAACGTCTACATACATTTTAAACGGAATTTGAACAAACCGAACAATTCACGCAATCCAGATGTTTTTATTTAAATCAGATCACATTCATTACATTTTTGAGATGTTTCATTCAAAGCGTTCGAAAGTTAACCTAGTCTATATCTTCGCCGACGTCTGTGCTCCAAGTCCTTGTTGTTCCCCTCCGTGTTCATGTCTGACGGGTCGTGAGCCCTAGGAAGTGAAGTTGCGGGTCGCCAGTGAGGAAGAGTAAGACATGGGACACAGACTGGCCCACATGAGACATGGGGCACCATCATTTCCCATGCCCTACTCTTCCTCGTCGGAGTCCGTGGCTTGGACGTCGCCGGTGGAGGTGAGGTCCACGGCGGACGTGGATGGACTAGCCTTGTGGGCGTAGCAGCGCAAACGATGCGCAGCGGCCGATGTTTCCGTCTGCAATCGCCAGCCCGCTTTCGCGTCCGACTGCGACGCGACCGCGTTGCAGACGGCCCAAGTGTTGATCATGGCCTTGTAGAGCGTCCAATGTTCGACGACAAAGTTCGGGTTCTCTGCAATCATGGTTGCCATAGCCTCCTCACTCATGAAATCACTGGTAGATTTGGCCCTCCTCCGGCCAATGATGCGCGAGAAGGGAGAGGTTATGATGCTCCTCCTACGCCTGCCGGAACACCGGGCAACGGCTATGGTGCCAGCTGCTCCTCCACCATGACAGCTTCGAAGTGCACATGTGCCCTGCTCCATGGTGAAGTCGGCATGGACCTGCGTGGGAGGGGACACTGGCTCGTTGTCGTTTTCCTCCGACGAGCTTGCCGGCAAGATGGCCTCTATTTGTCGGGCACGGCGGTCCTGCTAGCTGATAGCAAAGGCGACCACCTCGCTCTAGACCTCACGGCCATGGCGGTGAAGGAAATATGCCCTAGGGGCAATAATAAAGTTGTTATTTATACTTCCTTATATCATGATAAAAGTTTATTATTCATGCTAGAATTGTATTAACCGGAAACTTAGTACATGTGTGAATACATAGACAAACAGAGTGTCACTAGTATGCCTCTACTTGACTAGCTCGTTGAATCAAAGATGGTTAAGTTTCCTGCCATAGACATGAGTTGTCATTTGATTAACGGGATCACATCATTAGAGAATGATGTGATTGACTTGACCCATTCTGTTAGCTTAGCATTTGATCGTTTAGTTTATTGCTATTGTTTTCTTCATGACTTATACATGTTCCTATGACTATGAGATTGTGCAACTCCCGAATACCGGAGGAACACTTTGTGTGCGACCAAACGTCACAACGTAACTGGGTGATTATAAAGGTGCTCTACAGGTGTCTCCGATGGTACTTGTTGAGTTCGCATAGATTGACATTAGGATTTGTCACTTAGATTGTCGGAGAGGTATCTCTGGGCCCTCTCGGTAATGCACATCACTATAAGTCTTGCAAGCAATGTGACTAATGAGTTAGTTGCGGGATGATGCATTACGGGACGAGTAAAGGGACTTGCCAGTAACAAGATTGAACTAGGTATTGAGATACCGACGAACGAATCTCGGGCAAGTAACATACCGATGACAAAGGGAACAACGTATGTTGTTATGCGGTTTGACCGATAAAGATCTTCGTAGAATATGTAGGAGCCAATATGAGCATCCAGGTTCCGCTATTGGTTATTGACCGGAGACATGTCTCGGTCATGTCGACATAGTTCTCGAACCCGTAGGGTCCGCACGCTTAACGTTCGATGACGATCGGTACTATGATTTTATGTGTTTTGATGTACCGAAGATAGTTCGGAGTCTCGGATGTGACCACGGACATGACGAGGAGTCTCTAAATGGTCGAGAAATAAAGATTGATATATTGGACGACTATATTCGGACACCGGATATTTATCGAAGTGCCGGGGGGTTATCGGAACCCTCGGGGGAACTAATGGGCCAACATGGGCCTTGTGGGAGAGAGAGCAGAGGGCCTAGGGCTGCCCCCCCCCCCCCTTGGGAGTCCGAATTGGACAAGGAGGGGGGCAGTGCCCCCTCTTTCCTCCCTCTCTCCCTCTCCTTCCTTCCCCCTTCCTCCTTCCTAGTTGGACTAGGAAAGGGGAGTCCTACTCCCACTAGGAGGAGGACTCCCCCCTCTCCTTGGCGCGCCCCAAGGCCAGCCGGCCTCCCCCTTGCTCCTTTATATACGAGGGCAGGGGGCATCCTAGAACACACAAGTTGATCATTGATCTCTTAGTCGTGTGCGGTGCCCCCCTCCACCATAATCCACCTCGGTCATATTTGTCGTAGTGCTTAGGCGAAGCCCTGCGCCAGTAGCTTCATCATCACCGTCATCACGCCGTCGTTCCGACGAAGCTCTCCCTCGAAGCTCTTCTAGATCGTGAGTTCGTGGGACGTCACCGAGCTGAACGTGTGTACATCGCGAAGCTGACGTACGTTTGGTACTAGGATCGGTCGATCATGAAGACGTACAGCTACATCAACCGCGTTGTCATAACGCTTCCGCTTTCGGCCTACGAGGGTACGTGGACAACACTCTCCCCTCTGGTTGCTATGCATCACCATGGTCCTGCGTGTGCGTAGGAAATTTTTTGAAATTACTACGTTCCCCAACAGTGGCATTCGAGCCAGGTTTATGCATAGATGTTATATGCACGAGTAGAACACAAGTGAGTTGTGGGCGATACTAGTCATACTGCTTACCAGCATGTCATACTGCTCTACTGACGTGCTTCGCACACAGGTGGCTGGCGGGTGTCAGTTTCTCCAACTTTAGTTGAATCGAGTGTGGCTACGCCCGGTCCTTGTTGAAGGTTAAAACAACACATACTTGACGAAATATCATTGTGGTTTTGATGCGTAGGTAAGAACGGTTCTTGCTCAGCCCGTAGCAACCACGTAAAACTTGCAACAACAAAGTAGAGACGTCTAACTTGTTTTTGTAGGGCATGTTGTGATGTGATATGGTCAAGACATGATGCTAAATTTTATTGTATGAGATGATCATGTTTTGTAACAGAGTTATCAACAACTGGCAGGAGCCATATGGTTGTCGCTTTATTGTATGAAATGCAATCGCCATGTAATTGCTTTACTTTATCACTAAGCGGTAGCGATAGTCGTGGAAGCAATGGTTGGCGAGACAACAACGATGCTACAATGGAGATCAAGGTGTCGGGCCGGTGATGATGGTGACCATGACGGTGCTTCGGAGATGGAGATCAAAGGCACAAGATGATGATGGCCATATCATATCACTTATATTGATTGCATGTGATGTTTATCCTTTATGCATCTTATTTTGCTTAGTTCGACGGTAGCATTATAAGATGATCTCTCACTAAATTTCAAGGTATAAGTGTTCTCCCTGAGTATGCACCGTTGCGACAGTTCGTCGTGCCGAGACACCACGTGATGATCGGGTGTGATAAGCTCTACGTTCACATATAAAGGGTGCAAGCCAGTTTTGCATGCGCAGAATACTTGGATTAAACTTGACGAGCCTAGCATATGCAGATATGGCCTCGGAACACTGAGACCGAAAGGTCGAGCGTGAATCATATAGTAGATATGATCAACATAGTGATGTTCACCATTAAAAACTACTCCATCTCACGTGATGATCGGACATGGTTTAGTTGATTTG
>LR880967.1:847112747-847136735 GCA_904067115.1 Aegilops sharonensis
GTGTATGTTTGAAATGCTTGGTATGTGTGGGATCCGACAAACTAGTTGTTTATCCTTGGCAGCCTCTCATATGGGGAAATGTAGTCTCGTGCCTCTGAGCGATAGTAGTCCGCTACAGCCCGGTTCACCGGAGTCCTGCTAGCCCAGCACTACTGCTTGGACACTTGACTGGCCGGCATGTGTTTCACTTCGTTCCTATGTCTGTCCCTTCGGGGAAATGTCACGCGGTGTTATTCGGAGTCCTGCCTAGCCTGCTACAGCCCGGGATACCGGAGTCCTGTTAGCCCAGTGCTACAGCCCGAATATATACGTTGATGACCGACATGTTCGATGTGATTCATGTATGCCTATCCCCATAGGTTAGCGCCGCTTTGGGTTCACGACTAGCCATGTCGGCCCGGGTTCTTTGTCATATGGATGCTAGCGACACTGTCATATACGTGAGCCAAAAGATGCAAACGGTCCCGGGCCATGGTAAGGCGACGCCCGTGGGAATACCGTGCGTGAGGCCGCAAAGTGATATGATGTGTTACATGCTAGATCGGTGTGACTTAGGATCGGGGTCCTGACACCCCCCCCCCTTGGGAGTCCGAATTGGACAAGGAGGGGGGCGGCGCCCCCTCTTTCCTCCCTCTCTCCCTTTCCTTCCTCCCCCCTTCCTCCTTCCTAGTTGGACTAGGAAAGGGGAGTCCTACTCCCACTAGCAGGAGGACTCCCCCTCTCCTTGGCGCGACCCAAGGCCGACCGGCCTCCCCCTTGCTCCTTTATATACGGGGGCAGGGGGCACCCTAGAACACACAAGTTGATCATTGATCTCTTAGCCGTGTGCGGTGCCCCCTCCACCATAATCCACCTCGGTCATATCATCGTAGTGCTTAGGCGAAGCCCTGCGCCGGTAGCTTCATCATCACTGTCATCACGCCGTCGTGCTGATGAAGCTCTCCCTCGAAGCTCTACTGGATCGTGAGTTCATGGGACGTCACCGAGCTGAACGTGTGCAGATCGCGGAGGTGCCATACGTTCGGTACTAGGATCGGTCGATCATGAAGACGTACGACTACATCAACCGCGTTGTCATAACGCTTCCGCTTTCGGTCTACGAGGGTACGTGGACAACACTCTCCCCTCTCGTTGCTATGCATCACCATGATCCTACGTGTGCGTAGGATTTTTTTTGAAGTTACTACGTTACCCAACAGGCGGATGTGGTGCACGAAGGAGGAACTGGACCAGGCATGGTGTGGATAGAGCGGGGCATGTACACATATAAATAGCGGCACCGACCAGGACATGCGGCCCGGTGTGTCCATGCGGACGCCAGAGTTGGTTTCCCACCTGCCACGCATGTTTAATGCCGGAAGGCGGGTGGATGGGGCAGGCAGTACCAATGAGGTAGATAGCCATTGTCGTGGAATTGTCACGACAGATGTCCTTAGTTTGAGGACTTGTCGCGAGGCCAACACATCCATGCAGTAGCTTGAGAGGGGTTGGGCGGAATCGAGAGACGCAACACAAGACAAGGATTTAGACAGCTTCGGGCCCCAGGAAACATCATCCGGTAACAACCCTACATGCTGTTTGTGGCTAGGTCTCATTATGCTCATGAGAGGAGTCGCCGTAAGCCAGCTCTCCTAGTTATGTCTAACCTAGAAATTATTCAACCTCCCCCTCTTGGGGTGCCCCGCCCCTCCTTATATAAGCTGAAGGGGCGGGTTACATGTAGAGTCCAACTCGGACTTAAGACTTAACCTATTTTGACGTCTTACCATGGGCTTCTCCCCATGGGCTTCTTAACGTCTTGGGATTCTTACAATCTGGCTTACAATCTGACTTACGGTCTGGCTTACGATCTGGCTTACCATCTAGCTTACATAACTGTGTCTGCCGGGTTACATGACTGTGTCTGCCGGGTTATATGACTGTGTTTGCCGGGTTACATGACTGTGTCTGCCGGGTTATATGACTGTGTTTGCCGGGTTACATGACTGTGTCTGCCGGGTTATATGACTGTGTCTGCCGGGTTACAATGCTTAACTGCTCCCGCCGGCTTATAGTCTGCCGGGACATCAATGAAACATCAAGTCCCAGCCGGGTCATATCTCCGGCCGGGTCATATCGCGGGGTATATCCCCGACATTAGCCCCAGTTTCATTTGGATTCATCCATGTTAAACTGATCCTGTAAACAAAACACAAGAACAATTTTAACAGGTTATGCTCCGGGTTAAATATTCTTGTACGCCGGAACCTGATCATCCTTAACTCCTTGTTATTTCCTCCTTCGAAAATCTGGGTCAATGAGCCAACTTCATAATCAATTTGCTGACGTTGGTTTCTCACATAGAAAGACTGTGAAGAATAATTCATTTGACTCAGCTCCCAAATGCTTAAAAATATTGGTCTTGAAATACTCATGTGACCTTGAACCGGCTTAAAGATGAAAAAATTTGCCGGTTTTATAAATAGATGATGCCAAGTCATAATTGTTGCCGATGCCGGGTCAAAACTGAGAATTTTGAAAATTTCTCTCTCTCATATCCATATTACCTGTAGCCCCCAAGTCTTGAGCAGAACAAAGTAATGACTTAAGACTTGCTTCAACAAAAATATTATCACTTTGAAGAAATCCATGTTGTTTATCTCAATCACTAGTCCAAACTGAGTATTCCACATATGTAGCCCCCAAGTGCCGGGTTGTCATGCTTGCAGTAACCTGGGACTTGAAATTGCTTTATGCTCATAAAAACTTCAACCAGTGTAGCCCCCAAGGGCCGGGTCATTATGCAATAATGAGCAGGGACTTTGTAGATATAATCATGTATACTTGAAGAGCAACGTGTAGCCCCTAAGGGCCAGCTCATTATGATATGATGAGTCGGGTCTTCAATAAGGCCAGTAAAAATGACTTTGCATTAGCCCCCAAGTGCCATGGTGCATGCTGGCAGGGACATGGGACTTGTATATTCGATGTAATCTCGATTTGAACAATGTAGCCCCCAAGTGTCGGGTCGTAAGCCTGCAGCCATTCGGGACTATTTCCTCCATTGTAAAATAAATCATGCCCATTGATAAAAATAATAGCCGTTGCGCTAAAGCGACTTTGAAAACCTCAATCATAACACTGGTTATTGATAATCACAATAAAAATCCAGCCATGTTGGCTATTCAAGATTTGAATAATATAATCTGGTATGAAAACCTCAATCATTCAATATCAACATGAAAATCCAGCCAGTTTTGGCTATTAAAGATTTGAATACCTCATCGGTTGACAAGTAAATCCGGAGTTTAAATACCTGGCGGCTGTTGGCCGATGACGAATTAATGCGCATTCATTGTAAGCCGGAATTTTTGTAACCTGGTGGCCTATAGCCCTTGAGAAAATCAATAATTGATAACCCTTTTGAGACACCAATTTCAGTGATGAGCTTGGACTGAAGCATTTATATAAGTCATAGTTCTGCAAATCCTGCAAAGAGTTTAAACAACATATGCCCTGGCGACTTAACGTCAAGAGCCAGGGCGGGTAACCACCCAAATGTAGTCTTACCCTGCACACAAGTAGATCACAAGAACCCTTGGCTGCTTGCTGCAGGGCGGGTCATAATACCTCACATATAACCACTGTGATATTGAATTTGTACTGCCGGTTTACATGACCTGTGCAGTAAGGGTGATAACCCAATCCTTGATACGCGCATGATTCCAATGGCGCAATTCAAAATATACCGGCGGCTTAAAGTCCATAGCCAGGGCCGGTTTAAACATAATATCATACCTGTGATATTGAATCGTACTGCCGGTTTATATGTCTTCTTTATCAGGTGGTGGGAACAACCAACAGGGAGCAGATTATATCTGAATCCGGCTTTCCCTTTGGTCCGGCTTATGATCATATCTGAATCTAGCCATGATCACTTGGGGGCTGCCTGTTCAAACATAGGTCGTATTCGAACCAAAGAGAACATAGCTGTCGATACCCACTTGATCGGCATACTGCCAAACCCACTTGGGGGCTTCTTGATCATATTTGAATCATAGCTTAACCCCTTTGGGTCTGACGTGGATCGTATTCGAATCAGCGTCATTAAACAACTCTTATGGTCACTTGGTGGCTTCCTGTTCAAACATAGGTCGTATTCGAACCAAAGAGAACATAGCTGTCGATACCCATTTGATCGGCATCGCCAAAGCCACTGGGGGCTATATGATCGTATCCGAATCTTAGCTTAACCCCTTTGGAATAGTTTACGGATCGTATTCGAATCAGAAGCCTTTGAATATTATTTATTATCTATTATACTTCATAAGCATGATTACTTGACTATCTTGAGATCTTCTTGAAAGCACTGTGAGATGGTTTTTTCTTCCGGATTAATATCGATCACCCCAGGTTGTTAAGTGCCAGGTGAAGATTATATATTCCAACTTTCAGGAGTTAAATTTACCCGCATGGGTGGGGTCATATAAGCCGGCGAGATTACCAGAAGGATCACAGGACAAGGAAAGCAATTTTTTGTTTAAAGGAAATAGAAGATCGATATAAGCTAGAAGGACATAGCGATGGCGGCTTAAGAAAGTATTGAGCGCCATAAACATGCGCGAATGCATGGCAAAGTCGAGAGGTTTTTTCTACCCTATTACACGACTCCCCGAGTCTGAATAATGAAGCATTGTTTTCACAAAGACATAAACATATGACGCCTGGTAGTTCACTCCTTTGGTTGGCTTGAAGAATCCGGGTTATCCTTCTCCGCCTCTCTGTCGGCTGCCCTATCCTGGAAGGTGGACGATGCCCAGTTAATGCCACTCAAAGCTTCAAACTTAGCTTCGTCATCTATTAAACCGGCTGGGTCGACTTCAGGGGCAAATGTATGCTTACAGATTGGAGGGATCAGGCTGACGTCGTCATAAAAAGGCGTTGGGATTCTCCGATTCTCGTTGTCATAACCCGGCTGATATTTGGTAAGATCAGTATCGTTCCCAATAAGAGTAGCCACAGGGCGTATAACTTTGACACAGGCGGTGAAATCCTGTTCATCAAATACGGTCCCATCCTCTTTCAGACTTGGGTATCCAAGAGCGAGGTCGGCCGGGTCTAGTTCTGGAATCCATGCTTTAGTCCGGCTCAACGCGGCTATGGCCCTGGCTCTGGCGGACGCCCGCCTTAGTTCTTGGATCCGCTGAGGTAACATAGCAAGCCGCTTCAGCACGTCTTGCAGGAGGTGAGGAACGTCATTTGATAAAGCTACAACGGCCAAAGCACGTTGTGACCCGGTGTAGAGCTATTCCACCAGAGTATAAACCACCTTCGGCTTGATCAACATATTCTGCTTGAGGTTTGTGCTCCTGGGGCCTGCATTATTAAACATAAGGTGAACCGGGGGTAACAATTGAAGTAATCATTGAAAGAAGGTTTGCAATATTTCAAGTTTGTATGAGTAGCTTACCAAAGATTGTTGAGACCATTTGAGATATCTGGCGCTTTAAGCCGGACAGCTCAGCTGTGGCTTCTGCAAGCAATGCCTCTGCCGTTTCGGCCCGGGTCACCAGTGAAGCCTTTTCATCAATCCAGTTTTCTTATCCATCTCAAAGTTTTTCTTCAACTTCTCTTGTTCAGAAATACTGAATTCAAACTTGGAGTTGGCCTTTTGGATTTCAAGTTCTTGGGATGCCAGGCGATTCTTCAGGTCAGTAACCTCTCATTCAAATTGACTTATGGCAGCCTGTATTGATGCCAGGTTATAGTCAGAATCATTGTAAGATAAACATTAAGTCCCAAGCACTTTGCAAGCAAAGGTACTTGACACTTGGGGGTTAATTTATACTGAAGAACTTTAAATTGCTACGCCGGTTCATGGAAATTTAAGTCCCAAGCACTTTGCAAGCAAAGATGCTTGACACTTGGGGGCTAATGTGTATCGCAAGTTCAAAGTATCATGCTACAATCAGGTTAAATAATTTTCTTTCCAAGCCAGACAAGCTGTGTTAGGCAATTTTCTAAGTCTACAGCATATTTACTTATAAGCAATAGACTTGGGGGCTGGTACAGTAAGTATGGTTAAGGAAAAGTAACATAGGTCATACCTCAGATTTTTGCCGTATCTGCTTCACAATGTCAATTTCCAGGTCGCGCCTGCTATGTACTTGACTGATATAGCCAGAGACGATATTCCCAATACCCAAATGAGTATACTCTGTAATGTCTAACTTGGCCTTTTGGCAGTCCAAAAGCTCCTCCTTGGCAGAGCACTTGGCAAGGACAGTGGGCTGACTCGGCTCGACAAACTGAGTCTTGAGAATCTCAACATCCGGATCAGTTGTCTTGGCTGGGCTAGGAGTTTCCGGTTTATCAGAACCGCCAAAAGTTTCTTCAGCGGGCAGATCAGAGGTTGGTGCTGGAATATCATAAGCCGGTTGAGGCGGCGGTTGATGAGTGGAAGTGTCAGGGGCAGCTGTCCCGAGTTCCGATTCAGTTATGACCGGATCTTGGGACGGCTTATTCTTTTTTGCCCTCTTACTGGGCTTCACTTGCACGCCGTGGACAAGGCAGAAGGGTGAGTACAAAAACATGAGTAAGGTAAAGTGTAAGGTAAATAAGTTTATATTACCCGGGGGCGGTTTTGAAAGCCGGCATGTTGGATTGCATAGACTCGCCGGAGGAAGGTGAGTTCTCCTGATAATTTGAGTTAGATGAATTGAGAGGTGGACGTATTAAGCCCGCTAAGGGAAAGGCAGAATATAAGTCGGAGATAACCTCAGTTTGACGCTTCCGGGTTACATCAGATAAGCCGGAGGAGAGTTCTGCATCCTTGAAGGTTCGGGTATGCCTCCGGCTTTCATGAGTCTGTTGCTTCAAAAGAAATTGAGGATCTTGATAAGCTAAAGGATGTGAAAATCTTATTTTCCGGGTCACCCTTCGGATTTTTTGCTTTGGCAAAGGCTCTGAGTCGGAGGAGATTATAGTTACCTCTTCGTCAACCACTTGGCTGTTCCCCGTATCCTCCTGAAAGGGTAGAATGTCAATAAAACAATGATAAAGGAGTCAGGAGAATTAAGGATTACCTATTCTTCATCGTCAGAAGTGTCGTCCAATTTGAGTAAATCTGAAGCGCTTGGCTTCCTTTTCCTTGAGGTTCCTGTTTTGGCGGCTTTTCTTTCGGTTCTCTTGGCCACTCTGGCTTGTTTGGCAGCCTCATGGTCATACTTGACCTTCCAGAAGTTGTCATTGGCCTGAGAAAAAACGGAAAAAGGTTATAAATAAAAGTAAGGTATAACACAGTAAGGAGTAATTATTGAGGTTGATGACTTACTGCAGGGGCCGGGTTCTTCTTGCAGAAAGGAAGTAAGCCAAAGGCATTACTAGTCACCGTGCCCTCTTTCAACAATGTCTGGGTCATAGCCTCCACCACATCATCTGGTAAGTCGTCGGGACTATGACGCAGTGGGTCATTCTTCTCGCCTGAGTAAGTGCACATTAAGCCGGGGCAGCGGCTTAACGGAATCACTCGCCAAGCGACCCAGACTCGGACCAGGTCAATGCCATCTAAGCCATTTCCCAAAAGAGCTTTGATTTTACTAATGGTGGGAGCGAGTGGCAGACGTTCAACAGCAGTCAGTTTATCCGACAGCGGGTGGTCGGATTCAAGGCGCAAGGCGCAGAAGCCGGGCAGAGGATTTTCGTCAGCCAGAGAAGTATCCTGGCAGTAGAACCACATCTGATTCCGATCCTTTGGATGACTCGGCAATTCAGCATAAGGAAAAAGGCAGTCTCTCCGCCGCTGAATTGAGATGCCACCAAGTTCCAGACTGGGCCCGTTGGCGCGTTCGTTTTGCCGGTTTAAGTAAAACAATTCTCTGAATAAAAGTAAGTTGGGTTCTTCCCCAAGGTACACCTCGCAGAAGACTTGGAAGTTGCAAATATTTGACACGGAATTGGGCCCGATGTCTTGAGGTCTGAGATCGAAGAAATGTAAAATATCCCTGAAGAATTTTGAACCGGGTGGAGCGAAGCCCCGGTTCATGTGATCAGTAAACACGATCACCTCCCCTTCCTTGGGTTGAGGCTTCTCCTCTGACGGGTTAGGGGCACGATAAGACATGACCTCTCTCTTGGGCAGATGGCCGGATTTCACAAAGTCAGACAAAGTGCTTTCTGTAACAACAGACTTAACCCAGTTACAGGTCACTGGAGATTTGGGAGCCTTGGGTGCCATTAGGCAAATTGAAACCTATGACAAAAGGAAAAATTTCCGGTTCAATTTATAACCTGGAGAAGAACATCGTGAATTTATTCGAGACGGCGGTTTAAGAAGGGGCCTAATGACATATGAGTAATTATTCAGTGGTATTTAAGCCGCTACAAGTATCAAAGGCAATTAAATTTTCTTAAATCGCCGGGAACAAGTAAGGTTGACCAAACAGTATTATTATCTTAAACCGGCTATATGGACCATCGTGGTTGAACTGAGTCAACAGGTGCAGTTTTTTGGCTAAGTGTGGACAAACAAGTTTCACAAGTTTCAGCTATTATTTTGGATCAAACAATTGCTCTGAAAAGAAAAATTTCTAGACCTAAAACCAGTACAGAGAAGTTCATACACTCGAAGGAGGCCTTTGAACAAGGGAAATGAGATCTGTTTCCATTCAAGATGGATGCGGAACAGCTACCGCAGTAGTTCTAGCTGTCTAAAGATCAAAAAGGAGCACGGGAAAGGAAAATATCAAGGGTTTGCAAAGGGCGGAGATGAACACCGACGAACTCGGGGGGCCGCAATGCAGATCTAAACGCAGGAAAGGAAAAGGGCTTACGCATGCAGAGCTGCTGCAGGGTTCTGTCGCGTTTCTCTGGTTAAGTCAAGTTGATGCAGTGGCCTGAGTTGGAGAAGACGAGGAGCTCGACGGTGGCGGCGGCGGCGGAGCTCGAGTAACAGGGAGGCAGGGAGAAGATGAAGACGACTGAGGGAGAAAATGAAAAGGACCTAGGTCGAGCCTATTTATAGGGAAGCGCCGACTGGGACGATGCGAGAAGCGAGGAGATTGAATATCATTATCCAGCGACCCCGACGCCTCGGGTTTTGGGACAATCAGTAAAGGCAAAGATCTGTTGAAGATATAGCAGAATAAAATAAGGATTTAATTGGAGATGATGTCACGACGGGTTAATGCGGATCCAGAAGATGACGTCATGGCGGGTTAAACCCTTTGCACAGACAGAAAGCCGAAGGCTTATTTCTTAAGGTATTTTAAGATTGACATGAACCGTTTCAAATCAATCTGGGGCCTAATGTTGGGGATATAACTATTTATATAAGCCGTCCATGAGGGGCCGGGTTATGCAAAGAGAGATCTATCAGAAGAAGCCCAAGATCAATCATGAAGATGGTGGTTCAATAAAGGATCTAAAGCCCACGGGCGACCTAAGGCCCGTCGTAGTAAACCGCCATGATGGCATGACTTGTATCATAAGGTAGGTTTAACTAGTCACCGAGCCGGACACTGTTTATGAGCCGGCCGGGACTCTGTAAGCCGCAGGGCGTCCACCCGTGTATATAAGGGGACGACCCGCCGGCGGGTTAGGGCAGAAAACAACTCATCGAGAACCGGGCATAGAATATCTTGCTCCCTGGTCATCGAAACATCAAGCAATACCAACCCAACTAGACGTAGGCCTTACCATCACCGTAAGGGGCCGAACTAGTATAAATCTCTCGTGTCCTTTGTCCCGATTAACCCCTTTAAGCTTCCTAGTTGTGATGGCTCCACGACTAAGTCCTTGCAAGAGGACATCTGCCATGACAATCCCACGACAGCCATCCTGTCCCGTCCAGTCACCTATCTCCGGCATTGAACATTCGTGGGAACCAAGAAGCAGGCGCTGGCAGTGCTCTCGGCCGGTGTGCCACTTTAATGTTGGCTCCAGTGACCGGCCGCGTCCACTCTAGATCGACGTGAATGCAAACACTTTTGGGCCGTCATGAATCCAGTGTGGAAGAGCGGAGGTGAGTTCACGCGGGAGAGGGCAAGGGCGCAAGAGATGATTTTGGGTGGGACTTGATGTCTACTATGCAACTTTATTCTTGTAGACACGTGTTGGGCCTCCAAGCGCATAGTTTTGTAGGACAGTAGAAATCTTCCCTCAAGTGGATGACCTAAGGTTTATCAATCCGTGAGAGGTGTGGGATGAAGATGGTCTCTCTCAAACGACCCTGCAACCAAATACAAGAAATCTCTTGTGTCCCCAACACACCCAATACAATGGCAAATTGTATAGGTGCACTAGTTTGGCGAAGAGACAGTGATAAAAGTGTAATATGGATGGTGGAAATATATTTTTATAATCTGAATAACTAAAAATAGTAAGGTAGCAAATAGTAAATGGACACAAAAACGGTATTACAATGCTTGAAAACAAGGCCTAGGGTCCGTACTTTCACTAGTGCAATCTCTCAACAGTGCTAGCATAGTTGGATCATATGATTATCCCTCAAAGTGCAATAAAGAATCACTCCCGAGTTCCTATTAGCGGAGAATAAAATATAGAAATTGTTTGTAGGGTATGAAACCACCTCAAAGCTATTCTTTCCGAACGATCTATCCTAGAGTTCGTACTAAAATAACGCAAGCTATTATTTTTGATCAATCTAATCAAGAGTTCATACTAAAATAACACCAAAGCAAATTCATATTCATAATACTCAATCCACACAAAGAACTACAAAGAGACCCCAAAGTTTCTATCGGAGAAAAGATAATAAAAACGTGCATCAACCCCTATGCATAGATTACCCCTGAGGGAGTCCTGGATTAGGGGGTATCCGGACAACCGGACTGTTGGACTATGAAGATACAAGATTGAAGACTTCGTCTCGTGTCCGGATGGGACTCTCCTTGGCGTGGAAGGCAAGCTTGGCGATACGGATATGTAGATCTCCTCCCATTGTAACCGACTCTGTGTAACCCTAGCCCCCTCCGGTGTCTATATAAACCGGAGGGTTTAGTCCGTAGGGCCAACAACAATCATACCATAGGCTAGCTTCTAGGGTTTAGCCTCTACGATCTCGTGGTAGATCAACTCTTGTACTACTCATATCATCAAGATCAATCAAGCAGGAAGTAGGGTATTACCTCCATCGAGAGGGCCCGAACCTGGGTAAACATCGTGTCCCCTGCCTCCTGTTAGCATCCGCCTTAGACGCACAGTTCGGGACCCCCTACCCGAGATCCGCCGGTTTTGACACCGACATTGGTGCTTTCATTGAGAGTTCCACTGTGTCGTCGCCGTAAAGCTGGATGGCTCCTCCGATTATTGATAACTATGCGGTCCAGGGTGAGGTTTTCCTCCCCGGACAGATCTTCGTATTCGGCGGCATCGCACTGCGGGCCAACTCGCTTGGCCATCTGGAGCAGATCGAGAGCTACGCCCCTGGCCACCAGGTCAGGTTTGGAAACTTGAATTACACTGCCGATGTCCGCGGAGACTTAATCTTCGACGGATTCGAGCCCATGCCAGGTGTGCCGCACGATCACGACGAGCACGATGTAGCTCTGCTGTCGGACAGTGTTCGGGAAATCACGCCAGCAACCACTCCGGCCTTCAATTCGGAACGGACTGCGCCATCCGAGGACGGGCAGATAGACCCTGCCTTGGAGGTTGCACCCTCAGTGGCGATAGAGCCGAATACTGACCTTACCCCTCACGAGAACCGTGACGCCGAACCGCTGGACTCGTCTCCAGCCATGGACTCCGAACCGCCTGCACCCATGCCTATCGAATCCGATTGGGCGCCGATCATGGAGTTCACCTCCGCGGATATCTTTCAGCACTCGCCCTTCGGCGATGTACTAAACTCGTTAAAACCCCTCTCCCTGTCAGGAGAACCTTGGCCGAACTATGTCCGGCTAGAATGGGATGCGGATGACGAAGAAATTCACTCCCCACCCACCACCCACTTAGTAGACATTGTCGATGATTTAACTGACATGCTCGACTTCGACTCCGAAGACATCAATGGTATGGACAACGATGAAGGAGACGAACAGGAAACACTGCCCACGGGGCACTGGACTGCCACCTCATCATATGATATATATATGGTGGATACTCCCAAAGAAGGCAATGGTGACAAGACAGCGGAGGATGACCCCTCCAAGAAGCAACCCAAGCGCCGACGTCAGCGGCGCCGCTCTAAGTCTCGCCACAGCAAAAGCGGTGATACCGGCATAGGAGATAACAGTACTCCGAACAGTGCCGAACATGATGACAATCCCCTCCAGCGAGATCTAGAGCCGGAGGATGAACAAGCCAGCCCTCCTGAGCGAGCGGCAGAGGGAGAAGTGGAGGATGACAATTACATGCCTCTCTCCGAAGACGAAGTGAGCCTCGACGATGAAGAATTTGTCGTACCCGAGGATCCCGTCGAGCAGGAGCGCTTTAAGCGTTGGCTTATAGCCACAACAAATAGCCTGAAGAAAAAACAGCAACAGCTTCGAGCTGATCAGGATTTGCTAGCAGACAGATGGACTGAAGTCCTTGAGGCAGAGGAATACGAACTCGAACGCCCCTCCAAGGGTCACCCAAAGCACATGACGCTACCCCGACTTGAGGATGAAGCATTGAAACCTACATCACCAGCATATGACACGGCTGATCGACCACCTCGTGGCCGAGACAGAGAGGCGTTTCAGCCAGAAGCTCAGCCCGCACCCCGCCGCCACTCAAACAAAAATACCAAGGCACTGGGAAACACGCGATACCTGCGAGATGTATTGGAAGATAGGGCAAAACACGCAAGATCGATCTACGGATCACGAGGGCACGCCCCTACGCAGGACGGTGACCGCCACGCCGGATACAATAAAAGCAAATTCGGTCGGGCCGAATATAGCAGGCAAGACTCATATGAGTTGCGCCGCGATATAGCCCAGCACAGAGGCGCGGCACACCCCCTATGCTTGATTGACGAAGTAATGGAGCATGAATTCCCAGAGGGTTTTAAACCCGTAAATATCGAATCATATGATGGCACAATAGATCCCGCGGTATGGATCGAGGACTTCCTCATCCACATCCACATGGCCCGCGGTGATGACCTACATGCCATCAAGTACCTCCTGTTAAAACTTAAAGGACCAGCTCGGCATTGGCTGAATAGCTTGCCAGCAGACTCCGTTGGCTGTTGGGAGGATCTGGAAGACGCATTCCTCGACAACTTCCAGGGCACTTATGTGCGACCACCAGATGCCGATGACTTGAGCCACATAATTCAGCAGCCAAGGGAATCGGCCAGGCAATTCTTGACACGGTTCCTAACCAAGAAAAATCAAATTGTCGACTGTCCGGATGCAGAGGCCTTAGCGGCATTTAAGCACAACATCCGTGACGAGTGGCTCGCCCGGCACCTCGGCCAGGAAAAGTCGAAGTCTACGGCAGACCTCACGACACTAATGACCCGATTTTGCGCGGGAGAGGATAGTTGGCTGGCTCGCAACAACAACATATCAAGAAACCTTGGCACTTCGGATACCAAGGACAGTAACGGCAGGCCACGTCGCAGCAAACACAAGCTCCGCAACAACGGCGATAACACCGGGGATACGGCAGTCAATGCCGGGTTCAGAGGCTCTAAACCCGGTCAGCGAAAAAAGCCATTCAAAAGAAGCACTCCGGGCCCGTCCAGTTTGGACCGCATACTCGATCGCTCGTGTCAAATACACGGCACCCCCGATAAGCCATCCAATCACACCAACAGAGAATGCTGGGTGTTCAAGCAGGCCGGCAAGTTAAACACCGAAAACAAGGACAAGGGGCTGCACAGCGATGACGAGGAGGAGCCATGGTCGCCGAACACGAGAGGACAGAAGAGGTTCCCCCCACAAGTGAGGACGGTGAACATGATATACGCAACCCACATCCCCAAGAGGGAATGGAAGCTTGCACTAAGGGACATATATGCGACGGAGCCCGTCGCCCTAAAGTTCAACCCATGGTCCTCTTGTACGATCACCTTCGATCACACGGACCACCCCACTAGTATTCGTCATGGCAGATCTGACGCATTGGTCTTAGACCCGATCATTGACGGATTTCACCTCACTCGAGTCCTTATGGACGGCGGTAGCAGCCTGAACCTGCTCTATCAGGATACAGTGCGCAAAATGGGTATAGACCCCTCGAGGATCAAACCCACAAAAACGACCTTTAAAGGCGTCATCCCAGGTGTAGAGGCCCATTTTACGGGCTCAATCACACTGGAAGTGGTCTTCGGATCTCCGGACAACTTCCGAAGCGAGGAGTTAATCTTCGATATCGTCCCGTTCTGCAGCGGCTGTCACGCACTGCTCGGGCGAACCGCGTTTGCAAGATTCAACGCAGTACCGCATTATGCATACCTTAAGCTCAAGATGCCAGGACCTAGGGGGTGATCACAGTCAATGGAAACACAGAGCGCTCGCTCTGTACGGAGGAGCACACTACGGCCCTCGCAGCGGAGGCACAAAGCAGCCTCTTAAGGCAATCCACCAGTTCGGCGATAAAGCCCCCGGACACCGTCAAGCGCATCCGGAGCAACCTGCAACAGGATCGCCTGGCACTCTCAGAGCTTGCCTAGCAATTCGGCCCCCACCCTAGCCTCAGTCGAACGACAAAATTCGTGCCACGCGTACATAATTACGCATTGAAAATATCATAGGCATCGGCGCGGGCACGATCAAGGCACGTCCCACAATGCGGCTCAACTGCACTAGGGGCTTACTATCTTAATCATTCTCTTTCTTTCAGGACTTTACTCTCTGGAAGCCCTATCCGGCAGTACGATTGCCGGACACATGATACAACATCCAAGGAGGCAGGAAGCTACGTCTTACAATGGAATCCCCAGGTGGTCTCTGATAACGAGTGAAATACCTTCTTTAAGATACCAGTCCGCAGCTTGCCCCTGGATGGGACATGTCAAATAGTCCTATTTTTTGCTTACCGCACTACTTGTATCAGTATGCTTTGACGCATTTCTCGAATAAACAATGCATAGCACTAGTCTATTATCGCATTCTATATTCTTTTATATATATATATATGTTCATTCATGACAGTTAGCACCCGTACACTCTGGTACGAATAAACTGATGGGCTTCCGTATACCCCATAACACGGCGTGAGAAGTCCGAACACTCTTGACAGTGCGGCACCCCGAACTTATAGCATTATATGCATCAGCTCTGAATCATGTCTTGGGTCAATAGTTGGGTTTGCCCGGCTCCCATGTTTTGGTACCTTACGTTCCGCTATATCGGCTAAGGTAGCACTGGGAGAACTACTGCGATTGTGTCCCGGTTCTTCCGGACGAGCACCTCAGTGGAGAAAGCTAAAACTGACTGTCATGATAAGGCGAGAGCTGGTCGATGTTCGAGAGGTCTCAAGTCCCTAAAGACTTTTTCCGCTTCGGGCGAGGAGTCGGCTTTGTCCGACTTAGGCGTGTATAGCACCCCAAATTCGGGCCTCCGAATACTAGGGGCTTCGCCAAAATTTAAAACTGTAGACTTCTATGGCTAAGTGAGAGTGATAAATCATTATAGTCCGATTGCCTGGTTCGTTACGCTGAGCACCTCCCTCGAAGGACCCAAAAACGGGAAAAAGAGTGCTCAGATTTATCCCGAACACCCCAACACTAGTTGCATGGGGGCAGAAGCCGACGACTAGCCAACTCTCAGATTTTATAAACGGGCGCACAGAAGGTAATATTTTAAATACAAAAGCGTTGCATAGAGCACATGAACTAGTTTTCATAATACAGGATCACATGAGCAAGTTCATTCAAAAATTACATCTTTGGAACACTCGTCCGCCACAAGATGGGCACCCTTCAGGACACCCTCATAATACATTTCAGGGTGGCGATGCTCATTGCCCTGCGGTGGCCCCTCCTTCACCAGCTTCTCGGCGTCCATCTTGGCCCAGTGCACCTTCGCACGGGCAAAAGCCCTGCGTGCACCTTCGATGCAGACGGACCGCTTTATGACTTCCATCCGTGGGCAGGCATCCACAAGCTGCCTCACCAGGCCGAAGTAGCTGTTGGGAAGGGCATCGCCAGGCCACATCCGGACTATAAGGCCCTTCATGGCCTGTTCGGCCGCCTTGTGGAGCTCGACCAGTTGCTTCAGCTGGTCGCTCAAGGGCATCGGGTGTTCGGTCCCAATATACTGAGACCAGAACACCTTCTCCGTCGAGCTCCCCCCTCAACCCGGTAGAACTCCGCTGCATCAGACACACTGCGGGGCAGATCTGCGAACGCCCCTAGAGAGCTCCGAACTCGGGTAAGTAAATAGAAATTTTCTTTCACATGTTTGCTTTGAATAATGAATGTCTTACCCGCCGCTATCTTCTTCACCGCCTCAATCTCCTAGAGGGCCTTTTGGGCTTCGGCCTTGGCATGTTTTGCGCTTTCAAGGGCTTGGCAAGCTCGGACTCTCGCATCTTCGAGTCAAGCTCCAAGGACTCATGCTTCTTCACGAGTGTCTGGAGCTCTTGCTGCACCTCGCCTACTCGGGCTTCGTGTCTTTCTCGCTCAGTGCACTCCTTGGCCGCTTTGTTCTCGGCCTCGCACAGCACCTGCTTCAGGGTCGCCACTTCGGTCGTGGTCCCTGGCACATTCATGATGATCCTATTATCTTGCAACCAAAACTTTTTTTATAGACAAGGTATTGCTTACCTTTGTTCTCCTCGAGCTGCTTCTTGACAAGGCCGAGTTCTTCCTCAGACTGATCGAGGTCCTGCTTCAGTGCGGTGACCTCCGCAGTACGTGCGGCAGCGGCCAGCAGTGAAGCCTGCATACGCATACAGACATATTTGGATTAGACTCCTACAGTCACTATTTGATCCTCTATTCAGCTTTTCTTTGCGAACGCCGAACAGAGCATCAGGGGCTACTGTCTATGCGGTAATATTTTCCTATACTTCGATTACTCACCTCAAAACCTGTTAGGAGGCTAGCACAGGCTTCAGTTAGTCCGCTCTTGGCGGACTGAACCTTTTTGATCACCGCACTCATGATAGTGCGGTGCTCTTCGTCGATGGAAGCGCTACGAAGCACTTCCAGGAAGTTGTCCGGTGCCTCTGGGTGGACAGAGGTCACCGGCACGGGCGGCTTGCCCCTCTTAACAAGGGGCCGCCTGCCGGAGTCTGGGACCATTGGTGGTTCCGGTGCGGTGTTCGGCTGAGGGCCGAACTTGGAGCCCGTGGGAGTCTTGCTCCCTTTGCGCCCAGGGTCCGGAAGGTCGCCTTGAGGCGCCTCCAGGACAACCTCCCCTCGGCTTGGTGCCCTTTGAGACAACGCCTCGACATTGTCCGTAGGGCGAGGGGAGGATGCGATCAGAAGTGAATCACTATTCATATCCGACGAGTCCAAAGAACCTTTCGACGAAGATACATCGATGCGGGCTCGGGACAGACTGCATAATCATATTCGGCGTAAGGAGAAGCAGTGCAATAAAAGCATACCATGAATTACTCTGGTATCTGAATATTTACGACTTCTCCAGGGGCTTGTCCCTGGGCAACCACTCGTCTTTGCTATGTGCGGCGGTCGTAGAACAGTCTGGAAGGAGAGTCCTTCCCTTCTTGGACCCTTCGGCCTCCCCGGTTGGGGCGGCCTTCCTTTTCTTGTCTCCCCCAGCTGGAGGGGGAGAACCTTCATCTTCCTCCTCCTCGTTTTCACGAGAGGAGTGCATCTTGGAGTTATCAGACGATGAGTCCGATACCACCTGACGCTGGGAACTCTTTCGGGTCCCCGTGGCCTTCTTCCTGGTCTTCTTCTCCTGCACCTCATAAGGTGCCGGAGTCAGCATCTCCGTCAGGAGAGCGTTTGCCGGATCTTCGGGCAGGGGGGTCGGGCAGTCGATCTGCTCCGATGTTTCCACCCAGTCCTGTCAAAGGCATGGGAGCTCAGATCCCGCACATGATTAAACTGGGAAAGTAAATACCCTATAAGGTGTAGAGAACTTACCGGATTCGCAGGGCGCTTCGCGCTAAGTCCACGGTCCTCGGTAAGGGAAGGGGGGACCTAGGCGCCCTTGAACAGCACCCTCCAGACGTCCTTGTGCGTCGTGTCAAAGAGCTCGGAGAGTCTGGTGCTGGACCGGGTCGAACTCCCATAAATTAAACGCCCGTTGTTGACATGGTAGGATCCGGCGGAAGAGCATGACCTGGACCACGTTGACAAGCTTGAGTTTCTTGCTTATCATGTTCCGGATACACTTCTGGAGTCCGGCCAGCTCCACCGATGAACCCCAGGACAAGCCCGTCTCTTTCCAGGAGGTAAGCCGCATGGGGATTCCGAATAGGAATTCGTGGACCGCCACCCAGTTGGTGTCACGTGGCTCGGTGATGTAGAACCACCCCGACTGCCACCCCTTTATGGTCTCCACATAGGAGCCCTCGAGCCATGTGACGTTGGGCATTTTGCCCACCATGGCGCCTCCGCATTCCGCTTGCTGGCCGCCTACAACCTTCGGCTTGACATTAAAGGTCTTCAGCCACATGCCGAAGTGAGGCTGGATGCGGAGGAAGGCCTCGCACATGACGATAAACGCCGAGATGTTGAGAATAAAGTTCGGGGCTAGGTCATGGAAGTCCAGCCCGTAGAAGAACATGAGGCCACGGACGAATGGGTGAAGGGGGAACTCCAGTCCGCGGACGAAGTGGGTGAGAAAGACTACCCTCTCGTAAGGCTCCAGGGTAGGGACGATCTGTCCCTCGTCGGGCAGCCGGTGCACGCTATCCGCGGCCAAGTATCCGGTTCCCCACAGCTTCTTGATGTCCTCCTCCGTGACAGAGGATTTCATCCACTTGCCTCCCGCTCCGGACATGATTGGAGCGGTGTGAGGAGAAAGATGCGAACTTGGGTGTTGGATCTCGAGTGCGCAAGAATAGATGAGCGAGGAGGAAGAAGGCATGGGTGAAAAAAGGTGAACCATTATCCCTTTATAAAGGCGGACGAAACTATACGTCCCCACTAGCCTGGTAAACTCGCTTACTCCCCAAGCGCCGTGATTGATGGCGCGGTTGGGTTACCCACGCCCGTATTGATGAGAATCCCATGATAAGGGGACACGATCTCTGCTTCAACAAGACGTGCCAAGGAAACCGCCTCGCAATATGCGCCAAGGCTGGTTGAGAAAAACAATTTGAATAATGACCGGGCCATGGTATGATGTCATGATATGAAGTGCGTCAGCAGATTGGATTTGTGGAAATATTATTCTCTCTACGGTGGTATGTGGGACTTGTTTTGCAGAGCCGGACACTATCCTTGTGTTCAAAATCTTCTACAGAGTATTCGGAGGAAGGAACCCGCCTTGCAATGCCGAAGTCAATCTACACGCCGGACTCATCGTCATTGAAGCCTGGTTCAGGGGCTACTGAGGGAGTCCTGGATTAGGGGGTATCCGGACATCCGGACTGTATCCTTTGGCCGAACTGTTGGACTATGAAGATACAAGATTGAAGACTTCATCTCGTGTCCGGATGGGACTCTCCCTGGCATGGAAGGCAAGCTTGGCGATACGGATATGTAGATATCCTCCCATTGTAACCGACTCTGTGTAACCCTAGCCCCCTCCGGTGTCTATATAAACCGGAGGGTTTAGTCCGTAGGACCAACAACAATCATACCATAGGCTAGCCTCTAGGGTTTAGCCTCTACGATCTCGTGGTAGATCAACTCTTGTATCACTCATATCATCAAGATCAATCAAGCAGGAAGTAGGGTATTACCTCCATCGAGAGGGCCCGAACCTGGGTAAACATCGTGTCCCCTGCCTCCTGTTACCATCCTCCTTAGACGCACAGTTCGGGACCCCCTACCCGAGATCCGCCGGTTTTGACACCGACAACCCCAATATCACCTCGGGAATTTGCAAGTTGAGTGCCATAACATAAATCAAGTGAATCAATATGATACCCCATTGTCACCTCAAGTATTCATACCGCAACACATACATCATGTGTTCTCATATCTGAATATTCAATCTGACAAGACAAAACTTCAAAGGGTAAAGACTCAATTCATCACAACAAGAGCATAGAGGGGAGAAACATCATATGATCCATCTATATTAACAAAGCCCATGATATAGATCACGAGAGAGAGAGAGAGAGAGATTAAACACATAGCTACTGGTACAAACCCTCAACCCCGAGGGTGGACTACTCCCTCCTCATCATGGTGGCCGTCGGGATGATGAAGATGGCCACCGGAGATGATTCCCCCCTCTAGCAGGGTGCCGGAACGGGTCTAGATTGGTTTTCGGTGGCTATAGAGCCTTGCGGCGGCGGAACTTCTGATCTAGGTTAACCCCGATGGGTTTCAGAATATTTGGGAATTTGTAGTGCAAAGAGGGGGTGCGGGAGGCCCTGGCGTGTCCAGGTGAGTTGTGCCCCCCTCGGGGCACCCCCAGGTGCTGCTCTGGCCCATTGGATGTCTCCTGGTCCATAAAAAATCTCCGTGGAGTTTCGTTGCGTTTGGACTCCATTTGGTATTGATTTCCTGCAATGTAAAAAACAAGCAAAAAACAGCAACTGGCGCTGGGCACTGGGTCAATAGGTTAGTCCCAAAAAATGATATAAATTTGCTATAAAATGTTTGTAAAGCATCCAAGAATGATAATATAATGGCATGAATACTTCATAAATTTTAGATACGTTGGTGACGTATCAGGACTATATAAATTTAGTCAAGATTTTTTAAGTTTTACATTTGAAAAGAAAACTATATACACTACATTATGGAATGGAGAGAATTTTTCATTATCATCCACCTTACTCTCACAATTTGAGCCAGCTTGGCCCCATGTGAAATGATTCCGCTACTATAACCGATTCGTGCCATTTTTTCCTTAGCAGCTAGCACCAAGTTTTGACCAACATTGGCCATGCTCAAGTGCTTGGATCAGCATCGAGCTATTCAAATTTTAATTTTTGTGCATAATAATGTATTAAAGCTTGCACTGAAGTCACACTAAAGTTGCATGGTTTGAGAATGATAAATTTAGGCTAACCAAGGTACAGATTTAGGTGACCAAGATCTATGAAAATTTAGGCAACCAAAAATTAGCAAATTTGGTTTTAGTTTCCATTAGAAAGTCTAGATCTGGTTCGGTTAAGTGGAATCGGGCAAAGCAAAATGGTTGGTTCAATAATATGACGTGATATCTTATGATTCTAGTCTAATTGTTAGAGTCTGGATGACTCTTATGTAATGTATTCCAAACACATGGTCAGACCAAATTTCAAATCCAAAACACTACTTGGTTGCGGCAATGTTTGGAATTTTATTTGGCAAAACTTACCATATCCCACATCTGTTATACATAAAACACAATCGTTCCAAACAAACCCTAAGTGGAAAGAAGGAACTGTCCAACAAACCGTACACAAACTTAGATGAGTGGTTTACTCTTCCTGACAATTTCCTTAAAAAAGTGCTCATGTTCTCACTCTCCTTATCAACAACGAGAAAACAATGATCTACCATACTCTATGGCAAAGACAATGGTAGAGGAAGATAATATTGATGTTGCTAAGAGTATTGATGATTGATGTCGTTAAACTCAGGTGGGTAACTCCCTAGACTTGTATGCAGCGTAATGGGAGTATCATGACTATCTCCATCTACTAGCATACACTGTGAAATGTGCTACTCATGGGCATTAAGATACGACCGTGCGTGCATGGGTAACTTGGTGCACCCATGCAGAGTTACATCTATTCGGATAGATGTGTCCGCATTTATGGACGGCTTGAAGATTCTTGCTTGATCATGGAAAACTTTATTTGTTACTATAAAATTGCCAAGATAAGTGTGAGTCCCTTTGATTGCCTCTTCCCAGGTGAGTCGAGGGAGGATTCATGGTGGTGTATTGATGTGATGCGTAGTCAGATGGAATCATGTGCGCTCTCTTACCTTTGGTAGACATAGATTTAGTAGCAGTTTTTTGTAGTATGCTAGCGCTTGTTGCAGCCAAACAACATATACCCCTTCCCTTCATAATAGCGCATATATAGTTAGTTCTGATGTAAGTCTTATGAGTTTAATTGGGTACTCACCCTGCTTTATTTTCCTTTTTATCTAGATGCTGCAAATCAAACGGTAGCATTTGGAACAAGTGATCTCTAGTGGTGAAGGACGACAACAACTATGACTATTCAATGCAATGGTCTAGGAAGGGTTATGGTGACCATCTGCTTTTCATTAACCTTCTTAAGGCATTTGCCAAACTTACCTAGTGGTGAAGGACGATAACAACTATGATTATTCAATGCAATGGTCTAGGAAGGGTTATGGTGGCCATCTGCTTTTCATTAACCTTCTTAAGGTATTTGCCAAACTTACCTGTCTAAGGTCTATTTTCATTTCCATCGTGTGAGCTGCAACTTAGTCGTGATATCCTTGTGTGTATTAACTTTGCTAGTTTCAATTTTTTTTACTATGTTGTGTGTGTATTATATTCCACTTATATCATTGAGTTGTGTCATGTTATCTGTTGTTCTCACCCACACGACATGCATGTTGCTTGTATGGTTTTAACATTCACGGTGTGTGTGTGGAGGGGCTAGGAATTTTTTATATGCATTTGCTAGTGGAATTGCTAGATTTGCATATCTCTACTATCGGGTCCCAACAACAGGGAACTAGTAGTTGTGTCAAAAGCTCTTCAACTTGTAGGACACTATTCATAGCTGCCACAGAAAACTAGTTGTGTGGGAAGTTCTTCAACTTGCAGGACACGAAAGAGCCTAGTTCTTCACCAACTATTGGAATTCATACTCGGTGTGTGGGAACTGGTTCAACTGAAGTACATATATAGGGCAATCCTCAAAAACCGAGTTTCCTAACTACTTGTTGAAGAAGTTAATGACAATGACATATTGAAGAATTACACTTCTGAGTACTCAGCCACACGGATTCTTAACAATTGCTTGGTTACACCGATGGCAATGTTTGAATGAAGTTTTTTTTTGCAAAACTTGCCATATCCAATCAAACACGCACGACGACTTCAAATGATCTGTTCCCTTTTCTTAACTATTCAATAAAAGATTTCATGTCACACTCTCACTCAATGATGGTGGTCCGGGAGGATCCTCGGGCGGGATGAGCCTCAGGTGCGAAGTAACTTAGACTATTACATGCATATATTACTAGTCTATATTACTACCTTCATAGTGGGTAGTAACATATATGTGGTATCATGCAAGCCTTCATTTTTTAGATGTAGACTCATTTTTGCATTGGGGTGTGTTATATTACAATAACATATTATGTTACCGCAAACACCTCACTCCTCATTAACTATTTGGTACGTAAGCAAACTTGCCTTGGGTTGCATTATGTTACTAGCTAAGTTGCTCCTTCTATGACCAACCTTATTGGTGTTCTCTCGCCTTTACTTTTGTATATTTTTTCTTGCTTTTGTATTATTGTACTATACACAACACACAAATACAAGAGAACATTTTAGTCTCTTCTTTTTCACTTGAAAACCAATTGTATTACAGGTCTCTCTTTTTATGTAGGACAGTGAGGAGAAAGTCATGCCATGGGGAAAAACTGCTAGTAGATTTTTACCCAGTTGGTCATGACAGGCCATTTAGTTTATTTATGACCAATATTTTACATTCCACAACCCCTTTTGTGTCCTTTGCCTCTCCATATTCTCTGTCCTTTGCCTCTCCATATTCTCTGTGTCATAGCCACAATCACACGGTTCAATGTGAAGGAAATATGCCCTAGAGGCAATAATAAAGTTATTATTTATTTCCTTATATCATGATAAATGTTTATTATTCATGCTAGAATTGTATTAACCGGAAACATAATACATGTGTGAATACATAGACAAACAGATAGTCACTAGTATGCCTCTACTAGACTAGCTCATTAATCGAAGATGGTTATGTTTCCTAACCATAGACATGTGTTGTCATTTGATTAAT
>LR880967.1:847145492-847159696 GCA_904067115.1 Aegilops sharonensis
TCATGATAAATGTTTATTATTCATGCTAGAATTGTATTAACCGGAAACATAATACATGTGTGAATACATAGACAAACAGATAGTCACTAGTATGCCTCTACTAGACTAGCTCATTAATCGAAGATGGTTATGTTTCCTAACCATAGACATGTGTTGTCATTTGATTAATGGGATCACATCATTAGGAGAATGATGTGATTGACATGACCCATTCCGTTAGCTTAGCACTTGATCGTTTAGTATGTTGCTATTGCTTTCTTCATGACTTATACATGTTCCTGTAACTATGAGATTATGCAACTCCCGTTTACCGGAGGAACACTTTGGGTGCTACCAAACGTCACAACGTAACTGGGTGATTCTAAAGGAGTACTACAGGTGTCTCCAAAGGTACATGTTGGGTTGGCGTATTTCGAGATTAGGTTTTGTTACTCCGATTGTCGGAGAGGTATCTCTGGGCCTTCTCGGTAATACTCATCACCTAAGCCTTGCAAGCATTGTAACTAATGAGTTAGTTATGAGATGATGTATTACGGAACGAGTAAAGAGACTTGCCGGTAACGAGATTGAACTAGGTATTGGATACCGACGATCGAATCTCGGGCAAGTAACATACCGATGACAAAGGGAACAAAGTATGTTGTTATGCGGTTTGACCGATAAAGATCTTCGTAGAATATGTAGGAGCCAATATGGGCATCCAGGTTCCGCTATTGGTTATTGACCAAGAATAGTTCTAGGTCATGTCTACATAGTTCTCGAACCCGTAGGGTCCGCACGCTTAAGGTTTCGATGACAGTTATATTATGAGTTTATGAGTTTTGATGTACCGAAGGAGTTCGGAGTCCCGGATGAGATCGGGGACATGACGAGGAGTCTCGAAATGGTCGAGACGTAAAGATCGATATATTGGACGACTATATTCGGAGTTCGGAAAGGTTCCGAGTGATTCGGGTATTTTTCGGAGTACCGGGGAGTTACGGGAATACGGGGAAGAGTATTGGGCCTTAATGGGCCTTAGTGGGAAGGAGCCAGGAGGTGGCGCGCGCCCCTCCCAAGCCCAGTCCGAATTGGACAAGGGGTTTGGGGCGCAGCCCACCTCTCCCTTCCTTCTCCACTTCCCCCCTTTCCCCCCTTCTCCTAGTTGGACTAGGAAAGAAGGAGTCCTACTCCCGGTGGGAGTAGGACTCCCCTTGGCGCGCCCTCCTCCTAGGGCCGGCCTCCTCCTCCCTCCCTCCTTTATATACGGGGGCAGGGGGGCACCCCATGACACACAAGTTGATCTACGGATCGTTCCTTAGCCGTGTGCGGTGCCCCCCTCCACCATATTCCACTTCGGTCATATCGTCGCGGAGCTTAGGTGAAGCCCTGCACCGGAGAAGTCATATCGTCGCGGAGCTTAGGCGAAGCCCTGCGTCGGTGGAGCATCAACATCGTCACCACGCCGTCGTGCTGACGGAACTCATCCCCGACACTTTGCTGGATCGGAGTCCGGGGATCGTCATCGAGCTGAACGTGTGCAGAACTCGGAGGTGCCGTACGTTCGGTGCTTGGATCGGTCGGATCGTGAAGACGTACGACTACATCAACCGCGTTGTTATAACGCTTCCGCTTTTGGTCTACGAGGGTACGTGGACGGACACTCTCCCCTCTCGTTGCTATGCCATCACCATGGTCTTGCGTGATCGTAGGAAAATTTTTGAAATTACTACGTTCCCTAACACAATGTGCAACAACAATATTTATTCGACGAAGTCAACTCTCATGCAATTTTCAGCGATGGCATGAAATTTAACAAAACATTGTCCATTTTTCTTAAATAGTGTTCCAAAAGCGCACATTTCTGTATCTTTGCAAAACTCAAAATGACACATGTGTTGAGTTTTTTCGCCCAATTTTTTTGGGCCCACTCGTCAGTGTTCTTTTTGTTCAATTTGTCCCTCCTAGTCGGCTCGTCACCTCCTTTGGCTTAATACCTAAAGATGTGTTTTGTATTTTCTATCACCTGTCTTTCTAGCCCTTCTCTCAAAAATTTAGAAGAGTCATGACAGTGCCCTATAATTCTCCCCTGCAGGCTACCATTATGCCAACCTTGAACATCGCCATCAGTCGCCACCGCCCCAATCCCGCATGAGTTGGTTTTCATCCAGTGGTTAGTTTAATTCCACCGACCTCCACAACTACCAGGTGTGTGATAACCCACAAGTATAGGGGATCACAACAGTTTTTGAGGGTAGAGTATTCAACCCACATTTATTGATTCGACATAAGGGGAGCCAAAGAATATTCTCAAGTATTAGCAGCTGAGTTGTAAATTCAACCATACCTGAAAGACTTAATATCTGCAACAAAGTATTTAGTAGCAAAGTAGTATAAAAGTAATGATAACAGTGGCAAAAGTAACAGTAGCAGTTTTGTAGCAATCATAACAGTGGCAACGGAAAAGTAACTTAGCATAGATTAATATGAAACGAGCTCATAGGCAATGGATCAATGATGGATAATTATGTCGGATGACATTCATCATGCAACAATTATAACATAGGGTGACACAGAACTAGCTCCAATTCATTAATATAATGTAAGCATGTATTCCGAATATAGTCATATGTGCTTATAGAAAAGAACTTGCATGATATCTTTTGTCCTACCCTCCCGTGGCAGCGGGGTCCTATTGGAAACTAAGGGATATTAAGGCCTCCTTTTAATAGTGTACCGGACCAAAGCATTAGCACTTAGTGAATACATGAACTCCTCAAACTACGGTCATCACCGGGAAGTGTCCCGACAATTATCACTCCGGGGTTGCCGGATCATAATACGTAGTAGGTGACTATAACTTGCAAGATTAGATCAAGAACACAAATATATTCATGAAAACATAATAGGTTCAGATCTAAAATCATGGCACTGGGCCCTAGTGACAAGCATTAGGCATAGCAACATCAATCTTAGAACATAGTGGATACTAGGGATCAAATCCTAACAAAACTAACTCCATTACATGGTAGATCTCATCGAACCCATCACCGTCCAGCAAGCCTACGATGGAATTACTCGCGCACGGCGGTGAGCATCATGAAATTGGTGATGGAGGAAGGTTGGTGATTATGATGGCGACGATTTCCCCTCTCCGGAGCTCGGAACGGACTCCAGATATGGCCTCCTGATGAAGAACAGGGAGTCACGACGGCTCCATATCGTAAAATGTGATGAATCCTTCTCTCTGATTTTTTTATCCCCGAACATGAATATATGGAGTTGGAGTTGATGTCGGTGGAGGTCAGTGGGGCCCACAAGGATAGAGGGCGCGCCCCCCCATCCTTGTAGATAGGGTGTGGGGCCCCTTTGGTTGATTCTTTCGCCAATATTTTTTATTTATTCCGAAAATGATCTCCGTGAAGTTTCAGGTCATTCCGAGAACTTTTATTTCTGCACAAAAATAACACCAGGCAATTCTGCTGAAAATAACGTCAGTCAGGGTTAGTTCCATTCAAATCATGCAAATTAGAGTCCAAAACAAGGACAAATGAGTTTGGAAAAGTAGATACGATGGAGACATATCAGTGTGTCGCACACCCTACAGATCCGCCCTTGATGTTTGGGTTTCGTGGTGCTATGCTCAACATCGGTGAGAGAGAGAGAGAGAGAGAGAGAGAGAGAGGCAAGAGGACGCGGAAGATGGTGACATCACAAATTGCTCGTTGGGGTCTATCATGTGGGTGCAACTGCGGAATGTGTCGTGGTGGTCCCGGAGGATCCTTGGGTGGTATGAGCTTCTGGCGTCACATGTGGGTCGACTGATCCAAGCAACTTGGAAGCCATTGCATGTAGTGAGCCACTTTCACTTGCTTTTGATCTTAACACAATGGTGGTTCAAGTGGCCACCGGTTGCTCGACAGTTCTGAAGATAATCGTTGAAGGAAACTCTTATTCCTATGGTGCCATACCAAGGAGTTTATGGTGAAGTAAAAAAATGTTCCATCAAGTCTCTTTGCGTCATGAAAATCGGTCGTGCAATTTAAGGCTCACCTAGTTGTAGCAACTAGTTGTAGCCTGGAGTGTGGGCAACGAAGTCGTCTCACCTCTCCTCCAAACATAATTTATATCCCTATGAACAATATGCAAAAGAGCTACTCCCCCGGAAGTCAAAGATTTTGATTTTTCATAAGTGCCGGTTGTTTTAGAAAGAAAGACAAAATACCACATTTTGATTTCCCCCCCTTTTCTTATCTCGTTTTGGGCCCGCTAGTCAGTTTTTCTTTTGACATTGGCCCTCCTCATTGGTCCGTCGTCTGATTTGGCTGACCCCCTGACAAAAAAGTTCCAGCAACTCTCTTTGCGTCATGAAAACCGGTCGTGCAATTTAAGGTTCATGAAAATCTAAGGTTGTAGTGAAGCTGGCTCACCCCTCCTCCAAATATAATTCATATCCCCATGAACAATATGCAAAAGAGCTATTCCCCGGAATTCAAAGATTTTGATTTCTCATAAGTGGCGGTTGGTTTAAAAAGAAAAGACAAAATACACATTTTGAGTTTTCCCCTTTTCTTATTTCGTTTTGGGCCCACATGTCAGCTTTTTAAATTTTCGACCGACTTGGCCCTCCTCATCGGTCCGTCAACTGGTCTAGCTGACCACCTGACAAAACACCTAAACACACGTTTGGACCTTTGGCTCTGTCCTTCCGAGTTCAGACCGTGTGCCCTTCTTCCCTCAAGGAAAAAAAGAAAAAAGACCGCCCTGACCGTGCCCTAGCTTCACCGCCGGCCGGCCCTTCACCGCCGACCGCCGACGTCCCAATCCCGCGCGAGTTGGTTTCAGCCAGCGGCTAAGTTAATCCCACCAGCGTGCCGCACACCCTGTAGATCCGCCCCCGAGGATTAGGTTAGGTTTGGAGGCGGCCTGGTCGCCATGGGGCGGAGCTCGGGGGGAGAGGGAGGAGGAGGAGGGGAGGGGCAAGGGGAGGTGGATGGCGGCGGAATCTCAGACTGCTCGCCGGGGACCATCGTCTGGGTCCGGCGGCGGAACGGGTCCTGGTGGCCCGGGAGGATAGTCGGGCAGGACGAGCTCGCGGCGTCGCAGGTGGTGACGCCCAGGACGGGAACTCCGGTCAAGCTACTCGGCCGCGAGGATGCTAGCATGTAAGCTTTCCTACCATTCCCTCTTCTATGTATTTTTTGCCCTGATTTATCTAGATTAAGAAATTGACCTAGGGTTAGTTGATTCCCAGCTATTCATTAGATAAGGATTTGTTTGGTTCAGGAATGACATGGGGATACTTAGGCACTTTTGATTCACAGGATTCACAAAACGTAGGAATAGGAAAAATACAGGATTGGAGTGACATGCCCACTTGAATCCTATAGGGTTCGCAGGATTCACAAAATGTAGGAATAGGAAAAAAAAATACAGGATTGGAGTGGCATGCCCACTCGAATCCTATAGGGTTCGCAGGATTCACAAATTGTAGGAATAGGAAAAAAATACAGGATTGGAGTGGCGCGCCCACTTGAATCCTATAGGATTAACACAGAGTATTTAATTTCACAGGAAAAAATAAAGGAACTGTAAAATGAGGTTGGAGTGGATGCTGGATTTCCTATGAAATGTAGTAGACATGATTCCTTAGGAAAAATTCCTATAAGATTCAATCCTATGAATCAAACGACCAAATGCAGGAAAAATTCCAGAGGATTATAACCCTCCAAAACTCATATGAAATTCCTTTGAATCAAATGAGCCTTGGGTTGCCGTTCCAAACGCTATTAGATCAACAAATGGAGTATTTTAATCATGGGAACAAACTTTTACAGATACTGTGACTTCCACATGTTTGAATAAATGGTTCGACGTTATTTCGGCAATTACTCACTCTAGATTAATAAATGGGTAACAAATGCGAGTGCTAGGCTGCTTTACGTCACGTGTCTTGTGCGTGCCAGTCTTGGAATGGGCGTTGCATGAAATAAAACATGACTAAAGTATGAAACAAAAGTTGATGCGTTGATTGGATTCTGCCATGGCAGTGGCAGTCTTTGGGATAGTCTTAAGAGCATTGTGGTAAATACATTATTTTAGCCTTTTATTTTGTATGTTCTGTGATTCTGTCTATTGGATTTATGGTGTATTGAATAGTGTAGTCTGATGAAGTTCTTGATATTTTTAATATATAGCCGGGAAACTAATCTATGAATCCTTGGCAGAGTTGTTTTTTGCACTTGCATGATTTTATGGGTGGCCTTTACCTTTCATCCATTCACTAAACAAGCTCTATAACGAAGTGGAAAAAAGTATTGGTGGATGAATTGGTAGGAAAAAAAAAGAATTAGATAGGTACTGGAAAAGCAAAGAAAGATTCTTTGTCCTTGAAAAATCATGCAAGAAGCGAAGCATGTAGATTTTTGTTGCACCAAAATGCTCAACCAACCTCAAAGCTCAGTTTGAAACCCTAAACATAAGGCGGCGCAGAAGCACGGTATTTAGTCATCCCGACATGGGTGTTTTCTGCTTTTATTTATTATTCACGACCTCATGAAAAATATGCACTAACCAGCCTGACTAGTTATAGTGTGTGCCCAACACTCTTAACTTTGCCACCAAGTTGGCCGCACTGATAAAAACTCATGATAAATACCAACAGAAACAATCTCTAAAATAAACTCTCTTGCCAATTAAATCTCACCAAGACATCTCTGATTTCTAAAATATTAGACCGACTCAAATAGGTACCAAAAATATCAGACTTCCTTTGGGCGCCAGTTCCTTCTTGGTGGACCCCATCCAGACTCATGCAATTCCATGTAAGAACCCTTGTACGCGTCGCCCCTGATTGATCGGGTGGTCATGACCGTTCAAATAAAAGGCAACAAAATCCTGTTCTATTCAAACCAACCAGATCTCATATTTCCTTTTAGATAGCTGCAACCATAACTATCCTATATTTCTGATTAGAAACCATTTTTGTTCAACCTTATGCACATGCACAACTAAGCCTCTTTCTCATATGCATGCACATGTACGTGTTTCTTTTTTACGTGACTACGCTAGAGTCAGGTTCGCTTTAGCTGATTCTGCTGTGATCATACACAATCAAAGTTGTGGATACGTTAGACTTCTTCATGTGCAGCAGACAGCACTCGGGCATGAATGCATCCTCTTGTCACCTTCCTAATCAATTTTTTGAAAAAACTTTGGCTTGTAGACATCTCTGATTCTTAGGGTCCACTTTCTACATCAACTTGCGGTGCACAAATAGCTGGCTCATACAGTCCATCAACAAAGATTGTGGTTGGGGTACACATAGCCGTATCAGATTACATTTTCTTACAAGTTTCACTGACTAATTTCTTGCTTAGATGATTTTATTTATGGAGTAGTTTTCTAGTCACTATTAAATGGATCAGATTCTTGTTTATTCTTCTACTACTTCTTATTCATGGATCCCAAGTATGAGATTAGTTCTCCATCTGAGAGTAAGTACATAAGAATGTTAAAGAATTAGTTTCAAGTGAGTTTTTAATTCACAATGATAACAGGCAAACTGCTGATTGCACAGACTACTCAATATTACCTGCTAATGATTTGGCTTTCAACAGAGCTTCCAGTTTGATTTCTGATTCTTTCTGTAATGTTCATTTCTTCCTCTCTTTGTCAGTGACTGGTATAACCTGGAGAAATCAAAACGTGTCAAGGAATTTAGGTGTGGAGAGTTTGATGCTTGTATTGAGAAGGCAATGGCTTGTCAAGGAACTCCTGTAAAGAGAAGAGAAAAATATGCTCGTAGAGAAGATGCTATTCTTCATGCTCTTGAATTGGAAAGAAAGCAGCTTGCATTGAAGTACCAGAACCAAGGTTTCAGGGCAGATGACAGCTGCAGTATCCTCTTTGCTGACACAAGGAGGGAGTTTGACGACTTTCCTTCAGAATATTACTCAAGAAACAACGTCCAGGAACCTCAGTTGCATTTGCAAAGCTCAGCATCTCAGCAACGTGTAGATCTCAGCACTACTCGTTATAAAAGCAAAAAGAGTAAAAAACAGAAAGAGGATAACTCTGTTCGCCTTGGTAAAACAAAAGAGTGTGAAGAAAAGTTTATTCATGCTGGTTCAAAAAGAAACTTGTCAGGATCTCTTGCTCTGGAAGCTTCAGGGAACACTCTCAGTAATTATGTCAATGGCTTTTCCCTTTCAGGATATACGCAAGAAGAATCAAATGTAGAGAGCAGTGAGAAAAATACAGCCCTGAAAAAGAGAAGATTAGAGGAAGCTATTTTTGAGGCATCTGTTGTCAAAAAACATGATAGATGCAGGCCACTTGCTCAAGTTGTACAGAGTAGCGTCAAATTTCCTCGCTCTTTTCAGTGCAATGATGATTCTGGAACTGTTGTAGTTGAAGGAGGGAAGGATCCTTTGCCTGCTATCTGTCAGGCGAAAAGAAGTGGTGCCACACACCTGTCTGCTGATTCTGGTGATGCACATAGCCGTGACTTCATACCTGTTAAGCAAACAATATTAACAGAAGCTCATCGTGAGACAGAAAGTTACCTAAAGCAGGAGGATACTCTTCTCAAAGAGCAAACATTTCCGGACTTTGTTGACAAGCAAGAATCTGATTCTTCAATGAGTTTATGTTCAGATACTGAGACAGAAGATGACGCTGAACTTCTGCAAAGTAAGTGCTTCATTGCTACATGTCTTTTCTTTGGATTTTGATTTTGTAAGACACAACAATAAATAATCATGCCCCTGCTTAGGTTGTCAAATATTGATGCCTAATGATATTTTAGGGATGTTGTAGGATCAATTATTGCCGATCATGCAATTATTTAGTTATGCGTGAGTGTGGGGCTGAACTGTTGCAAAAATCGAGTACAGCTCATTTCTACTACGCTACCTAGTGCCGTGTACGTCTATTTTCTTGGTGCACTTCTTTTATGGAAGTTTGTTGATTAAACTTTGTGCTTTGAGATATGCTAAGTATACTTGTTCATGCTTGTGTTTTGCTACAATAACATACAACCTCCACCTTTGTCTTGAACTTATGATGCTTGATTCCAGTGACTTCCGTAACATTTCTTACTGGATATTTGTCCTTACTTGATCGCATTCCCTTTGTTGATATTATTGGCAGGGTATGCTAAGGTACAATCCCCTGAATCAGATGCATGTGTTCCTAATTCCCTCCAGGCTTCTAATAAGTCAAGGCATGCAAATGATATTGATGATGATGATGAGATGAACTTTTCTACTCATATTCCTCAGCAAAATGTCTTACTAGGTGAGGATGGTTCTCCTGAGTTAGGTGTTTCCCAGTGGCATATGAAAGGTAAACGCAACCGGCGCACTGCAGTAAAGAGACCAATGGGGAAGGCGGATGAAAATCTGTCATTAGATAGCTCAAGTAGTTTCATGAAGGGGCTGCTCAAAATGGCCAATAAAGGTGACTCTAAAGTTGAGATTATTGATGCGTCTAGCCATCAGCCGTTTGGTCAAAGTTTTCCTGAGAACCAAGAAGGGTTGGATTGTGGTCATGATGAAGCAGATTTGGTTGACAAGGCCGCGAGTCATTCAGGAGTTAACAGATACCATGGTAAAGATTATCCCTTATCTTCAGAACCTATCAGAGATATTGGACGAAGTTACACTTCTTTCAACAACTCTGAAATTTCTTGCAAGACCTCTTTACTAAATAAAAATGGCAATCAGATAACCTCTATTGGTCAGAAGGCATGTGGGGACGGATCTTCATTGTATCAACAAAATCATGGCTCACATCTTGGTTACATTGGGCTGGTGTTGTTTAATGTTGACCTGAAGGTACAGGCTAACTATCAAGGTGAGCACGTCCCATTGGTTTCTTTGATGAGCAGACTGGATGGCAAAGCTATTGTTGGACACCCTATCCAAGTTGGAATTCTTGAAGAAGGTTCAATGGACAGGCTTATTTTGGGCAGGGATCTTGTTCTGGAAAATAGCACAGCAGCACCACCTGCTTGGCCAACAGGCAGAAGGACTGTTATGCCAAGAGTCCCACGTTTGAATCCATCACGAGCAACCTTAGATGGCAATGCCACCGATGAGCAGGGGGTCAAGCATGCAAAGAAAAGCACCACCAGTGTCCGGAGGCCATTTTCGCAGAAATCTCAAAAGAAGCCCTCTGGCTTCAAGAAAGCAAGCTCACCAAGCAAGAAAACCAGACCCCTTTCATCCATTTCCATTGGGAAAAAGTCTCACAGAGAAGGTGGCCAGGCAAAGGCACATAGGCGCAGCGATGTTCTGGGTGGTCTATTGAAATCAGATGGAGCAATTCCGCTGGTCACATGTGTCCCCGCAAAGGTTGTGTTCAGTAGGATAATGGAAGCAGTTGGCAGGCCGCCCCATGCTCTTGCTCACCGTGCTAGAAAGGCCAGTCCCGCGGTACGGGATCCACCGTAGGTTTTTTGGCTATGCTGGTAGTACAAATGGTTGGCATGGCTTGACCTGGCTCAGGCTTGCAGCTGTTGTATGTACATTTCCCAAAGTCCCAAACTGTCGATACCTCAAAACCGTTGTTGATCTCTGACTGTCCGTCCGGTGGCTGGTGTGAAGATCGAAAACTGTTTTTGTGTTCAGATTCCGAAGCCTTGGCTAGGCAATCTGATGGAAGGAGCTTTCTTCAACAAAGGGGCAACCAGAGTGGTGGCCAACGTTTTGGAACTGGCTGCCTCTCTCTTTTGTACTGTGAAGGTGCTGACTTTTGTCTTTGATCATGTATCTACATAGTTTACCTTTGTTGTTACATTACATACATAGCCAACAGCCCAACAGGTCAATAGTATGTTATATGTAGAAGTTTATATCCAGACTTTGGAGTCATGCTTCACCTGTATAGAAGCATATGTAGGTTAGTGGATGTGATACACAGAATACGAGCTTCAAATGTTGTGAACACAATCAAAGGTTTCTGGGTAACCTTATCGATCTCCGTATGTCAATAGTATATGTTACTATTACAGAATCTGCAGTGCTGTGTTGCTGGCATTGTTGTCATCGTGGTCGTCGTTGTATTTTTCTTGTTTGAAACTGCCATGGCATTTTCCATCTGTCTGTCCCCGTGGAAGGTGGGACCAAGTGGTTATTACGAAGAGTGTAAAAAAAGTGGTCATTACATTCCCTTCATCTTTCTGTAAAATATAAGTAGGCCGAATCAGTTGGAAACTGTAAAAGAGCACTAGCCTGTGTTTGGAAGTTGTAAAAGACCACTAGTCTGTGTTTGTATAGAGCAGCAAACATCTGGAAGTGGCAGACGTGTCTGATCTTCTTGTTAAACATAGAGTAACTTGGCAGACGTGTCTGATCTTCTTGCTAAAACATAGAGTAACTGTTAGAGTACGTAATGGGCCCGTTAGTTTTAGGGTTAATTAGACATAAGGGTCGCTTGCTTAGGGGTCAAGTAAGCCTTATTTGGGAGTTAAGTAAACCTCCCTATATAAAGAGGAGATGTATCTATCTAATCAAGCAAGAATTAAGAAGGAAATCCCTTCCCTCTACTATTGTGGAGCAAAGAGAATTAGCAGTGACGGCTGTTGGCAGTCCCTCTCCCTCCCTCGCTAGGCTCCCGCTAGGGTTCCACCCCGCCGCCGGCGGGCCCTAGGCCCTCCCCGCCACCGCCGCCCGCCCGGCGCGGCGTCCCTCTCCCCCGCCCCCGCTTCCCCTCTCCCGCTCCGTCGTTTCCACCGCCGCCCGACGCGAGCGCGGGCTCCCCGCCCCGCCCTCCCCCTTTCCCCCTTCCTCCTCGTCCTGCCGCTTCCGCCGTCTCCCCGGGAGGCGGCCGGGGCGGCGCCCGACCCCCTCCCTCCTCGTCCCCCCTCCTTCGTGTTGGAAATATGCCCTAGAGGCAATAATAAAAGCATTATTATTATATTTCCTTGTTCATGATAATTGTCTTTTATTCATGCTATAATTGTATTATCCGGAAATCGTAATACACGTGTGAATACATAGACCACAATATGTCCCTAGTAAGCCTCTAGTTGACTAGCTCGTTGGTCAACAGATAGTCATGGTTTCCTGCCTATGGACATCAGATGTCATTGACAACAGGATCACGTCATTAGGAGAATGACGTGATGGACAAGACCTAATCCTAAGCATAGCACAAGATCGTGTAGATCGTTTTGCTAGAGCTTTTTCAATGTCAAGTATCTCTTCCTTAGACCATGAGATCGTGTAACTCCCGGATACCGTAGGAGTGCTTTGGGTGTACCAAACGTCACAACGTAACTGGGTGACTATAAAGGTGCACTACAGGTATCTCCGAAAGTGTCTGTTGGGTTGACACGGATCGAGACTGGGATTTGTCACTCCGTATGACGGAGAGGTATCTCTGGGCCCACTCGGTAATGCATCATCAAAATGAGCTCAAAGTGACCAAGTGTTTGGTCACGGGATCATGCATTACGGTACGAGTAAAGTGACTTGCCGGTAACGAGATTGAACGAGGTATTGGGATACCGACGATCGAGTCTCGGGCTTGTAACGTACCGATTGACAAAGGGAATAGTATACGGGGTTGCTTGAATCCTCGACATCGTGGTTCATCCGATGACATCATCGAGGAGCATGTGGGAGCCAACATGGGTATCCAGATCCCGCTGTTGGTTATTGACCTGAGAGCCGTCTCGGTNACCAAGTGTTTGGTCACGGGATCATGCATTACGGTACGAGTAAAGTGACTTGCCGGTAACGAGATTGAACGAGGTATTGGGATACCGACGATCGAGTCTCGGGCTTGTAACGTACCGATTGACAAAGGGAATAGTATACGGGGTTGCTTGAATCCTCGACATCGTGGTTCATCCGATGACATCATCGAGGAGCATGTGGGAGCCAACATGGGTATCCAGATCCCGCTGTTGGTTATTGACCTGAGAGCCGTCTCGGTCATGTCTGCATGTCTCCCGAACCCGTAGGGTCTACACACTTAAGGTTCGGTGACGCTAGGGTTATTAGGAAGACTTGTATGTGATTACCGAATGTTGTTCGGAGTCCCGGATGAGATCCCGGACGTCACGAGGAGTTCCGGATAGTCCGGAGGTAAAGATTTATATATGGGAAGTTGTCATACGGACACCGGAAGGTTTCGGTGGCATATCGGTATTGTACCGGGGCCACCGGAAGGGTTCCGGAGGTCCACCGGGAGGGGCCATTCCTCCCGGGGGGGCCACATGGGCTGCGTGGGGCAGGAGCCAGCCCCTGGAGGGCTGGGCGCGCCCCCCCCCTTGGGCCCATGCGCCTAGGGTTGGGGGGAACCCTAGAGGGGGCGCCCCCCTTGCTTGGGGGGCAAGTCCCCCCTCCTTGGCCGCCGCCCCCCCTCTAGATCCCATCTAGAGGGGCCGGCCCCCCTTGCCCCTTCCCCTATAAATAGAGGGGTGAGGGGAGGGCTGAACAGCCAAGCCAAGGCGCAGCCCCTCCCCTCCCCAACACCTCTCCTCCTCCGTACGTGCTTGGCGAAGCCCTGTCGGAGTACTGCTGCACCAACAACACCACGTCGTCGTGCTGCCGTTGGAGCTGTCTTCCTCAACCTCTCCTTCCTCCTTGCTGGATCAAGACGGAGGAGACGTCGTCCGTACCGTACGTGTGTTGAACGCGGAGGTGTTGTCCGTTCAGCACTTGGTCATCGGTGATCTGAATCACGGCGAGTACGACTCCATCATCACCATCCCCTTGAACGCTTCCGCACTCGATCTACAGGTGGTATGTAGATGCAAACCCACTCCCTTGACTCGTTGCTTAGATGAACTCATAGATGGATCTTGGTGAAACCGTAGGAAAAATTTTAATTTTCTGCAACGTTCCCCAACAGTAGTATCAGAGCTAGGTCTATGCGTAGTTCTCTATTGCATGAGTAGAACACAATTTTGTTGTGGGCGTAGATCTTGTCAACTTGCTTGCCGCTACTAGTCTTATCTTGCTTCAGCGGTATTGTGGGATGAAGCGGCTCGGACCAACCTTACACGTACGCTTACGTGAGACCGGTTCCACCGACTAACATGCACTAGTTGCATAAGGTGGCTGGCGGGTGTCTGTCTCTCCCACTTTAGTTGGAGCGGATTCGATGAAAAGGGTCCTTATGAAGGGTAAATAGAAGTTGACAAGATCACGTTGTGGTTATTCGTAGGTAAGAAAACGTTCTTGCTAGAACCCAATTGCAGCCACGTAAAA
>LR880967.1:847181032-847214145 GCA_904067115.1 Aegilops sharonensis
GACTGCATTTTTTCTGATGGCAAGCAACGTATATATCTATAATTATGATGTGACTGCCAAGCTACATGGTACAATATGCTCATGTCGTTTGCTTGCTTTTCTTACACATACCCAAAACAATTTGGTAGACCATTAATTTGGAGCTGAGTGGGCATTCAGAGGGAGTTGGCAGCGGAACGCTCGCAACACAAACTAACTAAGATCTGAGTGCTAATTGGAGCAGAACAAAATAATTGTACCATGCAGGAATCCTAGTAACAATTCATAAAGAAATCTTACCATGACGGAAGGCTCTGACTCTGGTAAATCGTAGATGTTGCAGCCAGATGGTGCAACGATGGGCACCTGGATTGGATCCCATGTCTTCTTCAATCTCCTATCTCTTCCTAAGCAGCTTTGTTAGATGGATCAAGCACTCCTCTTCTTTCTACTCTCAAGTCGTTGCTAGCGCCGCACCTCCACCTGCTCCACATCGCCTGCCACCGTCATCATCGTCACCAGTAACCTGCCGCCGCCACCCGTCATCTCAGGCGCCACAATCCATGAGACAACCGCATACAAGAAGCCCACGGATTAACACCCAATTCATACATAAGAGAGAAACTGCGGGCCGTTGACGGTTCCTCGGCCCGATTAATGTGAGGATGTCCAAGTCGGTCACCGAAGCAGCAGCCTATAGACGTGGGCCAGTCATGACGCTCGGGGCCGGCGAGATAAAAAAGGCCCATGCGTTAGTCCTGGCCATGGGCCGCCCGGCCCGGACAGCCCGGCCCAAAAAAGCCCGGCCCGACCCGGCCCGACGCTGCTCCCGGGCCGGGCCTGGGCCTAGGTTTTGAGCCCGAAGACTAGGTCGGGCCGGGCCTGGGCCCGCTGTTTATGCCATTTACTGAAGAGGCCCGGCCCGAGGCTCGAGGCCCGACGTGTTTTTTGCTGTGATGGGCCGGGCTCGGGCCTGAAAACTAGGCCCGACGGCCGGGCCGGGCCGGGCTCGGGCCTGAGTTTTCTACCTCGGGCTTGGTCAGGCCCGGCCCGGCCCGGAGGATGGCCAGGTCTACCATGCGTGCACTGCGGGATAGTTAAGCGATCTGGTGCGTTTGTATGCAGAATCCAACGGCTAAAAAGGTCGAATCGCTGTGGAGGGGCATAGCTCGCCTCGTTTTACTGTTTCTCAATTCCACCAGAACCAGTTGCTCAAGATTGTGGACTCTCAAGTGGCCGAGGAGGCTGGAATGCGGCATGTCAAAACAGTCGCGCAGCTGGCTTTGCGATGCTTGAGGTTGAGAGGTGAAGAGAGGCCGAGAATGATCGAGGTTGCGGTTGAGCTTGAAGCGCTCAGAAGACTGATGAAACAACACTCTGTTGTGAAGAGTGATGAAGAAGAGCCTCTGCTTCCTCTGCTTCGGGACTTGAGTTGCCGCAGGGGGATGAATTTCGACTCGCAGTCGAGTTCGAGCCATGATGGAATTGCGAAGGATGAAAGCATGGAGGTCATTCTACTCCCATCCAGTGATCTCTCGTGTTAGGTCTTTCATAGTAGTAATGATCTGTTCCATTTGTGGTTCAGCTGCCAGTCAGGCAGAAACCTAGAGCAGGGTTATTAACTTATTACGTCAGGAAGTAATGATCTCTCCCCAGGGACATGCGCTCTGATTATTCAGAATTTCAGAAGAAGAAAAAACCCTATCATCATTGTTGTACAATTATTTGTCTGTCGCCTCAATCGAGCTCCTGAACAAACGCATTTCCTGTAGATGAAGGGCTAATCCGCATCTGCAAAGATGGTACATCATGGATGTAATGTATGGGTTACCTGAAACTATTTGTACACGAGATGAGGTGAATTACTAGAGATATTTTCAAGGTGTTTTTCTTTTGCCGGAAATATATTCAAGGTGTTAGAGCATCTACAGCCGGACTCAGCAAATCCGGCCCCTCAAACGCCCGCGGACGCGCCAGGCGCGTCCGTGAGCACTAACCGGGCACTCCCTATATCCGTGTCTTCACACCCACGTATCTCATATTTCGTCCCCTATTTTCATACTGAACCATGCAACATTGATAAAAACTACTTAGATCATGAGCGGACATACAAATGCACAATCGGTTCATCAAAAGATCATAACCGGATCGTGAAAAGATAGCCAGAGTTCACATAATACGGCGGACAAGTTCAAACTACAACTAAAAACATGAAATAAAAACGGATCTTCACCACTTCCTGGTCGGCCCTTTGCCCTTCCGGTCGCTGGCACAGTTGTAGGAGTCTGCGGCAGGAGGTGGGTCCACGTCGGACCCGTCGGAGGGTGAGGAATCGGAGATGACGATGAAGCCTTGCAATCGTCGGACGACGCGGTCTTGCTGGCGCTTGAGCTTGGCCACCCTCGCCGCCTCCCTCTCGGATTGCTCAATGCCGAGCCGGAGTTGCTTGGCGTTGAGCCTCCGAAGCCGTTGGGCCTTCGTCTCCGCCTCAGTCAGTGACGGGCGGCATGCCCACTCGAAGAGACGGGCCTCCTCGTCGGGCACCCGACGGCAGCGAACGGACTGCACAGACCCGTCGGACCACTCGAAATGAGGTGGTGAAATCAATCAATTAGGGCCCGTTCTTTTGCCCTCATAATTCTTCAGAATATGATTCTAGGATGCTGCCCACAGAATTGGTTGTCCAGTTCTTTTCTGTAATTCTAGCCTGTGATTATTCTATGAGTTGTCTATCGAAATGTCTGTAATGCCCTTAGATTGAAGTGAGTGATGAATTGGTAGCATTTAATTATTACTGACAGATTCCCCTGCTTTGCCTATTGTAGCAGCAGCAATAGAATGAGGAATCAGGAGGAAGAAGAGAGGCAGAGGAGGAGGCGCTCGCCAGCTATCCTCTCCGGGCGGAGGCCGGGCGCTTCCTGCTGCCAGGTGGGAGGAAGGGAGGGCCGGGCGGGCGGTCGAGCGGACGCGTCCTGCTGCAGGGCGCAGATGGATGTCAGGGCGGGCGGGGAGGAGTCGAGGAGGGGCGGCGGGGCCAGGAGGAGTGGAGGAGAAGGATAGGAGATTTCTTACTTGGTATTTACAGTTACCAATAGGGGTATTTGTTCAAAGCGAACCGGTTTGTTTTGAGGGAATGGCTAGAATTGCCCAGTTTTGCTGATTCTACATTGCACTGTAATTCTAGAATGATTTTAAACGATTCCTGAGACAGAGATGAGTTCTTTTGTAATTTTAATTCCCCGGACAGTAATTATTCATAATTGAGCCAAAAGAACTGGCCCTTATACCCATGAGCAATGGTCTGCATGATAATATTTCATATCCCAAATGCTGGGTGACGCGCGCGCGCTATCCAGCCCGCTGGAACGGCCGCAGGACAACCGTTCATCTCGCACGAGATGGTGACACGTGGTGGGTTGACCGACCAGGTGGGATAGGCAGAGACGGTTCCTTTTTGTCGCTTACCCGTTCCCCTCGTTCACTCTCCTCCCGCACGGCGACAGGGCGAGATAAATCTGTTGGGAAACCGGGGCCACGGCGGCGGCTAGCGTACGAAGCGATCGGGATAGCCCTCCCGTTTCCCCTCTTTATGTAAGTGGTACTTATTCCTTGATCCACTAGTCTCTATATATATAAAGCAATAAGGAGCCATCATTGTAACACCTGATCATTGATTAATAAAACTGGTCTCCTTCATATCTCTCTGTGTCATTTATTTTCGCGTGTTCGACTACTTTGACTACTTCATCTACGACGCTCGCTCTCATTCCGCAACCTCGGACCGGACTCGCCGGCGGAGTTGCGGAACACGTTATCAGCACACTTCGCTCCATCAACTCTCTGTCAAGCCTGCATCACGCAGGCTTTCGTCGATCCTGCGGAGGTATAATATCCGATCTTCAGTTTTACAAAAATGGATTCCTCTCGTTACTGCGATTCCGTTTTTGCGATTAGTTTATTTTTTGAATTTCATCTACCTATGGTGTGGATTTTCCTCCCAAGAACCGAGCGGACGAATACGTCGCCGACCAATGTCGATGTTCTTGGACTAAGAGGAACTTGTTGACTGCACTATAGGGAGTCGGTACAGATCGCGATCCAGATGGTCGCGGTACCGCCGCAAAAGCACCAGATGTGCCATGCGCCGTCGGAGTTCCGGATGAACGCGACAAAGATTCTCATCTCGAGGCCGGCGTCCAGATGACGTCGTGCTGTCCGCGACCCCGTTGGTCGCGCGTGAAGCGTTGCGTCCTGCTGACACCGTCGTCGCCGCCGCGCCCTGCTGACGCGTACTCGCGCGCAGCCCACCCGCAGCCGCTGGCACGTGCCTGCTGCACGCCCGCGCCGCCGCGTGCCCAGCTGGCCGAGGCTCCGCTGGTCGCCGCTGCGTTTGCACCGTGGCTGTAGCCGTGGCCGCGCGCCGCCCGCCGTGGACGTCGATGTGGCCGCGCCGTCCCGTGGCCGTGCTGCGCCCTGGCTGCTAGCCGCGCCGCGCCGTGGCCGCACCGTGCCACTGGCCATCGCCTCGCCCTGCCCGCTGCAGGTCGCCGCTCCCGCGGGCGCGCGCGCCTGGCCAAGCCTGGCCGCGCCCACGTGCGAGCCGCCGCCGCTCGAGCCCACTGGCCGCCGCCGCACCCCGATGCGGGAGCTAGGGTTTTCCCCTAGCGTCGCTACGGGAAAGGCCGCCGGCTGCTGGGCCGGCCCGCTGGCTCCTGGGCCGGATGGGCCGCGGCTGTGGGGATCCCTCCATTAAAAAACAGAGGGGCGCCGGCTGTAGCGCGAAAAAATTGCGGTTTAGCCCCTGTAGTTTTCAGCTTTTATGCGAGTTTTATTCCTGCAGCAATATTTCACGTAGAACCCCCTGAAACTGTCTGTTTTCGCCGAAAACGCGTATTTGGGCTTTAAAATGTCTCAGGAATTCAATTTTTGGGCTATTTTTCACGTACGAAATGCGCTTAACATGCTATACTTTGTAAAAATGTTTTTGTTATATGATTTTACTACTGTAGATTAATTGTTTTACACTCTTAATCATTAAGTACGTCATATAAGGACGTGTTTTAAATAATGGAACGTCATTTTATTGAATAAGTTTTTCAACATCGCATTTGTGCAAAAGATTACCCGCTGTAATCTCATGATTTTTGCATAAATTGCAGATGGCCGGAATTGTCAACAAGGAGTTTGCTGAGTTGGCCCAGACGGGGATGAACTACCTATCGTGGGCCTCGGACTGTGGGATCTTTCTCCAGGGCAAAACCCTCCTGAGGGCGATCGGCAAGGGGACCCAGCTGGCCCCCACTGATCCCAAGTTCGAAACTGAGAATGTGCAAGCTCTGCATTTTCTCCGTCATCACCTGTCACCTACTCTGAAAGACGAGTATATGGCTGAGCGGAGTGCTTCTGGCCTTTGGACCGCTCTTAAGCAGCGGTTTGAGCGGCTGAAGTACACTGTTAAGCCACATGCAGAGGCAGAGTGGATCCGTCTGAGGTTTGCGGACTTCAAGACAGTTGGGGAGTACAATTCAGCTCTGCACTGGATTTGTACGACTCTTCAGATGTGTGGTACTGAGATTACCGACACTCAGAAGATTGAGAAAACCCTATCCACTTTCCACCCTGACGCGGTCATGTCCGCAGGAACTATCGCCAGGGCAACTACACGAGGTATTCAGAGTTGATTGGCGTCCTCCAGGTGGCCGAGGCGAAGGACGAGGTTCTGAAAAAGAACTTTGTCGCGCAACCACTTGGGGGGAGTTCTCGCCAGGAGGTGAACGCTCTCAAAGTCCGCAAGCCTCAACAGAAGAAGAGGGGCTGCAAGGGCAAGAAGAAGGGCCCTCAGCCCTCCGCCCCCGCTAAGCAGCAAAAGCCGGGCAAGGGGGGGCGGGGGGCAGAGGCCTCAGGACTGCTTTCGGTGTGGCTCGGTGGAGCATTTCTCCCGCCAGTGCCGCCCACCACAGGAGGTCGTTGATGCATATAAGGCTCGGAAGGCGCGTGAGACGCACCTCGCCTTGGTTCAGGAGGGAGCACCACAGGCGCCCATGGCAGCACCCATGATGATCTCTACGCCCCCTGATGCGCATCGCGGCGACCCCCGTGGTGCCCATCGCGGCGGCTTTGGCGGTCTCTAGTGACGCCAACGTTGCCATGGAGGTTGACCACATGGTCGTCTCGGCGGTGCCGCATCTAGATGTTGATGCTGCCTCCAAGATGATTTCTAAGGAGGATCAGCTCACTAGTATGGAGATTGCGGCTGAGGTCAATGGCTTCTTCACCGAGTCTACTTAGCATACCTATTTGGTTATCATGATTCCGTGATTTGATATAAATTGAATAAATTCGATTTAGTTGTAAGCTCTATGAGAGCATAAACTTATTCTTTACTTTGGCGATTGGATGACATTTATTCATTTATTCCATTATTTATACATGATAGTATGTTATGTTCTGGAATGTGTGCATTTATTATTAATGTAGCATCTTCCTCATTACATTAATTATATGTCATATTTTAGAACACGTGTGGCGCCCAAATGGAGGAAACGTGCCTTGACGATAGCGCAACTACACATACCATTTTACGAGAAACTAAGTACTTTGAGTCTATTAAAAAATCTCCGGGAAGTATTATGACAATCGCCGGCTGCGGTTCACACATAGTTGGCTCCGGACGAGCTACTATTATACTTCCTATGGGAACAACTTTGATCATTAATGATGCGTTGTTGTATCCGGAGTCGACTCGTTCTCTTTTGAGCTTTAGAGACATCCGCGCCAATGGTTTTCATGCTGAGACCGATGATGAGAACGGCAAGGAGTGCCTACTTATCACAAAGCGGGATGCAAATGGTAAACATGTTATCGAAAGGCTTCCTTCGTTCGGCACAGGGATATACTACACTAATATAGTAGCACCGCCTGTGTACACTACCCTCAAGACCGTTTTTAGAAGCTCTGAACTCTTCTGCCTCTGGCACGATAGGTTAGGCCACCCCGGACTTAGGATGATGAGAAATATAATAAACAACTCGCATGGTCATAATGTTAACGTGAAGAACTTCCTGAATCCCGATGATTTCGTGTGCTCCGCATGTGCTAAGGGGAAGTTAGTCATTAGGCCATCGCCCCTCAAGGTGAGGGATGAAATCCCCGCGTTCTTGGAGCGATCCAAGGGGACATATGTGGTCCAATTCAGTCCCTCACGGGGCTGTTTCGGTACTTCATGGTGCTCATTGATGCTTCCTCTAAATGGTCCAATGTTTGCCTGCTGTCAACACGAAACCATCCCTTTGCAAATCTGATCTCTCAGATCATACAAATGAGGAATAATTTCCCTGATTATCGTATAAAGTCTATTCGAATGGACAACGCCGGAGAATTTACTTCAAAGGCGTTCGATGATTATTGCATGGCAATGGGAATCAAAGTTGAGCACTCGGTACCACATGTTCATACACAAAATGGACTTGCCGAGGCATTGATTAAAAGAATTAAATTCATTGCCCGACCGCTCCTTCAGGGTTCTAATTTACCAACTACATGTTGGGGCCACGCAGTGTTACACGCGGCCAATCTCATCAACTTTAGACCGTCGGCCTACAACATCCACTCTCCTGTTCAGCTTGCGCAAGGGTCGGCACCGAAAATTTCCCACCTTCGTAGGTTCGGTTGCCAGGTATATGTACCAATACCACCACCTCAGCGATCGGCGATGGGCCCGCTCCGTAAGTCGGGGATATACGTTGGTTATGAGACTGTGTCCATAATCAGGTATCTGGACCCCATGACAGGTGACTGTCACACGGCTCGTTTTGCTGATTGCATTTTTGACGAGGATCTTTTCCCGACTTTAGGGGGAGAGAATCAACCCCTTGATGCTAAAAGTCGAGAAATCACGTGGCAAGCCACGGGAATCCACGCTCATGACCCCCGCACTGCTGAGACTGAGAGAGAAGTCCAAAAGATAATAGATTTGCATTCATTAGCAAATCAACTGCCTGACCACTTTAGTGACTTAAAGACTGTGACAAAATCACATGTGCACGCGCGCAATGCACCGGAAAGGGTTGAAATACCGAAGAAAAATGATGGTATACCCGCTCCCGTCCAAAGGCCTAAAAGGACGAGAGATTCGGCTTCTCAAATCCCAAGTACTCGGGGACGCCCGACGAAAAAGGATAAGAGAGATTTATTACAGCCTGTCGCCAAAGTACCCCAAATTGAAACGGGGAGCCAGTCGAGACCTGGCACAAGTACGGAAAATTCAGTGCATGAAATTCCGGACTTAAACTTTCCCATAGGGGAAACACCAGCGGAGATGTGAGCGCACACATCGGCGCGGGAAATCTAAAGGACCTTGCTCCCATAATGGGAAATTTGGTAGAGCAAGTGTTAGCGCCGGATGCGCTCCATGACGAAATGGCCATAAATTATATTTACACGGGGGAGTCCATGAACCGAGCAACGGTGATTGTCGACATTAACTTTGCTACAGAAATTGCCTCAATCATAGATCTTGACCCTGAGCCTAACACGCTCGCTGATTGCAAGAAAAGGTCGGATTGGAAAGATTGGCAGCAGGCAATTACTGCCAAATTATTATCTCTCAACAAAAGGAAGGTGTTCAGACCAGTTTGTCGAACTCCTGCCCACATTCGCCCTGTTGGCCATAGGTGGGTTTTCGTTCGAAAGAGAGATGAAAATAATAAGGTAGTACGGTACAAAGCAAGGCTCGTTGCTCAAGGGTTCACTCAACGACCAGGTGTCGATTTTGAGGAGACTTATTCCCCGGTCATGGATGGAGTTACCTTTAGATACTTGATCTCGATGGCAGTAAACATGGGCTTGAAAATGAAACTAATGAATGTTGTCACTGCTTACCTGTATGGTAACTTGGATTTGAACATATACATGAAGGTTCCAGAAGGTATCCCTGTTCCGAACCATGATAGAGCAAACATGGGTCTATACAGTGTTCAACTTCAAAAGGCACTGTACGGACTCAGACAGTCTGGTAGAATGTGGTACAATCACTTAAGTGATTTCCTTCATGAGAAGGGCTACACGAGCAATAAAGATTGCCCATGTGTTTTTATACGGCGATCCCAAGATGGATTCTGTATAATCTCGATGTACGTGGATGATTTAAACATAATCGGTATGCCTGAGGATATTGAGGAAGCGAGTTCCTACCTGATGTCAGAATTCGAGATGAAGGATTTGGGTAAAACCAAGTTCTGTCTAGGTCTGCAACTTGAACATTCCCCTGATGGGATTCTAGTGCACCAGTAGGCCTACACCCAGAAGGTGTTGGAGAGATTTGGATTTGATAAGGCATATCCTTCTAAGACCCCGATGGTCGGAAGATCTTTACAGCCAGACATGGACCCGTTCAGGACAAAGGAAGAGGGGGAGGAAACTCGGGGACCAGAGGTTCCTTACCTGAGTGCAGTTGGAGCACTCATGTACCTCGCAAATTGTACACGGCCATACATTGCGTTCGCCGCCAGTTTGCTTGCTCGGTACAGTTATGAACCTACCAAGAGGCATTGGAAAGGTGTCAAGGACGTCTTCCGTTACCTGCAAGGGACCAAAGATCTCGGCCTGTCTTATAAAAGAAATCAAGACCTATCTATTATAGGCTATGCCGATGCTGGGTACCTATCGGACCCGCATGATTGCAAATCGCAGACTGGATATGTTTTCCTTTGTGGTGGAACTGCGTTTTCCTGGAAATCGTCCAAGCAAACACTTGTGTCGACTTCCATGAACCACTCGGAAATCATGGCACTATTTGAAGCGTCAAAAGAGTGTGTATCGCTTCGGCGGATGATCGGCCACATTCAGCAGACATGTGGGCTGAACACCGTACAAACCCCTACCATTATCTATGAAGATAATGCTGCTTGTGTTGCACAAGTCTAGATGGGTTATGTGAAGAGTAACCTCACAAAGCATATTAGTCCCAAGTTCTTCTATGCACATGAGCTGCAACAGTTGAACAAGGTGAGAGTTTTGCATACTAAGTCCTGTGACAATCTTGCTGATATGTTCACTAAATCATTACCGGCATCAACCTTAGAGAGGTGTGTGCGTGGAATCGGTATAATGAGACTTAGAGAGATGCAAGGTTCAGGGGGAGAAACTTCACAAATTCGTCATCAAAATCTCGATCCTATGATCGAGTACTCAACTTGATGGTTGAGTGGATTGTACTTTTCTCCCTTGAGTAAGTTTTCCTGATGTTTCTCACACGAGGTTTTTGATGAGGCAATTCGTGCAATACAACAATATATACTGTGTGCTCTTTCTTCATATTTTTTTCCACTAGGTTTTTCGGAGTTTTGAGGCATGGATATACAGATAATTACCCAAGGGGGGGTGTTGGGAAACCGGGGCCACCAAGAGGGTGGCGGCGGCTAGCGCACGAAGTGCTCGGGATAGCCCCTCCTGTTTCCCCTCTTTACGTTAAGTGGGTACTTATCCCTTGACCCCTAGTCCCTATATAAAGCAACGAGGATCCATCATTGTAACACCTGATTATTGATTAATAAAGCTGGTCTCCTTCATATCTCTTTGTGTCATTTACTTTCGCGTGTTCGACTACTTCGTCTACGACGCTCGCTCTCGCTCCGCAATCTCGGACCGGACTCGCCGGCGGAGTTGCGGAANCGGCGGCTAGCGCACGAAGTGCTCGGGATAGCCCCTCCTGTTTCCCCTCTTTACGTTAAGTGGGTACTTATCCCTTGACCCCTAGTCCCTATATAAAGCAACGAGGATCCATCATTGTAACACCTGATTATTGATTAATAAAGCTGGTCTCCTTCATATCTCTTTGTGTCATTTACTTTCGCGTGTTCGACTACTTCGTCTACGACGCTCGCTCTCGCTCCGCAATCTCGGACCGGACTCGCCGGCGGAGTTGCGGAACAAAATCGATTCGTATGTGAGCGTCGCCGGCGACCGACGAGAAGTGGGAGCGGCGGACCGGTGAAGCGAGCGCCACATCGGGGGGAGGTGGTCACCAGAAAGTCAACGGGGTGGGGGGGGGGGGGGGGTGAGTTGCCCGCGCGTGCAACCAGGGAGAAGAGGGAGTTGGGCGTGGTGGCAGCCGACGGGGGACGAGACTCTCTGCTACGTGCGTGAACAGAGGTGAGTTTTCTGGCGCTTTGGCCATCGAGTTGCTGTCTGCGCGCACCAATTTTTGCTTCCTCGCNGGTGAGTTGCCCGCGCGTGCAACCAGGGAGAAGAGGGAGTTGGGCGTGGTGGCAGCCGACGGGGGACGAGACTCTCTGCTACGTGCGTGAACAGAGGTGAGTTTTCTGGCGCTTTGGCCATCGAGTTGCTGTCTGCGCGCACCAATTTTTGCTTCCTCGCTTGCATTTTTTTCAAAGAGTTTCCCGGTTATCCAGACTAAACAACAACACTCATGAGAACTATATAGGTGGAATCATGATTCCTCGGGTTGACGAACGGCCTCTGGTTGAGTATTTAACGAAAAACTACCACAATTCGTGAAACTGTGCCCACAAACTACCACTTTACAAATTTGTACCGAAAACTACCATTTTCTTACTAATTTTTCCGTAAAAACTACCATGTATGTAAATCAACTGTTTTGTCCATTTTAAACGCGCTTAGGTCCACTTTACAAATGCAATCAGGTCCCTATAACTTTTTTTAAAAGCGATCGGGCCCCTGTAAAATAAAATAAAAAGCAATCAGGTCCTGCCAGCGAGCTCGTCACCGGAGGCGGCGGTAGTGGCAAGCAGAGGCATGCGGCGGTGGCGGCAGTGGCAAGCAGAGGCATGCGGCGGCGGCGGCTAGCCGGAGCAACAACAAACAACAACGGTGGCGGAAGCAAGCAGCGGACGGCAAGCGGGAGCGACGGCAAGTAGCAGCAGCAGCAAGCGGCGGTCGCGCATAGCTAGCTAGCTCCGGCCACCGCAGTGCGTGCGTGAGCTAGCCAGCTAGCTAGCTATGGCTGCGTCCCCGTCGTGATAGCTAGCTCTGGCTGCGTCCCCGTCGTGAACTAGCACTCTAGCAGCTTCGGCCGGCCGTAGTAAGCGCGTGAGCTAGCTAGCTAGCTCCGGCCGCGTCCGTCTGAGCTAGCTAGCTCCGGCTGGCTGCGCTAATCAGGTTTAATTTTTGGCTAATCAGGTATTAAGTCGATATGGTAGCTTTTAGTTAAAGGTTAAAGAAAAAGTGGTAGTTTTTGGCATAAATTTGTAAAGTGGTAGCTTGTGGGCACGGTTTGATGAATTGTGGTAGTTTTTTGTTAAATACCCCCTCTGGTTCCTCCCCAACTGCAGGTCGAAACTCCACCGCGATAGTCACATTCGACGCGTGAAACTGGAAGCACGACGGACTCAGAGCGGCTCTGAGCTAGTGGCGCTCGCCACACCGCAGTGTGCCGCCCCGGGCACGGCGTCCACCTTCCGGCCTCCGCTCCCTACCGCCGTGTGCCACCCAGGCACGGCGTCCACCTTCTGCTGCAGCTGCTAGGAGGCGTGGGCTCATCGCTGTCTGCTGCTCCGCCGTGCACCACCCGGGCTCGGCGTCCACCCCCCGAGCCCCGCCGTGCTGCTTGAGGTCTAGTTCAGGATCAGCCTTCTTCGTCCTTCGCTCTCCAAGGGCTCTCAGGTCAGTTCTCCGTAGTGCTTGTTTTGGACAACAGCCCTTCCTTGATGCATGCTTGCCGCTCAGGCGCTGTCGTTCCCCTTGAGGTCTAGTTAGGGTTTCTGGGCTCTAGTCTTCCGGCTCGTTCCATGGATGGATCTTGGTTTGAGGACGCCATGTTGTCCAAGTATGGATGCGGTACTGTTTCGGCCGTTGCTGGCCGTAGTCGGCCGGCCGGCCTCCTCACCGTCGTCCTCAACGACGGTGTAGTTTTCTCTCCTGCTGCGTTTGCTTCCCTCCTGGTTTCCTGGTTTGGGGGCTGTGCCAGTGGCTTCCGAGTCCAACCGTGTCAGAGGGGCTCCTTTCATTTCCAGGTGGCTCATGAGTGCATTGCTAAGGAGATCGTGCTCCGCGATCCATGGCGGTCAGGCTTTATCGCGGTTGCCATGTCTCTTTCTGCTCTGGACTCTTCTGTCTGTCGCGAGCCGCCTCATGCATGGGTGCATGCACGTCGACGTACGTGGGAGGCTAAATCCCTTTTGCCGTCTCTGCTCGGACCCCGCCCTCCACACTATGCCCCCCCCCCATGTTGGTTAGCAATCCTTTGACTGTCACGGCCCCGCGTGCCCCGTTTTCCGGGGATTTAGCGATGTGCTTGCAGGACGGGCGCTCTGCCGCATGCGGGATAAAGACACCATGCAATCAATCACTACAACAAACACCTCCCTATACCAACGCATGTCTAGCAACGATGATAATAATGTGTTGTTTGAGTTATCCTCCCACCTCCCCACTTAGATCTAACCTCCCCCTTAACTTAACCCCCCGTGCCCACCTCCTCTGCTCCAAATATCACGTAGCAAACAGTCTATTTTTTTTATCCACGATCTCTCTCTTCCCCCATTAATCTCTCTCCCCTACCGATCCTCTCTCTCACCCCAGTTCCATGACCACCGACGCTGCCGCTTCCGCCGCCGCCACCTCCGAGTTCGACTAGGTCCGACGCGCTACCACCGCGTCGTCGCTCGCCGGCCTGGTTCCCCACAGTACTATCCTCCAAACGTCCGCCGCCGCGACGCCCTCTGTGCCCCTGCATCAACCCTAGGCGACGTTGGTCGCCGGGGCGGCTCCCACGTCTCCTCAAGTTTGTAGGCCCACTACCCCGCGTCTCTGCACTGCGCAAACTGCTAGCAGTTCGGGATCGATGTTGCTGCTTTGCCTTGGCTACCTCAACTTCGACACCTGCGGTTCAGTTTCAGTAAGGCATTCCCCTCCTCTGCTCTTACCTGCTCTGGTTCTTTGTGTGTCATGGCTACCACGTTTCATTATTTGCCGTAGATCACGATTTTGATATCCTTCACAGTTGACACCACTACACCGACCCAATCACTACCGCTGCTTCCACTGGAGCAGCAGGAGCAACACCCCCTCCACTGGCAGGAGTCTATGGATCCATGGTCGTGTTGTTGCTCTAAACTCCACCACCGTGTTTGTCATACTATTCGATTTAGCTGCGCTCCCAGGATTGTATCATCACTTGCCGATGGTTCACCTACCATTGTGCTGCCAATTACGCACGAACACCACTATGCTGGCTCAGTTGTGAGTGGTTCGGCAATCATCTTAGCTGTCAAGATTTCTAATATCTCTCTCGCCCCTTTCAATTTCATATCTAGTTATTTGAGTCCTAATTTTATAGGGTTGGGGGTCTGTGGCTGCTTTGTCGCTGCTGCCTGGCTCATTTGGAATATTCACATGACATGGGTGACAACTGTGCTGCTACTTCAACACCATATACTCCTCAAGCAAGTGAGGGCGTCGACCATATACTGTATGATTCTACTTCTGTCCATTGTATTTACTTTGTGTGCAGTCCTGACAGTTTGGTCATCCCGTGATGTAATGCATATAACTGATCTTGTGCCATTCAGAAGTATTAACTGACCATTTACATGTATCATTTATTGATATATTTTTTTGTCTTTTAGGCGATCTCAGAAATTCTGAATGACAATCCTAGCTAGTGCTTATGGTATGGCTTATGTTCCTATGGTTTGAATTTGCAGAACTTCAATGTCTTTGCAGGGGCTTACGAACCAAGTTCATCATTCTTTGTAGTCACAAAATTTACTACATATTCATTCTGGTATTGACCATGGTTTTTGAGTCGTTGATTAGTCGTTGTATAGTCGCCGACTAATCGCCAAGTCGTTTTCCAAAAATCAGGGCGACTCGTGACTATACTTTTTTTTTGTGGGTAGGGCGACTCGTGACTATACAGCGACTTATGGCGACCATACAGCGACTTTTGTCGACTATACGCCGAGCCGCAGGGCTCGCGGCGACTCGCCAAGTCGCGACTCAAAAACCTTGGTATTGACTATGAATGTGCAAATGGATGTATTGATCAAATTAAAGTATTTTCCTTGTTCTAGTGTGCATGTGTATGTCAACACTATTCAGCTTTGGGGAAAGATCAGGGGGCTACTACTTGTGCAGAGAGAGGTACGACTACATGATTCCACAAGGCTTGAAAAAGTTATGGGTGATTTACGCGACATAATCTGCAATGCTATTAAAAACCTCAGGGTTGAAAATTTTGTGTATTCACTATTCACTCTTCAGACCATTATAGTTGATACACATCTATATGAATAAGAGTGTCAAGAAAACACACTTGTTAGAATTCAATACGGTACCTGATTTGTAGGTTCATGCGAATTATTTTCTCTCAACTTCAAGTACTTCTAGAAATTCTCTGCGTTTATATTTATTTTTCTGGAGAACTGCAGAACAACAGATGTAAAGAAAGATGTGCTACTTGTCAATGCAAATATTTTTTGGTTAGGTACCTCGATGTACATTACTTTAGTATTTTATTTTTAACGTGTTTAATAACTCAATTAACATATGGATAGTTTGTTCATAAGAAAACAAATATCAAAGGTGGTTGTTGTATGTAAGCTAGTGCTCTGTTTACTCTAGAGTTGAGTGGTACCGCGGGGGCTGTAAAAGGTGTTTCAAACAAATTATGACATATCAAAGCCTTCAGAAATGACTACATATTTTAGATCATGAAACTATTATGTCTTCCAGTGCTTGCTTCAACTTTGGTGTTGCTTGCTTCAATGTGCGTGTCCATAGAAGTGAATCATCAAGTAATGTGTTCACGGAAGCATTGTATTGTATCTAAAGTGAAACTTTCTCTACTGTATGTGGATGCAAGTGCAAGGATTAAACAAATGTGCTTGTACAGATTAATTATGATCATTTTATTTTGTTTGGAATCCAACAAGACTGAGCAACGTTTGTTATAGTTTTTGTTCATGCTACACTCCAAAGTACTGACCCACAGTATAATATTAAACTTGACAGTGTTAATACTGAGTATGAATTCATGGTAGTGCGAGCTGGTACGACCACTCAGAAAGGTTATTTTGCTCATGTACCAAGATTGATTATTTGATGCCCTTTAAATTTTACTACCATATTAACCAGTGTTTATCTCATGGTATTAGTGATCTCATTTCTTTGTTGTTGTAGATTGGCAGGATAAATTGATGACGCGTGACTCAGATGTTGATTGCAAGATCCAGAATGGGGCTACTACCAGATAGCTTCATAATATATTTTAGATTGTCACTTTCAGGGTCAATGTTTCAAATATAAAGTTTTAGAATGGATGCGATGTTGATTGTAAGGTTGAGAATCAGTCTACTACATATAGTTTCTCATTTTGTATCACATTCTTTGTAATGCAACTGAGTCTATTTAATATATGAGTGAATATATGCAACATTTCTAGTTCTTATATTGTTTCTCCTATGCACTATCAGCATTGACCTTATAATTCCAATGGTGATGTAAAAAATACCATTAAATGTTCATGTAGCGTGGCAAGGTTTATTTGCACTGGAATGATATGCTATGACCATTTAGAAATCCTTTTTGTGGGTAGTAGCCACCAACCCATATGAAGCGTTGTTATGCTCTAACCATATATGTTGCAACCTTACAACGCTTAATTACGCCGTTTACCAACGCATGAATATGCGTTGTTGTAGACCCTTGCAACGCCACCTACGACAACACATATAAATCCGTTGGTGTAGGCCTTAGCAATGTTTATATGGACATACGACAACGCATCAATGCGTTGCTAAAGGGGGGTTCCTGTTGTAGTGAATTAGTTTCATGCTTATCCCCCCAACCCCTTGCATTACGCTGTTGCCGCCTTCCGCTGACCAACCGCTAGCCGGTCCGCGCGCGGATTCCTCTGGCGAGGTTGGTGTCGCTCTAGCTGCCCGTCCTATGCCTACGCTGTCATTAGATCCTACCCCTACTCCCTACAGAGATGCGCTGCTCTCCCTCCCAACTGCTGCCGCTGCCGATAATCTTTCAGGAGCCACGCCGTATCCACGGCTGTGGTTTGGAAAGCCTAAAAACCTGCTTAGTCGCTGCTACCGATGCCTATCCTATAGACACTGGCGACGGGATTGCAGGGATCCAGTGGTCTACTGGCTTTGCCGTTCAGTGGGTCACACTCGCGCCCAGTGCAGCTATAGGTCTCTTTGCCCTTCGTTTCGGCGTGCCCGCCCACCTATAAGTTCGGCTTCCCCGGAACCGTTCTCTCCCACACAGGCCTCTTCACCTGCTCTCTTTACTCCTCCATCCCCTCTGAGCTCAGCCCCCCTGCCTCTCCTCGCCATGGAGCCAGTAGTGCACGGCCGTCCTTCTTCGTTGGATGTCCACTACCCTCTCGTGCCAGATCAGAACTCCCTTGTGTGCCTTTTCACCATCTCTCCACCAAAGGCCTCTTTCCTTCCCTGGCTCCGCAGGGTCCTTCGCAACCAGCTCGGTATTACTGCGGTTCACTTCGTCGGCTCTGCTGTGGGCACGGCTTTTGTTGTGTTCCAGCACGAGTCCGAGCAGGCCATTGCTCTGCGTGCGAGCCCGATGGAGGTGGGCGACCGCACCGTCTGGATCCTCCTGCACAACGCAGGCGACAATGCTTTCCGCTTCGCCTACCGTCACGTTGTCAGCCTCTCGCTCGAGAGAAGTTGCCCCTGGAGCTGTGGAACCGGCGGGGGGTGGCGGTGTGCGTCGCCGGTTTTGCCAGCCTCTTCCGCCTAGAGCACGCTTGCCTCCACGACAGCGAGTTCTCCAACATCTTCGTCCTCGTCAAAGTTGAGGCTCTGCACCACATTCCACACCATATCACCTTTCATCGCATCGACGACAACGGCATCTACGCTGATGTCATCATCAATGAAATCTGGGATGTCACTCGCTCCCTTGGCGCTCCAATGGTCAAGCCGCGCCTGCCCGGTCGGCTCGATGAGGGAGGTGTTGACCCCCCGCCCCCCTGCTCCGCTCTCCCCTCGCCGTGGGCGTGCCCACCACGGGTCCTCCGCGGGCCGCGGGCATGCGAGTGCTGGAGAGGGTATGGCGGACTGCGCTTTCCCCGCCTTCCTGTACCCGGAGACGGCCTCCCCGGCCGACTTTCTGGCCATGCTCAAGCTGGCGGCCAAACCCAAGCTAATTAGAGGATCCGCCTTCTCCCTGCCATCTAAAGCTCAAATCTTGCACGAGGACGAGCTCCGGCTATGCCTTCACTCCTCGTTGTGGGCAGCGGAGGTGCGCACGCCGCGGGTCTCGGTCGCTTTTGACACTGAGGGCCTGTGTTTCTCCTTCAAGATCGAGCTCAAAACAGCAGGATCGCTTCGGGCTCAATCCCAGTCCGCCTGCTGTCGATGGATGATGGCTTCTTTCCTTGTTTTGACTACACCAAGGGGGTTCTTGCACGGGAAAGCTCTCGCTCTCTCTTTTTCAATTTTTTGCCCAAGCTGCTGTCTGGTGGGCCGTGTTCCCGCACGCTTCCTCTGCTTCCTTCTATCGAATGTAGACACCCACCCAAACCAAATGTGCCTGTTGGGCTACTCCCCGCAGTTGGGCCTGCGCTTGCCCTTTTAGGTGGTGGGCCTCATGCAGAAGTCCAGTTCCCGGCCCAGCAGCACTACCGGGCCCATCAGATCCTTGTGGCCCAGCCTATCTGCTCCAGGCCTTTTCATCGCATCCCTCGACCCGAGCCTGGGGTCCTGCTCTGCGGTCAACCATCTCCAGTCGTTTCCATCGATCTGCAGCACGGGGCTTGTGTCGCGCTCCCTCCCCAGGTCGCTACCGTGTTATGCAGCTGTCGTGAGCCGCCCTGCGAGCCTGGTGCTGGCGAGCTCCTGCACAAGACTGTGCTCCCACTCTTCCCCGCTCCTCCTCCGGGTGCGGGGCCAGTGGCCGCGGCCGCCCCCGTCGATCTTGACCTAAATAAGGCGGCCGAGATCCAGCCTATGGGATCAGGCGACCAGGGGGGTCACGGGGAGGGCAGTGAGCCTGGCCTCGATCAGCAAGCGGCGGAGGAGGTGCCGCCGCCAGTGCTCACTGCTTTGCCCCGGCGTAGCCCGCGCATCAGCCGTGCCTACGACGGCGTGCGTCTGGGCTCTGTCGAGCGCGCGGCTAAGAGGAAGGCGGTGGCGGCCGGATCTGACTCCAGCTCAGGGCCGTCCCGACGCTCTGGTTCTTCTCGCCGTCACAAGAAGATGAAGACCGAGGTAGTGGCTGGCCTGCTTGAGTTGCTTCTGCTGAACACGCCATCACCTATGACCCGTGGCAAGCTGAAGAAGATTGCCAAATGCTGTGATCTCAACGCTTCCGCCATCCTGGAACAAACCAAGATCCATGCCGTTCCTGTTTCGTCAGACGACACCTCTGCCTCCGCTGGCGCAACCGCTGTTTCCCCTGCATGTGTCTTCAGTTCTTTCAATGGTTAGGCTAGGTGCCTCTAGTCCGGGCCTCCGGGCAATGTTGTCTGCAGTTGTTCGTCTCAGTTATCTGTCTTGCGAGATGTTCTGTAGTCCTCCCTTGCTTATTTTTTACCTGGTGTCACTAGTTAGTTTGGTTATGCCTCTCTTCAAGGCCTGTAGTTTGTTGTGGTCAATCGGTATTAAGCCTGTATGATGTTCGTCCCAGTTATCAATCCTAGTTCTATGTTCTGTTTACCTCACCATGATCATATTGCATATGCACTTTTTTCCTGCTCTGGGCTGTGTGTTCCTTACTGCACTATGAAGATTCTGAACTGGAATGTTCGTGATGACAAGTGCTCGTTGGTCCGTGATACTATAACCTCTTGCTGCCCTAGTGTTGTTTGCTTGCAGGAAACAAAGCTGCCGTCCATTTCCCCCTTCAAGTTACGCGCGTTCTTGCCCGCAAATCTCAAGGAACACGCTGTTACTCTGTCTGATGGTGCGGTCGGGGGCATCTTGGTTGCCTAGGACCCTGCTGTGTTTCTCGGCCAAGTGGTATCATTGCACAAGTTCCATGTAACCCTGAAGATGGTCTCCATATCAACAAACAACACGTTCTTCCTCAGTGTTGTCTATGCACCATATCTGCACCATGAGAGGTCGAACTTCTTCGAGGCTGTCAGCAATGTAGCCAGTCCTCCTGACTTGCCCTGGGTGGTGTTGGGAGACTTCAATATGTATAGATATGCACATGAGAAATCTCGGGGTCAGATCAACTGGAGTTTGATGGAAACCTTTAATTCTTGGATCCGGGACCATGCTTTGGACGATGTTCAGACCGAGAACAGATGGTTTACTTGGTCTAACAAGAGAGAGCGGCCTACTCTTGTCCGTTTGGATCGGGTGCTTGTCAATGCAGCCTGGAACCTCAGCTTTCTGCAATCAATTGTATCTTGCATACCCACAACGACGTCTGATCACGCGCCCTTGCTCCTTTCCTTCTCCACAAACATGCAAATAAGTAAGCTGTTTCGTATGGAAAACCACTGGTTGGAGTTGGAGGAGCCTCGCAACATCATTTCCCAGGCTTGGTCTCGTGGCACTCGTGAGATCCGTTCTGCTGCTTCTTTGATCAGTTTCAAAATGAGGCGCGTACGTGCCGCTCTGCGGCAGTGGAGCCGCTCGAAGCCCAGTCTACGGATCCTCGTGGACAATAATAAGCATGTTGTGGCTTATTTAAATGTTGTTGAAGAGTTGAGATCGCTTTCTCCTATTGAAACAGAGCTCATGGTATCTGCGGCTGCCAAGGCCGAGCAACTGATCCTCTGGCAAACTACTGCTTGGCGTAGAAGGGCCAAGCTGCGATGGTGCGTGTCCGGGGACGAGAACAACTAGTTCTTTCATGCAGCGGCCAATTGCCAAGCTCGCCGTAATAAGATCAGAGTGCTCGTTCAGGAAGGAGTGGAACATTTTGACACTTCTCAGAAGCTGTGTCTGGCTACGGATTATTTCAAGGCTATATTGGGACAGCCTGCAATCTCGATAGATACTGTAGATGTTGGCTCTCTTTATAATCAGCTTGACCTGTCAGAGCTCACAGCTGAGTTCTCCTGGGCTGAGATCGTGCAAGCTATCAATTGTTCGCCTAATAACCGGAGTCCGGGCCCGATGGTTTTACCAATGAGTTCTACAAGGCTTTCAAGCTGTTGATAAAGGATGATCTGCTAAGGTTCTTTGCTGCTTTCCATAAGAACAAAGTGGACCTCTCGGGCATCAACTCTGCTTTCATCACACTGTTGCCTAAAAAAGATACACCTCTGGAAATACGTGACTTTAGGACGATTTCTCTTGTGCATAGCTTGCCTAAGCTGGCCTCTAAGGTTCTGGCTAGTCGGCTCAAAGTATGGATTCCTCACTTGATCCACACGCTGCAGTCCGGCTTCCTGAAGGGTAGATCAACCGTTGAGAACTTTGCCTTAGCTACTGAAATGATCCAGTATGCTCATAAAAGGAAACTGCCAGTCATTTCTTTGAAGCTGGATTTTCATAAGGCCTTCGACAGCGTTAGTTGGTGCTGCCTTCGCAAGATCCTTGATGCCAGGGGCTTTCCACATGTGTGGACAAACTGGATATACGCCCTCTTATCTACAGGCAGCTCTAGAGTTCTACTCAATGGGGAGTTGGGTCCTCCCATCATGGCAAAGAAAGGTTTTCGACAAGGGGATTCTCTATCCCCGTACCTTTTCATCCTTGTTGCTGATGTGCTGCAGAGGATGTGCTGTCGGATGTTTCAAGCTGGCTCCTTGCTGCACCCCCTTGGTTCAGACAACTTCTTCCCGGTCCTACAGTATGCAGACGACACACTGATTCTTTTTCACGGCAGCACGTAGCAGGCGGAAGTCGCTAAATCAGTCCTCTCAGCTTTCTCTGGTTTTTCCGGGCTCACGATAAACTTTCACAAGAGCACTCTAGTGCCTGTTTCAGTGGACTCGGTACTGGCGGGTATTCCAAGTTACTTCATGGCCTGCTTCTCCTGGCCTATGGAATCCATTGGAAAGTTGGAGGGGCTACTGCGTGCTTTTTTTTGGCAAGGCAAGAACAAGGTCAAAGGTGGACAATGTTTGGTAGCTTGGGATACAGTCTCTCTACGTCGTATCAACGGTGGCTTGGGTGTTCGGCAGCTGCAAGCTCACAATCAAGCCATGATGTGCAAATTTGTTTCCAAGATTCTGCAAAGCTCTGACATTCCCTGCTATAGATGGTTTGTCACAAACTATTGTCAGCCTACTATCCCTCATGGTGCCCGCAGCAGAGACACAACCATCTGGAAAGGTTTCAAGGATCTTATCCCTCTGGTTATTAACTCCTCTAGATGCATCGTGGGTCCTGGCACTTTGGTCTCCTTCTGGACGGATCAATGGCTGGATGCAGGTCGCCTCTGTCTGCTGTACCCCACACTGTTTTCCTTCGCGCCTCAACCAGCTTGTTATGTGCTCTCACAGTATGTTAATGGATCATGGGCCATACAACTACATCCCAATCTCTCCCAAACGGCAGCAGTTGAGCTTATGGCCTTGCATGAACTGTTGTCTGATGCTGGCCCTAATCCACTGAACGAAGACAAACGCACCCCGGTCTCCGGCTCTGGACAGCTCAGCACACGACATTTCTACAGTTTGCTCACCTTCCGGGGGGTTTTGGAGTCTTTCAGCGCCCGGGTCTGGGATTCGTTGATTCCTCTAAAGCATAGGATCTTCCTCTGGCTTGCTTTCAAAGGCCGTCTAAACACCAGGGATAACATGGTTAAGAAGGGCTGGTCTGCTGTTGCACCGTTTGCACACTATGACACCTGCCCTGCGGTGGAGACCGTTGATCATCTGCTGCTGCGATGTGCTCCGGCTTCTGTTCTTTGGAGTAAACTGGCACTGGGTTCTTTGGCTTGCTTAGTGCCTGGCATCTTAGTTTTCGTCCAACAAGCACAGCACCAGCTCAGCTTCAAACGACACTGGAATGTTGCGTTTGCAGCATGTGCTCTCACCCTATGGCATGCTAGGAATGACCGGGTTTTCAACTGCAAGGTTTGGACTGAGACTTACCTTCTCTTCTATGCAGCAAACATGCTACATCTCTGGAGCCATAGAGCCCGTAGTCAATCAGTAAAGGAGGATATATAGTTCTGGTGCCAGACAATTACCACCTAGTATAACTTAGACATGATGTAATCTGCCTCCCCACCTTTTCTTCCTTCCTCCTGCTCTTTGTTGCTTTCACTTGTGCGTTGCACTTTGGTGCAATGGCCAAGCTTTGCTTTGTACTGGCTACTTCATCAGGCTTTGCCTGTTTTGAAATATAAGGTTGGCAGTCTGCCACCTTTTTCTTTCAAAAAAAAAAAGAGTTTCCCGGTTGGGGCCGCGTGGGGAGGGCAAGCTATTTAGCATCCATGGGGAAAAATCTCTACTGGAGCATGGGTTTGAGATTTGCTAGTCAAGGGAGAAAAGGATTAGAGTTTCACGATGGGTTTGATGGATGCATGAGCTTCGGGAATACACACTATAAATGTTTCAGGTTGTAGGCAACAATTTACAGAGGAGTTTTTTTTTTTTGGGTAGGCAACACAAAGAGAGATAAGAGGCAAAAATACTGCATTATATTTTCATCACATGTGTGTTCAGTAGGCAAATTCTATGTGATATATGTGTTCATATAGCTTTTATCTTAGCATGTCTGTGCTTAAGCAACCGAGGCCTACCACGTCGCTCGGTGGATGTGGTTTAGTTAATGCTATGTTCCTGCAGTTACCGGACATGCTATTCAAGGAGCACCTTGCACCTCCAACCCTGCCGACTGCTTTGGTTACGATCTCCGGTGGGTCTTTGACCGCTGCTGTGGTGGAGGTAGAGGTCGCCAAGATCACATCGGTTCAGACATCTTGGAAGTGGGAAGCCGTACCCCATGGAGATAATGCTTTCTTAGTTTGTTTCCCGTCTGTGGAGGTTTTGAAGCGCGTGTCAGCTTTTGAGTATAATGTCAAATCACAAGATGTGAAGATTGCTTTTAGTGAATGGAAAGTTGAAGAGGTTTCATCGATTCTCCCTTTGCAAGCTGTTTGGGTACATGTCACAGGTGTCCCACCACCTCTCCGCCATTTTCTTGGTTTGTGGGCGGTAGGATCAGTCATTGGCGCCACGCAAGACGTTGACTTGGTTTGCTTGCGCCGTCATGGTATTGTGCGCATCCAGGTGGCGGTCCACTCTTTGGATATTTTCACCAAAAAAGATGGTTCTGATGAAGCCTCGGTCTCCTCGGATGTCTATATAAAGCTTAATGGGTATGCATTTCGGTTTGTACTGGAGGAGGAAGATTTCGTCCCTGACGTTGATTTTATTCCACGGATTTGGGAAAACCATGATGATGGACATGACTACAGCGCTAACCGAGATGAGGATATGCCTGATAGGGATGCTAACAAGAGGTCAAAAGGCGTCCAAGCTGTTGATCAAAATTCGGCGTCGGGGTCTCAAGTAAGTGCTGCGGTCCCCATGCAGTCTACCAACGAATAGTGCATACTGATACTCGAGTCATCTATTGTGAGTCTGCGAGAGGATATGGGTACACACATGCACGTACCGGTGGTGCAGGAGTCCATGGATACATGCACACCAATGCAAGACGAGTTGGAGAAGGGCAGGTCCTCAAGGTGCGCCACTATGCATGCAACGGATGCTGCAAACGACTCGGCTACCCACGTGAAGGCAGCAACAGTTGTGCACGGGCCACCCGCGCAGCCAACCGCGGCGATTTCTATGGGCGTGTTTGGATGCTCAGGTCACATCTGGCTGCATCGCATCTAGCATGCTGGTTGAGTGTGGCCTGGCTGAGCTAATGCAAAGGTACAATGAGATGTATGTTTGATTGCTTGTGTGCTGTGGGACTGGCCAAGATAAATATGTGTTTGGTAGGTTGCATGAGGTGTCCTGGGCTGACTGAGATGTTGTTTGCTAAATTGGTCATATTGTATGCAACAAACAAGACTCTTTCAGATAAAATTAACACGCATCACTTGTTTACAAATACAAAGACATACACTAGCAATCATTCAAGAGAATTCTATACGTCGTGGATGAACAACGCCATCAGGCCATCAGCCATGGCACTAGACCAATGACAAACTTATCTGCCAGAATATAGAATTCAGCCAAAACTTCTTCAGAAAGTTTGCCTCCCGAACGATTTAGAACTTCAGAAAATTCCTTCAATCATCCCGTACATATGGAACACTAGATTATCAAGATATACTACTCCATACACAACAAATAAATTAACAACACTGTGGATGATTTCTCACGAGGATGTTGACAGGGGATCCAGATGAACAGTACAAACGAACTATGGGCATGGCCGATCTGGATGCTGCTGCCATCCCTTGATCTTGGTCCAACCGCCGCCACGAGATCCAGATCGCGCGGCGTTAATCACCTCGCAGGCTCGTCGCGGGATCCATTCGCCGGCGCTTTACATCGAGCGCGCGCAGCTCGGCCTCAACCGCGTTCGGCAGCCAGCAAAAAGGGACGGCGGCGGCGAAGACAAGGAGGCAACGGCGACGGCGAGTACGATGAGGCGGCAGCGACGGCGGGAAGGATGAGGAGGAGGCGGCGGCGACGACGAATCTGAGGCCATGCCGAGGGGATGGAAGGAGGAGCGACGAGTGGACAGGGGGTTATGGCGAGGGGCATCGCGACCCCCTGCGTCAAGCTGCACGCGTGGTGCACGCGCGGGTGCTGGCTCGCGGAAACGGCCAAAACTTGCGTTTCCGCTCAGCCTGGCTGGGAGGCCCTTTTTGCACCTGTCGGGCCAGGCCCAGGTGGACGTGCAGCATACCAAACAACCAGATGATTTCATCATGGATGCGAGCCAGGTGCAATACAAGAAACCAAACATGCCCTATATGTTTCGCTGGGCACGCTGCCCCGGCTTCGACACCGCTACAGCCGGCCTTCACTCCAGCCGCGCATGCGACACTTCCTGCTTTGGTTGGCGTGCGGGAATCCCGGACGTTGCTAGCGATGGAGTCTCCAGTTCGTGCTGCCGTTGCCGTGGTGCCACTTGGCCCAGCGACAGATCGTGCTAGAGGATCTTCTTCGGCATCTGATGCGGGCGTTTCGATGGGACCTGCGACGCGTCCCTCTTCACCAACCATTGGGACGCTTCGGACGGCACCTGCTTTACAGAGGACTACATCAACTACTCCGCCGAAGACTTTGACGGGGACTACATCCGGAGGGTTGGCTACACCCCTGCGACGTAGTAACCGTCACTCCCTCAATGTTGATGGTTCTTCCTCGACTGATGAGCACTCTCTTGCGAAGGCAACGCGCCTCCAGGCTTCGAGGAATTTGGACCCCATGACAGGTACCTCGTCCGGTCAGTCATTTCTCTCTTTGTCCGACAACCATATTTCTACTAGTTTAAATAAAGTCGGTGTATCTATGGGAAATAATGACAATGAAATTGATTTGTCTGTACGGGTGCTTAAACATATGGAGATCGACCGCTTAAAGGTTTCTCCGAAATGTAAAACCACCATATCTGACCCCGAAACCGAGGAGGATGATGAAGCGGATGCCAAATATGATGGTCCGCTTATATCCCACTTGGTTGGTGAGGTTACCGAGGTTGGATTGGATGATGCAAGACCTGGGTCCATGTTTTGTGACTTCACGACGTCTTCGCGGAAATATAAATCGCACTCCTCCAAAAATAAACAAAAACCGCCCAAGAAGGCGAAGAGTTCAACACAAACCCGAGTTTCCATATGAGAGGCATGTTTTGGAATAGCAGAGGTCTTTCAGACTTGGCTAGACATAAACACGTCAGTGATTGTGTCCGGGAACACGTTTGGATTTTATGGTAATTTCTGAGGCTGGCAAGTGTGACTTTCGCCCGCATGTCCTCGATCACCTATCAGGTGGTTTCGACTACGCATGGCATAGTCTACCAGCTCGTGGAAGATCTGGAGGAATCCTTCTTGGGATAATGACAACAACCATGGACTTGTTGGCTTTTTCGATCGGTGAATTTCATATAAAATTTCACCTGTGGAATAGAGCTGACAATTTTACATGGACTCTTGTCGCTGTCTATGGGGCTGCCCAAGATGAGCATAAATCTACTTTCCTTCGGGAATTGGTTAACCTGGCTAAGAATAACCCATACCCAATGCTTATTGGAGGGGACTTTAACATTCTGAGGTACCAGGAAGAGAAAAATAATGACCGCTTCGACACTCATTGGCCTTTCCTATTCAATGCTGTGATAGACAGTTTGGATCTTAGGGAGGCCAGTATGCCGGGTCGTCAGTTCACTTGGGCAAACAACCAATCTGTGCCGACATACGAGAAGCTCGATAGGGTACTAATGGATACCGAATGGGAACTAAAATTTCCTCTGGTAACCGTGCGAGCCCTAGAGCGTATCGAGGCCTTACCGGATCATGCACCCATCATTTTGGATTCTAACTCTACAAACCCAGCCACCCGGCGCCCTTTCAAATTTGAATTGGGATGGCTGCATAGGGACGGATTCGTAGACATGATCAAGAATGTTTGGGAGAGGCCCGTTGTTGGTCGTACGCCTATTCAGCGATGGATCTTTAAAATAAGAGCCATGAGGCGACACCTCTCTGGATGGGCAAAACACACCAACGGAATTTATAAAAAGGAAAACAAAGGCTCTGTACCATCATTGATGACCTTGACAAAATTGTAGAGACGCGCACATTATCTCAGCAAGAGATTGAATTGAAAAATCAATCTAATGAGATGGTTGCCCGTCTACTGCGAGAAGAGGAGATCAAATACTACCAGAGATCCAAAGCTGACTTCATTTTAATGGGTGATAGTAATACAAGATACTTCCAATTGGTCGCCAATGGGCGGCATAGAAAGAAATGTATTTATAATCTCCAACAAGATGAGGGGAGGATCGAAGGTCAGGAGGAGCTCAAAAAGTATATCACCAAATACTAAAAATCTCTTTTCGGAGCGCCGACTGAAGGGAGTTTCACCCTTGATGAGACCCGAACAGATGATATTCCACATGTCACGGCAGAAGAAAACGATATCCTAACGGCACCATTCTCAGAAGAGGAGGTGCGAGCTGCGGTGTTCCAAATGAAACATAACAAAGCTCCAGGCCCTGATGGTTTCCCCGCAGAATTCTATCAGAATTTCTGGGATATCATCAAGTCTGACCTTTTAGAGTTGTTCAATTATTTTCATGCCGACCGACTTGACCTATTCAGACTTAATTTTGGCGAGATTGTCTTGTTGCCGAAGATTAAGGAGGCCGAACGGATTCAACAGTTCAGACCCATATGCCTCCTTAATGTCAGCTTCAAGATTTTTCACCAAAGTGGCGATGAATAGATTAAACTCGGTAGCTGACCATGTTGTCCGGCCATCTCAAACAGCTTTCATGCAAGGAAGGAACATACTCGATGGCGTAGTAATCCTGCATGAGACCGTCCATGAGATGCACCAAAAAAACATGAATGAAGTAGTATTCAAAATAGACTTCGAAAAAGCCTATGACAAGGTCAAATGGTATTTCCTCCAACAGGCCCTAAGGATGAAAGGCTTCTCCGATAAATGGTGCAAGTGGATCCAAAATTTTGTAACTGGCGGTAGTGTGGCCATCAAAGTCAATGATGATGTCGGCCATTACTTTCAGACAAAAAAAGGACTACGACAGGGTGATGCCATATCCCCAATGTTATTTAACATTGTGGCTGACATGTTGGCTATTCTGATTGAGCACGCCAAGCAGGACGGACAGATTACAGGAGTAGTGCCACATCTAGTGGATGGTGGTCTCTCTATTCTGCAATATGCCGATGACACAATTCATTTTATGGAACATGACCTAGACAAGGCTAGAAACCTGAAACTTTTGCTGTCAGCGTTTGAGCAAATGTCGGGTCTTAAGATTAACTTCCATAAAAGTGAATTGTTCTGCTTTGGAGAAGCCGTTGATGCAGCGGCCGATTATGCTGACCTTTTTGGTTGTGCACATGGACAATTCCCAATTAAATATTTGGGAATACCAATTCATTATCGGCGTCTCATCATTGCGGAGTGGAAGCATGTAGAGGAGCGACTAGAGAAACGCTTGAGCAGCTGGAAAGGCAAGTTGCTCTCGGTTGGAGGACGATTGGTTTTAATAAACTCTGTCCTCACAAATATGGTCCTCTATATGCTTTCGTTCTTCCAGCTCCCAAAGGGGGTCTTGCAAAGATTGGATTATTTTAGGTCCAGGTTCTTTTGGCAAGGAGATGGTGAAAAGAAAAAATATAGGTTGGCCAAATGGAGTGTGGTTTGTAGGCCGAAAGACCAGGGCGGCCTCGGTATTCATGACCTGCAGGTCAAGAATGAGGCCCTACTTAGTAAATGGTTGTTCAAACTTCTTACTGAGGATGGTGTTTGGCAAACCATGCTGCGCAATAAGTATATAGGCCAAAAGGCAGTGTCTCAGGTATATTGGAAACCTGGAGACTCACACTTTTGGGCCGGCCTAATGGCGGCAAAGAAACATCTCTTTCGCTTTGGGTCTTTCACGATAAAGAACGGGTCAGAGATTCGTTTTTGGGAAGACATTTGACTAGGCAATGCTAGCCTCCGAGAACAATACCCAGCCTTATACAACATTGCACGCGATAAGAATAATACTATTGCACAAGTGCTCAGCTCATCCCCGCCAAATATTTCGTTCAGGCGGGATTTGATTGGCACCCGACTTATGTCATGGAATAATCTATTGTCCCGTCTGGATTCGATTATCCTGACACAAGGTCGTGATGTGTTTCGCTGGAACCTTACTACATCGGGGTCTTTCACAGTAGACTCTATATATCGTGCACTCACGCATTCTGAGGTACCGGTGAGTAATAACAAAAAAAATTGGAAAGCGAAGGTACCACTTAAAGTCAAAATATTCATGTGGTATCTCCGTAGGGGAGTTGTGCTAACAAAAGATAACCTCGCACGACGCAACTGGTCGGGAAGTAAGAAGTATTGTTTTTGTACTCATGACGAGACAATTAAACACCTCTTTTTTCACTGTAAGTTTGCGCGTTCTACGTGGTCAGCCATCCAAATAGCATCAAATTTGTATCCGCCCACAAGTGTTGCCAATATTTTTGGTCATTGGCTGGACGGTATTTCAAATGCATACAAAACGCTAATAAGGGTGGGAGCGTATGCCTTACTATGGTCGCTTTGGCTATGTAGAAATAATGTTGTTTTTAATGACAAAACTGTTTCTCCTTTACAGGTTATTTTCCGTTGTACGCACTCGCTTCGTACGTGGTGTACGCTACAACGAGCGGAGTACCAACCGCTATTCAAGGCGGTGTGTACGCTGTTGGAGCAGGTGGCTATGGAGGTTTTTACCCAACATGGATGGCAGCATAATCTCCGGCTCGGTCCACCATCTCTTTCGACATAGGCATAGTGTCGGTCTATGGACTCTACTGTTGCCGAATTGTCGGTCTTTTATCTTTCTGTTTATCAGACTACTGGTGTTTGGCTGTGTGCATCCTAGTTATGCAGAGGTCGGGTGATATTCTTAATGCTTTGTATCACTTTGATGCTACATTTTGAGATAGTAAAAGCGCCCTTTATCGAAAAAAAGTCAATATCTGCGTTTTCAGCAGGCAATACTGTAACCTATCTGCATTCATAGTAGCTTTTTGTTCAGCATATATGTGCGCCTTCAGTAAGCAAAATGATGTAATATCTGTGATCATATAACTAGAACCCGCCACTTGTGTTTTTTCAGTAGGCAACATAATTAGGATCTTGTTTTTGTGCAGTCAATATGCGTTTAGCAGGCAATATTGTCGAATGCGCACTCATTTAGGCCCAATTCTCAGATCTCTGGAAATACAGAGGGGCGAGGGTTGCTGAAATCGAGAAATTTTCAGAGCAAAACTCAAATTCCAATAGACAATCAACAGCTAGAGGTCTTAGATATGTCTCCCCAGCACAAATCCTCACCCCACCGTTTTGGATTAGGGACGGATTAGAGGTGCAGCAGCACACAGTCATGGAGAGGGAGGAAGTGCAGCAGCTCATAGTTGCTTGGATTTTTGGGTGGTAGGCAACAATTCATGTCGCCATCCCATCAGATCCCAGGGATGTAGGCAATAATATGCAGTGTTTTTACTTTTTAGGCAATAGAAGATTTACAACTAGGCAATAATAGTGGATTTATAGGCTGTCTTTAGAGTGTGTTTCATGCTGGCAAACAACAACAGCAGATACAAATCAGGCCGTGTATGAAATTAGGTCAAGTGTGGGGTGCATGTTTTTCTATTTTTCCTAATTATGTCCTCTGTGCTTGCCTACAGTTTATATCAACTGAAGAAAAACAAAGAGAGCACCTGCCATCTTCTAGGCAATAGAATATGTTTTTCCAGGCAATACGATGTGTTATTCTAGCTTTTTGATCTGTTACTATAAGCGGGAGTTACAAATGATATCTCTAGAATATGTGGTAGTACAAGTCTGTATTTTTCTGCAAATCCCCTCATGCTATTCTTAGTGCTGCTAAAAAGTCAGTTAAGTTCAGTCAAAAGTTTGCTCTATTATCTCTGCTGGGATTTGTTCCTACCTTTTTTGCTTGAGATATCTGTTGTCATACAGATTTAGCGAAGGTTTCTTAGATGAAATCATGCAATAGTAGGGTTGCTCTGGTTTTTCTATTTTTTAATCTATTTTTGAATTCAGTAGATGTGCATATTTAGCAAAGTGCAGTACTTGAGCATAGCCACTTCTCTCTGAGAGTAAATGACCATGTGTAAGTGTAGGGCTGGCCTTTTCATACCTAGCAGCCTCAGTTTATCTCCAAGGAACTATTGTAGTTCCAGACATTATTGTAGGCATTTTTGGATATATGCAGGGATCTTTTCAACTGCAGATTTTCAGACATTTTTTTAGGCATTTTTGGGTGATACGTAGGCATCTTAATTGTACTTTCAGACATTATTGTAGGCATCCTTTCAATTGTAGAATTTCTGACATTTTTGTTTGTAGGCATCTTTGGTTAATACGTAGGCATCTTAATTGTAGTTTCAGAGATTATTATAGGCATCTTTAAGTCAAAACAGGGGGTAGGTCCATCATGAGCACTTTTGATATACATGCATTTTTTTCTGGAATAACATGCAGGCATCTTAATTGTAGTTTTCAGACACTTTTGATATACATGTAGTTTTCAGACACCATTGTTTCTGGAGTAAATGCAGGCATATTCAATTATACGTTCAGACATTTATTTTTTGTAGGCATTTATGTTGGATAATATGGAGGTATTTTCATTGTAGCTCCAAACACCATTGTAGGCATTTTTGGATCATAGGAAAACTAGTTTTCTACAGCACGGTTTGTCTAAGAACTTCAAGGCTGAATCCTGTTTTATTGGGGTACTATACTAGTTACTACAAGACTTTTAGCTGAATAATTGAGTTCTTTTGTGTGACTATCTAGTTCCTGTATATGACCTTGTAACTAGTATAGTAAGCTCACAGGTTTTAACTAAACTCTTATCATACAAAATTTAGTTTTTCTACAATATGTACAATCGCTTCGAACACTTTTTTCGCTTTTCAGAGGGATGATTCTTTTTTCCAAGACAAATAGTTTTGGATGATCTGAGTTTTTTCTGTCTTGTTAGGTAACTATGTTTTTTTTGGCACTTGACTACTTATGTATGTTGAAATGATTTTAGATAGTCCCCAGCAGATTGTCACTCTGCCCATTGATAGCAGACGAATGAATTTTTTTTACTAGCAGGACGTTTTGTGGAACGAATTATCAGCACATGTGCATCCAAGACCTTGGTGAAATTAGACCAGAGCTCAAAAGCTCAAACTGTGTTGTTTTGCATTCACATAACACCAACTTTACTGAAGGCAACAGTTTTTAGAGCAGTTTTTTTATTGGAGGCAACATAGGGAGAGATAAGTAACGGGGAAGGGTGAACCAAGTCGCCCACCCCCCTAGTACCTACTCGCCCATGTAGTCATCATAGATTCGCCTATACCCTATCATGTAATGCCGCACAAACAAGCAAAACTCGATGAATCCAACACACAACCAATCTCGGCCCATGTCCAACCCACAAATGGAGTCGCCTAAACACAAATACATAGTTGCCCGC
>LR880967.1:847229503-847240511 GCA_904067115.1 Aegilops sharonensis
GCCTTTGGTCCCGGTTGGTGGCACCAACCGGGAGTAAAGGAGGGCATCGGTCCCGGTTTGTGCCACGAACCGGGACCAATGCTCCCCTTTACTCCCGGTTGGTGCCACCAACCGGGACCAAAGGCCTTGTGCTGCCCCGCGCCGAAAAGTTTAGTCACACCTCGCTAGTTGAGAGGGCTCGAGAGTGGTTTATAAGCGCTGTTGCGCCCACCCTCTCGAGCACCTCTCAACTACAGGCTTTCGGGCCTAATCTGTCACTATGTGCCTGTGGGCCTACTCGGCCTCCTGCGGGCCTGAATCCTGGCCCATGTAGGGTTTCTAGTCGTATTCAGGCCGTGGGGGCCCAGTAGGCGGCACTATTTTTATTTTTATTCCAGTTTTTTGTTTTGTTTTCTGCATTATTTATTTTTTGTTGTTTTTTGCTTTATTTTTCAATTCTTTTTGCTTTTAGTTTTAGAAAAATTATAAAGTTTCTGTTAGTGCCATTAGTTTTCAAATTTGAAAACACTTTTTTGTTTTCTTTGTTGCTTTATTTATTTTATTTTGTTTCTACTTACAACAAAATACTTATTGTTCTATTTTTATTTTTTTTCCAGTTTTTTTGTTTTGTTTTCTGCATTATTTATTTTTTGTTTTTTTGCTTTATTTTTTATTTCTTTTTGCTTTTAGTTTTAGAAAAATTATAAACTTTCTGTTGGTGCCATTAGTTTTCAAATTTGAAAACACTTTTTTGGTTTATTTTTTGCTTTATTTTTCAATTCTTTTTTCTTTTAAGTTTAGAAAAAGTATTAACGTTCGGTTTGTTCTAGTTGTTGTCAAATTTGAAAACACTTTTTTGGTTTATTTTTTGCTTTATTTTTCAATTCTTTTTTCTTTTAAGTTTAGAAAAAGTATTAACGTTCGGTTTGTTCTAGTTGTTGTCAAATTTGAAAACACTTTTTTGGTTTATTTTTTGCTTTATTTTTCAATTCTTTTTTCTTTTAAGTTTAGAAAAAGTATTAACGTTCGGTTTGTTCTAGTTGTTGTCAAATTTGAAAACACTTTTTTGGTTTATTTTTTGCTTTATTTTTCAATTCTTTTTTCTTTTAAGTTTAGAAAAAGTATTAACGTTCGGTTTGTTCTAGTTGTTGTCAAATTTGAAAACACTTTTTTTGTTTTCTTTGTTGCTTTATTTATTTTATTTTGTTTCTACTTACAACAAAATACTTATTGTTGCTATTTTTATTTTTTTTCCAGTTTTTTTTTGTTTTCTGCATTATTTATTTTCTTTTGGTTTTTTGCTTTATTTTTTAATTCTTTTTGCTTTTAGGTCAGCGAAATTATAAACTTTCTGTTAGTGACATTAGTTTTAGAAAAATTATACATTTTCTGTTTGTGCCATTAGTTTTCAAATTTGAATAGTTAAAATTTGAATTCTTTGAAATTTGTGTGAATCACAAGTTTGTGATTAACTTTACTGAAAAAATGAACATAGATGCACCTATAGAGAAAATTTGACCTAAATTCATAATCAATTTCTATGAATTTCAGAGAAATTCACTATGAATTTAGGTCAAATTCCCTGTATAGGGGCATCTATTTTCACTTTGAGAGGAGCTCAACAAGGCAGAGAGGGATGGGCTTATAAACCGGTGTGATCGCCCTTCGGTTTGCGAGGTGGGACTAAACTCTGAGCGCAACGAGGACCAACCCTTTAGTCCCGGTTTGTGGCACAAACCGGGACTAATGGTCATGGGCCAGGGGCGAGCCGCATGGGCCAGGGACTAATGAATATAGATGCACCTATAGAGAAAATTCGACCTAAATTCATAGTTTTCAAATGAACTCGTCTGTTACAAAGTTGGCATGGTATCATCATAATAGTTGCGGGAGAAAGTCTTAACTTTTTCTTCGCTTGTGTCATTTGCTTATTGCGCCGTAACCATGGATAATCTTCATCGTTTATCGGGATGCTTGGGTTAGCCTTGATTTTGAAGGGAGGAATTTCATGAAACTTTTCATACTCTTCAGACATGTCTGCCTTGCCCTCCACTCCCAGGATGTCCCTTTTTCCTGAAAGAACTATGTGGCTCTTTGGATCATCCTATGATGTATTCGCTTCCTTATCTTTTCTTTTTCTCGGTCTGGTAGACATGTCCTTCACATAGATAACCCGTGCCACATCATTGGCTAGGATGAACGGTTCGTCAGTGTACCCAAGATTTTTCAGATCCACTGTTGTCATTCCGTACTATGGGTCTACCTGTACCCTGCCTCCTGATAGATTGACCCATTTGCACTTAAACAAAGGGACCTTAAAATCTACTCCGTAGTCAAGTTCCCATATGTCCACTATGTAACCATAATATGTGTCATTTCCCCTCTCGGTTGCTGCATCAAAGCGGACACCGCTGTTTTGGTTGGTGCTCTTTTGATCTTGGTCTATCGTGTAAAATGTATTCCCATTTATTTTGTATCCTTTCCAAATCATTACAGTCGAAGATGGTCCCCTGGACAACAAGTACAGCTCATCACAGACAGTGCTGTCACCTCTGAGACGTGTTTCCAACCAACAGCTGAAAGTCCTGATGTGTTCACATGTAATCCAGTCGTCGCACTGCTCCGGGTGTTTGGAGCGCAGACTGTTCTTGTGTTCATCGACATACGGGGTCACCAAGGTAGAGTTCTGTAGAACTGTGTAGTGTGCTTGAGACCAATAATATCCGTCCCTGCATATTATTGAGTCCCTTCCAAGCGTGCCTTTTCCAGTCAGTCTCCCCTCATACCGCGATTTAGGGAGACCTATCTTCTTAAGGCCAGGAATGAAGTCAACACAAAACCCGATGACATCCTCTGTTTGATGGCCCATGGAGATGCTTCCTTCTGGCCTAGCACGGTTACAGACATATTTCTTTAGGACTCCCATGAACCTCTCAAAGGGGAACATATTGTGTAGAAATACGGGCCCCAGAATGACAATCTCGTCAACTAGATGAACTAGGACGTGCGTCATGATATTGAAGAAGGATGGTGGGAACACCAGCTCAAAACTGACAAGACATTGCGCCACATCACTCCTTAGCATTGGTACGATTTCTGGATCGATCACCTTCTGAGATATTACATTGAGGAATGCACATAGCTTCACAATGGCTAATCGGACGTTTTCCGGTAGAAGCCCCCTCAATGCAACCGGAAGCAGTTGCGTCATAATCACGTGGCAGTCATGAGACTTTAGGTTCTGGAACTTTTTCTCTGGCATATTTATTATTCCCTTTATATTCGACGAGAAGCCAGTCGGGACCTTCATACTGAGCAGGCATTCAAAGACGATTTCTTTCTCTTCTTTCATAAGAGCGTAGCTGGCAGGACCTTCATACTGCTTCGGAGGCATGCCCTCTTTTTCGTGCAAGCGTTGCAGGTCCTCCCGTGCCTCAGGTGTATCTTTTGTCTTCCCATACACGCCCAAGAAGCCTAGCAGGTTCACGCAAAGGTTCTTCGTCATGTGCATCACGTCGATCGAAGAGCGGACCTCTAGGTCTTTCCAGTAGGGTAGGTCCCAAAATATAGATTTCTTCTTCCACATGGGTGCGTGATTCTCAGCGTCATTCGGAACAGCTAGTCCGCCCGGACCCTTTCCAAAGATTACGTGTAAATCATTGACCATAGCAAGTACATGATCACTGGTACGCATGGCGGGCTTCTTCCGGTGATCTGCCTCGCCTTTGAAATGTTTGCCTTTCTTTCTACATTGATGGTTGGTCGGAAGAAATCGACGATGGCCCAGGTACACATTCTTCCTGCAGCTTCCCAGGTATATACTATCGGTGTCAAGTAAACAGTGCGTGCATGCGTGGTATCCCTTGTTTGTCTGTCCTGAAAGGTTACTGAGAGCGGGCCAATCGTTGATGGTCACGAACAGCAACGCCTTTAGGTCAAATTCCTCCTTTTTGTGCTCATCCCACGTACGTACACCGTTTTCATTCCACAGCTGTAAAAGTTCTTCAACTAATGGCCTTAGGTACACATCAATGTCGTTGCCGGGTTGCTTAGGGCCTTATGAGAACTGGCATCATAATGAACTTACGCTTCATACACATCCAAGGAGGAAGGTTATACATACATAGAGTCACGGGCCAGGTGCTGTGATTGCTGCTCTGCTCCCCGAAAGGATTAATGCCATCGGCGCTTAAAGCAAACCTTACGTTCCTTGGGTCCTTTGCAAACTCATCCCAGTACTTTCTCTCGATTTTTCTCCACTGCGACCGGTCAGCGGGTGCTCTCAATTTCCCGTCTTTCTTACGGTCCTCACTGTGCCATCGCATCAACTTGGCATGCTCTCCGTTTCTGAACAGACGTTTCAACCGTGGTATTATAGGAGCATACCACATCACCTTCGCAGGAACCCTCTTCCTGGGAGGCTCGTCGTCAACATCACCAGGGTCATCTCGTCTAATCTTATACCGTAATGCACCGCATACCGGGCATGCGTTCAGATCCTTGTATGCACCGCGGTAGAGGATGCAGTCATTAGGGCATGCATGTATCTTCTGCACCTCCAATCCTAGAGGGCATACGACCTTCTTTGCTGTGTATGTACTGTCGGGCAATTCTTTATCCTTTTGAAGCTTCTTCTTCAATATTTTCAGTAGCTTCTCAAATCCTTTATCAGGCACAGCATTCTCTGCCTTCCACTGCAGAAATTTCAGTACGGTACCGAGCTTTGTGTTGCCATCTTCGCAATTGGGGTACAACCCTTTTTTGTGATCCTCTAACATGCGATCGAACTTCAGCTTCTCCTTTTGACTTTCGCATTGCGTCCTTTCATCGACAATGACCCGGCGGAGATCATCATCATCGGGCACATCGTCTGGTTCCTCTTGATCTTCAGCAGCTTCGCCCGTTGCAGCATCATCGTGCACATCGTCTGGTTCCTCTTGATGTTCAGTAGCATCACCGTATTCAGGGGGCACATAGTTGTCATCGTACTCTTCTTCTTCGCCGTCTTCCATCATAACCCCTATTTCTCCGTGCCTCTTCCAAACATTATAGTGTGGCATGAAACCCTTGTAAAGTAGGTGGGCGTGAAGGATTTTCTGGTCAGAGTAAGATTTTATATTCCCACATATAGGGCATGGACAACACATAAAACCATTCTGCTTGTTTGCCTTAGCCACTTCGAGAAAATCATGCACACCCTTAATGTACTCAGAGGTGTGTCTGTCACCGTACATCCATTGCCGGTTCATCTGCGTGCATTATATATAATTAAGTGTGTCAAAAATCATTACAGAACATAATGAATAGATAATTAAGTGACCAAATTAATAGAAGTTCATCATCACATAAAAACCAAAGTACATACATAGTTCTCATCTAACAACATAAAGCTCTGCAGAGCATCTAAATTAATTAAACCATACATTGAAACTATGTAAAACATTTCAATGCGAAAACAAATGCGATCATAATCGCAACTAAGGTAACAACTGATCCAACGGCATAATGATACCAAGCCTCGGTATGAATGGCATATTTACTAATCTTTCTAATCTTCAAGCGCATTGCATCCATCTTGATCTTGTGATCATCGACGACATTCGCAACATGCAACTCCAATATCATCTTCTCCTCCTCAAGTTTTTTTATTTTTCCTTCAAGAAATTGTTTTCTTCTTCAACTAAATTTAACCTCTCGACAATAGGGTCGGTTGGAATTTCCGGTTCAACAACCTCCTAGATAAATAAAATCTATGTCACGTTGGTCGGCATAATTTTCATAAACAATAAATGAACCAATAGTTATGAAAAGATAATATATACCACATCCGAATCATAGACAGGACGAGGGCCGACGGGGGTGGATACCAAAACCATCGCACTATATAAGATGCAATAATAAAAGTAAGAAAATAATACAAGTATCTATCTAAACATACAAGTAAGAATATTTTTCCTTTCAGAAAGAAGATAAGAACAAGAGGCTCACCACGGTGGTGCCGGCGATGAGATCGGCGCGGGTGATCGACAGCGGTGAAGACGGGGACGGGGCGTGACGGACCGCTAAACCTAGACAAATATTGAGGAAAATGGAGCTTGGAGGTCGAGCTCGGAGAGGCGAAAGCTTAAGTAGTGTGGCTCGGGCATTCCATCAAACACCTTGTGTGTATAGGAGGTGAGCTAGAGCACCACCAAGCCCTCTCCCCCTCGGCCGCCAGAAAAAACAGAGCAGTGTGCTCTGCTCTCACGCGAGGGGGGTATATATAGGCACCTCATTGGTCCCGGTTGGTGGCATGAACCGGGACTAAAGGGGAGCCTTTGGTCCCGGTTCATGCCACCAACCGGGACCAATGGTTGTGGGCCAGGAGTGAGGCCATTGGTCCCGGTTCGTCCCACCAACCGGGACCAATAGGGCCAGACGAACCGGGACCAATGCCCACAAGGCCCCGGCCGGCCCCCTGGGATCACGAACCGGGACAAATACCTCCATTGGTCCCGGTTCGTGGTAGAACCGGGACTAATGGGCTGACCCGGCCTGGGCCATTGCCCCCTTTTCTACTAGTGTTGTGCCGTTGTCGAGGTAGCCGAGAGCGTAGGGTGGTGTAGCCGTAGTCGAGGTAGCCGTGGTCGATATCGAGTCGGGGTGGCCGGTGTCGAGGAAGTCATCATGGAGCCATGGGCGCACGGAGGCGCCGAGTTAGTCATGGGCGCAGTGGTGTTGAAATAATGGTGTGCCGGGAAGAAGACGTTGTTGATGAGGCATTGCGCCGGGTTTGCTAAACCCAGAGACAAGTCGTAGACTAAAGCACGTGTCGGTGTTGTCAGCACCGGGCATGTGTAGACGGACGAAAACGAAGTTGACGAAGCGTAGTACCAGGCTTGTCAGGCCCTGGGACACGTCGTGGACGAAGACACGCATCGGTGTTGTCAGTACCGAACATGCGCAGATGAGGGACCTGCGCGAGCTGTACGCCATGTCGAGGAGTCAGAGGGGCCGGCGGAGAAGGAGACTCGACGACGGTTGTGGCGCCAATCAGTGTGGGGGCGATGTCACCAACGGTGGTCGGGAAAGATGACGGCGACGCTAGCGACAAGCTGGTGCTGGACGAAGATGAAGGGGGCGGACGGGCGGCGCGGCTCGGGTGAGCGAGCGGCAGCAGCGCCGAAGAAGAGTGGCAGCGGTTAGGTTAGGAGCGCGGCGGCGGTGCTCGAAGTAGGCGCGGAACCCGACAACATGACGAAGGCCGGCGCGGACGGTGGCGTTCCCGCGCCAAGGAAGACGGCGCAGCACATACCACTAGAAGTCGGCGTGCAGGGGCGGCAGAGTGGACCGCGGGCCATGGTGTTATGACCCGAAGTGGCGGTGCAACGGCAGCAAGCGGGACGGGGCAACAGCTGGGACCGTGGGCCGCGATGCTACAGCCTGAAGGGGCGGCGCAGCGGTGGAGCGTGGGCCGGTGCAACCACAGAAACGGCCTTGGGCGGCGGGGTGGACCATGTGTCGCGGCACTACAACCCGAAGAGGCGACGCAGCGACAACGCATAAGTCGATGCAGCCGCAGGAAGAACCTGCAGGTCAAGCCTGCATACGTCTGATTGTCCAAACCCATGATCCGTTTTATGTTTATCCCATGCTATGCGGAAGTGGGGCAAATCGGGGAGGCAAGTGTCGCCCCGAGTAACGCGTCTCCGGGAAGGGCTGGGGAGATATGGGCGGTGATGAGGATGCAGCTTGCTCGAGGAGGCCAGGGTCGGAGCCGCGCCGGAGTCCCAGTGCCTGACGGCGCAGCACATACCACTGGAAGTCGGCGTGCAGGGGCGGCAGAGTGGACCGCGGGCCATGGTGCTATGACCCGAAATAGCGATGCAACGGCAGCAAGCGGGACGGGGCAACAGCTGGGACCATGGGCCGCGGTGCTACGGCCTGAAGGGGTGGCGCAGCGGTGGAGCGTGGGCCGGTGCAACCACAGGAACGGTCTTAGGCGACGGCGTGGACCACGTGTCGCGGCACTACAACCCGAAGAGGCGACACAGCGACAACGCACAAGTCGGTGCAGCCAGAGGAAGAACCTACATGTCAAGCCTCCATACGTCTGATTGTCCAAACCCATGATCCGTTTTATGTTTATCCCACGCTATGCGGACTTTGGGCAATCAAGCTTGGTTTAACCCTTCAGAAAAATCATCTCCTTCTTGTATTTCTAAAAAAAAAACTACTCCTCCTTGTTTTGCTAAAAAAAAAACTCCTCTCCCTTGTTGTCTCAAAAAGAAAAAAGGAAGATCTCCTCCTCTGTCGCAATGGCACGGCGGCCACATCCCCCACATCGTCGCCTCAGCCGCGGCGCCCTCCCGTCGGCCGCAATGTCGCTTACCCCCCACCCCCCAGCGGCCCCCGCGCGCCGTCCCTCCTCGGCACCGGCTTCGCCAAGGTTAGGGGACGGACTGGACGCGGGTGGGTGTGGCCGGAGACGACGAGGAAGCGGCTGGCCTCAAGCCCTCGACCCTCGGCCGCTATCATGGGAGGTCGTCTCACCGTGCCCTCGCGGGCCGAGGCCCGGGGAGGCAAGTGTCGCCCCGAGTAACGCATCTGCGGGAAGGGCTGGGGAGATATGGGCGGTGATGAGGCTGCAGCTTGCTCGAGGAGGCCAGGGTCGGAGCCGCGCCGGAGTCCCAGTGCCTGGCGGCGAGGTAAGGGGCTACAACCTAGGATCTTTATCTCTATATTCTGGAACTGTTATTGGCTTCTTCCGCGGTGGAATGCAAGAGGCAAGGGTGAGTCGCTTGTACCAAAGTAGGAGCATGTTCTATTTCGAAGCCCAATCCTGATGTTTAGGTTAATGTATTGATCAAACTAGGCTGATCCAGCTACTTACTTAGGGAAAAGAAGTGTATTAATACCCACATCCTGCATACTTTCATCTAAGATTTAGGCGGATTATGCTGAGGTGTTAAAGTTATACCAATGAAGCCATTAATCCATGATCAGTGATCTGTATGTGTGACAATCACCAATATACGTACTTATATACCAGACTCACTGGCTGTGTGAATGTCCACCGTTAAGCTAGGCCTCAAGTGCTAATAGGACTTGGAACGGCGCAACCCAATGCATTGGGTTCAAATTAACATAGTACTTTTTTTAACCATGGACTAGCTGCATAATTGACAACCTAATCCTGAGGGGCCAATTAGGCGTGTGGACTAGGTTTTCACGGGAACTCTGCATTCCCCTGGTTGTGCATACATGTCGATGTCAGTCAGGTGAGAGGGTTTTTAATGCTTGATTTGGATCAAATTTAAGGAACAAATGTGAATATCAGCTAGTTAATCAGCATCTTGGTCTGTTAATCGCTACTCGGTGGGTCACCGAATAGCCGATTAACTCATTTATCGGCCGATTAACTGGAAAATTCGCCTATTCCCTACTCGATATGGTGATATCCTGAACATTGGTTACCATATTCAGTTGGTGTAAATCTCTAAAGTGGAATTGGATTTGAACCCACAGTTGGGATATCAAGAATTTCTCCTGCGGTGATTTTTGTTAACCTAAATAAGTAAATAGCGATTACTCTGAGCTATTTTACATGATTCTCCAAACTATATATATTACACATTGTCTTGATATGTCAACTTACATTTAAATATTATGAGAAGCGTCATCTTGGAGTGTGACAAGAAGCTTTCATTTCAGCCTCCATGCTCAACTGTGTACTTCCTTCTGAATAGTGCAGGCTGGAAGTCGAGCTTGCCTCACGTAGAAGGTGCCCTTGTTCATTATATTTCTGTGCAGGTTCATCTGTTCTTCTCCTAGTTTGCTCCTTGTCATTGGTGAATGACCTTCTTAGCCCCTCTAAAACTGATGCAACCTCCTTCATGATGGGTCGTTCTTGTCCATTCATATTTAAGCATCTCACAGAGAGCTGCGCAACTGCATAGAGCTGCTCTTCACCTGCTTCTGCCAAAATGTCTGGCTCTATCTCCTTAAGTAGGCGCCCTTCATTAACGATAATCACAATATGCATGGCTAAGTTGCATGATTCCTCTGGCCTGCCTACAGAAATAGGCTTCTGCCTTGTCAATAGTTCTGCAAGAACTACTCCAAAACTGTATACATCACTCTTCTCTGTGAGCTGGCTGCTTTGGAAATATTCAGGATCGAGGTATCCTATAGTACCTTGAATAAGGGTGGTTACATGAGTTTGATCAAATGGAACTGATCTTGATGCACCAAAGTCTGATATTTTAGCCACAAAGTTCTCGTCCAACAGTATGTTACTTGTTTTGATATCCCTGTGAATAATGGGTATAGAAGATGTGGAATGCAAATAGGCAAGTGCTTCTGCTGTTTCTGCAGCTATCCTTAAGGTATCCTCCCATGTTAAGGAGCGAGGTGCACTTCTGTTGTGGATGAGCTGAAAGAGTGTTCCATTGGGTACGAACTCATACACCAACAAGGGAACTTCTGTCTCTAGCCAACATCCCAAAAGCTTGACAACATTCGGGTGATCGGTCTGTGATAAGATGGTAATCTCATTGACAAATTGCTCCACCTGGCTCTCATCAAACAACCTAGACTTCTTTACAGCAACCACAGTCTCATCTGGAAGAACACCCTTATACACTGTGCCATATGCACCTCGGCCAAGGATTTGAGTCTCATTATAGTTCTTAGTTGCAGCCTTGAGCTCTTCCTCACTGAATATCTTTGCTGACGAGTCCTTACCTTGAGATGTGATTGCCGTAAATCTCTGCTGCAACAGCAAGCCTCCATTCTTACGGAATAACTCAGCCCTCTTTCTTCTCAACTGTCTTCTCTTCATGACCCAGTAGTAGCAGAGAGCTGCGCTAGATATTGTAACCACAAGTGCAAGACCAACACCTGCGAATATTGGATGAAAAAGTAAGTCTTCGTTCTTCATGTAACACATGTGGAACTAACATTGTACTCGTCCCAAAATTCTTGTCTTAGATTAGTCTAGATACGGATGTATCCAATACTACAACGTGACTTGTTACATCCGTATTTA
>LR880967.1:847241048-847253231 GCA_904067115.1 Aegilops sharonensis
CCCCCTCCCCCCCGCGCGCGCTTGCAGTATTGACATAATCTTTAGGACAAGCGTAAGCTGTCAAATCTGCTTAACACTAGCCATCAGGAAAGATGTGTTTGATCCAGGTAACCTTCTCTTATATAGTCATAAATCATGGACACTCTAAACTTGCAAAATATTTTATGCCTGTAGTTCATTGGCCATTCGTATGAGCCATCATAAGAGCTGTATAGAGACACAGATTTTTGGAGCTAGAAAAGGGCGTGTTTACAAGTTTTTTTTAAAGAAAACCTCAAAACATCTAGATGCGTGAACACTATGCACATGTGAATTTGGTGAAATTATCATTTTGTGGTCTGCAGTAAAAAGGTAAGGACGAGGTGCTAAAAACAATTCTGCATACACCAAGCTTGTCCCTTTAGAGCTTTAAATTGCAAAATTGATCACAAAATTTGGAGATACAGCTAGTGTTTGTGTATATGCTTGTGTGAGCAACCCCAACCCAAAGATATTAGGTACTGAGCTCTGTTACGAATTTTCGTACATATAAACACTAATACATCAGCTTTATCTGAATTGCCTCAATAGAATAAGAATGAAGCGAAAGCAAAAGATAATAATCAAAATTGGTAATGCCAGGTGTGTTGAGTAAGTTACCCAGAGCATTTTCTATGGAAAAGTGCTTTCGACACCCACTTCCCCTTTTCCAGCCATTGCCACTCATGCCGGGGGGACATTCACACTCAACTACCTCTTGCTCATAACTGCAGTGTGCTGAGGATGTGCAGGGGTTCTTTTCAGGATGATCACACACGTTCAAACCTAATAGATAGCCATAAATCATTAATGGCACTAATAATTTAGTCCTCTTGTGTCACTGGTTAGCAAATACAATTTTGTTATCATACCTTGTGATTGTTGCGTAGGGGAACCTGCATTGGAAGAGAATGGTCAATATTAGATCTTCTGATGGTACTAACTGTGACCAGGACATATCTTACACTTGTTTATTTTAAAAATTAAACTCCTAACGTTTTTAGGAGTATTATATGGCTACATCAGTGCCTGAGAACCTGAAGTATTTCTACCATAAAATGACATATATTTGTACAGTTTGGAGACCAAGATGGAATCATGGAAGTGCGTGCTTAAGAAAAATTAAAAAGTAAAAGTAAAATGGATATGATGGGTACAGGAGTTTCCCCTTGTGACTGCGCATCCTAAAATAACATGTAAAGGCTAGGTAGTACTCTATCAGTTCTCTTTTACATGTCCTTTTAGGATGCATGCAATCAACTTTATAGAAATTGTACGACAAAGCTAATATATATGGAAGTATTTGGATGTTCATGCCGAATATTAAAAGTAGATCTGTCGTCAGAAATACTTTAATTTCATTACTTTGTTTTCTTTTAAAATTATTCCGATTAACATGTAATTGTTAAAGACAATGGTCGAACGTATACATTGGAGACCGCATCCATGTTCAGAACATGTAAAAAGGAACAGAGATTGTGCATAAAAGTAGCTTAGTTGTAGCTTTTGATATTGTGTGAAATGTTAAGTCATTCAGGCAGTGTACGTTTACTTACCTTTTTCTTTTAAAATAATTCTGATTAAATGTAATTGTTAAAGACAATGGTCAAAGGTATACATTGGAGACCGCATCCATGTTCACAACATGTAAAAAGGAACAGAGGTTGTGCATAAAAGTGGCTTAGTTGTAGCTTTTAATGTTGTGCGAAATGTTAATTACATTGAGGCAATATAAGTTTTGGTTGATTTTTTCTAAATAAGAAGTGTTAGATATTACCAGATGGACCGAGTGGCTCAGTGCAGTTTGTCCCTGTCTTGTAACCGTCACCGGTCCATTTATGGGGACACGAGCAAGTAAAACCTCCGTCGGTGTTGTGGCAGAAGTCCTGAAAGGTGCAATTGTTGCTGTTGGGAGTCCGGCATTCATCGATATCTAAACCAACAGTGCAACACTTCATTTCAGAAATCAGAGAGGCATATTTCTATTCATAAAAGCAGGCTGAGTAATAGAATTTCTTATACTGCTGAACCTGATTGTCCTGTTCGGTAGTTTACCCAGTGGTTTATAATTTTATATACAGTTAGTTCTATTTATGCAAGTGATGAAACCGATTTATACTCGTGCTGTCTCGGCCTTCAATATTTCTCTCCGGGACCATGTATTTTTTCTAGGCTTTTGCTGATGATTGCTGTTCCACAGGATAATTTCAGAAACGCCAGGATGTTGTAGAAACCAAAACCACTCAACTTTGTTTCTTGATTGTGTGGTAGCTTTCTTGCCTAGATTTCAATCTCTTCATCCGGTTGAGCTAATAAAGATATAGTAATGGAACCATGGTGGTTGCCTTTAAAAAAACATGTTTGTTAATCTACCTTGGCTAAATTACAAGACCTTAGGTGAATTTGTGTGCTTTCATGTGAAATTGCAGGTGAAATTAAATTCAGTATTATAGGCCATGGATATCTCTCAGATGGTGAAGAAATACTTACCTACACATCCATCGGCAGCGTATGGATTCCCGTCATACCCTGCGCGGCACTTGCAGAGATGGCCCGCTCCACTGGGCGCGTCAATACACCTGCTCATATTGTTGCAGTACTGTGGCGCCAAGTTGTGGATCGAGGCCTGGTGGCATGTGCCGCGTCCAACTGCCCAATCCAAGATCATCCTGTGGGTACCAGCCGGCAACAACATGTCTTTCAGCGGCCTCTGGACACCGCCTCTGGCACCCCTGAAGACTTCATCGCCTGGGGCGAGGAAGAAGGCAGCCCTACAAGTGCCGTTCTCTTCGCCCATGTCTTGCTCTTCCCTCTTGTCGAACATCAAGATGAGCTCTCGAGCGGCGTCGATCGGCATGGAGGCGTTGCAGCATGCTACCCCATGAAGGCAATCGACGGTGCCGGAGCTTTCGTCGCAGTAGGGGGAGCAGCTGGTAGTTTCCCTATGTTGTGAGGGGTTGTCACTGGCCGACGAGTTGCTGAACTTAGCAACTAGGCTGTAGTTGCATCCAGTGGCCACCAGCTTATTGCGATTGGAGAAGGAGAAGGGCGTCTGCTCCAAGCTGATATTGCCGATTCCGGTGGCCTTCATCTGCTTACCTTTGTTGTCGTAGCAGACTTGGTGGATGGGCCCGGCTGAGACGACGACGGAGCCTTCTTCCACCGACACATAGTCGATTTTATAGCTATGCTTGTCGATCTGCAACATGGCCTCCTTGTTTCGGCCGCACGTTACCTCGAAGCCTGGTTGCAGGGCTTTGCCTTTGACGCCAAATGGATACTGGATGCTGTCGCATGTTATGCTCCGAGCCACCCTAGACGGTGGTGACGATGGCGGCACCGCTATCTGTGAGAGTGCGCCATGGGGCAACACTGACAAGAGGAAGAGGAAGAGCATGAGCGGGCGGAGCCGCCATGCGGACATGGATGATCTGCTCTCCCTTCGGCAGTGGCACGGCGTGTGGCCTGTTCCTCTCGTTTGTGCACGGTGTGGTGGCTATGCTTTGTTTGAACATCGACCTTTCTTTCTAGCTTCCCGGTATCCTGGCCTCACGTCGCCTAGGTGGTTTTGTGCAAAAAGCCCTCAGGTTTATGTGTCTCTTCTTTATCTAGATCAAAGATATTTCTTCCTTCCTGGTGCATGTATGTATATAAACCTGAGGTTCAGTCCTCGCAAACCTCTTTCTTCACGAAGACCTTGATGAATTGAAACTAAAGCAGAAATGCAAGTTTTTACTACTAGTTTCATAACTCACCCCTCACGTTCCCTGCTTTACAATAGTTTCGATCTGCGCGTGCCGTTATGCAATTTCACAGCCTCTGAAGAGATGTCATTTCTCTTCAATCATTGTCGCTCGGAAGGAAATGGCCACAGCTGTAAATAGTGGATCACAGGCACGGCGAAGACCGGCCTTGCTGGTGTCATGAGTCAATGCATAAAGTTGAGATCAACGTCCGTTTTCACAAAGGCCTAGCATACATTAGAATCTCTAGCAGACTCCGTATATCAGCGGTCCTTATCCGCTCTAGCAGACCCCGTATATCGGCAATCCTTATATCGCGGATAAAGGGCCGAGAAATCAGAGATTTGAGGTGCGAAATCGGCTGTGGCCTAACAGAGTCCTCAATTGAAACCGTAAATTTGGAAAAAAAGCATTCCTGAGCGAAATGAAGAACACAATACTACATACATAGTTTGATCATCGCTACATTTCGAAGATATTTTACATTGCGATGCCGCCCTACCCTAAACTAGCCAAAAACGGAGGTCACTGGAGCTCTCTGGGTGCGGCGGCGGCGGTGCTCACTCATCGTCATCGGAGACAAGATCGATGTACATCTTGTCTTGCTCCTCGGCTTCGCGGCGCCATCCCGCCTGCTTGGCGTCGAACTCGCGCGCGGTGGCGAGTGCCTGCTCGTAGAGGAGAGCACTGATCTCCTCATCCCGCCGGCGATGTGTGTCCTCCTCCTGCTCGCGCGTAGTGCACTCGGCGAGCGCTGCTTCGAAGGTGTCCGCGTCGGGCCCGAGCTCGATGCGGAGATAGAGGCGGAGGAGGCCGGAGCTGCAGCTGCCGCCCATGCTGCCGGAGCTGGGCACGAAGATCATCGTGATCTCCGACGAGGAATAGTTAGGATCGATGTAGTATGTAGGTTCTATATTATTTTGCATGTCTTTATATGGATATAAGAATCGGATATGAGATGTCCGGATGCAACAAATGAAATTTAAGGTGTGCCCGGTCACTGCCCGTGGACGCGGCGCGCCCGCGGATGTTTAAGGGGCCGAATTTGCCATATGTGGCTGTAGATGCTCTCAATGTCCCAATTATTATTACTTGAAAGGAAATGGCAACAACTGTAAATACTGCATCACAGCCACGGCGAAGACCGGCCTTGTTCGTGGGGTCAATGCATAAGGTCGAAATGGACGTCAAGACCATTCGTTGCGACAACTGAGAAGATATGGCACCCGTAATAAGATGTCATTGTTCGGGTCCACCACGGTTGGCTCGTTGCTTACACTATAGAATTTCTCTTACAAAAGCACTATATTATACTCCCTCCGTTTCTAAATATGTCTTTCTAGAGGTTTCAAATGACGACTACATACAGAGCAAAATGAGTGAATCTACACTTTAAATATTGTCTATATACATCCGTATATACTGACCATTTAAAATCTTTAAAAAGACAAATATTTAGAAACGGAGAGAGCCTTGCTTTTGGTGGCACTCTCGGCCTTTTCCGTCATCATCATCGGCGCCTTCCTTTGCCACAACATGTGGAAAATGGCTTGACCTTAGCTTTGCACGATGCTCTTGAACGACGCATACACATCTACGTGCACACGCCCCGGCGGCACATCACATGTAACCACACGCAACTTTGCTATACTTTTACGGTGGTTCAGAGTTCAGACGATTCTTAGAGCAACTCTAGCAGACCCCGCATCTCGCTGGCCCGTAAAACGCGTTTGTAGTTCACGTAAAATGGCCTTTGCGGGCCGGCGCGGACGGCCACAGATGCAGACCATTTAAACGGACCTGCATAAAAGTATATTTGCGGAATATGTTATTTTACGGGTCGGCTTTGCGGGGTCTGCTCTTTGCGCCGCTGCATCCCGCATCTTATCGGCCCACAAATATCAAATCCAACATATCACAACTAAATTATTCAAATCAAACATAATACAATAATCATCCATATTACAAATAAGTATTCAAATCACCATAGCAAACTTAAATAATGCAATACAAAACTTGTCATGAATACAAATACAAATGAATACAAAAATCAGTCACTGTCCAGCCCTTTGCCAATGGTACTCAATGAGATCCCCCTGAAGTTGAAAATGTGTGTTTGCATTTTCAATCTCCTTGTATGTCTGAAGAAAAGCTCTAATGCAGTTAGGGTCTCTAGCTGGTTTGACACGGCTACCCACATTGTCGTAGAAGAATTCCAAGTTCATTCCTCTTTCATCTTCAAAAATCATATTGTGCAGGATAACACAGCAGGTCATGATATTTTTCAAGGTTTTCTTATCCCAAAAACGAGCAGGACCGCGGACAACGGCAAACCTAGATTGCAAAACACCGAATGCTCTTTCAATGTCTTTTCGGGCTGCCTCTTGCACCCTTGCAAATTCACATTGTTTTTTAGTTTTGGGTTCTTTGATGCTTTTCACAAATGTGCACCAAGGAGGGTATATACCATCTGAAAGATAGTACCCCTTTGTGTATTCATGCCCATTAATAGTGTAGTTGCAAGCAGGAGCATCACCACTAGCAAGCCTAGCAAACAAATGAGACCGTTGCAACACATTGATATCATTGAGAGTGCCCAACATACAAAAAAAGCAATGCCAAATTCATAAATCCTCGGATGCTACGGCCTCTAGCACAATTGTTGCATCACGAGACTTGTTACAATACATTCCTTGCCATGCCTTGGGGTAATTTTTCCAAGTCCAATGCATACAATCAATGCTACCTAGCATGCCAGGCCAACCTCTCCTCTCATTAGATGCCATCAATTTTTTTGTGTCATCTTCGTTGGGTGCCCAGAGATACTCAGGACCAAAGACACGGATGATCACCTTTGCAAATCTATGCACAGACTCAATTGTAGTATCTTCACCAATGCAAAGGTACTCATCGGCATAGTCAGACGGAACACCATACACAATCACCCGCATTGCCGCGGAGATTTTTTGATATGCACTAAATCCCCTTAAGCCCGCAGCATTTCTTCTTTGAGTAAAATACCGGCAATTTGCCTCGCAAGCTTGAACAAGTTTGACAAAGAGGGATCGGCGCATTCGGTACCTTTTCCGGAAGAGGTGCGGTGGATATGTAGGATTCTCCGCGAAGTAGTCTTGCATCAACATCTCGTTCCCAAGATGACGATTCCGAGGAATGCAAAGACACCCCACGGTTGATCCTCGCCTCCTCTTCCGGTTCTCGTCTTCGTGCTCCTTCACGGCAAGTGCCATGACCAATATCTGCTGCCGAAAGTTCGCAAGCATGGTCTCAACATCTGAGTCGTCCGAATCGGAGATCAAGAACTTCTCGCACGGGGTCAACTCCATCTAGATGCGTACCGGCGCGTCAATCAACTATACCGCTCGCAAAAATCACAAAAAATACGCACTAACCGGTGGCGGACGCGGCGGGTGATCCCAGGCAGCGACGAGGAGGCGGGCTCGACGGTGGTCGATCCCCGGCGGGGGCAGCGACGAGGGCGGCTCTTCTCGCCGGATCGGGGAGGGGGGGGGGGGGCGGTGCAGCAGCTCGGCGCGGGAGGGTGTGGGGCGGCCCCGTGGAGGGATTCCGCCCGCAGATTTGGCCGGAATCGGCAGCTGCGGGCGGGCGGAAGCAAGGGCGGTCGGTGGCGGAAGGAGGGGGGAAAGGCGCGCGGGCTGAAATGTCCCTCCCGCCAAGTGCTTCTTTGTGATGCAGAGCACCGCAGCCGTGAGGGGGAAACCTGCGTATTCCCGGGTTGGCGGCGGGATTTTGCCGCGCTCCCCAAAATTTTTTGCGGGCAGGAGCGGGATGGGGGTGTGATCGGACATGTTTTTCCGTCGCGGCCCGCATTTTAACGGTTACTTTGCAGGCGTGGTCTGTAAAGGCTCTTGAGTCTGTTAAGAGCAACTCTAGCAGACCCCGCATCTCATCAGTGGCCACCTCTCAGGCGTGGTCGGCACTACCTCCATGGGCAGCACGACCTCCTTGCCCTTCTCCATGGGCGGCACCACCTCCTTGCCCTTGTTGTTCGTGTCGATCTGCATTATGAAGAGAGCGCATTATGAAGAGCACAAAATTCCGAGGTTGATCGCCATTAAAACCAATCATCCATAACCCCTTTACTTACCCATCCTCACTGTCACTACTTAGCCACCATCTCACTCAGTCATCTATTTACCTCTCACTCTTCCTCCTATCTACCACCATGAATTCCAGCAGCAACTCCAACCCCATCCCCGACCCCTTCCCTTGGGGCATTGGATGGAGGCCTTTCTTCCTCGGGTGCTCGCTTGGTGACCGCACCAAGTTCGAGAACACCATGGAAGTCTGCTCCAACTTCACCAGCATGGNGGGGCGGTGCAGCAGCTCGGCGCGGGAGGGTGTGGGGCGGCCCCGTGGAGGGATTCCGCCCGCAGATTTGGCCGGAATCGGCAGCTGCGGGCGGGCGGAAGCAAGGGCGGTCGGTGGCGGAAGGAGGGGGGAAAGGCGCGCGGGCTGAAATGTCCCTCCCGCCAAGTGCTTCTTTGTGATGCAGAGCACCGCAGCCGTGAGGGGGAAACCTGCGTATTCCCGGGTTGGCGGCGGGATTTTGCCGCGCTCCCCAAAATTTTTTGCGGGCAGGAGCGGGATGGGGGTGTGATCGGACATGTTTTTCCGTCGCGGCCCGCATTTTAACGGTTACTTTGCAGGCGTGGTCTGTAAAGGCTCTTGAGTCTGTTAAGAGCAACTCTAGCAGACCCCGCATCTCATCAGTGGCCACCTCTCAGGCGTGGTCGGCACTACCTCCATGGGCAGCACGACCTCCTTGCCCTTCTCCATGGGCGGCACCACCTCCTTGCCCTTGTTGTTCGTGTCGATCTGCATTATGAAGAGAGCGCATTATGAAGAGCACAAAATTCCGAGGTTGATCGCCATTAAAACCAATCATCCATAACCCCTTTACTTACCCATCCTCACTGTCACTACTTAGCCACCATCTCACTCAGTCATCTATTTACCTCTCACTCTTCCTCCTATCTACCACCATGAATTCCAGCAGCAACTCCAACCCCATCCCCGACCCCTTCCCTTGGGGCATTGGATGGAGGCCTTTCTTCCTCGGGTGCTCGCTTGGTGACCGCACCAAGTTCGAGAACACCATGGAAGTCTGCTCCAACTTCACCAGCATGGCAGACGTACAGAAAGAGTCGGACGCAGCGGTGAAGAAGGCGACGCCGGCGGATTTAAAGATGACGATTCCTAACCCGACGAAGGGCGCTATGTCAGTCAACATCCTTCGCGGGTCCATGAATCAGGCTGACTCCAGCGACGCTCGACAGAGATCAAGGTGGGCCAAGTATAGAGAGTACAGGCATCTTCATGACCATCGTGCCACAACGTACTTCACGACAAGGACTGTGATGGCGGTGGAGGAGGAACAATAAGCGGTGGCGATGGAGGTGGAAGAAGTTGCAGTGGAGATGGTTGTAAGAGCGTCGAAGCCAGGACATAGAAGCATGCCAATCAATCTGGACTCCGGTGAGGAAGAAGAGATGGTGATGCAACTCGAGGAGAAGAACAAGGGCACCTGCCGCTCCAAGCACCTCGAGGGTCGCCAAGGCTACGATCTAGGACTATTGTGTAAGATTTACCCCCAATACTGCCTCGCCCTTGTACTCAATCCCGATCCGCAACCTCAAACCTATCGGTACTACAAACTCATGATGATGTTATGACCACCCCTATGGCAATTTACACCGATTCCCCATTCCCCTAACGCGGATCAAACCTCAACGTGGATCGTATGCGAATGAGTACGTGAGGGGGTGAAAAAAGTGCTTACCACCATTGTCGTGTCAGAGGTGATGATACGGATGCCAGTGTAGGGGCCGGAGGTCGCCTTCCTGTTCGCCGATCTGCTGAACGATGTCGCCGCTGATGGGAATGCAATAATTTCAAAAGAATTCCTACGCACACGCAAGATCATGGTGATGCATAGCAACGAGCGGGAGAGTGTTGTCCACGTACCCTCGTAGACCGTAAGCGGATGCGTTATGACAATGCGGTTGATGTAGTCGTACGTCTTCACGATCCGACCGATCCTAGTACCGAAAGTACGGCACCTCCGCGATCTGCACACGTTCAGCTCGGTGACGTTCCACGAACTCTCGATCCAACTGAGTGTCGAGGGAGAGCTTCATCTGCACGACGGTGTGATGACTGTGATGATGAAGCTACCGGCGCAAGACTTCGCCTAAGCACTGCAACGATATGACCGAGGTGGATTATGGTGGAGGGGGGCACCGCACACGGCTAAGAGATCAATGATCAACTTGTGTGTCTATGGGGTTGTAACGCCTGGATAATCATGCTACAGTAATCCCCGTTAAACAAATGCCATGTCATCTATATTACTGTTGCTAATTAAGTGGTAGTTCAAAACATTGCAAATTCAAAAATAAATTAGTGACAAACACCCAAAGTTTTCAAAAGTCAAAACAAAAATGTTCGGGGGGTGCCAAATATTGCATAGGTAATTATGGTGAAGTAAACATATTTTTAGAAAATGCCTAATTACTTTTAAATGAAATAAAACAGAAAAGAAAATAAATAAAAAGAAAAATTGAAAATAAAACAAAAGGAAACGAACCCCCCCTCTCTTGGACCAGACGGCCCAGCTAACCCAGCCGACCGGCCCAGCCGGCCTGGCCGGCCTCCCCCTACCGCCTCCCTTCCCTGTTCCCCTGACCCGGGTCGGAACAGGGGCGCGTCCCCGCCGCACCCTCTCGTCAGCGACGAGGCGAGGATAAGGCCGCCACGCCCCGCCTCCTCGATCCCGCCTCCCACTCGCCCCCACTCTCGCCTCGGTTCCTGCGCCTCTCCCACTCCCCTCCAGATCCACCCTGCTCTCCTCCTCTCCCATCGCATTCGAGCGCCGCCATGGACCCACCGCCGTGAAACGCGCGGCCACAGCCACCACCTCACCTCGCCAGCGTGTCTGTCGTCTCCGCCATCGTCTTCCTCATCGACCGGTGGCCGTAGCTGGAGCTCGGAGGCGCTGCTGCGACGGTCCCCTTCTTCCACATCTCCGGTCGCCGCCGTTCTTCACCAACTCCGGTGGCGCCTTCTGCAGCTACTAAGCCACCAAAGGCCACCGTGCATGCCGCTAGGTGAGCTGCCTCCCTCCTCTGCCCTCTAGCTCCCCTAGCTCACGCCCTAGCTAGCTCGTCGTCATGCCTAAGCTCTGGTCGCCGCGGTGTACCTCGCCGCCGTGGCCACAACGCCGTCACGCTCGCCCGAACTCACCGTTGTACTCTTGGGGTTCCTACGAGCCCAACGCGCCTGCGCACGCTCCCTCTCGTGCCTCCTAACGCCGTCCCCGTTGAGTGCCCGAACGCGCTGCCGCCTGCGCTCGTCGTCGGCGTGCCTCCGGTGACCAAATGGTCACGAGCCAGCGCCCGTTGCGTTCGTCGCCTCGCGTACGACTCGCCTGGCCTCCCCTTTCATTCGCTAACATGATGCGTCGTCGTTTCCTCTCGCGCCCGACTCCGGCCGTCCGGCGATGAGCTCGCCGCGCTCGATTCCGGCCACCACTGCCCGCGTAACCACCACCAACCGTCGTGTCGTCGTCTTGCCGTTCTAACGCGCCCGGTCGCGCTCGATTTGGTGCCCCACGGGTGAAATCCGACGCTCGCCGGTGTTCGGCCGCTGCGCGCGAGCTCGCCGGAGCTACTCCGGTGGCTACGCTGAGCTGGCACCCCGGGGCCCCACCCTGGGTCACTGCATGTGGGCCTGGGGGCCCCAACTGGCCACGTTGACCGAAGTCAACTACGCTGACGTGGCAGCTACTGCCACTGACATGCGGGCCCCATGCCATAAAACGAATAAAAACAAATAGATAAACTGCTAATTAATTAAATTAATTAATTAAAACCTAATCTCTCACTGACTACTAGGCCCCACCTGCTAATTAACCCATTTAGTTAGTTTTAAAACTCTGTTAATGCCCCTGACAATGACATGTGGGTCCTACTAGACCCACCTGTCTGGTTTGACTGGTCAACTGACCAGTTGACCTGCTGACATCACTCTGATGTCATGCTTGCGTCATCAAACACTGTTCTGGATAATGTTGGCTTTAAATAAATAATTAAAATCAGAAAATGATTTAAATCTTTAGAAAATCATATCTTTTAATCTGTAACTCGGATGGAAATACTTTCTACATGAAAGTTGCTCAGAACGACGAGACGAATCCGGATACGCAGCCCGTTCGACCGCCACACATCCCTAACATATCGAACACGCAACTTTCCCCCTCCGGTTCATCTGTCCGGAAACGCAAAACACCGGGGATACTTTCCCGGATGTTTCCCCCCTTTGCCGGTATAACCTACTACCGCGATTGGGCACACCTAGCATCACGCTTTGTCATGTCATGCAT
>LR880967.1:847253969-847268441 GCA_904067115.1 Aegilops sharonensis
CCCCCCCTTGATCACCAGATATCGCCTATCCTTCTCTATACTGCTTGCATTAGAGTAGTGTAGCATGTTACTGCTTTCCGTTATTCCTATCCTGATGCATAGCTTGTCCTTGCTACTACTGTTGATACCTTTACCTGCAATCCTACATGCTTAGTATAGGGTGCTAGTTTTCCACCAGTGGCCCTACATTCTTGTCCGTCTGCCTTGCTATACTATCGGGCCGTGATCACTCGGGAGGTGATCACGTGTATATAGTTATATACTATTACATGATACCTGTGGTGATTAAAGACGGGTCGGCTCATAGGAGTACCCGCGAGTGGATCTTTGTGGTGGAGCGACAGGGCAGGTTGAGACCGCCTAGGGGAGAGGTGGGCCTGGCCCTGGTCGGTGTCCGCGGATACATCATTAACACGCTTAACGAGATCTTGGTATTTGATCGGAGTCTGGCCATTTGGTCTATATGCACTAACCAACTACGTGGGAAAGATATGGGCACTCGGCATCGTGGTATCAGCCGAAGCCTTCGTGACGTCAGCGACTGAGCGGCACGCGCCAGATTGGAACGTAAGCCTGCTCTTGTATTAAGGGGGCTAGTTCTGCTTTCGGCCGCCCTCGCAACATGCAGGTGTGCTAAGGGCGATGGGCCTAGACCCTGTGCGCTTAGGTTTAGACCGCGTGCTGACCTCTCTGTTGGCCTAGGTGGGGCTGCGACGTGTTGATCTTCCGCGGCCGGGCATGACCCAGAAAAGTGTGTCCGGCCAAATGGGATCAAGCGGTTGGGTTATGTGGTGCACCCCTGCAGGGAAGTTTATCTATTCGAATAGCCGTGATCTTCGGTAACAGGACAACTTGGAGTTGTACCTTGACCTTATGACAACTAGAACCGGATACTTAATAAAACACACCCTTCCAAGTGCCAGATATAACCCGGTGATCGCTCTCTAACAGGGCAACGAGGAGGGGATCGCCGGGTAGGATTATGCTATGCGATGCTACTTGGAGAACTTCAATCTACTCTCTTCTACATGCTGCAAGATGGAGGTGGCTTGAAGCGTAGTCTTCGACAGGATTAGCTATCCCCCTCTTATTCTGGCATTCTGCAGTTCAGTCCACTAATATGGCCCTTTACACATATATCCATGCATATGTAGTGTAGCTCCTTGCTTGCGAGTACTTTGGATGAGTACTCACGGTTGCTTTTCTCCCACTTTCCCCCCTTCCCTTCTACCTGGCTGTCGCAACCAGATGTCGGAGCCCAGGAGCCAGACGCCACCGTCGACGACGACTCCTACTACACCGGAGGTGCCTACTACTACATGCAGCCCGCGCACGATGACCAGGAGTAGTTTAGGAGGATCCCAGGCAGGAGGCCTGCGCTTCTTTCGATCTGTATCCTAGTTTGTGCTAGCCTTCTTAAGGCAAACTTGTTTACTTATGTCTGTACTCAGATATTGTTGCTTCCGCTGACTCGTCTATGATCGAGCACTTGTATTCGAGCCCTCGAGGCCCCTGGCTTGTATTATGATGCTTGTATGACTTATTTATGTTTCAGAGTTGTGTTGTGATATCTTCCCGTGAGTCCCTGATCTTGATCGTACACATTTGCGTGCATGATTAGTGTATGATTGAATCGGGGGCATCACAAGTTGGTATCAGAGTCGACTGCCTGTAGGGAATCCCCCTTCCACACTCCTTGGCCGAAGTCGAGTCTAGTCATTACAAAACTTTTACTAACATGGTTGTGTGTCTTACGGGCCCACGTCGCCATTGGGTGGTAGTAGGATCTTTTACTCCTCGACCTTTACTCTGGGACTCTGAACTCTCTTCTACTCGGGTTAAACGAATTTACTAACTAATACTAGGATCAGGGACAACATTCACCCCAAAGTTGGATAAAGCCATAACTATTCCTTAGAATAGTATTTTGAACAATTTCCACACTGTCATTTGACTCCTTTGAAACATCTTTGCTTTCAGATGGAACCCACGAGGCAGGTCGTGCGCCACACGACGGCCATTGGTGCCTCGGGATCACCTGCCGTGCTAGCTGAGATGATGACCTATCTGGGTTATCGCTGGCACCCTGAGTACACCGTCTTTGAGGAGTACCAGGACTTTAACCAGGAGCAGTACCGTGCCATCGTCCACCTCTACTCTCGGGAGTATGACTCCACTACTGTGTTGCACACCGCTCATGGTGTTGGAGTGACCATCGATATGGCAGTCCACGATGCTGCTTATGCTGCTCTGACACGTCTTCGTGGGGAGTATCGGGAGTTGGACACCTCCCCCTTCAGGCACATTGCTATCGCATCCGATGTTGGTGCGGAGGGTTACTACACTACTGCCTACTCCACTGTCACCCGAGAGCCCTTCTACCATCAGAACCTTGTTCTGCATGTTGATGGGCTGGATCGAGCTAACGGAGCTCTTCGCCACGAGTTGTACACCACCCGTCAGCACCTTTACCGTGCTCTGACGCTGTTGCACCCCTTTGTCGGATCTAGAGAGCTGCCGCATTCTGCGATCTACCCAGCCAGGACCGTGATGCCCCAGGGTGTCGGTTGGCCAGATGTGGGAGGCTACTCTCCCCCACTTGGTCCTCTTCTGCCACTTGAGCGTCGGGTTCTGCACCAGAGTATCCGCGGACCCCAGGTTGCTGACATGGAGTTCCCGATGCCACACTGCCAGCTTTCAGGCTACAGCTACCTCCGCAGTACCGCGTGGGACTGATGTAGGCTTGCTTGTTAGTGTTAGATGCATTCGCCGCAAGCCTGCGTGCCGCCTATGATGTTTTTAGTCTATGTGCTAAACTCTGTGTACCGAACTCTATGCATGATCCCTTTTGTAAGATATGCCGACTACTATGTAGTATCTATCATGCTGCTTTCATTATGCATGTTTCAACATGAATGATTCTTGTCTTTGCAAATTTCTCAATGCTGAACAACCCCTGTTATATATTAGCAGGATGGTTAGACCAGGTGGTCGTGGTAGTGGTGGCAACGCCCCACCACCGCTTGAGTACATGGCTGGTATGATCCAACAGCTTGAGATGAATCGCCAGTTCATGGAGAATATGATGGCTCAGTTTCCTTGCCCCAATATGAACCAGCAGCCAGCCCCAGTAACTCTGCAGGATTTCATGCGCCTCAACCCAACTGTGTACCGTAGCTCAACCCAGCCTCTGGAGGCTGATGACTGGCTCCGTGACATCACCTATGAGATGGAGTCTGCTGATGTAGCCCCTGCCAGCTATGTCACCTTTGCTTCCTTCTTTCTGAAGGGACCCGCAGCTCAATGGTGGGACAGCCACAGGCGTACTCTGCCAGCTGGAACAATCATCACCTGGCTAGACTTCCAAGCTGCTTTCCGTGCCCGCTTCCTTCCTCAGGGAGTCATGGGCCGGAAGAAGCGTGAGTTCCACAACCTCACCCAAGGCAACAAAACTGTTGAAGCTTATCAGCGAGAGTTTCTGGACTTGTCCCGCTATGCTGAAGAGGACATTGCAATCGTGATCTGGATCTTTAATTGTTGGAAACTTGTCAAGTTCTTCTGCCAAGGCTTGATTAATGAACCTACAAAATCCCTCGAATTGGATCTGACTAAATCCGGGTATTGTGGACATTCCCTCGTTTCCATTCCGGAGCATCTTAATCTGATGCCCGTAGACAGGAGAAGTTTCGTGACGGCCTTCAAGCTGACATCAAGCTTGCACTGCTAGTGCATGACTTTACTGATTTCGCCACCTTGGTGAACAAGGCCATCAATGTCGAAACTGGTCTGCAGGAATACAAGAGCTCTCACAGGCGCAACCGTGACACGGGCTCATCTTCAGGCCCGCCCTCACAGAAGCGTAAGATATGGATTCCCAACAGCATGTACCAACCAACTGCACCTGCCCCAAGGCAGACCTATGCTGCACCTCGTCTGCCTACTCCTCCAACTAGGCAGCCAAGGCTTCCAGCTCCACCACCCCAAGCTCCTGTTCCCACTCCCAATAATGGTCTGTGCTACAAGTGTGGTCAACCAGGTCACCGTGCTAGGGATTGCAATCAGAATCAGAATCAACTGGCCCTTCCTGCAACTGGCCTGGAAGCAACCAGCCCCGCAACAACAATGCCAAGCCTTATGGTCGAGTTCATGCCAACCACGTTGATCTGAACGAAGCTCAAGACCAGCCTGCTACTATGATGGGTACACTCCTCGTAAATTCAGTACCAGCATCCGTTTTATTTGATACAGGTGCATCGCATTCATTCATGTCTGAAGATTTTGCATTCATGCATGGCATTAAAAGTGAAGACATGAACGCTTCGCTATTAGTGCACACCCCTGCGGGCCAATGTCGAACCTCCATGATTTGCAACGACGTCCCCGTTGAAATCGAAGGATTGGAATTCCTTGTCTCTCCCATCGTACTGAAGTCATGTAGCATTGATCTCATTCTGGGAATGAATTGGTTAAAGGCGCATACTGCTTCTATAGTTTGCGCCACTAAGACCGTCCATCTGCTACACCCTTCAGATGAAATAGTTACTTACCAAGCTCATCTGGTGCAAAATGCCGAGGCACGGCTTTATGCCTTGAATGCATTGAACGCTCAACCACTCGAGGGCATTGAAAACATTCCCGTCGTGCGTGAATTCCTCGACGTCTTTCCTGAAGAACTTCCAGGGATTCCCCCTAATAGAGCTGTCGAATTCATCATCGACTTGAAACCAGGCACCGTTCCTATCGCCAAACGGCCCTACAAGATGCCGCCTCATGAACTCCTTGAGCTTAAGGAGGAAATCGACAAGTCTCTTCGCAGTGGTTTCATTCACCCAAGTTGCTCTCCTTGGGGAGCACCTTCTCTCTTTGTCAAGAATAAATATGGGACAAACCGATTAGTCCAAGACTACCGTCCTATAAACCAAGCTACCATTCAGAACAAATACCCTCTTCCTCGGATCAATGATCTATATGATCAACTGGTTGGTTCGTCAGTGTTCTCTAAACTCGACTTGAGGTTGGGTTACCACCAGATCCGTGTTCGTGAAGAGGATATCCCAAAGACCGCCTTTGTGACTCGATATGGTTCATATGAGTACACCATCATGTCATTCGGATTGACCAATGCTCCAGCCACCTTCTCTCGTCTGTTGAACTATATATTCATGGATTACCTCGACAAGTTCGTCGTGGTTTATCTGGATGATATCCTGGTATTTTCCAAGAACGAAGAAGAGCATGCTGAACATCTTCGTCTTGTGCTTGGAAAAGCTACGAGAGCATCAACTATATGCCAAGTTCTCCAAATGTGAATTCTGGCTACCCAAAGTAACCTATCTTGGGCATGTCATCTCTAAGGATGGTATTGCCGTCAACCCTGAACGAGTCTAGGCTATTCTTGATTGGACTCCTCCCAAGAATGTTAAGCAAGTCAGAAGTTTTCTCGGTCTCGCCAGCTATTGCCGTTGATTCGGCGAGAACTTCTCCAAGATCGCCAGGCCTCTGACTAACCTGTTGCATAAGGGCGTCAAGTTCCAATGGACAGACAAATGTCAGGAAAGTTTCCAGGCACTCAAAGACAAGGTGACTTCTGCTCCAGTACTTGCTCCACCTGATACTAAGAAGGACTTCGTCATTTACTGCGACGCTTCCCGTCAAGGATTAGGCTGTGTCCTAATGCAAGACCGCAAAGTGATTGCTTATGCCTCTCCGCCAATTGCACCCTCACGAAGAGAACTACCCAGTTCACAACCTCGAACTTGCTGCTGTCATTCATGCACTGAAGCAGTGGTGACATTACCTTCTCGGTAATCGTTGCGAGATCTTCACCGACCACCAAAGTCTGAAGTATCTGTTTACTCAGCCAGACCTGAACCTCCGTCAGCAGAGATGGATGGCGATTGTTGCAGACTTTGACTTGGGTATTTCCTATACACCAGGCAAGGCTAATGTTATGGCTGATGCCTTGAGCCGCAAGTCTTACTGCAACCATCTCCAGGTTCATAAAGTTCAGCCCTCGCTTGTTGAAGAATTCAGAAAGCTGAACCTCCATATTGTTCCTCCGGGTGCACTCGCTCCCCCTCCTAAGGAGTTTCGCAAGATGAACCTCCATGTTGTTCCCAGAGGTTCTCTCAACACCCTGGTTGCGAAACCAGATCTTGTGGACACCATCAAATGGATACAGAAATTTGATGATGAAGTGGAGAGGATTAAACGCTATCTCGCAGAAGGAAAACCCTCATTCTTCACTGTTGCTGATGATGGCACTTTATTCTTCAAAGGTCGCCTAGTGGTTCCGAGTAAGAGGGAAAAACTGGATATGACTCGGAAAGTTATGGAAGAAGCTCATGTTACGCCTCTATGTATCCATCCTGGTAGTACAAAGATGTACCAAGACATCCGTCAGAGATTCTGGTGGTCTAATATGAAGCAAGACATTGCTTGTTATGTTGCTGAGTGTGACGTTTGCCGTCGTATCAAAGCAGAACATCAAAGGCCTGCTGGAACTCTGCATCCTATCTCTATTCCTGAATGGAAATGGGACCATGTCGAGATGGACTTCGTCACTGGATTTCCCAAATCGCAGAAAGGTAATGCTGCAATTCTTGTCGTCATTGACCGGCTTTCTAAAGTTGCACATTTTCTGCCAGTCAAAGAAACGATCACTGCTAGTCAACTTGCAACTCTCTACATGTCTAGAATTGTTTCACTTCACGGTATTCCACTGGTTATCAGTTCGGACCGTGGCAGCTTATTCACTTCAAGATTCTGGGCAAGTTTCCAAGAAGCTATGGGAACTCATCTGTCATCCAGTACTGCGTTTCATCCTCAGTCGCAAGGGCAAGTTGAACGTGTCAACCAAGTTCTCGAAGACATGCTTCGAGCTTGTGTTATTTCCTTCGGCAAGAAATGGGAGGAATCTCTCCCATATGCTGAGTTCTCTTATAATAATAGCTATCAAGCTAGTCTGAAGATGGCCCCCTTCGAAGTGTTATATGGACGAAAGTGCCGAACCCCTCTGAACTGGTCAGAAACTGGGGAACGTCCACTCTTTGGTCCGGATATTATCCAAGATGCCGAAGAAGTCCGCATTATTCGCGAGAATCTCAAGACTGCTCAGTCACGTCAAAAGAGTAATTATGACCGTCATCATAAAGACATGGTCTATCAACCTGGCGAAAAGGCTTATCTTTGATTTACACCAATGAAGGGTGCTCACCGCTTCGGGATCAAGGGCAAACTATCTCCTCGCTATATTGGCCCATTCACTATTCTCGAAAGGCGTGGAAAAGTGGCATATCAACTGGAGCTTCCGCCGAACCTTTCTCAGGTTCATGATGTGTTCCTTGTGTCACGACTCCGTCGCTGCTTCAAGGACCCAATCCGAGCAGTGGATCATGAAGTGCTCGAATTGCAACAGGACCTCTCCTATAAAGAGCATCCGGTCCGCATTCTCGACCAAGCTGAACGCCGCACACGCCAGAAGGCGATCAAGTTCCTCAAAGTCCAGTGGTCGCACCATTCTGAAGATGAAGCCACTTGGGAACGCGAGGATCGCCTGCGTGATGAATACCCCGCACTGTTTCCTTCTACCTCCTAAATCTCGGGGCGAGATTTCTTTTAGTGGAGGAGATTTGTAACGCCCGGATAATCATGCTACAGTAATCCTCGTTAAACAAATGCCATGTCATCTATATTACTGTTGCTAATTAAGTGGTAGTTCAAAAACATTGCAAATTCAAAAATGAATTAGTGATAAAAACCCAAAGTTTTCAAAAGTCAAAACAAAAATGTTCGGGGGGTGCCAAATATTGCATAGGTAATTATGGTGAAGTAAACATATTTATAGAAAATGCCTAATTACTTTAAAATGAAATAAAACAGGAAAGAAAATAAATAAAAAGAAAAAGTGAAAATAAAACAAAAGGAAACGAACCCCCCCTCTCTTGGACCAGATGGCCCAGCTAACCCAGCCGACCGGCCCAGCCGGCCCGGCCCGCCTCTCCCTGCCGCCTCCCTTCCCTGTTCCCCCGACCCGGGTCGGAACAGGGGCGCGTCCCCGCCGCACCCTCTCGTCGGCGACAAGGCGAGGATAAGGCCGCCACGCCCCGCCTCCTCGATCCCGCCTCCCAATCGCCCCCACTCTCGCCTCGGTTCCCGCGCCTCTCCCACTCCCCTCCAGATCCATCCCGCTCTCCTCCTCTCCCATCGCATCCGAGCGCCGCCATGGACCTGCCGCCGTGAAACGCGCGGCCACAACCACCATCTTACCTCGCCAGCGTGTCCGTCGTCTCCGCCATCGTCTTCCTCATCGACCGGTGGCCACAGCTAGAGCTCGGAGGCGCTGCTGCGACGGTCCCATTCTTCCACATCTCCGGTCGCCGCCGTTCTTCACCAACTCCGGCGAGGCCTTCTGCAGCTACTAGGCCACCAAAGGCCACCATGCGTGCCGCTAGGTGAGCTGCCTCCCTCCTCTGCCCTCTAGCTCCCCTAGCTCACGCCCTAGCTAGCTCGTCGTCGTGCCCAGGCTCTGGTCGCCGTGGTGTACTCGCCGCCGTGGCCACAGCCGCCGTCACGCTCGCCCGAACTCACCGTTGTACTCCTGGGGTTCCTAGGAGCCCAACGCGCCTGCGCACGCTCCCTCTCGTGCCTCCTAACGCCGTCCATGTTGAGTGCCCGAACACGCTGCCGCCTGCGCTCGTCGCCGGCGTGCCTCCGGTGACCAAATGATCACGGGCCAGCGCCCGTTGCGTTCGCCGCCTCGCGTACGACTCGTCTGGCCTCTCCTTTCATTCGCTAACATGATGCGTCGTCGTTTCCTCTCGCGCCCGACTCCAGCCGTCTGCCGATGAGCTCGCCACGCTCGATTCCGGCCACCACTGCCCGCGTAACCACCACCAACCATCGTGTCGTCATCTTGCCGTTCTAACGCGCCCGACCGCGCTCGATTTGGTGCCCCATGGGCGAAATCCGATGCTCGCCGGTGTTCGGCCGCTGCGCGCGAGCTCGCCGGAGCTACTCCGGCGGCTCCGCTGAGCCGGCACCCCGGGGCCCTACCCTGGGTCACTGCCTGTGGGCCCCAACTGGCCATGTTGACCAAAAGTCAACTACGCTGACGTGGCAGCTACTGCCACTGACATGCGGGCCCCATGCCATAAAACGAATAAAAACAAATAGATAAACTGCTAATTAATTAAATTAATTAATTAAAACCTAATCTCTCACTGACTACTAGGCCCCACCTGCTAATTAACCCATTTAGTTAGTTTTAAAACTCTGTTAATGCCCCTGACAATGACATGTGGGTCCCACTGGACCCACCTGTCTGGTTTGACTGGTCAACCGACCAGTTGACCTGCTGACATCACTCTTATGTCATGCTTGCGTCATCAAACACTGTTCTGGATAATGTTGGCTTTAAATAAATAATTAAAATCAGAAAGTGATTTAAATCTTTAGAAAATCATATCTTTTAATCCGTAACTCGGATGAAAATACTTTCTACATGAAAGTTGATCAAAACGACGAGACGAATCTGTATACGCAGCCCGTTCGACCGCCACACATCCCTAACATATTGAATACACAACTTTCCCCCTCCGGTTCATCTGTCCGGAAACGCAAAACACCGGGGATACTTTCCCGGATGTTTACCCCCTTCGCCGGTATCACCTACTACCGCGATTGGGCACACCTAGCATCACGCTTTGTCATGTCATGCATCGTCATGCATTATATTTATTGTTTCTTCCCCCTCTTCTCCCGCTAGACACCGAGACCGACGCCGCTGCTACCTAGTACGACTACGGTGTTGACGACCCCTCCTTCTCGGCTGAGCTTCTCGGCAAGCCCCCCCTTGATCACCAGATATCGCCTATCCTTCTCTATACTGCTTGCATTAGAGTAGTGTAGCATGTTACTGCTTTCCGTTATTCCTATCCTGATGCATAGCTTGTCCTTGCTACTACTGTTGATACCTTTACCTGCAATCCTACATGCTTAGTATAGGGTGCTAGTTTTCCACCAGTGGCCCTACATTCTTCTCCGTCCGCCTTGCTATACTATCGGGCTGTGATCACTCGGGAGGTGATCACGGGTATATACTTATATACTATTACATGATACCTGTGGTGACTAAAGACGGGTCGACTCGTAGGAGTACCCGCGAGTGGATCTTTGTGGCGGAGCGACAGGGCAGGTTGAGACCGCCTAGGGGAGAGGTGGGCCTGGCCCTGGTCGGTGTCCGCGGATACATCATTAACACGCTTAACAAGATCTTGGTATTTGATCTGAGTCTGGCCATTTGGTCTATACGCACTAACCAAATACGTGGGAAAGATATGGGCACTCGGCGTCGTGGTATCAGCCGAAGCCTTCGTGACGTCAGCGACTAAGCGGCGCGCGCCAGATTGGAACGTAAGCCTGCTCTTGTATTAAGGGGGCTAGTTCTGCTTTCGGCCGCCCTCGCAATGTGCAGGTGTGCTAAGGGCGATGGGCCCAGACCCCTGTGCGCTTAGGTTTAGACCGGCGTGCTGACCTCTCTGTTGGCCTAGGTGGGGCTGCGACGTGTTGATCTTCCGCGGCCGGGCATGACCCAGAAAAGTGTGTCCGGCCAAATGGGATCAAGCGTGTTGGGTTATGTGGTGTACCCCTGCAGGGAAGTTTATCTATTCGAATAGCCGTGATCTTCGGTAACAGGACGACTTGGAGTTGTACCTTGACCTTATGACAACTAGAACCGGATACTTAATAAAACACACCCTTCCAAGTGCCAGATATAACCCGGTGATCGCTCTCTAACAGGGCAACGAGGAGGGGATCGTCGGGTAGGATTATGCTATGCGATGCTACTTGGAGAACTTCAATCTACTCTCTTCTACATGCTGCAAGATGGAGGTGGCTTGAAGCGTAGTCTTCGACAGGATTAGCTATCCCCCTCTTATTCTGGCATTCTGCAGTTCAGTCCACTGATATGTCCCTTTACACATATATCCATGCATATGTAGTGTTGCTCCTTGCTTGCGAGTACTTTGGATGAGTACTCACGGTTGCTTTTCTCCCCCATTTCCCCCTTCCCTTCTACGTGGTTGTCGCAACCAGATGTCGGAGCCCAGGAGCCAGACGCCACCGTCGACGACGACTCCTACTACACCGGAGGTGCCTACTACTACGTAAAGCCCGCGGACGACGACCAGGAGTAGTTTAGGAGGATCCCAGGCAGGAGGCCTGCGCTTCTTTCGATCTGCATCCCTGTTTGTGCTAGCCTTCTTAAGGCAAACTTGATTACTTATGTCTGTACTCAGATATTGTTGCTTCCGCTGACTCGTCTATGATCGAGCACTTGTATTCGAGCCCTCGAGGCCCCTGGCTTGTATTATGATGCTTGTATGACTTATTTATGTTTTAAAGTTGTGTTGTGATATCTTCCCGTGAGTCCCTGATCTTGATCGTACACATTTGCGTGCATGACTAGTGTATGATTGAATCGGGGGCGTCACAGGGGTGCCCCCTTCCCTCGTATATAAAGGAGTGGAGGAGGGGGCTGGCCGGCCTCAAGGGGTGCGCCCGAAGGGGGGGGAATCCTACTCCAACTAGGAGTAGGTTCCCCCCTTTCCTAGTCCAACTAGGAGGGGGGAGGCAGGGGAAGAGGGAGAGAAGGAAAGGGGGGCCGGCCCCCTTCCCAATTTGAATTGGGCCAAGGGGGGGGGCATGCCCCTCCTCTTGGCCTTCTCCTCTCTCTTCCAATAAAGCCCATGTAGGCCCATTAAGCCCCCAGGTGATTCCGGTAACCTCCCAGTACTCCGGAAAATGCCCAAACTCATCCGGAACCTTTCCGTTGTCCAAACATAGCCTTCCAATATATCGATCTTTATGTCTCGACCATTTCGAGACTCCTCGTCATGTCCGTGATCACATTCGGGACTCCAAACAACCTTAGGTACATCAAAACACATAAACTCATAATACCGATCGTCATCGAACGTTAAGCGTGCGGACCCTACGGGTTCGAGACCTATGTAGACATGACCGAGACTCATCTCCGGTCAATAACCAATAGCGGAACCTGGATTCTCTTATTGGCTCCCACATATTCAACAAAGATCTTTATCGGTCAAACCGCATAACAACATACGTTGTTCCCTTTGTCATCGGTATGTTACTTGCACGAGATTCGATCGTCGGTATCTCAATACCTAGTTCAATCTCGTTATCGACAAGTCTCTTTACTCGTTCCGTAATACATCATCCCGCAACTAACTCATTAGTCACATTGCTTGGAAGGCTTATAGTGATGTGCATTACCGAGAGGGCCTAGAGATACCTCTCCGACAATCGGAGTGACAAATCCTAATCTCGATCTATGCCAACTCAAAAAGTACCACCGAGACACCTGTAGAGTACTTTTATGATCACCCAGTTACGTTGTGACGTTTGGTAGCACACAAAGTGTTCCTCCGGTATTCGGGAGTTTCATAATCTCATAGTCATAGGAACATGTATAAGTTATGAAGATATCAATAGCAACAAACTAAATGATCATTGTGCTAAGCTAACGGATGGGTCATGTCAATCACATCATTCTCTAATGATGTGATCCCGTTCATCAAATGACAACTCATGTCAATGGCTAGGAAACTTAACCATCTTTGATCAACGAGCTAGTCAAGTAGAGGCATACTAGTGACACTCTGTTTGTCTATGTATTCACACATGTACTAAGTTTCCGGTTAATACAATTCTAGCATGAATAATAAACATTTATCATGAAATAAGGAAATAAATAATAAGCCTCTAGGGCATATTTCCTTCAGTCTCCCACTTGCACGAGAGTCAATAATCTAGTTCACATTGCCATGTGATTTAACACAAATCACCCATAGTTCACATCGTCATGTGACCAATACCCGAAGGGTTTACTAGAGTCAATAATCTAGTTCACATCGCTATGTGATTAACACCCATAGAGTACTAAGGTGTGATCATGTTTTGCTTGTGAGAGAAGTTTAGTCAACGGGTCTGCCACATTCAGAGTCGTATGTATTTTGAAAATATTCTATGCCTACAATGCTCTGCACGGAGCAACTCTAGCTTAATGCTCCCATTTTCAATATGTATCCAGATCGACACTCAGAGTCATCCAGTCGGTGTCAAAGCTTGCATCGATGTAACTCTTTATGACGAACTCTTTATCACCTCCATAACCGAGAAATATTTCCTTAGTCCTCTAAGGATAATTTTGACCAACGTCCAGTGATCTATCCTAGATCACTATTGTACTCCCTTTGCCAAACTCAGGGCAGGGTATACAATAGGTATGGTACATAGCATGACATACTTTATAGAACCTATGGCTGAGGCATAGGGAATGACTTTCATTCTCTTTCTATCTTCTGTCGTGGTCGGGCTTTGAGTCTTACTCAACTTCACACCTAGCAACACAGGCAAGAACTCCTTCTTTGACTGTTCCATTTTGAACTACTTCAAAATCTTATCAAGGTATGTACTCATTGAAAAAACTTATCAAGCGTCTTGATCTATCTCTATATATCTTGATGCTCAATATGTAAGTAGCTTCACCGAGGTCTTTCTTTGAAAAACTCCTTTCAAACACTCCTTTATGCTTTCTAGAAAATTCTACATCATTTCCGATCAACAATATGTCACACACATATACTTATCAGAAAGGTTGTAGTGCTCCCACTCACTTTCTTGTAAATACAGACTTCACCGCAAGTCTGTATAAAACTATATGCTTTAATCAACTTATCAAAGTGTATATTCCAACTCCGAGATGTTTGCACCAGTCCATAGATGGATCGCTGGAGCTTGCACATTTTTTTAGCACCTTTAGGATTGACAAAACCTTCTTGTTGCATCATATACAATTCTTCTTTAATAAATCCATTAAAGAATGCAGTTTTGTTATCCATTTGCCAGATTTCATAAAATGTGGCAATTGCTAACATGATTCGGACAGACTTAAGCATCGCTACGAGTGAGAAAATCTCATCGTAGTCAACACCTTGAACTTGTCGAAAACCTTTCGCGACAAGTCGATTTGTAGATAGTAACACTACCATCAGCGTTCGTCTTCCCCATGAAGATTCATTTATTCTCAATGGCTTGCTGATCATCGGGCAATTCCACCAAAGTCCATACTTTGTTTTCATACATGGATCCTATCTCAGATTTCATGGCCTCAAGCCAGTTCGCGGAATCTGGGCTCATCATCGTTTCCTCATAGTTCATAGGTTCGTCATGGTCTAGTAACATGACTTCCAGAACTGGTTTACCGTACCACTCTAGTGCTGTACGTACTCTGGTTGACCTATGAGGTTTGGTAGTAACTTGATCTGAAGTTTCATGATCATCATCATTAACTTCCTCACTAATTGGTGTAGGCATCAGTGGAACTGATTTATGTGATGAACTACTTTCCAATTCGGGAGAAGGTACAATTACCTCATCAAGTTC
>LR880967.1:847290675-847314413 GCA_904067115.1 Aegilops sharonensis
GGGGCTCCATGATCATCTTGTCACCGGCATGACACCATGATCTCCATCATCATGATCTCCATCATCGTGTCTCCATGAAGTTGCTCGCCAACTATTACCTCTACTACTATGGCTAACACGTTTAGCAATAAAGTAAAGTAATTTACATGGCGTTGAATCAATGACACGAAGGTCATACAATAATTAAGACAACTCCTATGGCTCCTGCCGGTTGTCAGACTCATCGACATGCAAGTCGTGATTCCTATTACAATAACATGATCTCATACATCACAATATTTCATTCATCATTCATCACAATTTCTGGCCATATCACATCACATGACAATTGCTGCAAAAACAAGTTAGACATCCTCTAATTGTTGTTGCATCTTTTATGTGGCTGCAATTGGGTTCTAGCAAGAACGTTTTCTTACCTACGAATAACCACAACGTGATTTGTCAACTTCTATTTACCCTTCATAAGGACCCTTTTCGTCGAATCCGCTCCAACTAAAGTGGGAGAGACAGACATCCGCTAGCCACCTTCTGCAACTAATGCATGTCAGTCGGTGGAACCTGTCTCACGTAAGCGTACATGTAAGGTCGGTCCGGGCCGCTTCATCCCACAATACCGCTGAAGCAAAATAAGACTAGTAGCGGCAAGAAAGTTGACAACATCTACGCCCACAACAAATTGTGTTCTACTCGTGCAAAAGAGAACTACGCATAGACCTAGCTCATGATGCCACTGTTGGGGAACGTTGCATAAAATAAAAATTTTCCTAAGTTCACCAAGATCCATCTATGAGTTCATCTAGCAACGAGAGAGAGAGATGGATCTACATACCCTTGTAGATCGCGTGCGGAAGCGTTCAAGAGAACGGGGTTGAGGGAGTCGTTCTCTTCGTGATCCAAATCACCAGAGATCCTAGCGCCGAACGGACGGCACCTCCGCGTTCAACACACGTACGGTCAGCGTGACGTCTCCTCCGTCTTGATCCAGCAAGGGGGAAGGAGAGGTTGATGAAGATCCAGCAGCACGACGGCGTGGTGGTGGATGCAGCAGTACTCCGGCAGGGCTTCGCCAAGCAACTGGGGAGGAGGAAGAGGTGTAGCAGGGCGAGGGAGGCGCCAAGTCTCAAGGGTGCGGCTGCCCTCCCTCCCCCCCTTTATATAGGCCCCTGGGGGGCGCCGGCCCCTCTAGAACCCATCTAGATGGGGGGGGGGGGGGCAGCCAAGGGGGGAAGGCTTGCCCCCCAAGGCAAGTGGGGTGCCCCCCCACCCTAGGGTTTCCAACCCTAGGCGCAGGGGGGCCCAATTGGGGGCGCACCAGCCCACCAGGGGCTGGTTCCCTCCCACTTCAGCCCACGGGGCCCTCCGGGATAGGTGGCCCCACCCGGTGGACCCCCGGGACCCTTCCGGTGGTCCTGGTACAATACCGGTAACCCCCGAAATTCTCCCGATGGCCGAAATAGCACTTCCTATATATAATTCTTTACCTCCGGACCATTCCGTAACTCCTTGTGACATCCGGGATCTCATCCGGGACTCCGAACAACATTCGGTTTGCTGCATACTCATATTCATACAACCCTAGCGTCACCGAACCTTAAGTGTGTAGACCCTACGGGTTCGGGAGACACGTAGACATGACCGAGACGGCTCTCCGGTCAATAACCAACAGCGGGATCTGGATACCCATGTTGGCTCCCACATGCTCCTCGATTATCTCATCGGATGAACCACGATGTCGAGGATTCAAGCAACCCCGTATACAATTCCCTTTGTCAATCGGTAAGTTACTTGCCCGAGATTCGATCGTCGCTATCCCAATACCTTGTTCAATCTCGTTACCGGAAAGTCACTTTACTCGTACCGTAATGCATGATCCCGTGACCAGACACTTGGTCACTTTGAGCTCATTATGATGATGCACTTCCGAGTGGGCCTAGTGATACCTCTCCGTAATACGGAGTGACAAATCCCAGTCTCGATCCGTGTCAACCCAACAGATACTTTCGGAGATACCTGTAGTGCACCTTTATAGTCACCCAGTTACGTTGTGACGTTTGGTACACCCAAAGCACTCCTACGGTATCCGGGAGTTACACGATCTCATGGTCTAAGGAAGAGATACTTGACATTGGAAAAGCTCTAGAAAAATGAACTACACGATCTTGTGCTATGCTTAGGATTGGGTCTTGTCCATCACATCATTCTCCTAATGATGTGATCCCGTTATCAACGACATCCAATGTCCATAGTCAGGAAACCATGACTATCTGTTGATCAACGAGCTAGTCAACTAGAGGCTCACTAGGGACATGTTGTGGTCTAAGTATTCACACGTGTATTACGATTTTCGGATAATACAATTATAGCATGAATAAAAGACAATTATCACGAACAAGGAAATATAATAATAATCCTTTTATTATTGCCTCTAGGGCATATTTCCAACACGTCGAACTAAGCAAAATAAGATGTATAAAAGATAAACATCACATGCAATCAAAATATGTGACATGATATGGCCATCATCATCTTGTGCTTTTGATCTCCATCTCCAAAGTACTGCCATGATCTCCATTGTTACCGGCATGACACCAAGATCTCCATCATCCTGATCTTTTATCAACATGTTGTCACATGGTCGTCTCACCAGCTATTGCTTTTGCAACTATTGCTATCGCATAGTGATAAAGTAATGCAATTACATGGCACTTGCATCTTATGCAATAAAGAGACAACCATAAGGCTCCTGCCAGTTGCCGATAACTTTAACAAAACACGATCATCTCATACAAAAATTTATTTCTCATCACGTCTTGACCATATCACATCACAACATGCCCTGCAAAAACAAGTTAGACGTCTTCTACTTTGTTGTTGCAAGTTTTAGGTGGCTGCTATGGGCTGAGCAAGAACCGTTCTTACCTATGCATCAAAACCACAACGATTTGTCGTCAAGTATGTGCTGTTTTAATCTTCAACAAGGACCGGGCGTAGCCACACTCGATTCAACTAAAGTTGGAGAAACTGACACCCGCCAGCCACCTGTGTGCGAAGCATGTCGGTAGAACCAGTCTCGCATAAGCGTACGCGTAATGTCGGTCCGGGCCTCTTCATCCAACAATACCGCCGAATCAAAGTATGACATGCTGGTAAGCAGTATGACTATTATCGCCCACAACTCTTTGTGTTCTACTCGTGCATATAACATCTATGCATAAACCTGGCTCGGATGCCACTGATGGGGAAAGCAGTAATTTCAAAAAAAATCCTACGCACGCGCAAGATCATGGTGATGCATAGCAACAGGCGGGAGAGTGTTGTCCACGTACCCTCGTATACCGTAAGCGGAAGCATTATGACAACGCGGTTGATGTAGTCGTACGTCTTCATGATCCGACCGATCCTAGTACCGAAAGTACGACACCTCCGCGATCTGCACACGTTCAGCTCGGTGACGTCCCATGAACTCTCGATCCAGCTGAGTGTCGAGGGAGAGCTTCATCAACACGAGGTGTGATGACGGTGATGATGAAGCTACCGGCACAGGGCTTCGCCTAAGCACTGCAACGATATGACCGAGGTGGATTATGGTGGAGGGGGCACCGCACACGGCTAAGAGATCAATGATCAACTTGTGTGTCTATGGGGTGCCCCCTTCCCCCGTATATAAAGGAGTGGAGGAGGGGGCTGGCTGGCGTCAAGGGGTGCGCCCCAAGGGGGGGAATCCTACTCCAACTAGGAGTAGGTTCCCCCCTTTCCTTGTCCAACTAGGAGGGGGAAGGAAGGTGAAGAGGGAGAGAAGGAAAGGGGGCCGGCCCCTTCCCAATTCGGATTGGGCTAAGGGGGGGGGGGGCCTCCTCCTGGCCTTCTCCTCTCTCTTCCACTAAAGCCCATGTAGGCCCATTAATCCCCCGGGGGGTTCCGGTAACCTCCCGGTACTCTAGAAAATGCCCAAACTCATCCAGAACCTTTCCGGTGTCCAAACATAGCCTTCCAATATATTGATCTTTATGTCTCGACCATTTCGAGACTCCTCGTCATGTCCGTGATCACATCTGGGACTCCGAACAACCTTCAGTACATCAAAACACATAAACTCATAATACCGATCGTCATCGAACGTTAAGTGTGCGGACCCTACGGGTTCGAGAACTATGTAGACATGACAGAGACTCATCTCCGGTCAATAACCAATAGTGGAACCTGGATGCTCATATTGGCTCCCACATATTCTACGAAGATCTTTATCGGTCAAACCGCATAACAACATACGTTGTTCCCTTTGTCCGAGATTCGATTGTCGGTATCTCAATACCTAGTTCAATCTCATTACTGGCAAGTCTCTTTACTCATTCCGTAATACATCATCCCGCAACTAACTCATTAGTCACATTGCTTGCAAGTCTTATAGTGATGTGCATTACCGAGAGGGCCCAGAGATACATCTCCGATAATCGGAGTTACAAATCCTAATCTCGATCTATGCCAACTCAACAAGTATCATCGGAGACACCTGTAGAGCACCTTTATGATCACCCAGTTATGTTGTGACATTTGGTAGCACACAAAGTGTTCCTCCGGTATTCGGGAGTTGCATAATCTCATAATCATAGGAACATGTATAAGTTATGAAGAAAACAATAGCAACAAACTAAACGATCATAGTGCTAAGCTAACGGATGGGTCATGTCAATCACATCATTCTCTAATGATGTGATCCTGTTCATCAAATGACAACTCATGTCAATGGCTAGGAAACTTAACCAGATTTGATCAACGAGCTAGTCAAGTAGAGGCATACTACTGACACTCTGTTTTTCTATGTATTCACACATCTACTAAGTTTCTGGTTAATACAATTCTAGCATGAATAATAAACATTTATCATGAAATAAGGAAATAAATAATAACTTTATTATTGCCTCTAGGGCATATTTCCTTCAGCCGTGGCTGCCATCGGTGAGAGGGGAGAGGGAGTGATGAGAGGGCAGTGAGGGTAATAACTGCCGACGCTTCCGGAAGCAACTCGGCTTCACGAGCGTGGCTCAGTGCGTGCAGTCCGCGCCGCCCACGTGCACCGCGCTGTCCTGGCTCTGGAGAAACTGCCGATCTGAGTGTTCCCTACGAGACAGGCCTAGAGCTACTTTAAAGTTTGTGCTGCAGGCCCAATAGTGTACGCGGGCAACCAAACGGGTCGGATTCTTCCCGCGCGGGCCTAGTTGGGCCGAATGTCGGCAACCAAACACGTCCATAAAGATTGGAGTTGGCGGTGAGTTCACATGTGAGACCATATAAATAAACAAATGCATTTTTACCCACATGTGAGACTAACAACCTTCCAAAAGATATAATAAACAAAGTGTTACTATTGTGAGACTACTCATAGTGGGAGAAACATAAAAGCATGTTAATAACAAAGCTTGTTGATGGCTATATGCCAATGCCACATCACATAAAGCCTTTATAAGAGCCCACTAATACAATAGTTTGGTTGTGCTAGTACTATTCAATGTTTGCATGTAAAGGAAGGCAAGGATACACTCTTGATTGGTGGAAGCGCCTGCTCACACCGCTGCATGTGGTTGCTTTTCTTGTTTCTCGCGCTGTAGCAGGCAATAGCTGGAGCACCCGCTCCCTTCTTTTTCGTTCCCTCTCTTTCCTCCAAAGATGACTTTTTATGATGTGGTACTGCTTATAGTCGGCTGACTAGACCTATTGTACTTGCTCTAAATGGTAACATTACACATATCTAGGCAAAATAGATGATGTGTCAAGTAATTAATGAGACAATAGAGTCATGTGGTAACATAATATGTTATTCACGCTATGGGTAACATCACACATACCAAGACAAGATGAGTCTACAACCTAATAAATAAAGTGTTGCATGATACCACACATATGTTACTCCTTCTATAGTGGTAGTAGCATATGTTACTAATCTAAGTTACTCCCCACTATGACCAGCCTGATCTATCCCATCCCAGATAAACAAATACATTGCTACCCTAATATGAGCATAACGCTCTTATAAAAACACAGATTATAACATACAATTCCAATTCAAAATCATGGTCTTTTTTTATTTCTCTACCCAATCAATTCTTCCACTTCTATAGCATAGTAGAAGAGAGCAAATACATTGTAATTTCAACATGGTCATAGACGTTGTCATCCTACCAAATCCACGACCTTGTTCATTCAAATTACTCGTGTCCATTCACCAATGTTTTAAAATTTAAAATGTTATCTCATTGTAAATATTGCAAAGGTCCTACAATAGTGGCGTAAAAATCATCAGTGACTACAACATGACCTTTAGTTATATTTACGCTCCCTTTTTAACCATAAACCATGCAATAGACGTAAGACATCATCATGTTTTGACGATTTCCTAAGCCAGTAGTATCTCATCGTCGTTGTTATGGCTCCGTAGCAATGCACGTGCATTGTGCTAGTTACAAAATAGTATCCGAGCATTTTAATGATATATGCTAGAAATTTGCATCCACCACAACAATTCATACCACATTTTTTGTTCTTGTTGTTGATTTCCTCTAGAATTAAGCAATGAGAGTTGAGCTAATCCACCACTTAAAAGTTCCCACATATCTTGATTTTCCCGTGATCCAATATGCCGATGACACAATCTTCTTCATGCCTGATGTGGAAAGTCAACAACATGATGTAAAAAAAAATCTCCTGCTTCACTTTGCTGCCCAAATTTGATTGAGAATTAACCACTCCAAGTCAATTCTTGATCCCATCAATGTTACCGAAGATCAATTCATCAAATTGCTCAATATCATGGGTTGGCTGAGAGATCCCTTGTCCTTCATCTATCTTGGTCTGCCTCTCAACGCTTACAAGCCCAAATTTGAAGATTTCACACCCATCGATGTCGGTGTACAAAAATAGGGGCTCTCCTTTGTACCCCTTACTTGTGCACGGGCAGTCAGAGCCATGCTTACAACCACACCTAGCAGGGCAGGGGAAGGAAGCCGAAGCGTAAGACCAACAGAACAACGCCAAGATCAAAGACACAAAGAGCAAAGGGCCGAAGCAGGATTTCCCGGCAAGACCCTTGTCGGGGCGGCCTCAACGGCCCCGGCAAGAGCCTTGCCGGGACAGCTCGCCCAACACCAGCGTAGGGCACCACCCTTGAGCCCACGGTTTCCGACGTAATCAACCACATTGGGACCAAGGCTCGGGAAACGCCTCCGTGGTGGCATGCAGATCTTTGTGAAGATCATAAGCACACAAGATCAGATGAGGATTAAAAGACGACGACCCTCGGCAAGATCCTTGCCGAGGAAATCCACAAGACCCCCGGCAAGATCCTTGTCGGGAACGACCGCGGTGCCACGGCAAGACCCTTGCCGGGACCCTGGCAAGATCCTTGCCAAGGACGCCTGCGAACCCACAACCAGGCCCACATCTGTCAAAACTCCACCGTCGTTCACATGCAGCTGCCAGCCCAACCAGCCGGGCAGGCACCTGCGTGGCAACATGCGGCTTCCAGGCCAACTCAGCAAGCACCTGCGATCTTTGTGAAGACCCTACCACCATGCCACCTCAGCAGCCTACTGATGACCCACAAGTATAGGGGATCTATCATAGCCCTTTCGATAAGTAAGAGTGTCGAACCCAACGAGGAGCAGAAGGAAATGATAAGTGGTTTTCAGCAAGGTATTCTCTGCAAGTACTGAAATAAGTGGTAACAGATAGTTTTGTGATAATATAATTTGTAACGAGCAACAAGTAACAAAAGTAAATAAAGTGCAGCAAGGTGGCCCAATCCTTTTTATAGCAAAGGACAAGCCTGGACAAACTCTTATAATAGGAAAAGCGCTCCCGAGGACACATGGGAATATCGTCAAGCTAGTTTTCATCACGCTCATATGATTCGCGTTCGGTACTTTGATAATTTAGTATGTGGGTGGATCGGTGCTTGGGTGTTGTTCTTACTTGAACAAACATCCCACTTATGATTAACCTCTATTGCAAGCATCCGCAACTACAACAAAAGTATTAAGTTAAACCTAACCATAGCATGAAACATATGGATCCAAATCAGCCCCTTACGAAGCAACGCATAAACTAGGGTTTAATCTTGTCACTCTAGCAACCCATCATCTACTTATTACTTCCCAATGCCTTCCTCTAGGCCCAAATATTGGTGAAGTGTTATGTAGTCGACGTTCACATAACACCACTAGAGGCTAGACAACATACATCTCATCAAAATATCGAACGAATACCAAATTCACATGACTACTAATAGCAAGACTTCTCCCATGTCCTCAGGAACAAATGTAACTACTCACAAAGCATATTCATGTTCATAACCAGAGGGGTATTAATATGCATAAAGGATCTGAACATATGATCTTCCACCAAATAAACCAACTAGCATCAACTACAAGGAGTAATCAACACTACTAGCAACCTACTAGTACCAATCCCGGACTTGGAGACAAGAATTGGATACAAGAGATGAACTAGGGTTTTGAAAGGAGATGGTGCTGGTGAAGATGTTGATGGAGATTGCCCTCTACCGATGAGAGGAGCGTTGGTGATGACGATGACGATGATTTCCCCCTCCCGGAGGGAAGTGTCCCCGGCAGAACAGCTCTGCCGGATCCCTAGATTGGTTCCTCCAAGGTTCCGCCTCGTGGTGGCGGAGTTTCGTCCCGAAAGGTTGCTTCTGATTTTTTCCTCGACGAAAGACCTCATATAGCAGAAGATGGGCATCGGAGGGCCACCAGGGGGCCCACGAGGTAGGGGGGCGCGCCCAGGGGGGTAGGGCGCGCCCCCACCCTCATGGCCAGGTGGGGCCCCCTCTGGTGAACTTCTTCCGCTGGATATTTTTTTTTATTTCCCAAAATGACTTTCGTGGAGTTTCAGGACTTTTGGAGTTGTGCAGAATAGGTCTCTAATATTTGCTCCTTTTCCAGCCCAGAATTCTAGCTGCCGGCATTCTCCCTCCTTATGTAAACCTTGTAAAATAAGAGAGAATAGGCATAAGTATAGTGACATAACGTGTAGTAACAGCCCATAATGCAATAAATATCGATATAAAAGCATGATGCAAAATGGACGTATCAACTCCCCCAAGCTTAGACCTCGCTTGTCCTCAAGCGAAAGCCGAAACGATAAATATGTCCCCATGTTTAGAGGTAGAAGCGTCGATAAAAATAAAATACGGACATGAAGGCATCATAATTATTTTCATAACAACAACATATATAGATATTGTCATATGATTTCTTATGTTCAAGTAATAGTCCATTCACAATGCAGAATACGAATCATAAACTTTATTGAAAACCAACAAACTATAATCTCAGTCATTGAAGCAATTGCAATTTATCATAACACCAGAAAGAGTCTATATCAGAGCTTAATAGCAAGTCCACATACTCAACTATCATTTAGTCCTTCATAATTGCTAACAGTCACGCGATACTTGTGGTTACAGAGTTTTAGTCGGACATAGAGAAAGTTAGGGGCTTATAGTTTCGCCTCCCAACCTTTTACCTCAAGGGTAATGTCAACAATAATAACTCATGCCCCCTACATCTAATTAGATATATCAATCAGGATCTTTCCAACACACTGTGCTTGCCCAATGATAAAATGTCAAAAGGAAAGGTGAAGATCACCATGACTTTGCATAAGATAGAGGATAATAATAAAAGATAGGCCCTTCGCAGAGGGAAGCAGAGGTTTCCATGCGCTTTTATGGTTGGATGCAAAAAATCTTAATGCGAAAGAACGTCACTTTATATTGCCACTTGTGATATGAACCTTTATTATGCAGTCCGTCGCTTTTATTTCTTCCACATCACAAGATCGTATAAAGCTTATTTCTCCCACACCAATCAATCATACATATTTAGAGAGCAATTTTTATTGCTTTGCACGGATGACAACTTACTTGAAGGATCTTACTCAATCCATAGGTAGATATGGTGGACTCTCATGGCAAAACTGGTTTAAGGGTTTTTGGAAGCACAAGTAGTATCTCTACTTGGTGCTGAGAATTTGCCTAGCATGAGGGGGAAAGGCAAGCTCAACATGTTGGGAGATCCATGACAACATACTTTATCTCAGATATAAGAAAACATAACTCATTACGTTGTCTTCCTTGTCCAACATCAACTCTTTAGCATGTCATATTTTAATGAGTGCTCACAATCATAAAAGATGTCAATAATAGTATATCTATATGTGAAACCTCTCTTTCCTTATTACTTCCTATTAATTGCAACGATGACCAAAGCTATGTTTGCCAACTCCCAACAACTTTTAATCATCATACTCTTTCTATGTGAAGTCATTACTCTCAATAAGATCAATATGAACTCTTTGTTTCTTTTTATTCTTTTTTTATTCGCTCAAGATCATGGCAAAATAATCAAGCCCTTGACTCAACACTAATCTTTATTATATAGCTCACGGACTCGATTACATAGAGAGGTCATAAAGCAAAACTCAAAACTAGATCATGCCATAAACTTTATTCTACTTGATCAAAATACTACTAATAGGATCGAACTAAGAAAAACGGTAAAGATAGGAGATGTGGTTGTGATACGATACCGGGGCATCTCCCCCAAGCTTGGCAGTTGCCAAGGGGAGTGCCCATACCCATGTGATTATGTCTCCTTTGTTGGTGAAGAAGGTGGTTGTCGGTGTCAAAACCAGTGGATCTCGGGTAGGGGGTCCCGAACTGTGCGTCTAGGCGGATGGTAACAGGAGACAAGGGACACGATGTTTTTACCCAGGTTCGGGCCCTCTCGATGGAGGTAAAACCCTACTCCTGCTTGTTTAGTATTGATGATATGGGTAGTACAAGAGTGGATCTACCACGAGATCAGAGAGGCTAAACCCTAGAAGCTAGCCTATGGTATGATTGTTGTTCATCCTATGGACTAAAACCCTCGGTTTATATAGACACCGGATCGGGTTAGGGTTACACAGAGTCGGTTACAATGGTAGGAGATCTACATATCCGTATCGCCAAGCTTGCCTTCCACGCCAAGGAAAGTCCCATCCGGACACAGGACGAAGTCTTCAATCTTGTATCTTCATAGTCCAGGAGTCCGGCCAACTGTGATAGTTCGGCTATCCGGACACCACCTAATCCAGGACTCCCTCAGTAGCCCAGAAGCAGGCTTCAATGACGACGAATCCGGCGCGCATATTGTCTTCGGCATTGCAAGGCTGGTTCCTCCTCCGAATACTTCATAGAAGATTTTGAACACAAGGATAGTGTCCGGCTCTGCAAAACAAGTTCCACATACCACCGTAGAGAGAATAACCTTTGCACAGATCTGCTGATGTATTCCGCGGCGTGACATCACACCACGGCCAGGCCTTTATACGAATCGTTTTTATTGTCCCACCTCAGCGCGTTTAGCGAGGCGGTTTCTTCGGCACGTCTTATCAGAGCGGAGATCGTGCCCCCCTTATTCTGGGATCCTCATCAATACGGGCGTGGGTAACCCAGTCGTGCCTGTTGGCACGCCTCCTTCATCGAAGGCGAGTCCCGAACGGTCACGGGGAGGGCTCTTGGTATTCATCCTCTTTATAACGAGACCAAGGCCCGCTCCTTTCTTTCAATCTCAATTGAATCCGCCCCTCGCCTCGAGTTCCAACACCCAAAGCTCCAGATTTAGGCGCTTCGGACCTTCAACGATGTCCGGCTCCGACCTGCATGGCCGGTGGATGTATTCCTCCGTCACGGAAGAAGATGTGCTAAAGCTGAGAGACGCCAGGTATCTAACCGGCGAAATTTCGCATAGGCTGCCTGCCCAAGGGCAGGTTATTCCCACTCCTGAGCCTGGTGAGAGCGTGGTATTCGTGTCTCACTTCCTTCGGGGTTTAGGCTTCCCGACGGACCCCTTTGTGAGGGGGCTCATGTTTTATTATGGGCTGGAATTTCATGACTTGGATCCGGAGTCCATCCTCCACATCTCGTCGTTCATTGTCGTATGTGAAGCCTTCCTCCGCATTACCCCTCACTTCGGATTGTGGCTCAAGACCTTCAAAGTGGAGCCGAAGATGATCAAGGGGCATCAGGCAGAGTGCGGAGGGGCTGTTATAAGCAAGAATGCGGACGCTCCATGGCCCGAGGGCTCTTTTCAAGAGGAGCTCAATTTATGGCAACAGGAGTGCTTTTATATCACCGCTCCCAGGGGCACTGTCGGTGTCAAAACCGGCGGATCTCGGGTAGGGGGTCCCGAACTGTGCGTCTAGGCGGATGGTAACAGGAGACAAGGGACACGATGTTTTTACCCAGGTTCGGGCCCTCTCGATGGAGGTAATACCCTACTCCTGCTTGATTAATATTGATGATATGGGTAGTACAAGAGTAGATCTACCACGAGATCAAGGAGGCTAAACCCTAGAAGCTAGCCTATGGTATGATTGTTGTTCGTCCTATGGACTACAACCCTCCGGTTTATATAGACACCGGATAGGTTAGGGTTACACAGAGTCGGTTACAATGGTAGGAGATCTACATATCCGTATCGCCAAGCTTGCCTTCCACGCCAAGGAAAGTCCCATCCGGACACGGGACGAAGTCTTCAATCTTGTATCTTCATAGTCTTGGAGTCCGGCCGTGACGATAGTCCGGCTATCCGGACACCCCCTAGTCCGGGACTCCCTTAGTAGCCCCTGAACCAGGCTTCAATGACGACGAGTCCGGCGCGCATATTGTCTTCGGCATTGCAAGGCGGGTTCCTCCTCCGAATACTTCATAGAAGGTTTTGAACACAAGGATAGTGTCCGGCCCTGCAAAACAAGTTCCACATTCCACCGTAGAGAGAATAACTTTTGCACAGATCTGCTGACGTATTCCGCGGCGTGACATCACACCACGGCCAGGCCTTTATATGAATCGTTTTTTACCGTTTCACCTTAGCGCGTTTAGCGAGGTGGTTTCCTTGGCACGTCTTATCAAAGCATAGATCGTGCCCCCCTTATTCCGGGATTCTCATCAATACGGACGTGGGTAACCCAACCGTGCCCGTTGGCACGCCTCCTCTATCGAAGGCGAGTCCTAATCGACCACGGGGTGGGCTCTTGGTATTCAACCTCTTTATAATGAGACCAAGGGCCTCTTCTTTTTACACCCTCCATCGAGTTCGCCTTGCGCTTCGAGTTCCAACACCCAAAGCTTCAGATTCAGGCGCTTCGGACTTTCGACGATGTCTGGCTCCGACCAGCACGGCCGATGGGTGTCTTCCTCCGTCACAGAAGAAGATGTGCTAAAGCTGCGAGACGCTAGGTATCTAACCGGCGAGATCTCGCATAGGCTGCCTGCTCCAGGGCAGGTCATTCCCACTCCTGAGCCCGGCGAGAACGTAGTGTTCGTGGGTCACTTCCTTCGGGGTTTAGGCTTCCAGACGGATCCCTTTGTGCGTGGGCTCATGTTTTATTATGGGCTTGATTTCCATGACTTGAATCCGGAGTCCATCCTCCATATCTCGTCATTCATTGTCGTATGTGAGGCCTTCCTCCATATTACCCCCCACTTTGGATTGTGGCTCAAGACCTTCAAGGTGGAGCCAAAGATGATCGAGGGGCAACAAGCAGAGTGCGGAGGGGCGGTCATAAGCAAACGTGCTGATGCTCCGTGGCCCGAGGGCTCTTTTCAAGAGGAGCTTGGTTTGTGGCAACGGGAGTGGTTTTATATCACCGCTCCCAGGGGCACCAAATGGGTGGCGCTCCCTGCCTTCCGCTCAGGTCCACCATAGCGGCTGGCATCATGGGTCAACAAGGGGCTCGACTAGGGGCCGTCCAAGGACGTTCCCTTGCTGCAGGGCCGTATTTGAGACCTCCAGGAAAGAGAGATCAATCTGGTTGCAGTGGCGCAGGTTATGGTGATCCAGCGTCTTCTGCCCTGCAAGCGTCGCCCCCTCCGCCTGTGGGAATTTAATCCGTAGGGACCACGAGCTCTCCAAAATTTTATGGGTACGGCGCCCGTGGAGATGTATAAACTGTTCTTCGGATCACAAGAGAAGTGTCCGGACCTGACTGAGGATGCAGGACTAAGCTGCAATCGCCCAGATACTCAAGTAAGTAGTCCTGTAACCGGACAAGATGTTCATTCATTTATCATATATATATGCCCTTTAAAGGCAAAGTTAATAAGGTGTCCGGCTCCCCTCCCGGAGACCACGCCGGATCCCATGCTGACCAAGATGTTGAAGGTCGCGCCTTTTGAAGAAGGCGAAGGGGGAGCGGGGAAGCAACTGCCTCTACGAAGGAGGATATCAAGGAAGGAGGGATTAAAAGTCCCGTCTTTCGAGGAGAGAAGAGGACTTCTTCGGAAGATCCGGAGGTCAAGGCCCCAAAGAGGGGAAGGGAATCTTCGTCGGAGAGTCCGGCGCTGGGAAGTAACCCAGCCGCACAATTTCCCCAAGGGGATCAGCCCTCCAGCGAGCCGTAAGTAAAAAGAAGGGGTCTTGTAAATAAGGAACATCCCTGTATTCATTTATGAAGATAACCGAAATTGTACCTTGTAGTTCGGACCTCAGCCCTTCTTAGCAGAGCTCGTCTTCGGGGGATCTTCTTCCGGAGATGATGGAGAGCGAAACGCCTCCACCTATCGCACCCTCATGTGAAGCGGACGACCCGGAGGTGTCGTCGCGGAGGGTTCCCCTAAGTCCGGCGGGGCCGGAAGGTCCGGCGCCAAGTGGTGTGCGGTCGGAGGAGCTGAAGGATCTGCTCGGGCGAGCAGCTATCTCAGAAGATCACCGTGCTCTAATGGGTACGGTGATTGAAAGAATTGCATCCGCGGAGAGCGGATTGCATGAAGCCGTCAGAAGCTTACTGACGGGGTTTGAGGTACGCAAAAATGATGTACCTTCTGACAGTTATGCATATAAAATGCGCCCTGTATAGATAGTAGCCCCTGAGACTCGGTATGTTGTCAAAATTGACAACGTGCCGAGGATCAAATTCTCAGTTATAACATATCGCCGCTCCTAAACAGGTGGTGGGGCATCCGGTGGCCAGCCGGACTGATGAATATGCCGAACTAAAGCGGCAACTTGACGAGGCGGATGCGGACATCGCGCTGGTCAATAAACAGTTTGACGAGTCACAAGGTATGCGACTTCTATGCGGACACCTGGTAAGGGAGCTTGACGCCCATGTCTCACTATTTGTATGCTTAATGCAGATGGTGCCGCCGCTGTGGAGGAGCTGCGGGCGGAGCTCGCCTGAGCGAAAGAGCAAGCCAGAAATAGTAATGCGGCCGCTTTAAAGGCGGCCGAAGAGCTAGAAGCCGAACGGGCTGCTCACTTCCGAAGCAAAGAGGAAATGGCCGATATGGCCAGAAAGTTGAGGAATACTACCGATCGTTGCGAGGTTCTTGAAAAAGAACGTCAAGCGGAACAAGAGGGCCTGAAAAAGGCCGCCGCCGAATCCAAGAATGCCCAGTCAGCTTTGAGAGCTGCCAAGGAGGAGCTGAGTCAGGCCGGGGCAATTGCGGCTGGAAAACCGTTTCTGCTGCGGAGGAAATATACGGATCCAAAGTATGCTCAGTTGGATAAGTTGTGGAGTTCGGAGGATGCTTATCTGGACTTGGCGGCGAGCGCTGCGGACGCGGTTGAGCACTTCCGGGGCCAGAAGGGGCACAGAAGGGAAGAGCTATATTGGTCGCAATTCCATAGTCCGGAGCGTCCTCTGCCGCTAACCGATCGGTTGGTCGAATGGGCCGAGCTGAATCGATTGTCCGGATTTTCCATGAAGCATGTCCTGACTCACTTGTGGCCGGGCGGACCCCAGTCAAAGAGCTATTTTGGTTTAGTGCAGCAGTTCCTTGGTGCGTTGTCGCGTATCGACGCAATGAAGCGATCGGCGTGTATTGAGGGAGCGCGGATGGCTCTGGCCCGTGTCAAGACATACTAGGCAGAGATGAAGGCCACCGACGTTGCATCCCGAGATCCGGACAGAAGCCGAGTACCTGGCGAGCACTACTTTGAAGAAGTCCAGCCGGGCGCTCGTTTAATAGAGACGCAGTGCTCGAAGTATATTATGTTTAAATGACATGTATGATTTGTGAAAACAATGTTTCAATATAATATAAGAGCTTTTTATACTTGTGCGTTCAAGTAGTAAACTACTCCCTGTGCGGCCGTTTATGTATATGTATATATAACCTGAAAGATGGCAGTCCTTGGCTTCAGCCCCCACGCACATGGTACGGGGGTGTTTGCAAAGAAAGCGCTTTTCCACACTTAATCCAACGTCTTGGTCCTGTTAAGGAGGGGATAGCGTAGCAAACCAGGCAACCGGACTATAATGCTTTATCACTTTCACTTAGCCATAGGAGTTCGAGGGTGGGGCTACTATATAGGGGGTCAAAACCGGCGGATCTCGGGTAGGGGGTCCCGAACTGTGCGTCTAGGCGGATGGTAACAGGAGACAAGGGACACGATGTTTTTACCCAGGTTCGGGCCCTCTCGATGGAGGTAATACCCTACTCCTGCTTGATTAATATTGATGATATGGGTAGTACAAGAGTAGATCTACCACGAGACCAAGGAGGCTAAACCCTAGAAGCTAGCCTATGGTATGATTGTTGTTCGTCCTACGGACTAAAACCCTCCGGTTTATATAGACACTGGATAGGTTAGGGTTACACAGAGTCGGTTACAATGGTAGGAGATCTACATATCCGTATCGCCAAGCTTGCCTTCCACGCCAAGGAAAGTCCCATCCGGACACGGGACGAAGTCTTCAATCTTGTATCTTCATAGTCTTGGAGTCCGGCCGTGACGATAGTCCGGCTATCCGGACACCCCCTAGTCCGGGACTCCCTCAGGCACCAAATGGGCGGCGCCACCTGCCTTCCGCTCGGGTCCTCCACTGCGGCGGGCGTCATGGGTCAATAAAGGGCTCGACTGGGGACCGTCCAAGGACGTACCTCTGTTGCAGGGCCGTATTCGAGACCTCCGAGAGAGAGAGATCAATCTGGTCGTATTAGCGCAGGTCATGCTGATTCGTCGCACCTTGCCCTGCAAACGCCGCCCCCTCCGCCTGTGGGAGTTTAATCCGGAGGGACCACGAGCTCTCCAACATTTATGGGCGTAACGCCCATGGAGATGTACCAACTGTTCTTCGGATCACAAGCAATGTGTCCGGACTTAACCGAGGACGTAGGTCTGAGCCGTAATCGCTCGGATACTCAAGTAAGTAGTCATGTACCCGGACATGCTATCCGCATATTTATCATAAACTTGCCCTTAAAAGAGCTATCCTTTAAACAGGAGTGGATAGCAAAAGCAAAACTGATCAGGTTTCCGGCCCCCCTCCCAGAGACCACGCCGGATCCTGTATTAACCAAGATGCTAGAGGTTGTGCCCTTTGAAGAAGGCGAAGGGGGGAACAAGGGAACTACTACCTCCGTGAAGGAGGCTATCAAGAAAGGGGGGATCGAGAATCCCTCCCTCCAAGGGGAGAAGAGGACCGCTTCTGAAGATTCAGAGACCAAAGCCTCGAAACGGGGGAAGAAATCTTCACCAGAGGGTCCTGCGGCGGGAGATGCCCCGGACGCACTATTTCCCCAAGGAGATCAGCCCTCCAGCGAGCCGTAAGTAAAGGGGGACGTTTTTTTTAAAAGAGAGACATCCCCGTTTTATTTCTGAAGGTAACCGAAAGTTTACCTTGTAGTTCGGATCTCATCCCTTCACAGCAGAGCTCGTCTTCAGGGGATCTTGGTCCGGAGATGATGGAGAGCGAAACGCCTCCGCCTGCCGTACCGTTATGCGAGGTGGACGACCCTGAGGTGTCGTCGCGGAGGGCGTCTCCGAATCCGGCGGGGCCAGAAGGCAGCTGTATGTCCCCTCAAAGCCCTCCGTGTCCGGCCTTCGAAAAAGGCCACCGGACGAGTCCGGCACCAACGGGTGTACGGTCGGAGGAGCTGAAGGATTTGCTCGGGCGAGCGTCTATCTCGGAAGGTCACCGTACGTTAATGGGTACGGTGATTGAAAGGATTTCATCCGCTGAGAGCGGATTGCATGAAGCCGTCGTAAGTTTACTGACGGGTTTTGAGGTACGCAAAATGATGTACCTTCTGACAGTTTTGCATATAAAATGCGCCCTGTATAGATAGTAGCCCCTGAGACTTGGTGCGGTGTCAAAAATGACGGCGTGCCGAGGATCATAACCCCAGGTATAATATGCGCTCTTCCTATGTAGGTGGCGAAGCGTCCGATGGCTAGCCGGGCTGATGAATTTGCCGAACTGAAGCGGCAACTTGACGTGGCGGATGCGGACATCACGCTTGTTAATAAGCGGCTTGACGAGTCACAAGGTATGCAACTTCTCCACGGACACCTGGTAAGGGAGCTTGACGCCCATGCCTTACAACATGTATGCTTAATGCAGATGGTGCTGCTGCTATGGAGAGCCTTCGGGCGGAGATCGCCCGAGCCAAGGAGCAAGCCAGAAAAAGTGATGCGGCTGCCTTAAAGGCGGCCGCAGAGCTAAAAGCCGAACAGGCTGCTCACTGCCGAAGCAAGAAAGAAATGGCCGAGATGGCCGTGAAATTGAAGAATGCTACTGACCGTTGCGAGCTTCTTGAAAAAGAAGATCGAGCGAAACAAGAGGAACTGAAAAAGGCCGCCACCGAGGCCAAGGATACTCGCTCTGCGATGAGAGCTATGAAGGAGGAGCTACGTCAGGCCAGAGATATTGCGGCTGGAAAGCCCTTTCTGATGCGGAGGAAATTCACGGATCCTAAGTACGCTCAATTGGACCGGCTGTGGGGTGCGTAGGATGCTTATCTGGACTTGGCGGCGAGTGCCGCAGACGCGGCCGAACACTTCCGAAGTCAAAAGGATCACGGAATGGAAGAGCTTTTTTGGTCGCAGTTCCATAGTCCGGAGCGTCCACTTTCATTAACCGATCGTTTGGCCGAATGGGCTGAGCTGAATAGGTTGTCCGGACTTGCCATGAAGGCTGTCGTGACTCATTTGTGGCCGAAAAGGCCCGAGCCGAAGAGTTATTTTGGCTTGGTGCAACAGTTCCTTGGTGCGGTGCTGCATATCGATGCAATGAAGCGGTCAGCATGCATAGAGGGTGCACGGATGGCTCTTGCCCGTGTCAAGACATACTGGGCGGAGATGAAGGCCACCGACGTTGCATCCCAAGATTCGGACAGAAGCCGAGTACCTGCCGAGCACTATTTTGAGGAAGTCCTGCAGGGCGCTCGTTTAATAGAGACGCAGTGCTCGAAGGATATTATGTTTTAATGACATGTATGATTTGTGAAAACAATGTTTCAATATAATATAAGAGCTTTTTATACTTGTGCGTTCAAGTATTAAAACACCTCATGTGCGGCCGTTGATGTATATGTGTATATAACCTGAAAGATGGCAGTCTTCGGCTTCAGCCCCCACGCACATAGTGCGGGGGTGTTTGCAAAAAGGCGCATTTTCACACTTAATCCAACGTCTTGGTCCTGTAAAGGAGGTGATAGTGTAGCAAACTAGGCAACCGGACTATAATGCTTTATCACTTTCACTTAGCCATAGGAGTTCGATGGTGGGGCTACTATATAGCCCCTAGGGGAACCGCGCTCTCCCGAATTCGGGGCGCGTATGTGCCTGAACGGGAAATGGTCCTTCATTAATGCGGGGGAATTCTAAACATTCCGGTGGGTCATCGAGTGGTTGACCAGTCTCACGCTATATCATGACAGTCAGTTTTCGGCTTTCTCTACTGAGGTGCTCACCTGGCCGAACCGGGGCACAATCGCAGTAGTTCTCCTGGTGCCGCGTTAGTCGATAGAACGGAACATAAGGCAGCAAAACACAGGAGCCGGGCAAACCCAACATTTGACCAAAGACATGATTCGGAGCTGATGCATATAAGTCCTAACTCGAGACGCCGTACACTCCCTAAGGTATTCGGTCTTTATGAAAACGGGCAGAATAATGCCCTAAGCCCTTGGTGTCCAGGTACGCGCAAAAATTCTGGTGCGGCCGATGCCAAAACGCCAGCCTCCTCCTCGGTTATAGCAAGAAACCGGGGGATGTGTATCAACAAGAGACAGCAAAAAAGGTTTACGCAGGGTCTTAATCTGAAAAGAATCCTTGCAACGGGTCCCTACTGCACGTCTGCGCATGTGTCTCCGTTGTGCCGTATCCTGGACGGGTGTAGCATGGTGTTCATCTGTAAAAGAGAAGAACTTAGTTGAAAAGAAAAAAAAGATCGTGCGAAAAATGTACTTTGTATTAAATAAACAGAGTACGGTTCGAAAAGTGAATAAAATTGAGCTTTATTGTCTCTTGTCGTACATGCGTGCAGCCCCTTGTACAGGGGTATGCCGCTAGTAGGCGTTTATATGTTTACGCCAGACTCGTCTAGCCATGTCCGGGGTTCGAATGACCTATTCAGGTGCTTTGATTAGCGGAGCCGGATTAGTGTGGGGCTGTCAAGGCAGTCTCACGTTCTTCCGTGCTCGAGTAACACTTGATACTCCCTTTTAATGAGATGATGCCGCGTGGACCGGGCATTTTAAGTGTAAGAGATGCATAATGCGGTATTGCGTTAAAGCGGGCGAAAGCTTCACGTCCCAGTAGTGCTTGATAGCTACTTTCGAATGGGGCGATGTGGAAGGTTAACTTTTCGCGGCGGAAGTTGTCGGATGAGCCCAACACAACTTCTAGTAGTAGGGAGCCCGTACAATGGGCATATAGGCCTGGCATTACCCCTTTGAAGGAGGTGTTGCTATGGCGAATTTTGGTTGGGTCTATCCCCATTTTGCGGATTGTGTCCTGATATAGCAGGTTTAGATCGCTACCTCCGTCCATTAGGACTTGTGTAAATTGGAGTCCGTCGATTATAGGATCTAATATCAAGGCAGTCCATCTTGCGTTCCGGATACTTCCGGAATAGTCCTGATGATCGAAGGTGATTGGTTTTGACAACCATCGTTGGGACTCTGCTGGGATAGACCGTGCGGCGCGTGTTTCTATGGGTGTTGCTCTGTTTTTCCCTTTTGTCACTTGAAGTGAGTTCACTGTTTTGACTTTTTGTGGGAAATTCTTTTGTTTTCCGGTGCTCTGCTTGTGGGGTTCGTCATCGTCCTCGCTTGGTGTGTCGAGCCCCTTGTGTTCGGCATTGAGTTTGCTGGACTGCTTGAAGACCCAACAATCTCTGTGGGTATGGTTTGCAGGCTTCCTGGGAGTACTGTGGATTTGGTATATTTTGTCCAAGATTTTGTTTAGGTTGGACGGCTCGTCGCTGTTGTCCTTGAGGGGCAATTTTTTATGATTCTGCCGGGAGCTTCTGAATCCGGCGTTGACTGCCATGCTCTTCAGGTTGTTTCCCTTTCTCCGGCGCTGGTCCTTGCTGCGTCGTGGTTTTCCATTTCCATCCCTGACTTCGGATGTACTTGGGTCGCTGGTACTGCATCTTGCCAGCCAACTATCCTCTCCCGCGCAAAAGCGGGTCATGAGGCTTGTTAATGCAGCCATTGTTCTCGGCTTCTCCTGGCCGAGGTGTCTGGCGAGCCATTCGTCTCAGACGTTGTCTTTGAAAGCTGCTAAGGGTTCGGCGTCCGGACAATCGACTATTTGGTTTTTTTTTTGATGAGGAACCTGTTCCAGAATTTGCGGGCTGACTCTCCGGGTTGTTGAGTTATGTGACTTAAATCATCTGCATCCGGAGGACGGACATAAGTCCCTTGAAAATTTGCCCGAAAAGCATCCTCGAGCTCTTCCCAACTTCCAATGGTATTTTCAAGGAGGCTTTTGAGTCAATGCCGGGCTGACCCTTTGAGCTTGAGGGGTAAGTATTTTATGGCGTGGAGATCATCTCCTCTAGCCATGTGTATGTGGAGGATGTAATCCTCAATCCAGACTCCAGGGTCTGTTGTTCCGTCGTATGCCTCTATGTTTACGGGTTTGAATCCCGCTGGGAATTCGTGATCCAGCACCTCCTCGGTGAAACACAGGGGGTGTGCGGCACCCCTATATTTGGGTGTGCCGTGATGTTCGGATATTTGGCGTGTTGCATTGCTTGGAAGAGCTTGCTTTCTCGGCCCATAGATGGACCTAACTGGGCCATCCTTTTGATGCGAATCCTTATGAGGATCGCGTGCCGGCTTGTGTGCGGCGCCGCTTGCCGGTCCATGTTTGGCATGTGGTCGTCTATCCGACCGGGCGGCCTCTTTGTTCTTTGATTGCGGGGGCTCTACAGCCTCCTCATCGAATTCGGGCAGTAATTTGCGCTTCGGGTAGCTCTTTGTTTGGCGACTGTCGCCGTATTTCTCTACGGTGTTGAGTACTTTGCTCCATCTGATTCTGAGTGCATCTTCCGCTGTTTTGAGCTTCCGCTTCTGCTTTTTCAGGCTACGCGCAGTGGCGACGAGCCTTTTGTGGAGGTTCTTCTGCTCCAACAATTTGTCCGGCGTGAGATCGTCCGGACTGTTATCTTCGCCGGGGACGGGTTGTTTATCCAAGTTGTCATGTTCGGACGGTTGCTCGATAGCATGTTTGTCGTCCATCGGTTTGCCCTGCTCTATGGTTGGGTCTGTGTGGCTGCCGTCTTTGTCGAGGCGGGACTTGGTGCGGCGTTTACGTTGCCATTTTGACTGCTTTTCGAGGGATTTATCCTTCCTAGTGTCCCGTTGTTCCTCGTCATCACTTCATTTAGGTGTATCCACCATGTATACATCATGGGATGAGGTGGCTGTCCAGTATCCTATAGGTGCTGGTTCATGGTTGTCCCCTACATCATCGTCCATACCGTCGATGTCTTCGGAGTCGAAATCGAGCACGTCATTTAAGCTTTCGACAGTGGCTACAAAGTGGGTGGTGGGTGGGCGTTGAATTTCTTCGTCGTCCGCATCCAAACCTTCCTGACCGTAGTCCGGCCAGGGCTCTCCTGATAAAGAGAGAGACTTTAGTGAATTCAGGATGTCGCCAAAGGGCGAGTGCTGAAAGATGTCCGCGGCAGTGAACTCCATAACCGGCGCCCAATTGGATTTGATTGGCAGGGGCGCGGAGGGTTCGGAGTCCGGAGAGGAGTCCGGCACCTTGGAGTCACGGTCTTTGCAAAGGGCAGGGATGGAGTTCGGCTCAATCGCCGTAGAGATCGTAGCCCCCGAGGCGGAGTCCAACCACTCGTCCTCGATCGGCGGAGTCGGCTCCGAGCTAAGGGTCGGAGCGGACGCTGGTGCGGCCCCCAGGGCACTTTTCGGCGGCAGAGCTAGATCGTGCCTATCGAGACAGTGCGGCGCGCTTGGCTGTGGCTCGAATCTGTCGAAGATCAAGTCTCCGCGGATGTCGGCTGTGTAGTTAAAACTCCCAAATCTGACCTGATGGCCAGGGGCGTAGCTTTCGATCTGCTCCAGATGACCAAGTGAATTGGCCCGCAGTGCAAAGCCGCCGAATACAAAGATCTGTCTGGGGAGAAAAGTCTCACCCTGGACCGCATCGTCGTTGACGATCGGAGGAGCCATCGGGCCTAAGGATGACGACAAAGAGGAACTCTCAATGAAAGCACCAATGTCGGTGTCAAAACCGGCGGATCTCGGGTAGGGGGTCCCGAACTGTGCGTCTAGGCGGATGGTAACAGGAGACAAGGGACACGATGTTTTTACCCAGGTTCGGGCCCTCTCGATGGAGGTAAAACCCTACTCCTGCTTGATTAATATTGATGATATGGGTAGTACAAGAGTGGATCTACCACGAGATCAGAGAGGC
>LR880967.1:847355850-847372271 GCA_904067115.1 Aegilops sharonensis
AAATGTTTTTCTTTGCGGGGAGAAAAGGCATTTCATTAATTAATCAAAGTTTTACAAGCAAAATTGTTAAACATGTATTAGGAAAATGTAGTTGACATATACAAAAGAGTAGAATGAAAACCCAAAAGAAACAAAGAAAACCAAAAAATGAAACTAAAAAAGAAACAAAAGAAATCTAAGAAAAATGAAATTAAAAAGTAAATACCGGGGAAACAAATGGAAAAAGAATGAGAAACAAGAAGAAAATGGAGAATAAAAAAAGAAAAGAAACAAAAAAAAGGAAATAAACAAAAAAACGAAAAGAGAAAAACCCCCCTGAAGAAAAGCGATTAAAACAGAAGAAAAACGAAAATACCTAGCAAACCCTATGGAATACCAGCTCTTTTCCTATCAAGGACGTCGTGCCTTGGAATCTGTCATGAGACTCATGGTATTCCGGTGGCTAGCAATGTAGGCTGTCAACTACGAGATCGTGGGATCCACTCCCTGCCGCCTTTGCTTTTTTCTTTTGTATTTTCTCTTTTAGGTGCGCGTAAAATGGGCTGGTTCGATTACTATACCACACATAAGCAAGAGATCCCTACCACACTTAAGCGAGAGATCCCGCCACGCCGTAGAACATTGCTTGGTTGGAAAATGGCCGGTAGGCTTGTTCCATATGGTTGGTTCACCATATTAGGCTGTAATAATGTTTACAATTGTATTCTTATTTACACTCATAATTGGTCGGTTTACGTTACACGCCTCGGCCGGTCTTTTCTTTCCGGGTGGAAATGAGTTGTGGCTGGTTTTGTCATGTCACCTATTTTGAGACCAAGGGAGTACAAATTTACACCGATTAAAAGTGGGACCTAAGAGTATGCTGTGAACTACTATTGTGAATGCACTGATTCTTCTGCGCGTGGCTGCTAAGAATATTACTAACACTCGTGCGCTTATATATTTCACGATTTCCTAGGAAAAGACGGTCCTGCGAATTGTACGTGGGTCAAAGATTCGCAGCATGGGGCGCAGCTCTAGCTTTCATGAGACAACGACGTAGCCGTATGAACTTGGTGGAAGAAGCAAGTACTGTTATTAGGCCAACTCTAAACGGGACGTTCATCTTGTCCGGATTTTGTTTGCTTGGGTCGGGCAAAAGGTAGCGTTCGACCATTTTTCTGAATACGCTGGACGTGTACTTTACACGTGGATGCATCTGATCCGCCACAGCCGGCCGTAGGCCAAAAGTAGACTATTTTTATACGGAATATTACAAATAGATTTACGACCAAATAACGGAAAAGGGTTTCCTCCCGCTTTGCATTACAAAACAACCATCCGATACAACAAACGATAGAAGCTGGGGCGGAAGCAGCATAATCACGCTCAAAAAAAAAATGGAAGAGAAAAAGAAAAGAAACAAATGCCGATAACGGCGAATCAACAAAAACGACGAAGCCTCGCGACCGCTCCGTCCACCGGAGATCGCCCATCAAGCTCCGAGACTCTGAAGCGCCAGTACCAATCAACACCTCCAAGAAGGGACGCGACGATGACGACGCTGCTGCCAAGGGTTTCCCCCGATACGCGGCGAGGAGAGAGGAAGGGTAGCCCCGACACCCTCCAGGAAGGTCCGGCGGCACCCTCAGGCGCCACCGCGTCGGTGTCGGTCAAGCCAACAGGGATTTCTCCCGATCCATCCTCCACCTCAGGCATTCCGGAGCTCGCCACCAAACCGACCACCACCCTGCGCCAACACGGACACCTATTGAATGAATCAAACATTGCAACTAGGTTTACAACTGAATGAAAACACAATCAAATGGTTTTACAACCCAATCGAAAATTGTCTTGAATACATGTAAAGAAAATGAATCGATACATCTACTGATTGCCAATGTGAATCCACATGTGCTCAACCAAGTCATTTTGGAGTTGCATATGAGTAAAGTCACGTATTTCGCGATGGAATTGGGTGAACTGTTCAAAAGTTGCTGGTTCTTGGTGCTCACGCACAGCAATTTCACCATGATATTCAAACCCTTGGTCATAGATGTTGTTATCACGCCCATCCTCCACGATCATGTTGTGTATGACCACACAAGCAGTCATCACCTCCAAAAGCTTCCCGGTGCTCCATGTCAGTGCAGGCTGTCGAATGATACCCCGTCGAGATTGAAGCACAAAAATCATGCTCCTCGTCCTTCCTAGCACTCTCTTGCCATTGGGCGAATCTCTGTCTCTTCTCTCTTTCGGGATTGGACATTGTGATCACAGAGTTGACCATTGAGGATAGATACCATCAGCCAAGTAGTATCCCTTGTTGTAATGGTGGCCATTGATCTCAAAGTTGACCTCTGGGAGTGGCCTTCTGCAAGCCTTGCAAACACTGGAGAATGCTGAAGCACGTTGATATCATTGTGAGAACCAGTCATGCCAAAGAAAGAGTGCCATATCCAAAGATCATGTGAAGCCACCGCTTCTAGTATGATAGTGGCACCTTTCACATGCCCCTTGTACTGCCACTGCCAAGAAAATGGACAATTCTTCCATTTTCAGTGCATACAATCTATGCTACCAAGCAATCCTGGAAAGCCTCTATCAACATTATTGATCACCAACAACCAGACTTTATCAGCGACATTTGGCTTTCTCGGGTACTCAGGGCCAAACACTGCCACCACGGCCGTGCAGAACATGTACATTGATTTGTGACATGTGGACTCACTCATACGGACGTACTCATCCACAAGATCTCCCGGAATTCCGTATGCAAGCATACGAAATGTCGTAGTGCATTTCTGAGAAGAGGAATGTCGTGCGTACGACGATCTATGGCACCGGCAAGGGCCTCTTTGCTGTTCGGTTGGGGAGATCAACAAGCACAAAGAGCAGAACTAGCAATCAACGCGTGGATTTACCCAGGTTTGGGCCATTGTGAGGTGTAAAACCCTACTCCTGCTTTGTTTGTATTGGATGTGTTGAACTCAAGTACAAGGAGCGCAGCTTGCCGGCAAGAATGCACGGGAAGTGCGGCTACACGTGTAAATGAGCAAAGTTTCGACCATCCAATGGTCCTAAATCAAATGGACGAATGCCTGAATGCCTCTAAAGGTTTCCATGGACCTCCTTTTATAGATTAAGGGGCAAAAATGGTAATACAGAGGATGAATATTAGCTTGACATGTACTAAGATAGGTGTGGATAAAGGTGATCTCCAATCGGTGGTTCATCACGTGCCTCGACAAGCTCTACCTAACCGCTTATGCGCTCGCCACCTGTCGGCAAGTCTCTGACTGCCCACCGAGGTGGAGCGGTGAATCGATGAAGCCGTGAAGGGAACTTGCCGGCCTGGTCCTTGCCGCTTGGAACTTGTCGCCCTGGAGCTTGCGGTGTTGAGCTTGCCAGCTCGGTATTTGGGCTTGTTGGATCTGGCCTAGCCGGCAAGGTGGAATGCACCTTGCCGGGAAAGTGTCTTGGCGGCATCTTGAGTCTTGCTTGTTGATGTAATGCTTACCGGATGTAGCACTTGCCGATGAAGATCGATTCTTTGCTGGTGTAGTTGTGCATTGTCATGGCCCATGCTAGGAGGTTAGTGGAACCCTGGTTTTTACTACATCGACAGGAGCCCCCGGGCCCAGCTTCAACAGAGAACTCCAAGAACTCGATGTTGGAGATGGGGCCAAACTTGGCATGGGTAATGACTGTTATATCCTTGTTTTCGAAAAGATCATTTCCGCAAAGGTTGTTACCAAGAAAGTTGTTCTCAAAGGCGTTGCCAGCCCCCGAGCCTATATGAAAACTCTCCGGTAGAGAACTCTGCAGATCTCAATGTTGGAGTGGAGCTTTATCTCTTGCCTTGCTTTCGAGAAATCCCGAGAAGGCTTATTATTTCAACGGAGAACTTTGACGTTCTCAACACCGGCTTCCAGAAAGGGGCTTTCCGGGAAGACTTATGATTCCAGCGGAGAACTTTGATGTTCACGACGCCGGCTTCCAGGAGGATCGTTCCTGGGAAGGCTTACAATTCCAGCAGAGAACTCTGGGGTTGTCGATGCCGGTGGTTGCTTCCGGGAAGATTGCTTTCTGGGACGTCGATGCTGGTATCACCGTGAAAGAGTCTTCCACTTGTATTCCCGCAACACTGATTTGGGCATAAAATGCCACAACAATGTTTTAATATGAAAAGTTAATTAGCATCTGATTTGCACTTAACTTGTATAAAGGTTTATTTATTAAATGTTCTCCCATCCTTAGGTAACAACCTTTTACATATTATGTGCTCCATGTTGTCGGAATGCTCACAGGTGCGCACGTTTTAGCCAACGGTGCCCAGGATCGGATCCCATGTAACAGCCGAAAGAAAATGCCGCCTTCCCGACTAGCTTTGCAATCTTAGGGTAAGTGGAGCTACAAATGGTGTTCCTGGGTGGACCAGTATTAGTCACGAGCGCAATTATGCCCTATGATTGGCCCTTAACAGACAAGCTATATGTAAATGAATTCCTAAGGTGGGAAAAACTCCCCAAGCCTTTTCGTTAAATGACACTATTTTTGCACATTTGTTCCCTACGCTTGCCGGCAGAGGGGCGAAGTAGTAGATGAGTTCCGGCAGCACGATGGCGTGGTGAAACTATTTCCGTAGGGCTTCGCCAAGCACAATAGATTTAGAGCAGAGGATGAACTAGAGGGAAAGGGGGCACCGACACATGGCTTGGTGAATCGTGGTGTGTTCTAGGGGCTAGCCCTGCCCCTCTATTTATATGTTGAGCCTTGGGGTCGTAACTTGGAGAGAGGGCCTCCCCAAAGTCAGTTTGGAACGCAAGGAAGAGTCCTTCTCAGATTCCAGCACCAGATGCCACGGTCCATGGCGTTTGGCCCAAATGCCATGGTCCGTGGCGTCTGGTCCCTGACATCCGCAAAACTTCCTTTTGCACCGACCTAAAGCCCCGCGGGCCTTACCCCTTGGCCCGACCAAAGTGTCCTCGCACCAGAACATTTCAAGAAACATCTGAACCCTTTCTGAGACCAAACATTATCATCCCATATATCAATCTTTACCTTCGGACCATTCCGGAGCTCCTCGTCATGTCTGTGATCTCATCTGAGACTCCGAACAATATTCGGTCACTGACATACATAACTCATATAATACTATATCGTCAATGAACGTTAAGCGTGCGGACCCTACGGGTTCGAGAATGATGTAGACATGACCGAGACGCTTCTCCGGTCAATAACCAATAGCGGGACCTGGATGCTCATATTGGTTCCTACATATTCTACGAAGATCTTTATCGGTCGAACCTTTATGAAAACATATGTAGTTCCCTTTGTCCATCGGTATGTTACTTGCCCGAGATTCGATCGTCGGCATCTCCACACCTAGTTCAATCTCGTTACCGGCAAATTTCTTTACTCGTTCTGTAATACATGATAAGCATAAATTCTTGGAGCGTTGTTTTGTTTTGTTACCTTTTGTTTTGTTCACACCTAGGGCAATTCCCTTTTGTTTTGTTCACATGTGTCGCAGGAAACCACATCCACATATGGGACCAGAAGGCCCCTTGCTAGTTCGGCAGGGGTTGTCGTGTTGTACAAAGTGCAGATGAGCGTGGGGCAGCATAGCAGAGATCACACACGCATTTTTACCCAGGTTCGGGCCACCGTGAGGCGTAAAACCCTACTCCTGCTTTGGTGGATTGAAGGTGGGAAAAACTGGTGGTGAGGCATAGCACGCTGCCCGGCAAGGGTTGCCTCAGGGCGACCGTGGCTACGTGCGTATGGGGGTGTGAGTTATCCAACCTTCTAACCCTTTCTACGATTGCCATGGGCCTCCTTTTATAGACCAAGGGGTTACCACAATGGTAAAGTAGTCATTACACACTGATAAGATAGCAAACACTGGTATCATACTTAACTCTGCGGTTTGACAGGGCCCATTAAATGCACTGCTTAATGTCACGTCGTTGATTGCCCGACAAGGCTTGCCGGGCTATCTTGCCAGCTCCACGCCTGCTCGCTTGACACGTCGCAGGACGGGTGTCATCTGTGGGTTTTTCTTGTAGGGAGAGGCTGCTATGTGGCAAATGGCTGCCACTTAGTCACTTTGCGGCTTGACATCGCACTGATTGACGACGTGGGTCGTGGTGGAGTGCTTGGGTGAGGTGTTGTTGCCTTCGCGAGTCCCGGCAGGCCCTGCCGGGATATCTTGGGTATCTACTTCCAGGGGTGGCATTGCCCCTTGCCGTGCTGGCCTGCCCGGCAAGGGAGGCCCTTCTCCTAATGGTATCTTGCTCTTCTGGTTGGATCCTGGTCCTCTTGATCTTCATGTTGGTCCTTTGATGCTCTTGGTTTCTTGTTCTCTGACTTGGCTTGGTGCTCCAATCTTGATCCCGTGTCTGTGCATAGTCAGGGCAACAGACCCGGGGTTTGTTGCACCGACAGAAGCCCCCGGGCCTGCCTCGAACGTGCTGCCGAGCGTCGTCGGGGTAGGGCCTAATAAGTGCACAGGCAGGGTTGCTGAAGAGGCTGGCCTCTTGAGGTCTTCTTTCCTTCTTCATTAGCCTTGATTTCGAGCCGGTTTCTGGTTTCTCCGCGTGTCGTGTAAAGCCAATTGTGGTGGGTCCACTCGAGTAATGGCCTGTGAATGACGTTAACACGGGGTATAAACTACCAATTCACTCTTCCCACCACGCCCTTATCCTTAGCCACGTATGCCGCATGCATCACGAGGGGTAGGTAACGGAGGCGCGTGGCGCGGGAGAGCATCAAGGCGAGGGCCCGGTCGTCCTGAATTGGCGGAGGAGGACGGTGGCCGCCCGTTGAGTGAGCGGATCCCCTCCCCGGCCCATCTATAAAAGGGAGGGGCGGAGGAGGGCGGAGTCACCCATCCCCGTGTTCCTCCTCTTCTGTCTTCTGCTTCTACTAGTTATGTCGAAGAGAAGAGCCTGGGGCCAGCCCTCGGGCTCTTGGTTGGGGCTAATGTTGCCACATGCTGGTGCTGATGCTCGGGGAGTGAGCCTTGTCCTTGCTATGGAGAATCTCTTGGTGTCTTCGGGGCTTTCCCGGGAGACATGGCTAGAGATTATTGGTAATCCCAGCACTGCCCCTTCCGGAGGTCTTGGGGCTGATGACGACGAGAGGCGCGCCTTCCTGCCCGCCAAGGTGGGGAGCGGTGCGCCTCAAGCCCCCTGGCCGTCTTGGCAGCTCGCGATCTCCCCGGGGAAGGCGTCGGACTGGAGTCTTGGCGCTTCTTGGGAGCAGCAGTGGTGAGGAGAAAGCAAGGGAAGACAGAGAAGGCGGGTGGCAGGAGGTCAGAGTACGATGGAATGGATGCCTTCGCCTCTGATCAACGACGTGCCGCCCCGTCTTCCCGCTCTTCCCCTCCCTCCCTGGCATCATCATCACCAGCCTCCTAGGGTGATGGCCGGGGAGGGATGTTNGCGGATCCCCTCCCCGGCCCATCTATAAAAGGGAGGGGCGGAGGAGGGCGGAGTCACCCATCCCCGTGTTCCTCCTCTTCTGTCTTCTGCTTCTACTAGTTATGTCGAAGAGAAGAGCCTGGGGCCAGCCCTCGGGCTCTTGGTTGGGGCTAATGTTGCCACATGCTGGTGCTGATGCTCGGGGAGTGAGCCTTGTCCTTGCTATGGAGAATCTCTTGGTGTCTTCGGGGCTTTCCCGGGAGACATGGCTAGAGATTATTGGTAATCCCAGCACTGCCCCTTCCGGAGGTCTTGGGGCTGATGACGACGAGAGGCGCGCCTTCCTGCCCGCCAAGGTGGGGAGCGGTGCGCCTCAAGCCCCCTGGCCGTCTTGGCAGCTCGCGATCTCCCCGGGGAAGGCGTCGGACTGGAGTCTTGGCGCTTCTTGGGAGCAGCAGTGGTGAGGAGAAAGCAAGGGAAGACAGAGAAGGCGGGTGGCAGGAGGTCAGAGTACGATGGAATGGATGCCTTCGCCTCTGATCAACGACGTGCCGCCCCGTCTTCCCGCTCTTCCCCTCCCTCCCTGGCATCATCATCACCAGCCTCCTAGGGTGATGGCCGGGGAGGGATGTTCTCTTGGCGCCTTCGACTCCCTTCCAGCAGTCTTCCGGTTGAGCTTTGGTGGATGACTCCACCAGCACTCAAGCCGGGGCTTCTTGCTGGCTCTGGAGGTGGTGACTAGAGGGCGCCCCCCCCCCCCCGTCCTCTGTACTCCTCCTTCGCAGCCTCGCCACTCCCGGTTTTGTCAGGCCGCGCCAAGCGGGTCCTGATGGGACTGGGGTGGGCTCCTACTTGAGTGCCCCGTTTCTCGTCTTTTCCTCCTTCCGCCGCAGTGCCTGAAGGAGGGAAAATGAAAAGAGGGGATTACGGGGCACTTATCTTTTTTTCAATCTTAAATCTGTAGGCACTTGCCAAACTTTAATTCAAATAATGTAATCTGTCGAGTCCATATTTGTGTTCTGTAATGCTTGTACTTGTATCAGCATATTAATGAAAAAGATGAACCTTGCCGGGAACCCATGCATGTATATGTCCATGCAGTGGTGAGATGCCTCTTTATATAAATAAACGAGTTTTCCCTGGTAGGCTATCCTTCCAGCACCCTTATTGTCTGCCGGAGAGCTGCGTCTATCGGGTTACAGACTAAGGGATCAGCACCCCCGCCAACTTCTTTTTACCAAAGGCCACTGCAACCATCCTGACAGAAGCAACATTCGAGTCGTGGATGGGAGCACCTAAGTCTCGAAAGAGCGGCGAAGCTTTCTTATGCACAAGTTATAGCTTTACAGAACACTAATGGACAGGAGGTAAAAACTTATCTGTCTGGCTTCCGGGGACCGCTATGCCGGGCAATCTTCTCAACTCCTTGTCAAAGCCAAGTTCACGGCAGGAACCTGCAGCTCCATGCATATGAGAATGAATGCAGGATGCGATTCTATCTATATGCATATGCAAATGCTCATGAAATGCTTATGCAGTGATCTTGGAATGCTCATGCATGCATGCAATCTCGGTCGGGGCTCCCCCACAGCGCTTCTTTATTTTCTTTTGCACAGGGTCATCGCCCTGGCTTTGTACAAGGGGTTACATGCAGCCGAGGCAAGGCCTGTACAAAAGGGGGCTGCCGGGAAGGGCCCAATAGCTGCGCCTTACGGGTAGAACTTGTGGAGATGATCAATATTCCATGAGTTTTTGCAATTGAATGCCATCTCCGGTCTCCAGACAGAATGCGCTGGGTCTGGTGACTCGTACTACCCGGTAAGGGCCTTCCCACTTTGGTGACAACTTGTTTGTACCCTTGGCGGACTGAACGCGCCTAAGGACAAGGTCACCTTCCTCAAAACACCGGGCCTGAAACCTGTGGCTATGATAGCGATGCAGGGCTTGCTGATAGCGTGTAGCACGCCTAGCAGCCCGAAGACGGTTCTCCTTGAGTAGCACAGCGTCGTCACGCCAGTGCTGATCTTGCACTGCTTCATCATAGGCAAGAACTCGAGGCGACCCATAAATGAGTTCCGTGGGGATAACGTCTTCTGCCCCATGGACCAGGGAGAAGGTAGTCTGCCTGGTAGCTCGGTTTGGTGTCGTTCTTAGGGACCAGAGAACTACCGGTAGCTCCTCGATCCACCGCCTGCCGTTCTTCTGCAGTGTATCAAAGATTCTCGTCTTGAGTCCACGCAACACTTCAGCGTTCGCCCTCTCAGCTTGTCCATTTCTCCGGGGGTGTGCCATAGAGGCAAATGAGATCTTGTATCCGAGGGCATGAACATATTGCATGAAGGCGCGGCTCGTGAACTGGCTGCCATTGTCGGTAATGATTCTTGCCGGAACTCCAAAATGACACACCAATTCTTTCAAGAACTTGATAGCTGACTGAGCAGTCACATTTCTCATGGCAGTCACTTCCGACATCTTTGTAAACTTGTCGATAGCAACGAACAAGAATTCAAAGCCCCCGATTGCTCGGGGGAAGGGGCCGAGGATATCTAGCCCCCAGACCGAAAATGGCCATGATGGAGGGATTGTCTGAAGAGCTTGGGCAGGCAGGTGGGTTTTCTTGGAATGGAACTGGCAGGCCTCACATTTCGTGACTAGCTCGGCCGCATCTTGGAGGGCTGTGGACCAATAGAATCCTTGTCGGAATGCTTTCCCAGCTAATGCCGTTGATCCAATGTGGGAGCCGCACATGCCTTTGTGTATCTCAGCCAGTAGTTCCTTTCCTTCTTCCCAGCAGACCCACTTCAATTTCACACAGTTGGGCCTCCTTCTGTACAGAGTGTGATCGACAAACTAATACATACTGGCCCTCCGGGCTACTTTTTCAGCTTCATCTTGGTCGTGGGGAAGCTCTCTGGTTTGGAGGAAGTGGACGATGTGCCTTTCCCAAGTTGGAGCCTGGGGCTCAGCAACGAGGACTAGCGGCACCTCCTCTGCTGCGGGAGCACATGCCTCGTTTGCCGGGTCCATGGGCCCGGCTGGAGGGTGTGGTCCGGCAGGCTGCGAGGAGTTGTTTCCGGCAGGGTCTCTGCTAGGAGCAGACGGCTCTACCGGGAGAGGCTTACCGGAGTCCAACTTTCTCCTTTTCTAGGCCATTGTTGCTGGGGATACGGAGGGCTGAGTGAGATGGAGAACAAAAGTCCCTGGTTCCACAGGAAGCTTCTGCGCAGCACACTTGACAGATGATTAGCTATGCTGTTTTCCGCACGGGGTACGTGCTCTGTTTGCAATCCGTCAAAGTGCTCCTCCAATCTCCTCACTTCCTCGATGTATGCCTCCATCAATGGACTTAGGTAATCCTTGTTGACTTGTCTCACCACAAGCTGTGAATCTCCTCGAATGATCAGCTTCTTAATTCCCAATTCAGATGCAATCCTGAGCCCGACAAGGAGCCCTTCATACTCAGTTGTATTGTTGGTTGCTTCTTCCCGGGCAAAATGCATTTGGATGACATACTTAAAGGGCTCCCTCGAGGGGGCGACAAGAAGCACGCCAGCTCCTGCACCTTGTAGGGAAAAAGCACCATCAAAATACATAATCCATTCTTGGGGTGATTCCTTGCAGGGGATAACTGTCTCTGTTACTTCCTCATCAGGGGTTGGCGTCCATTCTCCAATAAACTCTGCCAATGCTCTACTCTGAATAGTTGATGTGCTCTCAAACTTCAAACCAAAGCTGGATAACTCCAAAGCCCACTCCACTATTCTGCCGGTAGCCTCAGGGTTTCAGGGTATCCTTTGCAACGGAAAATGAATAACAACCATAATCTCATGGGCTTGGAAGTAGTGGTGCAGTTTCCTTGAGGCCATAATGAGACCAAAGATCAACTTTTGCACGCCAGAGTACCTCGATCTAGCCCCCTGTAATAAGGAGCTGATGAAGTACACTGGGCGCTGCACCACTTTCTTCCTTGCCGCGTCCTTGGGGTTGCTCTCGTTGACGTGCTCATTGCTGTCCTAATCCTTTTCTGACTCTGCCGGTCCCTGCTCACTCTCTGCCTCATCTACTTCTCGCTGTGCTACTAAGGCTGCACTGACCACTTGTTTGGTTGATGCTAAGTACAGCAGCAACGGCTCCTGGCGTTGGGAGCAACCAAGGTAGGCACAGAGGAGAAGTAGGCCTTCAACTCTTGCAAGCTGCATCTGCTTCCGGGGTCCACTTCATAGGCCCTGCCTTCTTCAAAGTTTTGAAGAACGGCAGGGCGCGCTCGGCAGACTTGGAGATGAATCTGCTTAGCGTGGCAATGCATCCTATCAGACACCTCACATCCTTAACCGTCCTTGGCGCTTGGATCTGCTCGATAGCTTTGATCTTGTCGGGGTTGGTTCGACCCCGCGATGGGACACGAAGAACACAAGCAACTTGCCGGAGGGAACACCAAATACACACTTCTCCGGGTTGAGCTTCAAATTGATCTTGCGCAGATTGGCAAATGTCTCCTCCAAATCCTGAATAAGGGTGGCCGTATCCTTGGTCTTGACCACAATGTCATCCATATAAGCTTCTATGTTTCTGTGCAGCTGTGCCTCAAAACCAACACTACAAAAAAAATACACTTCCGTGATGATACGTGTTTGTCACAGTAGGTCGCGTTTTCTATCATGCATGTACATCTATGACGATTTTATGACAGAATCAAGATAGTTATACCTGTGCCGTCGTAGAAGTGTTCCATGACATTACCAAAATTATCATCACGGAAGTGTCCACTTCCATGACGATAAATCGCGCGTCACAGAAGTGCTTTCGTCAAGGGTGACCGACACGTGGCATCCACCGTAATGGAACGCCGTTAAGCTATCGGGTTGGATTTTGGATCCGATAACCCGTTAACAGCCCTGACCAATGGGAAATTTCCACGTGTAAAATTCTGATTGGCCGAAGGGAACACGTGTCGGCTCATCGTTGGGACAGATGTCGCCTGTCCATTGGAGGAGACATGCCTATGATACGTCGACACGTGGCTGGGCCCAACAGAGGCCCATATAGGTGAAAAAGGCTGGCCCAGTCAAAGGCCCGTAGTACTTAATCAGGTACTAGTGGGCCAGCCCAATAACGGCCTACTTAATAAAGGCCCATTTACGGCCCGAAGCCAGATCTGGCCCGTTATACGGCCCGAAGCCAGATCTGGCCCGTTAATTGTTCGCCCAATATTTGGGCCCATTTGCGGCCCGAAGCCAGATCTGGCCCGTTAATTGTTAGCCGAATATTTGGGCCCAACTACAGCCCAGTGACTTTCGGCCTGTTAGGGGCCTGATGTAGACATGGGCCCATTTCAGCCCGATGTGACTTCCGGCCTGGGAATGGCCCGTGCTGCCCATGGGCCATATATGGTCCGACGGGACAACGGGCCCACTAACGGCCCGTGCTAAAGGTGGCAATAGTTAAGCCCAACGTGACTTTGGGCCTGTTAAAGGCCTGTCGCGTAATTTGGCCCGTTGATGCCTGTACTAAGCTTTCGGCCTCTTAAAGGCCCATGATATCAGTGGGCCAACTAAGGCCCAAGATATGTTTCGGCCTGGTAACGACCCGTGAGATAACTGGGCCCAAAAAGACCCGGTCTACATTTCGGCCTGATGAAGGCCCGTTGACGACTAGTGAAAATTGAGGCCCAACATGCATTTTGGCCTGCTAAAGGCCCGTGGTTTCATCTCGGCCGTAACAGGCCAATACAATATTCAGCCTGTTAATGGCCCAACACTACCTGGGCCAAACTAAGCTCTGGGTCCACAAAAGGCCAGTGTAAGTTTGGGCCTGGCGCAATGTGTGAAGCCCCCTATCATTCGGGCCCAAGAAAGACGCAGGCCGGCCCAATTGTGGCCCGCTAAAAACCTGGCCCGTTAGAGTCGAATGTTTCGGCCCGGTCGACTACATCTGATTTTTTTTCAGATAGCGAATGATGGCAGTAACTAGTAGGAATTAAGAACAAACCTACTCTATACAATAAAGAAATTACGGCATAGTAACTAAGAATAAACCTACACTATACAATAAAGGATTTAAGGTATATTACATCCACTGGGCATCGAAGTTCGCCACCAGTGATCATAAAGCACAACGAAGAAGCATATTACAAAAACTGGGCACCATTGCAGCGTAACAAAATAATACTGAACCGAGACCACTTCCAAGACAGTTCAAGAAAGGTTAGCCTTGCGGGGGAACAGCTGCGCAAGCTGCTGAGCAAGGCTGTGAGACCGGCCTAGCATGTCGGTCATAGCTTCCAGGTGTAGCTATTTAGTGATGAGGTTCTCATTGGTGTTCTCCGCAATCTTTCTTAGAGATAGGACTTCAAGTCGAAGTTGAGTTGCAGAATGCCTTTCTGCTAGAACTTGGGACTGAAGAAGTCGAACTGATTCAGACAACGAATTCTGTGAGCTTGTCTGAATGTTAGTCTCAAGTAACTTGAACACTGCATCAAGACAAGAATTTGGGGTTGTCTCACTATCTTCAAGATGTTTTGCCTTCTTTGCTACAATATATGTTGGGTTTGTCTCAGAGCCTTCAGTAGACTTGTGCATGCCACCAGGCATATCACCCTGAAACAAAGTAGAGAGATGACATGTTTTGCACGTGTATAAACAAAGACGATAACTGTGCTGTCAATTCCATCCAATTTAAAATTAGAAAATAAAGAGTAAGTTCAAAAATATCAATAGCATAATTTGGCATTGTTCATAATGCGGGGAGCTTCACCACACTACTGGATTACCATGTCAACATAACAAGCATAGATGAAGGGCAAAGAAAATCACTGTATCTATCTTGGATAATGTGCATGGCATGTTGTTCATATCATCACCCACATCAGTAAGTTAAACCTGAGATGACAAGGTGCAAACGTGGGCTGCTTCACCACACACTGGATTATAGATCCACAAAACAAGCATACATATAGGGAGTATTAAGTAATGTGGATGGTATGAATAAGGAATTTGGTTTTACAAGTAAAACTTAGAACTTACGGTTCTTGCGAACATGCATTTTGGTAGAAGCAACAAACTAAACAGCAGTAAACGATAGGGAGTATGAGCAAATTAAACAGCAGTTGAGGATAAAGGCTTTAGAAGGACTGGCTTACATTAACAGTTAACACCGGCTTTATAATGCCCTTCTCCATGTCAAGGGAAGGATAACTCAAGAATTTCAGCACAAAATCTTCTTCAAAAGCATTGCCTGTACTCTACATTTTGTAGAGAGTAATTATAGATGTGATAATACTGGAAGGGATAGAGGATAATGAAGATAAGATGCAGATTGATGCTACATAATCAACTACCAATCCCTGGAAGTACAAGCGTTACAGGACAAAATGTACTGACAAGAGCAATGGGCTACACTTCTGCACTGGCATTGTCTGTGTATTCTACTTGTTGGTAAGATTAAATATAGATCTGATCTTTTTTAGTAAATGGTGGGCGAGGGAGATAAGATGTAGAATGCTACAAAATGAACCAATCCCCCTTCCCATAATACAAGAGTGTTTTGAACATTGGTGTACTGTACAAAACGTTCTTATATTATGGGACGGAGGGAGTAGCTGTTAATGTAAGTACAGTGATAGACCACGTTCAGTCCTTACAAGAGGACTGTAGAGCTAAACCTCTTCAAAAGCATTGGGTTGATTCTAAATTTATAAAAGAGTCCATACGGATCTTATAATGTCCACAAAATGGACGATTACGAGGCTAACATGTGCAGTGATGCTACATAATCAAACAACTATGAAAGTAAGTATGGTCATACAGGGCAAGAGGTACTCACAAGAGCAATGCAGTGTGCAGTATAGTTGCGAGATTCTGTGGTCCCTTGAGAACGAATTTTCTTCTACTAACAGTTTTCGTACAAGTGATACATTAAGGCAAATGCAGAAATGTAGTTCAAATTGTGATGTGATATCATAGACAGTACCTTACGCTGCAGCCGAGACCAATGTGTGACAAGATTATTCCAGTCACCGTCGGATAAATGTAGCACCGGAGACTTTACAGAAATTTTGTTCAGAGGCTTGCCATCGAAGTGCGCTTGCCTCAGGTAGGAACGATACTTCATCAACGAGTGCTTGAAAAGCGCAACCAACCCTTGCTCGTCATCACAATCCAGTTTGCTCCTCGCCTATTTAAAAAGAATGAAATCTTGTGTCTTCTGTGAGCAAAAATATATGCAGCGACCATGAATAGCATTAGTACATTACTTACGCGTAAGTTGCGGAGGAAGACTGGAAATTGTTCTGTGTCTGCGGTATAATCTTTCCATGAAGGAAAGATGCGCACAAAGTTCCTGACAACAACATAAGCTTCGTCTTCTAAACTGGGACGAAATGGAACAGGGGTCCTATTTGCTGCAATTGGGGCTCTCTCTGGTTCGAAAAGGGATTTGGCAACTGGATTTGGTGTACTCTTTGCTGGAATGGGGGTTTTGCATCGTACAGCTGGTGCTATGTCAACTGGCATAATCATATTGTTTGGTGCATTTGGGGTCTGCTGAGTTGGGGCATCAGAATAACCAGTGTAGTAGGGCTAGAGTCTGCTAGAGTTGGGGGTGTTTTGTGGGTCAGGTGATATTGCAACTACACCTAATGTGCTATTTGATTTATCAGGTGCCACTACCTTTTCCAAATACTTTGCTTGTGCTCCTCCACGGTCAGCAAGCGCCCTCTTCCTTTTGAACGTCTGATACACAAGAACAACATTTGAATGGATAAATATGGTATCATGACAGATGGAATATGTACTGAAAATGGATAGACAGGGCGTATTCACATACACGATGTGTAAACTAAGCTAATGGCAGTTCAACAAAGTAGAAGCAATGCAAAGCATCAGTTGCAAGATATGTGCGAGCAATGTAACCTTGGAAAGTTAGAGCAAGTACCTTGATGGGTGAATAAGATAGGGCATCTTCCTCTGACTCCTCCACTAGGGAGCTACATTGACTTAGGTCTCCCTCTAGCTCAGA
>LR880967.1:847372601-847391260 GCA_904067115.1 Aegilops sharonensis
AAAATGGATAGACAGGGCGTATTCACATACACGATGTGTAAACTAAGCTAATGGCAGTTCAACAAAGTAGAAGCAATGCAAAGCATCAGTTGCAAGATATGTGCGAGCAATGTAACCTTGGAAAGTTAGAGCAAGTACCTTGATGGGTGAATAAGATAGGGCATCTTCCTCTGACTCCTCCACTAGGGAGCTACATTGACTTAGGTCTCCCTCTAGCTCAGAATCACTGTTAGGATCATATTCTGAGCATGAATCTGTAGGTGGAGAGCGTTTGCATTGCATTGCATCCAGACTTGATTTCAGTCCCTTAATGCCAAGTTTGACAGCTATGTCATTGTTCTGCTTTATTCTTTTCATGCGCGCAAGCTCATAATCATTATGATGCTGTTCAGAATCTGAGATTCATGAAAACATAAGAAGTAGTCAAAATTGTACCTGCAGTAAGAGACCAACCTAAAAGAATATTGACAACAAATATGACAAGGCAATTATAGATGTAGTGAATCAATCATTTACTTGTGAGCTTACTAGGACAAGTATGCAGAATTGTAACTGCAGTAAGAGACCGTCCAAAATCTGAATGAAGAAGTTTGTCTAGCACTTATTGTTTGCAACTAATCGACGTGAATAATTGGATATTATATCGAATGAGTAAGAAAGACAAGTAAAATTGTCAACAAACCTGGCTTGCAGTAGTAATCTGGGTCAATGTCACTACGACCAACAATCCAAAATGACTAGTGTCTGTTCCGAGGGCCGGAATTTTGAAAACCCTGTGAACTTTAGAGGTACTAAAGATTACCGAAATACATCTGAACCATTAAGTGTACATAGCACTGAGCACACAAAAAACCCTAAGACAGTCTTGCCTAATGAGTAATGAATCAATTAGAAAATGGGTGATTAGGAGTGGCTGCTGAGTGTTGAGGACGTATCTCAGGATAAATCCAGTTGGCTTGGTGGGTGCTGCACGCCTGAGCCCTGAACGGACTGGGAAGGTAGGCACAAAGGCGCGCCCGGGCAGCGGTGACGCTGTTGGGCGAGCGGCTCCTGGCCTCCTATTAGTCCGGCGTCTCCTCCTAGAGTCATGCCGTCTGGGGACGGCAAGTCACCGGCGAGGCAGGCGGCTGGGGGCGAGTAGAGATCGGAAGCGCGCAGCAGAACAGAGGGGAATCGGGGCCTAGGACGACCCAAAATCCCAGGGTGGGCCGGCCCACCGTGGGCACCCTATAGAGATACACACCCGAGCGGCGAACATGCATTTTCGAAACTAATTTAGGAACATTGAGCTGACCAATTAAACAACTCTGTTTTAATAATATCAGATTCGTATTTGAACAACTAAGATTGTTTAGCTTGATGGGTGGAGCAGTGTTATTATGACACGAAGGACATATTCTGATCGTCTAGTGATCATAAAAGGGGGAAACTCTAAGCATATATTTTTTAGCAAAAGAGGGTTTCCCCTCCGATTTCTATTAAAGAAACCACCACGGAACCAACATGATCAATTAAACCCTAAGCATGATCAATTAAACCGTATTATGGTTGTGCCATGGCAGATTTGAAGCTGCAAACCATAGAAATGATATTTAGCATCCATTGTTTGCTTCGAACTAAGAACTAAATTCTAAGAGTTGAAAAGAAAGTAGAGTAACCAAGTTAATATCTATTTTCTGGTTGAGATCAAAAAGTTGAGGAGATATGAAGTACCCACCTCTCTTCCGGCGCCGTGTAGGCATTGGGGGTGCGATGGCTGTCGGTGGCGTTGAAGCAGATTTGCGACAGTAGACGGGTGCATCGGGGGATAAGTCCCGTTGCGGTGGAAGAGAAGGTCGTGTGAGCGGCCCCGGCAAAGAGGACGATGGCGCCGATGAAGCGAGAGGACGCGATGCAAGGCTATTGGTTCGTCGCCGTGGATGAGAAACATCCATATCTAGCAGTGGACGACACAGTCTTGGTAGGCGCTCCGGCATGGTGGAGGACGGTGGCGATGGATGTGGTGGAGGACGGCGGTGATGGATGGGGTGGCGGACGGAGGCTGGTGTGGGGATGGGGTGTTCTAGCGCGGACAGTGTATGAATGGGAAAATGGAGGGAGAGGTACGAGGAACCATGTTTTTGGGACGCGCCTGTCTGAAATATGGGAAAGTTACGAACTTAGCCCCCATTTAAAATTTGGACGTCTCGTCGGTTGGGGATAGGACGGTAATCTCGCATCTCACCAATATTTGCCCAGAACGATTTCGGGCGAGGAGAGGGTGGTTGGTGCCCATGGTTGGCGCCCATGGTGTATGAACGGGGCTGACAGGTAAGGCGGTTGTGTCACGTCTGAGTGAAGTTACAAACCTGCCCCTATTGAAAATATTTGCCTACATCGATTTCGGCCGAGTCGAGTTTGTTTTGCCGCCCACCGTGTATGAATGGGGAATGGAGGGAGAAACAGAGGTCTTTCGGATGAGCTTGAATCAAATGTGTTTTGCCGCCCATGTTTGACGCCCACCGTGTCGGAATGGGCTCAGAGGCGGTCGTGTCACGTCTAATTGAAGTTACTAACCTACCCCTATTTAGAGCAGTGGAAATCAGGCCGATGGATTGTCCATGTAATGGGTAGACAGTAATTTCCATCTCCCAAAGACTTGGCTTCGGGCAGCCGACGTGGGAGTGGACATTTTGCTGCTTCTTTCAAATTTTGGGACAATACGCATCCACGTTTACCCTGGCAACTAAATTCGAATCCATTTTGTATTCCTATATGAATCTTTATAAATCATTCTATGTGTTTTTATATATCTTCAAAAGGACGACAAAGATGTATTCCACTGTCATATATGAATATGGTTTACAAATGCCGATACTCAAATTCAGAAGCTAGAATCCAGTTTAAGGTGAATTCGAATATTTGGAACACTTCATGTCCAACTCAAATGTCACACGCAGCATAATGTGTACTCCCATTTAGATATGTACACAAGCGATGTATCAAGATTCAAATACCGAGTCAATCAACCAAGAATGTACAGAACTAACAGACATATAAAAACTTATAGAGTATATGGATCAATAATATCAACAAACATACATTAGCCAGGCCGCTGTACTTTTTTTGGCTACAACAACATCCTTTTTTTAGCCAGCATCTTGGCCCTTTCTGATGCGTGCCACTTATGGTCCATCTATACTACTACTATTGCTGAATGCACATTTAGCCCGATTGGCATATTTGTAGGTCTGGCACAGCAATCCAAATGAAATGTCTCCGATTCTTATCAATTAATACAGACTTGTGCTCAAATAAAATTACAAACCATAAAAAAAACAATTATTACATGATCTCTAAAACAAATGGTTTGATTGATTACGTGAACAGACAACACAAAGGTTATTCAACTATGGAAAGAACATTTCACCTATGATTTACCAAGTAGGAATTTAATTTTCTTTTTTCCTTCAGGACCTTAACAATCTGGCCAGTCTCAGCTTGCTTCGTTTTGAAATCCACCAAATATTTATTGTTTGTCTTGAGTACTGCTTGTGATTGTGCTGTTTGCTTCCTCAACATTTCAACTTCATCTCTAAGTGCAGATGCAGAATCTCTTTCTACCACTAGTTTAGCCTCTAGAGCATCAGCAGTTGGCAATTCATAATGCACGATTGGGCCGGTGCCACTGCTGTGGATGGTGCAACGTCCATGGAGACCTCGCTCTTTGATCTTGGGCTAACCTATTTTGCCATTAAAGTTCCGATTGGATTCAGAAAAGTTGAAGTTAGCAAAACATCTCAACTGGGAGTAATAACAGCAAACCAATTAAACAAACAAGGAATTAAAGAGTTTCAATTGGATGCTGAAAAGTAGTTATTAACATCATTGTAACCCGTTGTTGCAGCAGCAAAGCAGTTAAACAAACAAGTAGATATTTAAGTTAAGGCAAACAGATAATTCTTAACAGTAAGTATCAAACACATAGATAGGCGCAGTCTACAATATGATTAACAGGCTGTGGCATTATGTAATCAGTAGCAAACTAAATTAAGCCAAGCAACGTAATTGAACAATTTTGCAATAAGTGGCTAACTAAAATTCCGAGAAGCTGGTAACTGAACTTACGCTAGTTCTTTGTACAGGCACACTGCAACTTCTTTTTCGCTTACAAGGTTGTACGAAGGAGTCCATGTCATCAATTGCTTGGATATGCAGTCCCAATACTTCTTTCTTCCCACACTACATTGGTAAGTCGAATGGTTAATCTGGTAAGAGGGTATATTTGCCTCAGTAACTTGTGTTATGGATATTGCATGTAATCCCTCTGCTCTCATGCCTTTGAAGACATGTTCTAGTGTCTTTGTTCACTCATTTCTGTGCCTATATGTAGTCATATATGGAGTATAATATCGAAAATCATCTTATATTTCTGAACGGAGGTAGTAATAAAATATGGTTTATGTTTGAATTAGAACCAGGTCCGCGGTGGAGATGAAGTTCTCAAAGTCATGCCGTGTGAACTGGAAGACCTGATGATGAGTTCTACTGCTGAACTATCCAGCTGTTGTGTCCTTGTCGCCACGTGTCCTGAACTAGTGTTTTCCTGTAGCATTGTTGTCAGGCGTGTTCTCGAGGCTGTACTTGACCACAACAATTTCCTGGCTCTGCCTTCGATTATGAAGGGTGTGGTTCTTGTAAAGCTTCCCAACAAATCTGACGCAGCCTGTCTTTATCATCATGTTTATGAGTGCAAAGACCACTCTGTTAGGTTCTCCAAGGTTGACAAGATGGTGATGGTGCATGTAGACAGCTCACACGAAGTCCATGGCCTAGTCAGTTATGCGGGGTTCATCCCGTAGGTCGGTGGCAAGAAATAGTCTGTAGAGTTTAGTTAGTGCAACTTTGCTTGTCTGTAGTAAGTACTATTGTTCAATACTTGATTTGTGTTTGTGAACCCTGTATTGTTTATTAGTACTGCCGCTTTTGGTGTGTGGTCAGTCCTGAGAACGGTCTACGTTAATGTCCGTGCACTCAATTCAGTCTATGTATTTCGAAGTATCCAGATCATAGTTTTTGTGAGGACGGTTTATCAATTATGGTTACACTCCAATATCTGTATGCATTGCAGGGTTTATCGTACCCACCAGGATTTCCAGTCCCATGGATGTTCGGTCCATACGATTTGTCACGACCTTTGGACTGTCCTGCTTGTGGGAGTAGGCGGGGGCCCCTGCATGCCACGCGTAGTTGGATGATCAATCTTCTGTTTAGTACTTCAACATAGTGATTTCCTGGTAAGGATTCACTCGTGTCACATCAACTAAATCTTATTGATTTACTATCTAAATCTTATTGATTTAATGTCATGTTTTCTTTCTTTTCCTGCAATTTTATGATGCAGGTTTTGCCATGTGACATTCTTCACAGAATAAACCGTTTGGTTTGCTCTACGATGGCTATTTTTGCAGGTTTCACTTCTTATGTCGTGTCAGTAACGAAGGCACTGTCCATCACTTATATTATTGGAAAAAATTGGATCAGTCTGTTGTCTGAGTACAAGCTGAATCCCTATGATGAACTGCAGTTTGGTTTAACAAAAATGCCACAATTAGTCCTTCTCGCGTTTAAAAGAAATGAAGAAAAAAACCGGATCACGGTCACGGATCCTTGTCAAGTTAGAAAGCTGATCATAGCAGACCAGACACGATCGCCGCTGTCTCGCACGTCGGTACCACCTTCAGCAATGGATCGAGCACCAGCAGTTGCTCTAGCACTGACAGCGGTAGCAACTCAGTCTGATCTAGCTGAGGATTGGGCACCGACCGCGTCAGCGGATCAGTCTGATCTACCGGAGGATCGGGCATCGACACCGGCACCTGCTCCGACACCGGCACCAGCTCTACAAGGAGCACCATCTCCGGCAGCAGCAGCGGCTTCGGCACCTGCACCAACACTTGCACTTGCATCTGCTCCGGCCCGTACAGTTGCACCCGCAACAGACTGGGCTGTAGTTTGCACTTCATATACCAAATTCCTTACAAAAAGTGACATTTCCACCTTGGTAAGCATTGGCCGCCCAAGTGCTTCGTTCTTTTTTCTTTCCATGTTGTTTCACATGATTCACTGTGTTGATCTAACTGTTCGGGTATGTCTTCCTGTTTGCAAACAGAGAATTCCTAGAGCAACGAGGGAGTCGTTCAACAATCCGGGCGACCGCGGCCAAGTTTCTCTTACCATGCGCAGCCTTGGTGTGAATGAACCTGCTCAATATACCGTAAGTACAAAGGATGGTCGCATGATGATTGATGCTAAAGGATGGTCAAGGTTCAAATCTAAATCATATCTTGCGGTTGGGGATGATGTCAAAATCGAACTTTCTCGGCAAGGAGAGCTGGTCCAAATCAACTTTGAAATTCTTCAGTAGCAGCACGCAACTGCCGAAATTCTTCAGTAGCAGCATGTAATAATCTGGCATGGTGAAACAAGTGTCCTATGTGTATAAGTAGTACGACAGTGTTATTTATCACATGGTATATCATTGATAGAATTGCAACTCTGATTGCTGGTTAGGAACTGTCGTTTGATTTCATTCCAACAGCTGCCGTGCTTTATTCAATTTTGTATATTCACCTCGCGACAGCATCTAAAACCAGCGCCGTACCGATCGCTTGCAATATGAAAAGCGCCGAGGTAGAACACATGGGCCCCCAAACATGTAGGGTTGGCCTGCGGCCCAAAGTCCAGAACCGTGAGCCTATCTGAGTATTATATTCTCAGCTGAACCCCCATAAAAAAGCTGAACCCCCATAATGCCCGTGCGTTGCAGAGGGAGTATATTTCTCGGCAAGGTGAGCCTGTGATATAAAATATTTGCATATTTATTTATAGAGGGAGTATCTCTCTGTCAAAATATATATTTACGTGTAACTAGTTACTACTGTCTTTTTCCTTCCTTTCACTGATATGTGGGGCAACCGGCAACGGGGTCCACGTGCCATATGCACAAATTAGAGTGCACAACTTCACGGTAGACACACCCCGGTCGTAGCGCCGCAGTAATGCCCAATGAGCCGTCAAATCACAACCCCCCTTTCCAGCTTTAGCAGTAAGCTGGACGGACGAAGCGACAATATTTTACTGGGCCTGAATCCCCTTCTCCCTCGTCTGCTTGTTCAGAGAAAACCCCCGCTCGGTGATTGCAAAGGGTTTTCTCATGGAGAACCAGGTACGAATTCTTCATCCATCCCCGATAAATCCAAGTCCCTTGGTCGCAGGTAATCCTAGGATGGCAGCCGCCGCCGTTGACACATTTTTATTCCTACTGAAGTGTGTTTCATTTGCAGTGCCCAAAGTGCGAGTACCCTACAGGTTTCTGTGCCCTCGGCGAGATGCGACACTTGTTCCTTCTCATCCTAACACAACATTTTGAGACACGCACAGTATGTTCCTAGAATCCTCTTTTCTATCCGGGAGGGTGGGTTTTTTTTGAACATGCTGTGTTCTCATATTATTTTTCCTGTAGTGTATTATTTGCTCTGCCAGAACACATGTACTCAAGATGCTCGGCCTTGCCATAACTGAATACACTAGTTTAATGGTCACAGTGAAGACAAGCCATGGATATTACTTCCGAGTTGGGTTCATGAACCAAGAAGATCGCTGCTTTTCTGATGGCCGAACTTGGATAAACTTTCACAAGTGTTACAGACTGAAAGTTGGCGGACGAATGTTGATGGAAATAGCAGAACCTGGTTTTATCTTCACTGCGATCTTCCACCCCGACATCGTTCCAATTGTTCATCCATGTTAGTTTTGTATCTAGTTCTTGCTTGTTTCCTCGATTACTTCTTAATCCACCTATAACTAATCACAATTTAACTTTAGAAGTAGCAACGAATCTCTCACAAAGATGCTACTTCTAACTAATATTTTCTTACAATTGGTGGCACGTGTAGGTTTTTTCAGAGTTAAGCAGTCTGCTCGTTTGTTACTGTGTAATAACTCGGATGTTACTAATGGCACTGAAGTTGACTGGATCGACATCCACAAGTTCCTACACTTTATTGATCGTCTTGAGGTCCTTGTGGGGGCGTTTCAATGGTGGAAGGCCACGTGGGATATGTGTGCCACTGCTGCACTCGTTGAACAGGTCCAACTGTGTCAATAAACTTATGGTACAAGATGTTTTCTGTTATATATGTTGTTCATAAACTATTGCCTATAAACAGTTTTACAGCTGTGATCTTCTTGAAACAGGAACTGCCGAGTTCTATTGTTCCTCTACAGATGCCTGACCATGGTCGGGTCAGACTTGCGCTTGGTCACAACATGATGTTTGTGTCAACCTACTCAATTCCCCTTGGAGGTGAAAATATACTTATTCATGGGTGGTCTCAAATAATGAAGGCCCGTCCATCTTGGAGAATAGGACAGAAGATTATGTTCATGCTTTTCCATGGCTCTAAAGCGAATATCCTGTTTATTGACCATGTTGCGAGATGCATGAAGCCGCTTTCAGAAGGTTGTGGATGCGCGGGGTGGCGCCTGGGCCTTGTCCTGGGGCTTGGCGGCCTCACCCTTGGTTAACTGTAGGCAAAGTAGCACTGTTCGAGGCGTGCTTTGTACGGTTGAACTTGTATAAGTACTCATACTGCTTTCAGCTTTCGTTGTTAAGTGCCCCTGCTTGTTTTAGTTAACACTACAAAAAAAAGACACATCCGTGACATTTTGGGCCGAACGAATTTTTTTTCTGTCATACATATGACACTTCTATGACGATAATTGTGACAAAACCCGGTATCATCATAGATGTGGTGGGCTCCTAATTCTATGAAAAAAATCATGACAGAAAATGGGCTTTTCGTCCTGGGCGGGCCGGAGACACAGCTGCATGACATTCTTTGGGCCATCCATGACGGAAAAAACCGTGGTAGAAGCGAGGGCGAGGAAAATTTCGGGGAGTTGCCGGTTACGGTGGGAGGTCGGGGGCCGAGCGATGCGTGTTTATCTCGTACGTACGAGCGTGTGTGCGAGGCGTTGGCTCTAACTCAACCCGAGCGAGGCTTTGGGCTCTAACTGAACCCGAGCGATTGCACTGCAGGCTACGCGTTACTGAACCCGAGCGATCGATCGATGGCTGTTAACTGAACCCGATGGAGCGATTCCTTCGCTGCTGCTGCTAACTGAAGCCGGTCGATTGAATGAACAGTGAGCGTTGCAGGGGGTTTGGATGAACAGTGAGCGGTGGCGTTGCCTCTGGATGAACAGGATCCCGTGGTGTGGAGGGTTGGATGAACAGTAGACGGTGGAGGGGTGGCCGTGGAGGGGTGGTTGAACAGGACCCCGTGGTGTGGAGGGCTGGATGAACAGTAGACGGTGGAGGGGTGCCCGTGGAGGGGTGGTTGAACAGTAGCCGGTGGAGTAGCCCGCGGTGGAGGCTGGAGGAGATCGACGGTAGCCCGTGGAGGCTGGAGGAGGTCGACGGTGGAGATGAACAATATCCCGTGGAGTCCCGTTTTGCGGTACGCCACACCCCTCCTGATGAACTGGACCCCCGTTTCGACCGTTTTGCGGTACGCCACACCCCTCCCGATCAACAGGACCCCCGTTTCGACCGTAGGAGGTCCGTTTCCTCCGTTTTGCGGTACGCCACACCCCTCCCGATCAACATGACCCCCGTTTCGACCGTAGGACGTCCGTTTCCTCCGTTTTGCGGTACGCCAGGCCCCTCCCGATCAACAGGACCCCGTTTTGAACGTGGCCGGTCGAACACAAGGCCGTTTCCTCCGTTGTGCGGTACGCCAAGCCTCGTTTCCATCGCCTGTTCCGTCCAAGCCCTCCCGATGAACACGACCACACATTCCATTCCGACCCAGCCGGTTGGCTCCCCATGAACACGGCGACGATGTTGTTTCTCCGTTCCGACCCAGCCATGTACGTATGTGTGATAGGCATTCGAGACCCTGCCCGTATGTACGTACGTGGCTGTATTTTCTTTCTTGCACCCTCGCCGCTGTACGTGCGCGCCTCTACTACGACACGTGTGCGCCTCTACTACGACACATGCGCGCCTCTACATCCACCAGTATATATGTACGTACACGTTCGCGACCAGAATGACAACGCTATGTACGCTTTGACCAGGTGGGTCCCGACTGTCAGGCACTTCCATGCGTGCAAAGATGTAGCTGGTGGTCCCAGCAGTCAGGGGGGCGAATCGTTTTTTTTCGGACGCACTTCCTTGCGTGCGAAGATGTAATTGGTGGGTCCCAGCAGACAGGGGGAAATGTTTTTTTCGCTAAATACGGTGGCCTGTCCGGTGGGTCCCCGCTGTCAGGTGGAGGAATAATTATTTTGCGCGTAATAAGGAGGCACTTCCTTGCTGCGGCCGTGGACCCAGCTGTCAGCCTCTCCACGTATAGTCCACGTCCGATGGAAGCCATTCCTTGACCACGTTGACCACGCCGCGCCGAGAGCACCAGGGCGGTAGACGACGGTGAGGCCTAGGAAGGGGACGACGCGGAGCCGGGGAAGACGCGGCAGTGGATGCCCACGCGAAGAGGAGTATGAGGGTTCCCTCGTTCGACTGCGGTGTGAGGCTGCCGTCACCGTAGAATAACAGGGGGTGTGGGTGCGTAGAAGGATGGCCTGGCCAGCGGTGGGAGTAGTAGGGGCGGTGAGGCCTCCGCGGCATCACAGCCAGCCACGGGCGGCAGGAGCAGGCGGCTCGACCGGCGCTGCTTTGGGCGGCTAGAGCAAGAAGACCAGAGGTTGAAGAAGCACTACGACCGTTGGATGGACATCGTACGGTCACTGGAGCTAGAATCGTTCATATATTCACTAAAGTTGACAAAGGCCTCCGTCCCAGTCAACTTAGTAGGCCCACAAGTCAGCCTCCCACCAAGGCTGGTGCCAGCTAGTAGGGGGTATTCATTTTTTGTGCGTAATAAGGAGGCACTTCCGGTGGGTCCGAGCTGACAGCGGGGGGAACATTTTTTTCGCGAAATACGGTGGCCCGTCCTGTGGGTCCCAGCAGTCAGGGGGAAACGTTTTTTTCCCGAAATACTGGTGGCCCGTCCGGTGGGTCCCTGCTGTCAGGTGGAGGAATAATTATTTTACGCGTAATAAGGAGGCACTTCCTTGCGGCTGCCATGGACCCAGCTGTCAGCCTCTCCACATACAGTACTCTTCCGATGGAAGTTGGTCGTTGACTACATTGACCACGCCGCGTCGAGAGCACCACTGCGGTGGACGACGGCGAGGCCTAGGAAGGGGAGGACGGGGAGCCGGGGAAGAAGCGGCAGTGGAAGCCCGCGCGGAGAGGAGTACGAGGGTTCACTGGTTCGGCTGCGGTGTGAGGCTGCCGTCGTTGCAGGGCCTGGCCAGTGGTGGGAATAGTAGGGGCGGTGAGGCCTCCACGGTAGCACAGCCGGCCACGGGAGGCAGGAGCATGCGGCACGACCGGCGCTGCTTTGGGCGGCTAGAGGAAGAACACCAGAGGTTGAAGAAGCACTACGGCCGTTGGATGGCCATCGTACGGTCACTGGAGCTAGAATCGTTCATATTGACTAAAATTGACAAAGGCCCCGTCCCAGTCAACTTAGTAGGCCCACAAGTCAGCCTCCCACCATGGTGGGTCCCAGCTAGCAGGGGGAGTATTCATTTTTTTTGTGCGCAATAAGGAGGCACTTCCGGTGGGTCCGAGCTAACAGCGCGGGGAAAGTTTTTTTCGCGAAATACGCTGGCCCGTCCGGTGGGTCCCAGCAGTCGGGGGGAAACATTTTTTTCGTGAAATAAGGTGGCCCGTCCGGTGGGTCCCTGCTATCAGGTGGAGGAATAATTATTTTGCGCGTAATAAGGAGGCACTTCCTTGCGGCCGCCTGGACCCAGCTGTCAGCCTCTCCACGTACAGTACTCTTCCGATGGAAGTCGATCATTGACCACGTTGACCACGCCGCACCGAGATCACCAGGGCGGTGGTCTGGACGACGGCGAGGCCTAGGAAGGGGACGACGCGGAGCCGGGGAAGACGCAGCAGTGGTAGCCCGCGCGGAGAGAAGTACGAGGGTTCACTGGTTCGGCTGCGGTGTGAGGCTGCCGTCGCCGCAGAATAACATGGGGTGTGGGTGAGTAGAGGGATGGCCTGGCCAGCGGTGGGAGTAGTACGGTGCGGTGAGGCCTCAGCGGCATCACAGCCGGCCACGGGAGGCAGGAGCACGCAACACGACTGGTGCTGCTTTGGGCGGCTGGAGCAAGAAGACCAGAGGTTAAAGAAGCACTACGGCCGTTGGATGGACATCGTACGATCACTGCAGCTAGAATCGTTTATATTGACTAAGTTAACAAAGCCCTTGGTACGCGTCAACTTAGTAGGCCCACAGCTCGGATTTGGCAGAGAACATATAGCCCATTTGCGATTTGTAAGAATGTACATCCCATTTTTCAATTCTAATGGAATTTACTACAGCCCATTAACGGGTTTGTTAAAAGTACAACCCAACTTCTATCTAGGACAACGATTAATAATTTCAAACAACCGCTCAAAACAGAATTAAAAAAAAATCCCACATTTTGATGGGATCCGAAATATTTTTCCAAAATTTCTAGTCAGGTTAAATATAATTTCAAAATAAAGTTGTATCATGTTAAAATCGAACGAAATATTGCACGTGCAACAAGTAATGAAATTAAAATTTCCAAATTCCAAAAATAATATATTTTTCAAACTAATTACGTGTTTGGTGCATAGTAATTGCCCAGTTGTTATAATTACATCCCATTTATTATTTCTTAAAGTCCATTTTCTTGTTAAGCCTAATGCATACCTCCTAGGAAACTTTGCAGCCCAGCGGGGCGGATAACAAGTTGACCCGGATATTGTGTACAATTGTCGACCCAGTTGCATTGCTGATGTTGAAAAAAAAGGCCTGTGTAGTACAGTACAACCTAACATGGTTACTCAGCCCACATTCAGGGACATCGGAAAGGCCCAAACAAGGCTTCTGTACAACTTTTTGAAGTCACTGAGCTTAATTAATAACTTAAAAAAAGTTAGATTACAGTGGAACCTAATTAAAAGTTGTCACGAGCAAATAAATAATTCAACGGGTCCCACTTGTGCGTGTGCGCGCGTGTGTGTGTGTGCGCGTGTGTGTGTGTGTGTGTGAGAGAGAGAGAGAGAGAGAGAGAGAGAGAGATAGAGAGAGAGAGACCCATCGGTCGATGCTCGTAAATACATCTTTCAGCCATATGCATTGCTGATGCTCAGTAAAAACTTATATAGTTGACACAATCATATAGAACATCATAGCACACTGAACTTGCATACAAAAATTTCACGCAGGCGGCACAATCAGGATGGAAGCAATGGATCGCTACGGGAAGGGCTATGTTGAAACCAACGAAGTCGTACATAACGGTTCATCGTCTTTATAAATGACGGGGAAATATCTTGAATGTTGTGCAAAGAAAACAGACAGACAACACAATAAGTTCTGCTAGCACATTAAGTTGACGTACAGCCCTTTCTAAAAAAAGTTCAGGTACAAAATTAGAATAGGTCACAATCAAATGTACTGGCATATCAGTGCTTCAGACCCATAGCTTGGATTTAACTAGTACTATCTGACAAGATTCAGTTGTTACCTCAAATTAGAGCACATCCAGGCAGCCAGCCCTGCCTCTTCTCCCAAAGAAGCAGTGGCCTCCGCCGCGCGATGGAGTAGGCCCTGTGCCATCCATCGTTCTGAGCAACACAGGGAAAGTCTGACGTTGACTCCTGTAATGGACATCGTCGACGGACCCTGGCACCAGCGGCGGCGGCAGGACTTCGATTGATGGATTGACCACTTCTTCGACATGCACGAACACTCGATACAGGTACATCCCTAACATGGTCCGCGGCGGCCTTGGCAACGAATAGTACAACCTCGGTTCCTACACCGGTATCTCAACACCAACCACCTTCGGTATGGTGGACAGCTTCTTCATCCATGCCATAACCGTCGGAGCCCAGCTGTCTGGAGGAACAAACATACTTACGAGCTCACCTCCAAGGTCGTTGATAAGCTCGTTCATGGACTCGCTGTTCCAAGCACGTCGAGGCATGCCGTGGAAGGTAAGCTTTGTTAAAAACTCAAGCTCAGAGGGCACCGAGCCCCATCCTGGGTGCCACCGATCAAAGCTCACTAGCGCGCCATCGCAGAACAAACGCCGGGAAGATTCGAACACACGACTGCAGTCGAAAGTTGTTCGGAACCTGACGATGAAATCAGCCGGTGGCGGACAGACTTCGACGAGCAAGTCACTTATTTGGATGCCGTGCGCAATGCCAAGAGCTTTGACAAGGTCGTCCGGCGAGACGGGAGGCCGGTCGCCATTGATGGTTACCATCAACACTTTGCCGACAAACTGGTCGTCAAGCGCCGCCATGCCACTTTTGAGCGACAGCACGCAGTGACCGAAGGCAGGACGGACCTCAGGATCTCCGGCTCGGAGATCCGCGTTGACCGACGACATGATAGTGCGCTTGAGCACAGGGAGTACAGGAGGGGGATTTGGGGGAACTGGAGTAGGAATCGAGATTCCAGAGGTGGGGGAGGGGCGGGAGACTGGGGATGAAAAGGTAGCATGAATTTCGATCACGCGCCAATATGCTCTCGGCGCGCAAGCGCACGAAAACACCGTGGCGCCCACATGTCAGCGTAAGAGTCCCTATTCTTTCTTTTTTGGAGAGCCCGACCTTTTTTTCAGGATCTTTTGAGAGCCCGGCCCGAGTGTCATAATTGACCTGTTTGGCATTGCATTACTACTCGGCCCATATTCAACGACACCTCACTGGCCCAAACAAGTGTACATCATCGAAAAGACAGTGAGCTCAAATTATATAACTTGAAAAAAGGAGATATACTCTGCACACTGGAGAATGGTGATGCCCTCATTTAGCCCACCAGTAGTTCAAGACAATAAACAGTTCGAAACAACGATATATACAACATTCAAACACTGACTAGTGACTACTACTGACATAAACAACAAGACATGATAGTTCATAAGAAGTCTTGCTACACCACCAAAACGTACCCATCTGCAGCGGTCAGACTCTCATGATCCAGACGAGAATGACATTCTAAACAGAAGCAACTATTACATAGAAAGAGTGACATAGACGAGGATGACCAAATGACAAGGAATATTGTAACGCCCCGGATTCGATGTGCCAGGTGTCCTTCAGTTATTCGCTGTCGTTGCCATGTCATGTGCTTGTGTGTTGCATTTTATCATGTCATCATGTGCATCGCATTTGCATACGTGTTCGTCTCATGCATCCGAGCATTTTCCCCGTTGTCCGTTTTGCAATCCGGCACTCCTATGTCCCCCGGCGCCCCCTTTTGCCTCTTTTCATGTGCGGGTGTTAAACGTTCTCGGAATGGAATGAGGTTTGTCAAGCGGCCTTGGTATAGCACCGGTAGACCGCCTGTCAAGTTTCGTGCCATTTGGAGGTCGTTTGATGCTCCAACGGTTAACTGGGTAACCGTAAGGCCCCTCTCTCTTTGCAGCCCAACACCCCTTCTAAAGTGGCCCAAAACCCAGCAAACTCCCCTCCATGCTCTCGGTCGTTCGATCAAGATCGTGTGGGCAAAAACCGTGCTCCATTTGGACTCTCCTAGCTCCCTCTATCTATAAATATGTGCCCCTCCCGGATTTTTCGCGCAGTCCAAACCCTAGATCATTTCCCCTCCGCGCCGCCGGACGTTTCTTCCTCCGCCGCCGGACATGTCCGTTTCGCCGCCCCGTCCAACCCGAGCTTGCCACGTGTCCTCCCGCGCCTTCTCTCTCCTCCCGCGCCGCCGCAGCCCGCCAGGCCCGAGGCCGGCCCGCCCGCGCCGCGACCGGGCCCCGAGCCGGCCCGCGCCTCCGCCCGCCTCCTCCCGCGCCCGACCTCGCCGGAGTGCCCCGGCGCCGCCGCCCCGCGGCCTCCCGCCGCCGCCGCCGCGGGCGTTGTCCCGACCGCCCGCCGCCGCCCGCTCCCGCGGCCGGAGCCCCGCGCCGCCGTCTCCCGCCCCGGCCCCGGTGGTCGCCCCGCCCGTCGCCGCTGGTCGCGCCATGCGCCCCTCCGCCGCCCGCGGCTCTGCCCGCCGGTGTCGCGCCCTCCCGGCCCCACCTCGCCTCCGCCCGCCGCCGGTTCTCCTCGCCCCGCCGCCGTCCCAGCCCGCCGCCGGCCGGATCCAGCGAGATCCAGGTCGGGGCCGCCTTCTCCGACCTCCCTCCGGCCGCTCTCCGAAGAGAGCCGCCGCCTGCCTCGATCCACGTGCCGTCCGGATCCAAATCGCGAGGTTGACTTTCCCCCCCCTCCGAAATCCACTAAGTCCCGAGTGTTCTCAACATTTTCATGCCATGTTCATGCCATCATATCTCTGCATCCGTAGCTCCGTTTTGGGCGTATAATATGTCAAATTATTCGCCTCGATGAGTAAATCATTTCATATCATTGCATCATTTGCTTTTGAGCTCATCTTGATGCCCTAAATGCTGTTATAAGAGGGCTATGTGATGTTAGTTTCAGATTCTTATCAGAACATGCACTTTTGTCATTTTTTCCATGATTGATGTGTGCACCCTATGAACTTGAGTCCTACATGTGTTTTGTAATATGCCATGCCATCTTTACAGGGGTGTATGCCATGTATTTTTGTTATCTCTGTGGTGACAAGCACAAGCATGCAAACCAGGCTTCATGATGTTGCTGATTTCAGCCCCTGTTCTGCTGATATTTTTATGCCATGTAAACTTGATGCTACCGAGAGATCCATGCTTATTTTGAGATACTTCAGTAAGGGTGTTTTGTACATATGGTTTTTCTCTATCCATCCATGCCCTTGTTTGAAATTATGGAGTGCCATAGCTTGAGTCAATCGAGCTCTACTTTTGCTATAAAATGTTTCCTGGCAGGTTGTTTACATGTTATTCAATTTTGCCAAGGTTGTTGTAGTTGATCCGTGTATGCTATGATGTTGTGCTTGCCATGTATAGCTTCTATGCCATGTCTTATTACTGTGAGTTGCCTTGACATGCCATTTATTGCTCTGTGGTGAGTGGTTCAAGCTCACCAACATGCCTACTTATCGTTGTTCCTGCCATGTATGAATCTGTAATATAACTTGCCATGTTTATATGGGTGCCATCATATTTTCTGATCCTTTTTGGCTCATGGTCAGTAAGGGACATTTGTTATATGAGATTAGTAGATTCATGTCATGCCTTTGTTTGCCATGATAAGTTCCTGTAACATGTTGTTTGATAGCTCTAAACATTGCAACCTGATGTTATTTCTGCTAAAACCTGAAACTGTTATTATTTGCAATCTTGCCATGTGTGTTTGAGCATGTTCTAATGATTTCTGGAGATAGCTCAGTGTTCATGTTTTGTCATGCTTTACCTGTACATCATGCCCATGCCTTTTTTTTCTTGTTGAGGTCCTGTAGCATGTTGTTTTGATGCTTGCAATATGTCTAGTTGCTGTTTTGGACAGATTGTTGTCATGACTTGTATAGGGTGTATGTGTTGAACCGTTGCTCCGTTTTGAGTGTGCTCTATATGAAACTTGCGTGATTTTGCATGTAGTTTCATATTATCATGTCGCATCCTTGTTTTGAGGTGTTTGCTTGATGTTTGAATGCATTTTGCATCAATGCCATGTTTAACTTGTTTTGCTCATATCTTCTAGGCCGTAGCTCCAAATTTGATGAACTTTATATGTAACTTGACTAGAATTTCGTGTAGATCATCTTGGTGAATCTTAACTTGCTATTTAACAACTTGAACATAAGGTTTATTCAGATCTGGACCAATTTCGAAATTTGCATATGAGGACTTACCGGAATTGTTTTATGTTGTTCCCGACATAATTTAAACTTGCTTTGACGTGTTGTTCTTGTTTGCATCATCTCTTACCATGAGTAGCTTCATGTAGCTTTGTCATGCATCATGCTTGTTGTGCATCATGTCTTGTTCATGTGTGGTGTGTTTACCATGTTGTGTGCTGTTCTTGTTAGTTCCTGTTTCGTTGCGATCGTGAGGATTCGTTCGTCTACGCTTGGTTCGGCTTCATCCGTTCGTCTTCTTCATGGACTCGTTCTTCTTCCTTGCGGGATTTCAGGCAAGATGACCGCTACCTTGGATCTCATTACTATCATTGCTATGCTAGTTGCTTCGTTCTATCGCTATGCTGCGCTACCTATCACTTGTTGCTCAAGCCTCCCCAATTGCCATGTCAGCCTCTAACCTTTTGCACCCTTCCTAGCAAACCATTTTTTGGCTATGTTACCACTTTGCTCAGCCCCTCTTATAGCGTTGCTAGTTGCAGGTGAAGATGAAGTTTGTTCCTTGTCGGAACTTGGAGATGTTGTTCCTTGTTGGAACATGTTTACTTGTTGGGATATCACAATATATCTTATTTAATTAATGCATCTATATACTTGGTAAAGGGTGGAAGGCTCGGCCTTATGCCTGGTGTTTTGTTCCACTCTTGCCGCCCTAGTTTCCGTCATATCGGTATTATGTTCCCGGATTTTGCGTCCCTAACGCGGTCGGGTGATTTATGGGACCCCCTTGACAGTTCGCTTTGAATAAGACTCCTCCAGCAAGGCCCAACATTGGTTTTACCATTTGCCTCACCA
>LR880967.1:847397363-847407449 GCA_904067115.1 Aegilops sharonensis
TCTCAACATTTTCATGCCATGTTCATGCCATCATATCTCTGCATCCGTAGCTCCGTTTTGGGCATATAATATGTCAAATTGTTCGCCTCGACGAGTACATCATTTCATATCATTGCATCATTTTCTTTTGAGCTCATCTTGATGCCCTAAATGCTGTTATAAGAGGGCTATGTGATGTTAGTTTCAGATTCTTATCAGAACATGCACTTTTGTCATTTTTTCCATGATTGATGTGTGCACCCTATGAACTTGAGGCCTACATGTGTTTTGTAATATGCCATGCCATCTTTACAGGGGTGTATGCCATGTATTTTTGTTATCTCTGTGGTGACTAGCACAAGCATGCAAACTAGGCTTCATGATGTTGCTGATTTCAGCCCTTGTTCTGCTGATATTTTTATGCCATGTAAACTTGATGCTACCGAGAGATCCATGCTTATTTTCAGATACTTCAGTAAGGGTGTTTTGTACATATGGTTTTTCTCTATCCATACATGCCCTTGTTTGCAATTATGGAGTGCCATAGCTTGAGTCAATCAAGCTCTACTTTTGCTATAAAATGTTTCCTGGCAGGTTGTTTACATGTTATTCAATTTTGCCAAGGTTGTTGTAGTTGATCCGTGTATGCTATGATGTTGTGCTTGCCATGTATAGCTTCTATGCCATGTATTATTACAGTGAGTTGCCTTGACATGCCATTTATTGCTCTGTGGTGAGTTGTTCAAGCTCACCAACATGCCTACTTATCGTTGTTCCTGCCATGTATGAATCTGTAATATAACTTGCCATGTTTATATGGGTGCCATCATATTTTCTGATCCTTTTTGGCTCATGGTCAGTAAGGGACATTTGTTCTATGAGATTAGTAGATTCATGCCATGCCTTTGTTTGCCATGATAAGTTCCTGTAACATGTTGTTTGATAGCTCTAAACATTGCAACCTGATGTTATTTCCGCTAAAACCTGAAACTGTTATTATTTGCAATCTTGCCATGTGTGTTTGAGCATGTTCTAATGATTTCTGGAGATAGCTCAGTGTTCATGTTTTGTCATGCTTTACCTGTACATCATGTCCATGCCTTTTTTTTCTTGTTGAGGTCCTGTAGCATGTTGTTTTGATGCTTGCAATATGTCTAGTTGCTGTTTTGGACAGATTGTTGTCATGACTTGTATAGGGTGTATTTGTTGAACCGTTGCTCCGTTTTGAGTGTGCTCTATATGAAACTTGCGTGATTTTGCATGTAGTTTCATATTATCATGTCGCATCCTTGTTTTGAGGTGTTTGCTTGATGTTTGAATGCATTTTGCATCAATGCCGTGTTTAACTTGTTTTGCTCATATCTTCTAGGCCGTAGCTCCAAATTTGATGAACTTTATATGTAACTTGACTAGAATTTCGTGTAGATCATCTTGGTGCATCTTAACTTGTTGTTTAACAACTTGAACATAAGGTTTATTCAGATCTGGACCAATTTCGAAATTTGCATATGAGGACTTACCGGAATTGTTATATGTTGTTCCCGGCCTAATTTAAACTTGCTTTGACGTGTTGTTCTTGTTTGCATCATCTCTTGCCATGAGTAGCTTCATGTAGCTTTTTCATGCATCATGCTTGTTGTGTATCGTGTCTTGTTCATGTGTGGTGTGTTTACCATGTTGTGTGCTTGTTCTTGTTAGTTCCTATTTCGTTGCGATCGTGAGGATTCGTTCGTCTACGCTTGGTTCGGCTTCATCCGTTCGTCTTCTTCATGGACTCGTTCTTCTTCCTTGCGGGATTTCAGGCTAGATGACGCTACCTTGAATCTCATTACTATCATTGCTATGCTAGTTGCTTCGTTCTATTGCTATGCTGCGCTACCTATCACTTGTTGCTCAAGCCTCCCAAATTGCCATGTCAGCCTCTAACCTTTTGCACCCTTCCTAGAAAACCATTGTTTGGCTATGTTACCGCTTTGCTCAGCCCCTCTTATAGCGGTGCTAGTTGCAGGTGAAGATGAAGTTTGTTCCTTGTCGGAACATGGAGATGTTGTTCCTTGTTGGAACATGTTTACTTGTTGGGATATCACAATATATCTTATTTAATTAATACATCTATATACTTGGTAAAGGGTGGAAGGCTCGGCCTTATGCCTGGTGTTTTGTTCCACTCTGGCCGCCCTAGTTTCCGTCATATCGGTATTATGTTCCCGGATTTTGCGTCCCTAACGCGGTCGGGTGATTTATGGGACCCCCTTGACAGTTCGCTTTGAATAAGACTCCTCCAGCAAGGCCCAACATTGGTTTTACCATTTGCCTCACCACCACCTACATTTCCCTTGGGAGTAATTAACCCAAGGGTCATCTTTATTCAGCCCCCCCGGGCCAATGCTTGTCTAAGTGTTGGTCCAAACTAGAGCCCTTTGCAGCGCCCCCTCAAGGAAACTTGGGGTCTGGTTTTAATTGTACGGACTGCTCATCCGATCATGGCCTGAGATGAGATACACGCGGCTACTATCAAGGTGTCGGCACGCCGGGAGGTCTTGCTGGTCTTGTTTTATTGTTGTCGAAATGTCTTGTAGCCGGGATTCCGAGACTGATCGGGTCTTCCCGGGGAGAAGGAATATCCTTCGTTGATCGCGAGAGCTTATCATGGGCTAAGTTGGGACACCCCTGCAGGGTATAAACTTTCGAGAGCCATGCCCGCGGTTATGTGGCAGATGGGAATTTGTTAATATCCGGTTGTAGTAAACTTGAAGGAAACTCTTCTAAAATACACCAACCGTGTGTGTAACCGTGAGTGTCTCTTTTCGGGGTTGATCGAGAGGAGAACATGGTTTCTGGGTTATGTCTAACGTAAGTAGGAGTTCACGATCACTTCTTGATCATTACTAGTTGACGACCGTTCCTTTGTTTCTCTTCTCGCTCTCATTTGCGTATGTTAGCCACCATATATGCTTAGCCGCTGCTGCAACCTCACCACTTTACCCCTTCCTTTCCCATTAAGCTTTGCTAGTCTTGATACCCATGGTAATGGGATTGTTGAGTCCTCGTGACTCACAGATTACTACACCACCAGTTGCAGGTACAGGTTGCGATGATCATGACGTGAGAGCGATGTTTGCTTGTATTGGAGTTCTTCTTCTGCTTCTTCTTCGATCATGGGATTGGTTCCAGGTCGGCAGCCTGGGCTAGCAGGGTGGATGTCGTTTGAGCTTCTGTTTATGTTTCATCCGTAGTCGGATGTTGATCTTGTATATGATGTTGATGTATTCTTGTGGCATTTGTGCCTTATGTATGTATCCCCATCTATTATGTAATGTTGATGTAATGATATCCACCTTGCAAAAGCGTTTCAATATGCGGGTCTATCCTTGGTGGGACCTTCGAGTTCCTTTTGGATAGGGTCGCATATTGGGCGTGACAAATATGCATAACAAAAGAATGAACTACCCATCCAGAACCAGCAGCAAAGACAACAAAGTAATTCGAAGAGATGATCCAACACCATCATAATTTGCGGCCCCGCTTCAGCGACCAGTGATCCGGAGACACCAATACTCCACCCTTTCGATGCAATAGCCCAATTACCTATCAACCTGAAGGCTTGAACCACATCACTGCCTGTCGTAATTGAGACATCCAAGGATCAAAGTTAATCTGGATGCCTTTGTCATTCTCACCTTCTTTTGGCTGCAGGCTGTATCGTTGACAATCAGGGGAGTATGCTCCCGAACTCCTAGTGCTCGCCGTGTAGACACAGTTTTCCATAGCAAACAGAGCCTCTCTGCCATCAAGGTCCTTGCCAACGGTGATCTCCTGGTTAATCGAATAATTAAGTCCGAGAAATAGAGAGTGTGAACCAAGGCTGTTTACCCGCCTCCAACTAAAAAAATCCTAAAGGCCCCAACAAGCTGGTATCCTGCTCATAGACGTAACAGCCACTGTCCGGCTACTCATGTATTACACGGTGCTTGTATACAATGGGGTTTTTTCAATATAACTTTTCCGGCTCATGTGTCCGAATGATCATCAGTCTTTTGCCGTCGTCTGATCGAGCGAGGAACCAGTTGTGCTTCCCTGTTTTTGGCAAAGGTGGTGTAATTACAAAGGGCAGTAACTGTAGGGACACTGCATCATATCAAAAAGGACAGGCATTGTTAATGTAAGATCAACATTGTTCAGAGTATGAGTAGGATAATGCAAGAAACAACATTGATATGTCCCTGTTGGAACTGGGAGGAAAATACAGGGAAATGTATACTGGGTTCAAAAATATAGAAGTGCCATGCATGGTAATACTCATGTTATCTCGCAATCGTTTCTTCACAGGAAACTACGATGTCATGCATGTTATGTAATCATGTTCTGTCCTCACAAACAAATTCTTCAAGGTAATTAACAGACCATGCATTGTTATATGCTCGTGTTCTGTGGGCAAAAATTTTGTGAGGATATTATTCTAGCCATTGATTGCTGAAGGGCGAATATAGGTATGTACACATGGTAAGCATTGCAGGATTTCACTACGTCCAAATATAGAGTTCTCCATATGCACATTTACTTCCCTAATGTATGGTTAGATGAAACCAACAGTGTGGTGCATGTTTCTACATCATGGAAATGAGGAAACTAACATGGCCATTGATACACACTCATATTTAGTAGTAGTATATAGATTACTATAAAATAAGGATAATATCCATATATTCCTAGCCGTTTGATTATTCAGGGTACAAATTGGCTGTAATGACATGGTCACAATCGCATGAATTAACTCATTCCAAATATAGCTGATTTACGGCGTCTCTAATATATTGCCATAGTTCTACTCAAATTCTGCTCAAACAGGGATATGCCAATCATCACAAAAAGTTCAAACAGTCTCATGGCGTCATCATTAACATGAGACGGAAACAACTTACACGCACCGTCCCAGCAATACGTGGTGCCATCTGCTTTGTCGATCGCGTAGATGATGCCATTGTGTTCAATAGCATCACAAAAGTGTGTATCAGCTTTGACGATGATCCACTGCGAGCCGAGTTGTCTCCAGCTAAAAAAGGCACCGACGTAAAGATAGGCGAGTCCGAGGTCGAACAAGGCAATTAGCTTGAAGTCTGCGTAATACGCATGTCGTGTGGGTACTTGGCAGATTACAATCTTCTGCAAAACAAGGTCCGTCCAACTGACGTAGAAATCTAGATGACTTGGACCGCAATGGTAATACTCTATATAATCCAACGGAGGAAGGATAATCTCATGGGAGGCTGGAAGTTCACGAGCACCAACTTTTTACCGTCTTCTCTGAAGGCAGCCATCCAGTGGGAGTTCATTCCGACCCAGTACATACCTGCCAAGAAGTTTCGGGCGATGGTGATCGGATCGATATCAAGGGAAATGATGTACGGCGACACACTACATACCTGCAAAGAAGTTTCGGCTAATGGAGATCAGATTGAAGTCGAGGGGTGTCGGTGTCAAAACCGGCGGATCTCGGGTAGGGGGTCCCGAACTGTGCGTCTAGGCGGATGGTAACAGGAGACAAGGGACACGATGTTTTACCCAGGTTCGGGCCCTCTTGATGGAGGTAAAACCCTACGTCCTGCTAGATTAATATTGATGATGTGTGTTACAAGAGTGGATCTACCACGAGATCAAAGAGGCTAAACCCTAGAAGCTAGCCTATGGTATGATTGTTGTTCGTCCTACGGACTAAAACCCTCCGGTTTATATAGAAACCGGATAGGGTTAGGGTTACACAGAGTCGGTTACAGTGGTAGGAGATTTACATATCCGTATCGCCAAGCTTACCTTCCACACCAAGGAAAGTCCCATCCGGACACGGGACGAAGTCTTCAATCTTGTATCTTCATAGTCTTGGAGTCCGGCCGATGATGATAGTTCGGCTATCCGGACACCCCCTAGTCCGGAACTCCCTCAATAGCCCCTGAACCAGGCTTCAATGACGATGAGTCCGGCGCGCATGTTGTCTTCGGCATTGCAAGGCGGGTTCTTCCTCCGAATAATTCATAGAAGATTGTGAACACCAGGATAGTGTCCGGCTCTGCAAAAATAAATTCCACATACCACCGTAGAGAGAATAATATTACACAAGATCAATCTGCTGACGTATTTTGTGGCGTGACGTCGCACCACTACCAAGCCTTTATTCAAATTGTTTTCACTGTTCCACCTCAACGCGTTTAGTGAAGCGGTTTCCTTGGCACGTCTTGTCGAGGCAGAGATCGTGTTCCCCTTATTCCGGGATTCTCATCAATACGAACGTGGGTAACCCAACCGCGCCATTGATTGTGATGCTTGGGAGATAAGCGAGTTTTACCAGGCCGGTGGGGACACATGTTTTTGTCTGCCCATATAAGGGGATAAGGATCCAACCCCTTTACCTGCGCCTTCTTCCTCCTTGGCTTATCCATCTCCGCGAACTCGAGCTCCAGCGCCCAAGTCCGCACTTCTCACCTCAACCTTCTCCAACTATGTCTGGAGCGGGAGGCAAGTGGATGGCCTCCTCCGTCACGGAGGGGCAGATCCAGAAGCTGCGCGACGCCGGATATCTGTCCAGCAACATCGTGCATCGGCTCCCCGACGAGGGAGAGATCGTACCCAACCCCAGGCCCCATGAGAGGGTAGTATTTCTTCCCCATTTCCTCCGCGGACTGGGCTTCCCGCTTCATCCTTTTGTCCGAGGCCTCATGTTCTACTACGGCCTAGATTTCCATGATCTGGCCCCGAATTTCATCCTCAACATCTCGGCATTTATCGTCGTGTGCGAGGCATTCCTCTGCATCCAGCCCCACTTCGGCTTGTGGCTCAAGACCTTCAGTGTCAAGCCGAAGGTTGTGAAGGGCAGCCAAGCGGAGTGCGGAGGCGCCATGGTGGGCAGGATGTCCCACGTTACGTGGCTGGAGGGTACTTTTATGGAAACCATCAAGGGGTGGCAATCGGGGTGGTTCTACATCACCGAGCCGCGTGACCCTGATTGGGCAGCGGCCCCCGAATTCAGATCAGGCATCCCCACACGGCTCTCCTCCTGGAAAGAGAGTGGCCGAATTTGGGGGAATTCGGAGGAGCTGACCGGACTCCAAGCCTGTATCCAGAAGCTGGTGGACAAGAAGCTCAAGCTTGTCAACGTAGTCCAGGTCATGCTCATCCGCCGGATTCTCCCGTGCCAGCGACGGGGCTTTAATATGTGGGAGTTTGATCCGGCGCAGCACCAGACCTTGAGCGGGCTCTTCGGCACTACGTATGAAGATGTTTGGAAGGTGCTATTCAAGGGCGCCGAAGCTCCCACATCCGCTACCGAAGATCGCGGATTCTGCTCGCAGTGTCCAGCTGACGAGGTAAGTGATTTCACCACTTGTTTTCCATAGTTTGGCTCTATGCGGGATCTAAACTCCCCTTGCCTTTGACAGGAATGGCTGGCGAAGGCTGAACGGATTACCTGTCCGGCCCCATTGCCAGAGGACCCAGCGGACGCCTACCTAACGGGGCTGCTGGCTCCGCCACCCCACGTGGTGCCGGAGAAGAAGGCCAAGAAGACGGCCACGGGGACTCGGAAGAGTTCCCGTTTTCAGGTGCTATCGGATGATGAATCCGAGGCCGACTCCTCCCACCAAGGTGAGGGGGAGAAGAAGAAAGCCTCTCCCCCAGCGGGGGGAGGAAAGAAAAGTAAGGCCTCCCCAACAAGGGAGGCCGAAGGGTCCAAGAAGGGAAAAACTCTTCCTCCGGACTGCTCCGCCAATGCCAGTGACGACGACGAAGACTGGCATCCAAGGGCCAAGCCCCTGGCGAGATCGTAAGTATCCGGACTCCCGAATAACTTCAAGGTTTTTATTTTCGCCACATAACGTCTTTCTAATGCCGCATACAACCCTGCAGTCCGCCCAAGGATGATCTCCCCGTTTCGTCGAGCGGGTCCTTGGGTGCGTCGGATATGGATTCCCTTCCGACTGCCTCCACCCCCCGTTCCACGGACGACGCCGAGGTGGGATCCCAGAAAAGGACCTACCAGGAGGAGGAGGCCCCGGAGGTGTCGCAGGACACCCTCCCGGATTGTGCACCAGACTCAGCCCCGGAGGCCGCAGTGGCTCCGGAGTCCGGCGGGCGACCCCTTCGTAAGAAGGGCAAGACCGAGACGCCGGCTGCCTCCGTCCAACCGGAGGTGCCGGATAATTTGCTGGAGGCGCTCAATGGCGCTTCCATCGAAGAGGAACACCGCACTGTTATGAGTGCGGTGATTCAGAAGGTTCAGCTCGCCAAGAGCGGGCTGACCGAAGCCTGCAGTTGCCTTCTAACAGGCTTTGAGGTAAGAATTTCAATATATGTAAAATGGTACCGCATAGACAGTAGCCCCTGATGCTCGGTTCGGTGTTCGGAAAGAAAATCCGGACTGAGGATCTTTAGAAAGATAAACGCAGGAGTCATAAAAATATGTCAATATGGGATTGCAGGCTGTGTTGCTGACCTCCGCCGTACTGACTGCGGAGGTCCATACTTTGAAGGAAAACCTCGAGCGGTCCGAGAACGAGCTTGGCCATGCCAAGAAGCAGCTCGAGGAAAAAGAAGGTGAGTAATACCTTATGAAAATTGTACCTTACAGAAAAGGATTTGGTTGCAAGAAAAATGACAAGGATAACGTGGGTATTGTAGGGGCCGCTAACGAGGTGGCGACCCTGAAGGAGGCGGTGGCCGCGGCCGAACGTAATGCGGCCGCGGAACGCACCGAGCGAGAGAAGCAGGAGGCGCGGGTGGCGGAGGTACAGCAAGAGCTCCAGGATCTCGTGAAAAAACATGAGAACTTGGAGCATGACTCGAAGACTCGAGAGTCTGAGCTTGCAACGGCTCTTGAGAGTGCCAAAGCCGCTAAGGCCGAAGCCTACAAGGCCCTCCAGGAGATTGAGGCGGTGAAGAAAATAGAAGCAGGTAAGGCATTTTTCATGCAAAGTAAGCATGTGAGTGTTAATTACCTGGTGCTTACCCGAATTCGGAGCTCTCCAGGGGCGTTCGCAGATCTTCCTAGCAGCGTGTCTGATGCTGCCGCATTCTACCGGGCCGAGGAGGGGAGCTCGATGGAGAAGGTCTTCTGGTCTCAGTATGCTGAGGCCGGACATCCGGTGCCCCTTAGCGACCAGCTGAAGCAGCTGGTCGAGTTCCACAAGGCGGCCGAACAGGCCATGAAGGGCCTCATAGTTCGGCTGTGGCCTAAGGAGGCCATGCCTGGGAGCTACTTCAGCCTGGTGCGGCGGCTGGTGGATGCGTGCCCGTGGGTTGAAGTTATCAAGCATTCCACTTGTATCGAGGGTGCCCGTCGGGCCCTTGCCCGCGCAAACGTGCACTGGGGCAAGATGGATGCCCAGAAGCTCTTGACGGACCCGCCAACAGAGGGCAAGGAGCATCGCACGCCCGAGATGTATTATAAGAGTGTGCTGAAGGACGCCCGCACTATTGCGGGTGAGTGCTCCAAAGATGTAATATTTGAGTAGACTCGCATTTTGTTATCCTGTGCGCTGAAAACTTAGTTCATATGCGCTAAGCAACGCTTGTTAATTTAAAATATTACCTTCTGTGCGGCTGTTTATCAAATCTGAGAGATGGCAAGTCGTCGGCTTCAGCCCCCATGCCACGAGTACTGGGGTGTTCGGGATAAACTTGAGCGCTCTTGTTCCCATTTTTGGGTCCATCTAGGGAGGCGCTCAACACAGCGAACAAGGCAACCGGACTTATAATGCTTGAACACTCTCACTTAGCCATAGAATTCTATAATTTTAAATTTCGGCGAAGCCCCTAGTCTTCGGAAGGCCGAATTTGGGGCGCTATCCACGCCTTGGCCGGACAATATCCGGCTCCTCGCTCTAAGCGGCATAAGTCTTTAAGGACTCGCAGAAAACCTCTCGAACAGCGACCGGTCTCTCGCCTCATCATGACGGTCAGTTTTAGCTTTCTCCACTGAGGCGTTAACCCAGCCGAACTGGGGCGGAATCGCAGTGGTTCTCCCGGTGCTACCTTAGCCGATATAACGGAACGTAAGGTACCAAAACACGGGAGCCGGGCAAACCCAACTATTGACCCAAGACATGATTCGGAGCCGAT
>LR880967.1:847427645-847442359 GCA_904067115.1 Aegilops sharonensis
GGGCATCAATCCTCAGCTGGAGTACTTCTGTACTATAGGTAGTACCCGCCGGTGTGGCCATCTACGCCTCGTAATGCCCCGACGCCCAGCTGTGGCACCCTCGCCACGGCCACGCCACCATCGGCCGGTTCATCTCGAACGAGTGAGTCCCGAACCACGCCACCACCATGAGAATGACATGTGGGCCAGGCGCATTTAAGGTCCGCATGTCATTGACTCATAGGCCGGGCACTAAGCCACTGAAGTTCGGTCCCGTGGGCCTCGAGAGGGAAATGTAACTCCTGCGGCAGGCCTTGTGGTGCTCCCGCAGTACGAGCTCGTGCCAAAACTGGAATTTGTTTCTTACTACTACCAACTAGTACTAGTAAGGTACACGTGCATTGCACGCATGAGATTCTGGTGGTTTGTGCATTATGCTCCTACATGTGGAGTTTTCTGGATTCTAACATGTGGCAAAATCTGGTGGAATGTAAGGTTAGGCAAGTTTGATTAACTCAGGTGAGTGTTTGGTTCAAGCCACACCTTAGGCAAGCCACACTGGCCCCACATGACATACACACAAAAAATGTGGCAAGATTCCCTTAGGCTTGCCAACTTGTGGCTCTCATTTTGAAGAACTTATTAATAACTATGCCTGAGCTTAGTTGTGGCGAAGTTAGTCATGAATTAAGTTTAACCATGGAGTCTTCTAGATTATACATGTGGCAGAATCTGGTGGATGATATCCAATGGCCAGTAGTGCTCGAATTTGCCATCTTTGTACCGTCCGATTGGCTTCATCCAACGACCAACTTTCAAAGTTTTTCACACACTATATAGGGGGTATAGATATAGATGTGCCGGTCCATTGCAATGGATCCAAAGTATATCTATTTAGTGGAGTGCACTCTAAACACATTATCTATTTATTTTTCTCTAACCTTCCGTAGCCATGCAACCAAGCCACATAAGCTTCATGGGTGCCCCCCACATCATATTATTCATACTACGTTGATTGAAAAAAAGATAAGTCACACAAAACAAGATCTTCCCGTTTTTTGTTCCTACGATGTTGTGCCGTGCACGTATCTACTAGTTGTATAGTGGTAGTACTAGTAATATAGTATTAGGAGTACAAACTTGGTAAGTACTAGTAGGAGTAGTACTAGTACGGAATGCTCCTACTCTATCAACGAGCCCCGTGCTACAGCTAGATCTTCCCCTTGTTTCTGTTTTCCAACCCGGCGGCGGGCGGGGTGTCGGTTTGCTCAACGGGCGGTCCCACATGAAAGTAAAAATGCTAGGCACAGGGGCGGAGGTATGTGAGGCCAACACGTGCCCTGGCCCGCCCAACCTAGCAGGATTTTCATAGTTGTACATCCAGTTTTGAGGCATGGAACGTCAACGCAAGGGTAATTTCTATAGCCTGGCTAGACTGGCACGCCAACGTTTTGCTTCAAGCTCCGCCACTGCTAGGCAACACGCCTTCCCTAAGCTATGTGTCGTGCCGGACGGGCCGTGTTGTACTCCCGATTCCCGGGCGTGTGGGGGTGCGACGCGAACGTGGCAGGCCTTTTCCTTTTACTAGCAATGTGCCCGTGCGTTGCGACAGATCCAAAGTAGTAGAATAGTAGTATTTGTTCACAAACTTGAAAGAAATCACTATTGTTTTGATATACTCCTAATATATTACTCCCTCCGTACCTAAATATTTGTCTTTTTTTGAGATTTCAAATGGACTATCACATATGGATTATATAGACATATTCTAGTGTTTCTAGCAAGATGCCCGCGCGTTGCACGAAGTTGATGGAAAAGGTAAGCACAACTTATAAATTGACGGATGGAGTACTAGTTACAGTGATGCATATAATTAAGCAAAGGGATCGCACATGTCGGTATTGACTGGAACGAGAATGCAACAGCACAATAAGAATTAAGGCCACGATGATGCGATTGCAGGGGTGGTTACAGAAGGCAAGAAGAAAGATGGATCCACGAACATACGACCTCCTCCTCCTCAACTTTGTGCGCCGGGCCACCGACCGGCGGCTAAGGAGCGGCGACTTTTGTGGCGAGGTCGAGGCGCTTCTCAACAAAGGCATCCAAGGCTTCCAGCCGGTTGAGGAAGGCCAACGTCGTAGCGTCCTCACTTGCCTTGTAGATACCTATGTACATGATTGCTCGTACGCGTGGATGTGTAGGTCGACGAATTCTTGCAGGGCGAGGTGCCTCGCGGCGAGCGCGACCTCTAGGTGGAAATTCTTCGTGGCGTCGGCGGGCAGTCGCAGGGCCACCAGTGCTTGAAAGAGGTTCCGACCATGGAGGCCGATTAGGGTGGCAGGCAATGAGGAGCCCGGGCGTGCGGGCTGGAGGAGTACGACGATGTCGTCCGCGAGCTTCTTGAGGACGGTGAACTTGTTGCTGGTGGCAATGATCATCTGGTCCAACTGAGAGTCATAGTTGGCGTCGACAGCGGCCATCCACCAGCCGGTCTCCAACACCGTCTGGAGACGATCCTCGGCGCCATGCCGCAGGCCGGCGTCGTGGACCATCTGGCGCAGCTGCTGGCCACTCACGCGCATCGCCGCCATGGGTCTGGAGTGAGCTCTTTTGCGCTTAGTGTAGGTGCTTAGGCAAGTGCTTAGGTGCGTACGATGTGGTAGATGCATTGGAATGGAGGAGGGGCGCCTTTATATGAGGGCAATGAGGGAAAACTGCGTTGCATTGACATCGTTCAGCCTCTTTTACCAGACCTCCTCCCATTACTTCCCTCATGCATTAATTGAAGGAGGATGCATTGGCCGTTCAACATATCGGGAACCGCTACTCCCTCCCTCGTCTGCATTAAAGGCGTATCGGGAACTGCGTCGCCCGCTGTCAAATCGAATTCTCCCGCCGTCTAGGTGAGTATTAAGTCATCTTACAAAAATCAAATACTAGTAAACACATAGGCGTGGTGCATAAACTCTCACGTTGTTTCTTATTTTTTGACATAAATAGAGGAATGAACCAAGAAGAGATGTGGGGCTTGTATGCTTTTAATGACTTGAGACTATCAAACATGACATGCAGTGGTCAGTTCATTGCACAAGAACAAATACAACCCACGTCAGCACACACACATCTTATAGCATCACATCCAATGGCTATAAAAGATGAATGAGACCAAATTATATCTCATCTAGATGAGTTCTAGCAAAACTGTATTAATAATACTTAGTACTCCTGCGCCATGTATCATATAAGTATCATGTAGTACTTTATTTATTGCCATGAATGACACATAGTTCACGAGCGCTCTCTATATGTACCACCTTTTTGTTTAATTTCAAGTTTTGCTCCATGGCGCAATCCATCGATACTACTACTGTACAAAAGTGGAGTATATACATTTTTCAAAAGGCTAGAGGGCGGGGCAGTTTAGCTCGGTCGGTTTCACGAGAGGCGAGGGCCTTTGTGATTTGATGGCTCATTAATGCTGTCAAATTGAATAGTACTGCGCCGCCTGCTGCACGCCCGGCGCCTCCATTAAACCCCTCCGTTAAACCCGCATGCAAACCGAGAATCCTACTCCGGCCACACGTTCGTTCATGAGCGGGCCGAAATTAAACGCAACATCGGCCGAGATCCTCCCGTCCGCCCTCAGTTTAAACGAGGCCAGACGCCGGCCAAGCTCCTACCGTCCGCCCTCTATTTACATGAGGCCAGACAGACAGCGGGCAAGAATCGCACCCCTCCGCCACTCCCCCATCTCCTCTGTCGGGGGTTGGGTGCGACATATGCCAGAGGATGGCTTATCATGGAGGGGGCGAGTAGAACGTCGCTGGTGCTTGGAAACGGGATGAGGCGAAGACATGCACGCCGGCGAATCTTACCCAGCTTCAGGGCTCTCCGAGGAGATAACACCCGTACTGCTGCTCTGCGGAGTCTCCGCATGATCACTATGGCAAAGTGGGTACAAGAGGCTCCTTGAGTTGTTTGGGGTGAGGAAGGAGAAGGGCACGGCTTGCTCTTCTCTCCCTCTTTGTGTGTGTCTAAAACTACTAGCTTCCAACCCTTTGCATGGGTGCCCCGGGGGTTTATATAGGCCTAACCCCCGGGGGTACAACGGTAATCCGGCTGGGTGTGGGTCCAAGCCGTCAGTCTCTAAGTCGCCGTCCTCTCCGCCGACTCCTGGGGCCCGCCGACTAGTGGGCCCCGCTGGCGGCCCAGCATGGGGCCGACAGCCCTTGTCCGCCGCGGGCGGGTCTTGCCGGCTGCAGATTACTGTAGCCGTGCTTCTAATGACGCGGGCTTGGTCATGGGGTTATGGCAACAGTGCCGCCGCCTGGCGGGCGATCACTGTTGCCATTCCCTGTCTTGTCTGGTTAATGGCGCGTGGATCCCGCGGGAGGAGCCGGCCGACTCCCGGAGGCCGACTCCATCGGGTCCCTCTTTGGGGTGCTCTCACCGTATTCGGTACTCCCGCCGACAGGCGGGTCCCGCCGTCTTCGGGTCGTACAAACATGCCATCGTGGGTACAGGAATCTGCCCACGGTGCTGATGTTAGGGCCGGCATGGCAACAGTGCTGCGCCGGACGGAGATCTCCGTCGGTACGGCGCCCTGTAGCCATACCTGCCCTTTATGGACTGGGCGAGGATGGGCCGCGAGGCGGCTTCATCCCATAGTCGCCCAGGCGTGAGGTGGTGGAGGTCGCGGGCCGACTCCCTGTAGCCGGCCTCGCTGGAGGTCGCTGGCTTGGAGTCGGCTTGCCCTGAAGGCGGCCTCTGGGACTCGGCCCAGAGGGGTAGTCGGCGACTCTGTTGCCGACTATCTGAAGGCGGCTATTGGTCTCGGGGTCTTGAGGGGCGCAGTCTGCCCCGATGTTTTGAAAGGTTCAGGGGCTCGAGTCTGCCTACCCGTAGTCCATTACTCCGAAAGTAGTCCCCGAAGCTGGGGAGGCGCCGAGGGCAGCCCGTCGAGGAGCCTCGACAGCTTCATCCCTTTGATGGAAGAATCTGGACTCGGCCCGCCGTCTCCATCTGGAGTCGGCTTTGCAGGGGGCCGTCTTGCTCTTCAAAGGTTTCGAAGGTCGCAGCGGGATCCAGGCGGCGTGCCTGATAAGCTTCCCGGCAGCCGCCCGTCGTGGGCCCGCCACGCGACGCCATGCGGCAGGGCCAGTCTGCCAGCCCACGCGCGTGACAAGACAGGCCCGTCAGGCGGGGCCCGCCACTACCATGCCCCGGCGCGCAGCGGATCCGCTGCGGTCGTGCGGGCGGTTGGACTCCCCACGCCGTTACTGCGCGCAGTAACGTCGTGGGTTAAATTGTGGGGGCGCGAGGGCGTGGGCGCAGTTAATCCCACGCCCGCCCCCTCGGCTTCGCAGCCTAGGCGCCTATAAGTAGGCGGGGGGAGGGAGGGGGCGGCGACGCACGCGCACTCTCTCATCCCCGCTCCCTGCCTCATCTTCTTCCTTGCTCCTCCGCGCCGAGCCTCGTTTTTTCCTCGCCGCGGAGATGAGCTCCTCATCAGCCGCCACGCCTCCCACCGCACGCTCCGGCGTGTGGGACGGCTCCATCATCGACGACGACATAATCGAGTTCCTTCGTCAGACGCGCCACATCCCCGGCAGCCACCTAGTGCGAGCCCGTGCCCCGCCGGAGGGCGAAATCACGCCGGCGCCGGAGGAGGGTGAGCGGGTGATCTTCCGCTCGCACCTCACGCGCGGGCTGGGGCTGCCGGCGAGCGGCTTCTTCCGCGCGTTCTTGGAGTTCTTCGGGCTCCAGCCGCACCACCTCACCCCCAACACGGTGGTGCTGCTGGCTGCCTTCGCATCCTTATGCGAAGGTTTCCTTAGGGTTCTCCCTACCATCGAGCTGTGGGGGGAGTTCTTTCAAGCGAAGCTCGGGACCCACGTTGCTCGCGTACCGGCTCTGTGCGGCACGTTCATCGCCAAAAGGAGGCCGGTGCCCGAGAATCCTTTCCCTGCCATCCCCCTCATCAAGTCGGTGAAGATGTGGCAGCGCTCGTACGTCTACGTCAAGAACGTCGCCCCCGACGGCGACTGGGTCAACTTGCCGCCCTACGTGGGCGGCGAACTGGCGGGCCGACCCACCAGCTGGTGCTACAGGGCCCGGTCGCTGACCCTCGCAGGCACCGCCGCCGTCGCGCGGCTCCGCGTGATGGTGCAGTCGGAGGGCATGACTGGAGCAGACTTGCTGGCCGCCTTCGTGGCGCGCCGAGTTCTCCCTCTTTAGGGCCGCCCTCATCTGATCTGCCAGATGAGCGGCCGCGGGGACCCCAGCCGGCTGTGCTCCCAGGACATGCCCCACGCAGAGGTGGTGGACACGGTGAACTTCTTGGCGAACTGCGACCTCACGGAGGAGTGGCGTTTCGGCAAGGAGCCATACTCGCGCGTCAATCCCCCGCCGATGGTAAGTCGTCTCTTGCTTCTCTGTTTCCTTCCTTAGCCGGATCCGGCTCTTACTTTCCTTGGTCCTTTCTGACTCAGAATCCTCTCATGCCGCCCTCGACCGGCGCCGCGGGGCCGGCTCGCGACTTTGTCCCCGACCGGGCGGAGAGTGACGCCGACGACCCCGACTTGGGCGTGGCGGCGATGGAGGCCGATGCCGAAGGAGGGGGAGGGGCCGACGACTTCAGGCCCTCGGCCACTTTTGCAGACTGGCCTAATGATGAAGTCACCCCCCGCCGCCAGCAGAGAGCCGGCCATCCAGGCGCGAGCTCCTCCGCCGCCTTGGGGGGCCGAGGTGGCGCGAAGAAGCGCCGGGCCGGGCCGAGTCAGCCAAGCGGCCAGCCAAGAGAATCAGGGGAGCGGCCGCCGCGACTCAGTGCGAAAAAGCGGTCGCGAAAGCTAACCGCTTCCGCAAGGTGGTGAAGAAGCCACCGCTGGTCTCCGCGTAAGTATCTTTTTATTCTGTCTTGTTTTCTTCTAGTCCGTCCTGCCCAAATCTTCTCATGTCCCTTTTTTCTCATCAGGGCTCCCCTCACTTTGGAGAGGGTCGCCGCCGCCTCCGTCATGGGGTCGGCGGAGACGTCCGCCAGCAGTCGACGGGTTGACCCTGCGGCCGCCCTCCGGGAGGCAACAGAGCGGAATGCGCAGGAGAAGCGCGACGAGGAGGCGGCCGCCCGTCGAGAGAAAGCGGCGGCCGAGAAGGCGTTGAAGCCACAGCAGCAACAAGAAGGCAAGCCGAGGAGGCCGCGCGCCTTCAATCGGCGCTGCTTGTCACTCCGCTGAGCACAGCGCCACCACCGCCGGAGTTCACGGGGCAGTCGGAGGGAATTGGTGGTGAGGTACCCGTCGCAGGGAGGGAAGGCGGCGAGGTCTCTTCGCCGGGCGCGGCCGCGCCACCTCCGCCGCCTCCGCCGCAGTCTGAGGTCGCGCGAGGTAAACAGCCGGCGGACCCACCCGTGCCGCCGACCGACGACGAAGCCGTGGCGCAGCTGCTTCTTCAAGTCGCCTCGCCAGCTCGGCGCCGTCTTGAGAAGGCGGACTCAGCGCCGCACCCCTTGGAGACCGGCGCCGCCAGCTCGGCCATCCCCGACGCTAAAGCGACAAGCGCCGCTCCTGCTGGGTGGGTGCGAGGAGGCGGTACGGGCCTGCTGAACACGGCGCTCCTGGACGTCCAAGCGAAGCTGCGGGCCGAAGGCGTCGCCCTCCAGAATCTTTCCAGGGCGCACCTGGCGTCGCGATCCGCCGTGCGGGTAATTTTTATTTCCGAATTTTTCTTTTGATCTTCTCTGTGGGGGCGCGCCAGCGCACCCACTGGGTGTAGTCCCCGAGTTTCGGGTCGGCTGCTGAGCAGGCGGCCCAGAACTTTATTTGCTTACTTCCAAGTTTTTATCCGTGTCTGGAATCCTTGTTACAGGAATATCACAACCTCCGCGCTACCGCCTTCAACCGCAACGTTGAAGAGCTGAACAAGCGGGCTGCTGACCTGGCAAGGAGCCGAGGTGAGTTTTCTTCTTCGCGGGGGCGCGCTTGCGCACCCGCGGGCTGTAGTCCCCGAGATTCGGGCCGACTGCTGCGCAGTCGGGCTGGATCTTCCTGGCGACCTTCTTAACTGACGACTTCGCGTCCTTCTTCTTTTTGTTCTTCAGAATCCAACGCCGCTCTGCGGGGGCAGCTAGATACGGCCGAGACCGCCTTGCGCGCCAAAGAGGAGGAGTGCGGCAAGCTCGCCGCAGAGCGCGACCTGCTGGCTACGCAGCTGGCGGAGCAGAGGGAGCTGCTCAAGGCGGCGCAGGCCGAGGCGGAGAAGAAGGAGGCCGCCCTCCTGGCCGAATTTGAGAGCGAGCGCTCCGCCTGGACCGACAGAGAGGCGCAGCTGACCTCCGGCTTCCATGAAATCGAAGATATCGTCGATGGTAAGTTTGCTTTTACTTTCTCTTTTGGGTTGCCGACTATGGGTTAAGCCGGCTCCTGTTTTTTCTAACTTGCTTTTTCTTCTTCTTGGCAGACTTCTTCCCTGGTCATACGCAGGCGGCCAATCAAGCCATCGAGGCCGAACGCGAGGCGCGGAGGGCGGGTGGCGCCGAGATCGCAGCCAACGCCCCCCGGACCCTTGACGAGCAGCTCCTGAGCATTGAGGCTCGTCTGCGGCCGGCACATCGGATGCTGCGCCATCTTCAGCGTGTCGGGGCCCAGACGATTGCTGCCCTGTGGCCGGACATGCCGATTCTGCGCACTCCCAGCCGGACCGCCGACTGGCTGGAGGTCGCGGCTGGGCGTCTTGAGGCTTGGAAGGGCTCCGCGGCTCGGGCTGGAGCTCGCCGAGCCCTGGAGTTCGTCAAGGCGTGGTATCCAGGGCTCGACCTGGACCGGCTGGCCGCGTTCCGGTCAGAAGCCCAGGCGGAGCTGCAGGCCGCGGAGGGCGCCCTCGTCGAGCGTGCGGCGGCGATCGCCGACTATACGGACACCAGTGTCTTCGTCCCGGAGCGAGCTGAAGACGGTGGGGAGGCACCGCCGGAATGGTTCGGGATGAACCCGGACTACGGCGAGGACTCGGCGGAGGTGATCGACTCCAGCACCGAGGATGAAGACGAGGTGGAGGACGGAGACGGCATGGAGGCGTCAGAAGACGGAGCGGGCGGCCAGCCTCAGCTCGACCGCGCCTCCAGCAACGAGCCGCGCCCATCTGAGCCAGCCGCTGCCAGAGACGATCAAACCGAGACTGCCGAGACAGCCGCCCCGGCGCGTGACGCCGCCGCCGCCTCCGGCCTTCCAACCCCATCCGCTGCTTCTTAGGCCGCTGCCTTGGCTTTATTTTATCTGCTTGTTAGTCTTTCGAAAGAACTTTGTTAATTCGCACAATTCCACCCGCGGGGTGTATTCTGAACCTCTGTTCGAAGATCCGGCCAAGGGCCTAAGTTTGTGTAAATATTATTCTAATTTCATGTTTCCTTGCTTAGTGCTCTTGTGGCTTTTCCCTTGCCGCCTTCCCTTAGATGCCGCCTTGCCCGTCGGGCAACCGCTCTGCGGATTGCCGTCTAGGTCAAGTGCTTGGCTACTTTGAGAAGGCAAGTACTTGGCCATTTTAGAGTCGTTTAAGCGAGTTGGGTAGAAAACGGCAAGCCGGCTTCTTAAGAGTCGGTTTCACGAAACGGGGTGGGAGCCGATTTAAACTATGTTTATGCTTTGGGTCCTTAGCCATTTTTTCGTGTGGGCGCCCGCTCTACCTTACTCCTGCCCCCAAACAGTCGCTCTGCGAGCCGCGACTTCTGACAGGAGACGGCTTGGGCACCGCACGCTACTTGTCTGACTTCAAGAAGCACTGCATAGTTCAAAGGCGGCGAGTCCCCGGGCCGACTAGTCGAGCCCGGTGCCAAATAGCATAATAAAAGGGGAACATACCCAAAGGCATAATTCTTATCATACAGATAACAAAAGAGGGCAGTCCCCGAGCTCGTCTCTGGGGGCCCGGAGTCTTGGTATTTCAAACACAAAAGGGTAGCGTGGTACATACTGCATCAACTGTAAAATCTTCGGAGGAGATTCGCATTCCATGGCCGCTCCGTCTCTTTGCCGGAGTCGTCCCTCTTGCGTGCTCGGGGCTTTTGAGCGTCGATCAGGTAGTAGGAGTCGTTGCCCAGCACTTTACTGGTGATGAACGGTCCTTCCCAAGGCGCCGACAGCTTGTGCTGGCCGGCTGTTCGCTGGATCAGCCGGAGCACAAGGTCGCCTTCTAGGAACGATCTTGGCTTGACCTTCTTGTTGTAGTAGCGGCGCAGGCTCTGCTGGTAGATGCTGGACCGGTTGAGTGCCAGCAGCCGGCCCTCTTCCAGCAGATCGACGCCGTCTTGACGTGCTTCTTCTGCTTCCTCCTCGGTGTACATGGTGACTCGCGGGGAGTCGAACTCTATATCCGTTGGGATGACGGCTTCGGCACCGTAGACGAGGAAGAAAGGTGTGAAGCCAGTTGACTTGTTTGGAGTCGTACGCAGACTCCAGAGGACGGCTGGCAACTCCTCAAGCCAGCAGCCGGCCGAACGTTCCAGTGGTTCGACCAGACGAGGCTTGATGCCAGACAAGATGAGGCCGTTCGCTCGCTCCACCTGGCCGTTTGACTGCGGATGGGCAACGGACGCTAAGTCCAGTCGGATGCCCTGCGTCGCGCAGAAACGGGCCAGAGCGCCCTTGGCGAAATTTGTGCCGTTGTCGGTGATGATGTTGTGTGGTACGCCGTACCGAGTCGTGATGTCGGCGATAAAAGTCACTGCCGTAGGACCGTTCACCTTCTTGATGGGTTTTGCTTCTATCCACTTGGTGAACTTGTCCACCGCGACAAGTAGGTGAGTTAGGCCACCTCGTGCCGTCTTGAATGGTCCCACCATGTCCAGGCCCCAGACAGCAAAGAGCCAGGCGATGGGGATAGTCTTGAGCGCTGAAGCCGGCTGAAGCAACTTGGAGCGGAACACCTGGCAGCCCTTGCATTTTTGAACTAATTCCTTGGCTTCTTCTAGGGCAGTCGGCCAGAAGAAACCGTGTCGGAAGGCTTTGGCGACGAGTGCTCTGGAGGCTGCATGATGGCCGCACTCGCCCTGATGGATGTCTTCGAGGATTGCTTGGCCTTGCTCTGGTTCGACGCAGCGCTGGTAGACACCGGTGACGCTGCGCCTGACCAGCTCTCTATTGATTATAGTATAGGCTGCCGCTCGGCGTTGCACTTGCCGAGCCAAGGTTTCATCAGTTGGTAGCTCTCCGCTTACCAAAAACTTCAAGATGGGCTGGGCCCATGAGGGTGCTACTATTTCTTCGACTGCCGGTACTGCTACTTGGACGAGGGCGGCTGGGCTGGGAGGCGGCGGGTTGGAGTCTGCAGCAGCTTGCTGCGTTGAAGAAGTCCCCGGGCCGGTTGGTGCAGTCCCCAGGCCGAGTACTGGAGTCTTTGCAAAGGTCGCCGCAGTCCCCGGGCCGGGTTCCGAAGTCCCCGGGCCGGCTTCGACTGCCGCGTTCTTGGGGGCGTCTTCAAGGATTCTTGTGCCGTCTGCCGAGGCTCTGGAGTCGGATCTGCCTTCTTCAGGGGGAGCCGTCACAAAAATGGAGTCTGATTCTGGTGACGGTTTGACGGATGGCTTGAGAAGGCGCTGAAGGGCGAGCCGGATGGTATTGCCTGACGGGTGGAACCGATTCTTGCCAGGGCATCTGCCTGGTCGTTGTCGTTCCTTGGTACATGGAGGAATTCGCATCCCTCAAAATATCCGCTCAGCTGCTGTACCAGAAAGTGGTAGCTCGCCATATTTGCATCTTTGGCGTCCCAGTCGCCGGATGACTGTTGGACCACCAAGTCGGAGTCGCCATAGCACAGGATCCGGCGAATGCCGAGTTCTTTGGCAAGCCGGAGCCCGTGGATGAGCGCCTCGTATTCGGCGACGTTGTTGGAGGCGGTGAAATGGATCTGCAGCGCGTACTTGAGCTTGTCGCCTTTAGGGGAAGTGAGGACCACGCCGGCTCCCAAGCCGGTGCACATCTTGGAGCCATCAAAGTGCATCCGCCAATGGGTGGAGTCGGGCGCTGGTGGCAGATACTGGGTCTCGGCCCAATCGACGAGGAAGTCGGCCAGTGCTTGTGACTTGATGGCGGTGCGGGGCTGGTAAAAGATGGTGTAGGGGGCCAACTCTATGGCCCACTTGGCCACTCGGCCTGAAGCATCTCGGCTTCCGATGACCTCTGCTAGTGGGGCCGTGCAAACCATGGTGATCGAATGCTCTTGAAAGTAAGACTTCAACTTCTTGGCGGCAAAGTGCACGCCGTAACACATCTTCTAGTAGTGGGGGTAGTTCTGCTTGGAGGTCGACAGTACCTCGCTCAGGTAATATACTGGTCTCTGGATAGGTAGCGCCTTGCCTTCCTCCTTGCGTTCAACCACAATAACTGTGCTGACTACCCGGCTGGTGGCGGCAATATACAGGAGCATGGGCTCCTTTGGAGTCGGAGCCGCCAGCACTGGGGGAGTAGTCAGCATCCTTTTCAACTGGAGAAAAGCTTCGTCCGCCTTGGAGTTCCATTCGAAGAAGGTGATCTTCTTCATAAGCTGGTACAGAGGAAGGGCTTTCTCACCCAGCCGACTGATGAATCGACTGATAGACGCCAAGCAGCCGGTGAACTTCTGCACATCCAGCAGTCGGCGGGGCACTTCCATTCTCTCAATTGCCTTGATCTTCACGGGGTTGCACTCTATGCCGCGTTCGGATACCAGGAAGCCAAGGAGCTGGCCGGCTGGTACTCCGAAGACGCATTTCTCTGGGTTGAGCTTGATCTGGAATCGGCGCAAGTTTTCAAAGGTCTCTTTGAGGTCTTCCAACAGCGTTCCTCGCTTCTCCGTCTTCACCACCACGTCGTCCACGTAAACGTGGGCGTTTCTGCCAAGCTGCTTGAGGAGGCACTTCTGCATGCAACGCTGAAAGGTGGCGCCGGCGTTCCTCAAGCCGAACGTCATGGTCAGGTAGCAGAAGGCTCCAAATGGCGTGATGAAGGTGGTCTTCAATCTGTCTGCCGGGTTCAGCTTGATCTGATGATATCCTGAATATGCATCTAAGAAGCTCAACAGCTCGCATCCGGCTGTGCAGTCTATCACCTGATCAATTCTGGGTAGAGCCACTACAACATGACCTCACCTATAGCAACGCTTAAAATAGACTTCTACAACACTTCCATACGTTGGTGCTCAATATAAAGGAATCCAAATCTCATTATTTGGCAACAGAGAATTTGCAATGCTTCAGGTGTTGGTACATATATAATGTGAATAATAATAATAATAACGATATTATAAATATATATATTGACAGCAATTAAATTAATGCTCCAAATAATGGTGATAGTTATATATATCAAGCGAGGGAAAGATAAGAGAATATACTCACGAGAGAAGAATTCATACATTGGATAAAACTGTTGGATTACAATAGTGGATACTACAGGAGGAACAACATCTAAATATTTTCTCGACAACGAAACTTAAAACTAAAAGCATCCATCAACATCCCTAAAACTTAACTAAAACTTAACGGGGAACATCATCTATCAGGAACACCATTCCCTACAACTTAACTAAAACTAAAAGCATCTATCATCATCATCATGAACTGGAACATCATCATCATCATCATCATGAACTGGAACATCATCATCATCATCATTATGAACTGGAACATCATCATCATCATCATCATGAATTGGAACATCATCATCATCATCACATTGCAGTGTACTTGCCACATATCCATATAATGAACCATATATAGTTTGAATCTACAAAGAAAAACACAGAACCATTAACACACAGTGCATTAAGAAGTAAGAACCACTTTGCGCACACTTACTAGCTCATTAGCACATTTCATTGGGTTTTTTTGGTCTGGACAATAGTAGTAGCAAATAAGAAGAAACAAATAAACAAGATAGCACTAAAATTTGAACACAAATCATATGTGACTATCAAAAGGTACCAGCATGAGTGTTAGTTGTCCTTGATGACTAACCCAGATGCCACAATATACGACACAGCCTGCAGAAAACATGGCTAGAAAAATTATATGCACAGTAGCCTAAGTGTTGATGTGCATAGGGCAATGTGAGTGACAGTACCTGTAACATCCCAAAATTCTAAATTTTGGAATGTTATAAACAAATAGATAGTTTTGGCTGATTGTTTGATTGATTGACTGAAAGTGAGTGAATTCGAAACTTTTTGAAAGTTAAATGAGAGGGAATAAAAGGACTTTCCAAACTTTCATTTTTGCTTTTATGATCTTCGGGAATTCAAATTCTTTTCATCACAAAAACCCTGGAGAGAAGATGACATGACTTCTTCCATTTATTTAAATGACAAGGGGTGTTGAAAATATTTGAATTTCATTTGGAAAATATTTTCCAATTCTGAAACTTAAAGCAACTCAATGATTTTCACGAGAGAAGATAAAATCACTTCTTCAAAACATATGAAATATGAGTTGGGAGTTTCAAAGAATTAAATTCAAAGTTCCTTTGAATTATTTTTCAATTTGGAGTTATTTGAGTTTTATTCAAATTATTTTTCTCCAAAAATAAAATATATGGAAATAGGGTAACATGATTCCCTACATCAGAAAATTGGAGAGAAATTAATTTGAAATCATTTTGGTATTTTTTAAAATGATTTTCAGTGGATTTTATTAGGGCAGTAGCACTGTTTGTTTTATTTGAATTTTTGTGTATTTTATTTGAAGCTAGAATAAAGTTCATCATGTAGGA
>LR880967.1:847509332-847542587 GCA_904067115.1 Aegilops sharonensis
ATTCGGTGCCTATATAAACCGGAGGGTTTTAGTCCGTAGGACGAACAACAATCATACCATAGGCTAGCTTCTAGGGTTTAGCCTCTCTGATCTCGTGGTAGATCTACTCTTGTACTACCCATATCATCAATATTAATCAAGCAGGAGTAGGGTTTTACCTCCATCGAGAGGGCCCGAACCTGGGTAAAAACATCGTGTCCCTTGTCTCCTGTTACCATCCGCCTAGACGCACAGTTCGGGACCCCCTACCCGAGATCCGCCGGTTTTGACACCGACATTGGTGCTTTCATTGAGAGTTCCTCGGTGTCGTCATCCTTAGGCCCGATGGCTCCTCTGATCATCAACAACGATGCGCTCCAGGGTGAGATTTTTCTCCCCGGACAGATCTTCGTATTTGGAGGCTTTGCACTGCGGGCCAATTCGCTTGGCCATCTGGAGCAGATTGAAAGCTACGCCCCTGGCCACCAGGTCAGATTTGGAAGTTTGAACTACATGGCTGACGTCCGCGGAGACTTGATCTTCAATGGGTTCGAGCCACAGCCAAGCGCGACGCACTGTCACGAGGGGCATGATCTAGCTCGGCCGCCGAACAGTGTCCTGGAGGCCGCACCAGTGTCCGCTCCGACCTTTAGCTCGGAGCCGACTGTGCCGATCGAGGACAGGTGGCTGGATACCGCCTCGGGGGCTGCAATCTCCACGGCGATTGAGCCATACACCTACCCCGTCCTTTGCGAAGCTCGTGACTCCAAGGTGTCGGATTCCTTGACGGACTCCGAGCCTTCCGCGCCCCCACCAATCGAATCCGATTGGGCGCCGATCATGCAATTCACTGCCACGAACATCTTTAAGCACTCGCCCTTTGGCGACATCCTGAATTCACTAAAGTCTCTCTCTTTATCAGGAGAGCCCTGGCCGGATTATGGTCAGGAAGGTTGGGATGCGGACAACGAAGAAATTCAAAGCCCACCCACCACCCACTTCGTAGCCACTGTCGATGATTTAACCGACATGCTCGACTTTGACTCCGAAGACATCGACGGTATGGACGACGATGTAGGGGAGGAACATGAACCAGCACGTATAGGGAACTTGAGAACCACCTCATCTCACGATGTATACATGGTGGACACACCTAAAGGAAGCGACGATGAGGAACAACAGGACGCTATGAAGGATCATTCCCTCGAAAAGCAGTCAAAACGGCAACGTAAGCGCCGCTCGAAGTCCCGCCTCGACAAAGACCCAGCCATAGATCAGGGCGAACCGGTGGACGACGAACATGCTATCGAGCAACCGTCCGAACAGGACAATCTGGATAAACAGCCCGTCCCAGGCAAAGATAACAGTCCGGACGATCTCACGTCGAACAAGTTGCTGGAGCAGAAGAACCTCCACAAAAGGCTCATCGCCACTGCACATAGCCTGAAAAAGCAGAAGCGGAAGCTCAAAACAGCGGAAGATGCACTCAGAATCAGATGGAGCAAAGTACTCAACACCGCAGACAAATACGGCAACAATCGCCGAACGAAGAGCTACCCAAAGCGAAAACTACTGCCTGAATTTGATGAGGAGGCCGTAGAGCCCCCGCAATCAAAAAACAAAGAGGCCACCCGGTCGGATGGACGACCCCATGGCAAACAGAGAGCGGCAAACGGCGCCGCACACAAGCCGGCACGCGATCCGCACAGGGATTCACATAAAAAAGATGGCCCAGTTAGATCTATCTACGGGCCAAGAAAGCAAGCTCTAGTAAGCAATGCAACACATCAAGTATCCGAACATCACGATACACCTAAATATAGGGGTGCCGCACACCCCCTATGTTTCACCGATGAGGTGCTGGATTATGAATTTCCAGCGGGATTCAAGCCCGTAAACATAGAGGCATACGACGGAACAACATACCCTGGAGTCTGGATTGAGGATTACATCCTCCACATACACATGGCTAGAGGAGATGATCTCCACGCCATAAAATACTTACCCCTCAAGCTCAAAGGGCCAGCCCGGCATTGGCTTAAAAGCCTTCCCGAAAACACCCTTGGAAGTTGGGAGGAGCTCGAGGATGCTTTTCAGGCAAATTTTCAAGGGACCTATGTTTGACCTCCGGATGCCGACGATTTAAGTTACATAACTCAACAACCCGTAGAGTCAGCTCGGAAATTTTGGAACAGATTCCTTACTAAAAAGAACCAAATAGTCGACTGTCCGGACGCCAAAGCCTTAGCAGCTTTCAAACACAACGTCCGAGACGAATGGCTCGCCAGACACCTCGGCCGAGAAAAGCCAAGAACAATGGCCGCATTAACAAGCCTCATGACCCGCTTTTGCGCAGGAGAGGATAGCTGGCTGGCAAGATGCAGCACCAGCGACCCAAGTACATCCGAAGTCAGGGATGGAAACGGGAAACCACGATGCAGCAAGGATCAGCGTCGGACCAAGGGAAACATCCCGAAGAGCACGGCAGTCAACGGGATTCAAAAGCTCTCGGCAGAATTATAAAAAGCTGCCCCTTAAGGATAACAGGGACGAGCTATACAACTTAAACAAAATCTTGGACAAGATATGCCAAATCCACAGTACTCCCGGGAAGCCTGCAAACCATACCCACAGAGATTGTTGGGTCTTCAAGCAGTCCGGCAAACTCAACGCCGAACACAAGGGGTTCGACACACCAAGCGAGGACGATGACGAACCCAAAAAGCAGAGCACCGGAAAACAAAAGAATTTCCCACAAGAAATCAAAACAGTAAACTCACTTCACGTGACAAAAGGGAAAAATAGAGCGGCGCTTATAGAGGTACGCGCCATACGGCCTATCCCGGAGGAGTCCCGCCACTGGTTGTTAAAACCAATCACCTTCGACCATCGGGATTACTCTAGAAGTATACGGAATGCAGGTTGGACTGCCTTGATATTAGATCCGATAATTGGCGGACTCCAATTTTCACAAGTCCTAATGGACGGCGGCAGTGATGTAAACCTTCTATATCAGGACACAATCCGCAAAATGGGGATAGACCCAACCAAATTTCGCCATAGCAACACTTCCTTTCAAGGGGTAATGCCAGGCCCATATGCCCATTGTACGGGCTCTCTACTACTAGAAGTTGTGTTCGGCTCACCCGACAACTTCCGCCGCGAAAATTTAACCTTCCACCTCGCCCCATTTACAAGTAGCTATCAAGCACTATTGGGACGCGAAGCTTTCGCCCGCTTTAACGCAATACCGCATTATGCATCTCTTACACTTAAAATGCCCGGTCCACGCGGCATTATCTCGTTAAAAGGAAACATCGAGGGTTCCTCGAGTCCGGAAAATCATGCGGTTGCCTTGACAGCCACACAATAGACCGGTTTCACCAATAAAAGCACTTAGACAGGTCGTCCAGACCCCGGACACGGCTGGACGAGTCCGGCATAAACATACAAGGGCTTACTAGATGCATACCCCCGTAGAAGGGGCCCCGTGCATGCACAACAAGAGACAATAAAGCTCAATTTTATTCATTTTTTGAATTGTACTTCGTTTATTTAATATAACGTACATTTTTGCACGACCTTTTTCAACTAAGTTCCTCTCTTTTACAGATGAACACCGTGCTACACCCGTCCAGGATACAGCACAACGGAGACACAGGCGCAGACGTGCAGTAGGGACCCGTTGCAAGGATTCTTTTCAGATTAAGACCCTGCGTAAACCTTTTTTACTGTCTCTTGTTGATACACATCCCCCGGTTTCTTGCTATAACCGAGGAGGAGGCTGGCGTTTTGGCATAGGCCACGTCAGAATTTTGCACGTACCTGGACACCAGGGGCTTATTACCAAGGGCGATTGTTCGACCCGTTTTCATAAAGACCGAATACCTTAGGGAGTGTTCGGCGTCTCGAGTTAGGCCTTATATGCATCAGCTCCGAATCATGTGTTTGGTCAAATGTTGGGTTTGCCCGGCTCCTGTGTTTTCCTGCCTTACGTTCCGCTCTATCGGCTAATGCGGCACCAGGAGAACTACTGCGATTGTGCCCCGGTTCGGCCAGGCGAGCACCTCAGTAGAGAAAGCCAAAAACTGACTGTCATGATATAGCGTGAGACTGGTCAACCACTCAACGACCCACTAGAATCTTTAGAATTCCTCCGCATTGACGAAGGGCCGTTTCCCGGCTAGGCACATACGCGCCCCGAATTCGGGTGAGCGCGGTGCCCCTAGGGGCTATATAGTAGCCTCACTGTCGAACTCCTATGGCTAAGTGAAAGTGATAAAGCATTATAGTCCGGTTGCCTAGTTTGCTGCGCTATCACCTCCTTTGTAGGACCAAGACGTTGGATCAAGTGTGAAAAGGCGCTTTCTGCAAATACCACCGCATTATATGCTTGGGGGCTGAAGCCAAAGACTGCCATCTTTCAGGTTATATACACGTATACATTAACGGCCGCACAGGAGGTATTTTAATTCTTGAAGGCACAAGTATAAAAAGCTTTTATATTCCATCGAAACATTGTTTCACAATAATACATGTTATTCGAACATAATATCCTTCGAGCACTGCGTCTCTATTAAATGAGTGCCCTGAAGAACTTCCTGAAAATAGTGCTCGACAGGTACTCGGCTTCCATCCGAATCTTGGGATGCAACATCGGTGGCCTTCATCTCCGCCCAGTATGTCTTGACACGGGCAAGAGCCATCCGCGCACCCTCTATGCATGCTGACCGCTTCATTGCTTTGATATGCGGCACCGCACCAAGGAACTGCTGCACCAAGCCAAAATAACTCTTCGGCTCGGGCCTTTTCGGCCACAAATGAGTCACGACATTCTTCATGGCAATTCCGGATAACCTATTCAGCTCCGCCCATTCGGCCAAACGATCGGTTAATGGAAGTGGACGCTCTGGACTACTGAACTGCGACCAAAAAAGCTCTTCCATCTCATGATCCTTTTGATCTCCGAAGTGTTCGGCCGCGTCCGCGGCACTCGCCGCCAAGTCCAGATAAGCATCGTCACTACTCCACAGCCGGTCCAACTGAGCATATTTAGGATCCGTGAACTTCCTCCGCAGCAGAAAGGGCTTTCCAGCCGCGATATCTCTGGCCTGACGTAGCTCCTCCTTCATAGCTCTCATCGCAGAGCGAGCATCCTTGGCCTCGGTGGTGGCCTTCTTTAGGTCCTCTTGGTCCGCTCGACCTTATTTTTCAAGAAGCTCGCAGCGGTCGTTAGCATTCTTCAACTTCACGTCCATCTCGGCCATTTCCTTCTTGCTTCGGCAGTGAGCAGCCTGTTCGGCTTTTAGCTCTTCGGCCGCCTTTAAGGCAGCCGCATCACTTTTTCTGGCCTGTTCCTTGGCTCGGGCAAGTTCTACCCGAAGGTTATCCATGGCAGCGGCACCATCTGCATCAAGCATACATGTTGTAAGGCATGGGCATCAAGCTCCCTTACCGGGTGTCCGCGGAGAAACCGCATACCTTGTGACTCGTCAAGACGCTTATTGACAAGCGCGATGTCGGCATCCGCCACGTCAAGTTGCCGCTTTAGTTCGGCAAATTCATCAGTCCGGCTCGCCACTGGACGCCCCGCCACCTACATAGGAAGGGCGACCTATTATATCTGGGATTATGATCCTCGGCACATTGTCATTTTTGACAACGCACCGAGTCTCAGGGGCTACTATCTACACATGGCGCATCTTATATATGCGGAACTGTCAAAAGGTACACCATTGCACGTACCTCAAAACCCGTCAGTAAACTCCTGGCGGCCTCATACAACCCGCTTTCCGCGGACGAAATTTTTTCAATCACCGTACCCATCAATGCACGGTGATCCTCTGAGATAGACACTCACCCGAGCAGATCCTTCAACTCCTCCGACCGTGCACCGGGAGGTGCCGGACTTGTCCGATGGCCTTTTTCGAAGGCCGGACACGGAGGGCTCCGGGGGGCCCTACGACCGCACTCCACCCCTGCCGGATTCGGGGAAACCATCCGCGACGACACCTCAGGATCATCCGCCTCGCTAGGCGGTACGGCAGGGGGAGGTGTTCCGCTCTCCATCATCTCCGGATGAAGATCCCCTGACGACGAGCTCTGCTGAGAAGGGCTGAGATCCGAACTACATGGTAAAATTTCGATCATCTTCAGAAATAAAACAGGGATGTCTTTTATTTTATAAACTCCCCTCTCTACTTACGGCTCGGTGGAGGGCTGATCTCCTGGGGGAAATAATGCGGCCGGGGCATCTTCCGGCGCAGGACCCTCTGGCGAACATTTCTTCCCGCGCTTTGAGGCCTTGGTCTCCGGATCTTCTGAGGCGGTCCTCTTATCCCCTTGGATGGAGGGATTCTCGATCCATCCTTTCTTGATAACCTCCTTCGCGGAGGCAGTAGCTTCCTTGTTCCCCCCTTCGCCTTCTTCTAAAGGCACAGCCTCCAGCATCTTGGTTAACACAGGATCCGACGTGGTCTCAGGGAGGGGGGCCGGACAACTGATCAGTTTTGCTTTCGCTATCCACTCATGTTTAAGGGACAACTGTTTTAACGGCAAGTTTATGATAAATATACGGATAGCGTGTCCGGGTACGGGACTACTTACTTGAGCATCCGGGCGATTGCAGCTCAGACCTGCGTCCTCGGTCAAGTTCGGACACATTGCTTGTGATCCGAAGAACAATTTGTACATCTCCAGGGCGTTGCGCCCATAAAATGTTGGAGAGCTCGTGGTCCCTCCGGATTGAACTCCCACAGGCGGAGGGGGCGACGTTTGCAGGGCAGGATGCGACGAATCAGCATGACCTGCGCTACTACGACCAGATTGATCTCTCTCTCTAGGAGGTCTTGAATACGGCCCTGCAACAAGGGCACGTCCTTGGACGGCCCCCAGTCAAGCCCTTTATTGACCCATGACGCCAGCCTCGGTGGAGGACCCGAGCAAAAGGCAGGTGGCGCCATCCATTTGGTGCCCTGGGAGCTGTGATATAAAACCACTCTTGTTGCCATAGACTGAGCTCCTCTTGAAAAGAGCCCTCGGGCCATGGAGCGTCAGCATTCTTGCTTATAACAGCCCCTCCGCACTCTGCCTGTTGCCCCTTGATCATCTTCGGCTCCACCTTGAAGGTTTTGAGCCACAATCCGAAGTGTGGGGTAATGCGGAGGAAGGCTTCGCATACGACGATGAACAACGAGATGTGGAGGATGGACTCCGGATCCAATTCGTGAAATTCCAGCCCGTAATAAAACATGAGCCCCCTCACGAAGGGGTCCGTCGGGAAACTTAGCCCCCGAAGGAAGTGAGACGTGAACACCACCGTTTCACCGGGCTGGGAGAAGGAATAACCTGCCCTTGGGCAGGCAGCCTATGCGAGATTTCGCCTGTTAGATACCTGACATCTCTTTGCTTTAGGACGTCTTCTTCCGTGACGGAGGAAGGCATCCACCGGCCTTGAAGGTCGGAGCCGGACATCATCGAAGGTCCGAAGCGCCTGAATCTGGAGCTTTGGGTGTTGAGACTCGAAGCGAGGGGCGGATTCGATTGAGATTGAGAAAAAAGAGCGGGGCCTTGGTCTCTTTGTAAAGAGGTTGAATACCAGGAGCCCTCCCCGTGACCGTTCGGGACTCGCCTTCGATAGAGGAGGCGTGCCAACGGGCACGATTGGGTTACCCACGCCCGTATTGATGAGAATCCCGGAATAAGGGGACATGATCTCTGCTTTGACAAGACGTGCCAAGGAAACCGCCTCGCTAAACGCGCCGAGGTGGGACAGTAAAAACGATTCGAATAAAGGCTTGGCCGTGGTGTGATGTCACGCTGCAGAATACTTCAGCAGATTGAACTTGCGTAAATATTATTCTCTCTACGGTGGTATGTGGAACTTATTTTGCAGAGCCGGACACTATCCTTGTGTTCAAAATCTTCTATGAAGTATTCGGAGGAGGAACCCGCCTTGCAATGCCGAAGACAATATGCGCGCCAGACTCGTTGTCATTGAAGCCTGGTTTAGGGGCTACTGAGGGAGTCCTGGATTAGGGGGTGTCTGGATAGCCGGACTATAGCCTTTGGCCGGACTCCTGGACTATGAAGATACACGATTGAAGACTTCGTCCCGTGTCCGGATGGGACTTTCCTTGGCGTGGAAGGCAAGCTTGGCGATACGGATATGTAGATCTCCTACCATTGTAACCGACTCTGTGTAACCCTAACCCTACTCGGTGCCTATATAAACCGGAGGGTTTTAGTCTGTAGGACGAACAACAATCATACCATAGGCTAGCTTCTAGGGTTTAGCCTCTCTGATCTCGTGGTAGATCTACTCTTGTACTACCCATATCATCAACATTAATCAAGAAGGAGTAGGGTTTTACCTCCATCGAGAGGGCTCGAACCTGGGTAAAAACATCGTGTCCCTTGTCTCCTGTTACCATCCGCCTAGACGCACAGTTCGGTACCCCCTTCCCGAGATCCGCCGGTTTTGACACCAGCAAACGACGATGCAGGAGAATCACAAGAGCCACCACTCACTGGGTGGTGGATAGCCGCCTATCCTCATGATATACATATGGCGGACACTCCGAAGGAAACCAATGGTGATGAGGCAGCGGAGGATAATCCCCCAGGGGGAAAAGCAAAGTATGGGCGTCGTCGGCGCCGCTCCGAGCACCGCCACAGGAATACCGGCCCAGAAGTCGAAAACAATCCGGATGGCGCCGAAGATGAATATAACCCTAGTCGGCGTGCCTTTCATAAGGCCGGCCTGTTCACTGTGGGATACTTGGAGAGGGACAACTATACGCCACCCTTCGGGGACGAGGCAAACCTTGGCAATGACGAATTCGGCGTGCCTGAAGATCCAGTGGAACAAGCTCGCTTCGAGCGACGGCTCATGGCCACGGCAAAAAGCCTGCAAAGGAAGCAATAGCAGCTCAAGGCTGACCAAGATTCGCTGGTGGACAGATGGACCAAGGTCCTGGCCACTGATACGGACCTGACCGCCCCGACAAAGGGCACAACCAGCCACCCCAACCTAAGCAGGAGAACTCAAGACACATGCCCCGACGTCAACACACCACTACGGTCCAAAACAACACGAAGGACACAAGAAGAAGCATACTCAAGCCCCGGTGTAACGGTCACAAGTGTCAAGTCAGGAAAGCTGGTGCTAACTTCAGGAGCTCCCAGTCCGGTCAACGGACAAAGAAGAGCTCAGACCTATCCGGCCCGAGCCACACACTAGATCAACCATGCGAAATTCATGGTACTCCTAGAAGGACGGCAAAGCATACCAATAGAGAATGCTGGATCCTCAAAGGAAAACGGCTGGCCATGTGCCGGAAACAATGAAGGGAGACTTCTGGTCAAGATATCCCCCCCTCCATAGCATACAAGTACGGCCGCTTGCCCCAGACCGCACAGACCACAACAACTCAGTTGCAGTACCTACGGACATAGCAAACCAGGGGCTCCACACAACATAAAACCCCCGCAGGTGTGAAATCACCAACAACATCTCTTAAAAGATGCTGGGAGCAAAGGCCAAGTTTTTCTGGCCCCGCACTCTAAACGGTTGTCTTCGGATCACCAAACAAATACTACGCCAAAGAATAAATCTTCGGCACCTTCCCACCATGCGGTAATCTACCGTACGCTAACGAGACGAACCACGTTGGCTGGATCCGGCATGGTAAATCACTCAGGCCAACACCATGTGATGTAATCACACCTATGGGCAAGGCCGAACCCTGCCCTCGGGGCGGATATCATACAGCTGCCAGAGTAGCGAGTCACGCATGCCTATCAAGATTTTGATACGACAGACGACTATCCGGACACTAATTGAGGAGTCCGCGCTACCCACCGAACAGGATAGGTGACACGGAATCGGCCAGGACACACAAGGAGCCCCTCCCCTAAAAGAAGGCAGTCCGGATTCACTTCTGATCCACTGACAAACTCCCTCCAGTCTGGCCATCACAAGTTCCGCCAAAAAACACATCTTTTCATAATCATACATAATACTCATATGCATAGACATATCATTTTGCTACAATATGTAGACTTAAATAACACTTACCGACCGTCTCTTTTCATCGACACCTCGTGTTACGCCCGATCACGCCAGGGGCTTCATAATATGGCAATAAAGTCCGACCACCTTCTCGGTCGTCCGGCACCCCGCACTTATAGCACTATATGCATCAGCTCCGAATCATGTCTTGGGTTATTGGTTGGGTTTGCCCGGCTCCCTTGTTTTGGTACCTTACGTTCCGTTATATCGGCTAAGGTAGCGCAGGGAGAACTACTGCGATTGTGTCCCGGATCTGCCGGACGAGCACCTCAGTAGAGAAAGCCGAAAACTGACTGTCGTGATATAGCGAGAGCTGGTCAGCTGTTCGAGAGATTGTAAAATCCCTAAAGATTTATTCCGCACAACGCCATTATAAATGCAGAGTGCGATGGATCGGTCTTCTGATCAGGCGCCAATAGAGCCCCTAGTTCGGCCTTCCGAACACTAGGGGCTGCGCCGACCATACTCGAATTCCTATGGCTAAGTGAGAGTAATAAAGCCTTATAGTCCGATTGCCTGGTTCGTGGTGAGAAACGCCTCCGCAAAGGGACCCAACTATGGGAAAAAAGAGCGTTCATATATATCCCGAACACCCCAGTATTCTTTTTACGTGGGGGTAGAAGTCGATGACTGGCCAACTCTCAGGATTTACATACATTAAACAGCTGCACAGGAAGAACATATGTTCAAATAAAACAGGCAATATATAAATGCCATAATCCCACATTACAAAAAGTGGCATGAATGCCCTCAGGGAAATATAATGTCTTTGGTACATTTATCCGCCGCAAGGCGGGCCCCCTTCAATACACCTTCATAGTACAGTTCGGGCTTGCGATGCTCCTTACCCTCTGGCAGCCCCTCAGTCATCAGCTTCTCTGCGTCAAGCTTCCCCCAATGCACTTTTGCACGAGCGAATGCCATACGTGCACCCTCTATGCAGACTGATCGCTTAATAGCATCAAGCCGAGGACAAGCACCCGCAATCCGCTTCACGAGCCCGAAGTAACTGCTCGGAATTGGCTCCGCTGGCCATAGCCGGACAATCAAGTCCTTCATGGCTAGTTCGGCCGCCTGGTGCAGTTCGACCAGCTGCTTCAGCTGATCGATAAAGGGAACCGGATAGTTCGGTGCCAAATACTGTGACCGGAAATCCCTCTCCGCAGACTTCTTTTCCTCGGTTCGGTAGAATTGGGCGGCATCTGATATGCTGCGAGGAAGATCCGCAAACGCCCCTAGAAAAATAAGAATTCAGCTTGCCGCTTAGAATTCTTCCATCATCATGAATAAATGGCTAAGAATACAGAAGGCCTTACCAGCCGCAACTTTCCGGGCATCTTGAATGTCCCGTACAGCACCTCGGGCTTCTTCCCGGGCATCTTCCGCAGCTTGGAGCGCTTGGGCGAGTTCGGCTTCCTTCTCCATTACACTTTGTTCCAAGCCCTCACTTTTCTTCACAGCCTCCTGGAGCTCCCGCTCAGCTGTGACAACCCTGGCCTCGTGTTTTTCACGGAGTGCCTGTTCGGCGGCAGGCTTCTTGTTGGCATCATCTACAGCCTTCTTCAGTGCCTCGTATTCGGCACTCGCTCCTAGGGCGTACAACACAAATACTTTTCAACAAGCACAATTACTTATTTGTGCCTAATGCAAGACAATGTTTTATCATACCTTGTTTATCTTCTAATTGCTTCCTCACGTGACCAAGTTCTTCCTCGGCCCGTTCCAGGTTCCGTTTCAGTTCGCACACTTCCGCATTATGAGCGGTCGTCCTCTCCGCAGACGCCTGTATTCAAACAAAGAAGTACATGTCATTAACATAAGTTCCCACGACAAGAGAGGATTTGATCCCCTGCCCGGCTCCCTCTCCTTTGCCGGACAGTGTTTCAGGGGCTACTACTCATATAATGACGATTCCTCAAAGGTTTCTTGGAAAACATACCACATAGGGCTTTGTAAGGCCAAGGCAGGACTCGTTCAGCCCGCTCTCGGCGGACTGAATCTTTTCAACCACCGCACCCATAAGGGTCCGATGTTCATCGACGATAGACGCGTTCTTTAACGTCGTCGATAGACCGCCTGGCAGCTCTGTCCGAACAGAGGTTGCCGGCGGAGTGGGCAGGACTCCCACCGTTGAAGGTGGCTGCTCGCCCGATCCGGGGGCCTTAGAGGTCTCCCGGACCTTGTCCGGCTGTGGGCCGAACCCAAGGTCGCCCCCGCTGACAGCACACTCCGAGCCATCGCTCCCGTGTGTCCGGCCCCAGTGATATGCCCCCTGGTCCGAGCCCCATTGAGACGACACCTCAATGTCGTGCCGGGACTTTGGGGAAGGGGCCTCTGGAGGCGTCTCGCTCGCCAAGGCGTCCGAGCTCAGCGAATCCTCGGATGAGGACTGGCCGGCGCGGGACCTCGCCGACTGTGCAAAATATAGCAATAGTTAAAACTATTATACCCAAAAACAATCCCGGACGCATATGCATGTTCGGATCTTGTACACTTACGACTTCTCCAGGGGCTGGGCCCTAGGATCCCACTCCGGACTGCTGTCGGCAGCCGTGGTGGATGCCTCTGCGAGGGAACCTTTTCTCCTCCTGGGCGATTCGGCCTCCAGGGACGAGGAAGCTACGCGCTTCTTCCCACCTCCGGAATGAGGCTCACCCTCCTCTGCTTCTTCCTCTTCCTCTTCCGAAGAGGGAGCATCGCTTGATTCTTTGGAATTTGCGTCCGAAGCCTCGCGGTGACGGAGGCCACTCCGGGTCTTCTTGACCTTCTTGGAGGCCTCCTTCTTCGGTGCCTCGTAAGGTGCGGGGACCAACATCTTCGTCAGAAGAGGTCCGGCCGGTTCCTCCGGCAACGGGGACGGACAGTGTATCCGCTCCACTTTCCTTATCCATCCCTGAAGTCACGATGAAACACGATTAGGATGTTTCCCCCATGACATGCCAGCTAAAGCATGAATAGACAGAGCTTGGCTGTGACTTACCAAGCTTGGAGAATGGGATAACTGATACCCACGATCCTCGGTGGGGTCCGGCCACGATTTGCCGGACTTGAAGAGCACCTTCCAGATATCCTTGTGGGAGGAATCGTAAAGCTCCTGAAGGGTTTGGTGCTCGGCGGGGTTGAACTCCCACAGAGTATAAGCTCGACGCTGACAAGGGAGAACCAGACGAACTAGCATCACCTGGACTACATCCACAAGTTTGACGTCCCTATCAACCACGCCCTGAAGGCGCGTCTGGAGCAGGGACAACTCGTCGGACGAGGACCAGTTCGGGCCCTTCTCGGGCCAGGATGTGAGCCGCAGCGGAGCTCTGGATCTGAACTCTGGAGCAGCCGCCCACTTTTTGCCGCGTGGCTCGGTGATATAGAACCACTGCTGCTGCCACTCCTTGATGGAGTCGTTGAAAGCGCCCGTCGGCCAAACGGCCTTGGGCATCTTGCTCACCATGGCGCCGCCGCACTCGCCATGTTCGCCACTCACCACCTTGGGCTTCACATTAAAAATCTTTAGCCACAGGGCGAAGTGAGGTGAGATCTGAAGAAAAGCCTCGCACACGACGATGAACGTCGAGATATTGAGGAAGGAGTTGGGGGAGAGATCATGAAAATCAATCAGGTAGTAATACATGACTCCGCGAACGAATGGGTGCGAGGAAACCCAAGCCTGCGGACAAAGTGAGGAAGGAACACGACTCTCTCGTGAGGTTCTGGAGTGGGGACGACCTGTCCCGCCGGGGGGAGACGGTGGCCGATCTTCTGAGCCAGATACCCAGCGTCTCGGAGCTTCTTAATATCCTTCTCCCGGACAGTAGAGGCCATCCATTTGCCTCCTGCTCCGGATCCGGACATCTTTGGAACGCCTATCTTTGGTGGAAAGGAAGAGTGCTTGGGCGTTAGGGCTCGAAAAAATGGGAATGAGCGAGCGGAAGGAGAAAGGCGTGGGTAAAGAGAAGGAGACCTTGCCTCTTTATAGGGGTGGTTAGTGCTTTTTGCGCCTCCCCACTTGCCTGGTTGAGCCCGTTTGCCTCCCACTCGCCGCGATCAGTAGTGCGGTTGGATTACCCATGCCCGTATTGATGAGAATCCCGTGATAAGGGGGCACGATCTCTGCTTTGACAAGACGTGTCAAGGAAACCGCCGCGCAATATGCGTCGTGGCTGGGAAGACGGTTCGAATATTGACCCGACCGTAATGACACGTCGCGTTGCTTGAAAAGTTGTCAGCAGATTGCATTTGCGAAACATCATCCTCTCTACGGGTGGCATACGAAGATCATCTTGTGGATACGGACACGGTTTGAGTGTTCGATAATTACCTTGGAGTATTCGGAGGAGGAACCCGCCCTGCAATGCCGAAGACAAGACTATGCGCCGGACTCATCGTCATTGAAGCCTGGTTCTGGGGCTACTGAGGGAGTCCTGGATTAGGAGGTATCCGGACAGCCGGACTGTGTGTGACGTCCGTACTATTGAAGCGTGAAGATATAAGACTCAAGACTTTGGCCCGTGTCCGGATGGGACTTTCCTTGGCGTGGAAGGCAAGCTTGGCGATCCGGATATTATATTTCCTTCCTTGTAATAAACTCCATGTAAACCCTAGCCCTCTCCGGTGTCTATATAAACCGGAGAGGTTGGTCCTTAGAAGGGCGATCACAATTACAATCATACCATTATGGGCTAGCTCTTAGGGTTTAGCCTCCACGATCTCGTGGTAGATCTACTATTGTACTACCCATATCATCAATATTAATCAAGCAGGAAGTAGGGTTTTACCTCCATCGAGAGGGCCCGAACCTGGATAAACATATGTGTCCCTTGCTTCCTGTTACCATCAGCCTTGACGCACAGATCGGGACCCCCTACCCGAGATTCGCCGGTTTTGACACCGACACCCGACGGTTGCGCACATTGGACTGGAAGGCAGCTATTACAACTGCTGGATGTATATTTGGGATGTTTCTATGAACTTTGTTGAATATCTGTAAATACTTACAGAGGGTTTCTCCTTCCTTCTATTGGAGAAGCTGCAGGTCGCTGGGCCTGCCGGGCTCTTGATGACCGCCAGTGAAGGCGCCAATGAACTCATGGCACAGGTCAGCCCACAGTGAAATGGAGTCCTCCAGTAGGTCCATCAGCCAAGACCTCACATTGGACTTGAGGGCCAAAGGGAAGTAGTTGGCAAACACCTTCTCATCTCTTCCACCGGCAGCCTAAACAACGATGGTGTAAATGCCCAGGAACTCTGCAAGGTTCAACCTCTCATCATACTTCTCTGGTATCTCTAGCTTAAATATGTGAATGGACGGCCAACAGACTTGCCGTAGCTCACGAGTAAAGGCAAGGAAGCCAACCTCGAAAGGTAGGCACCGGCCAATACAAAGCGCGGGTTCGTCGACGTCGGGGCCGTCGAACCCATCGGTCCGGCGGGGGTCGTCACGGCGTTGGTCAATAATGACGCGCGTGTCTCCCCTCCGCCCATCCTCTAGGGCTCGCCGTCAGCATGGACGCGCTCTGGGTCGGAGGAGGCCATCGAGACATCGTCGGGGTCTTGATTCTGTTGCGCTCGCTCTGCCGTGGCGGGGACTGCACCATAGGGATGGCCCCTTCCGTACGGCCAGCAACATGAGCTGTTGCTATCGCTTGGGGAGGCTGTGGCCCCTCCCTGTCACCTTCGGACAGCGCGACAACTACCTCACCGAGCTCACCGACTTTGACGTTGCTCACATCTGTCTACTGTACAATGCCATCCTTGGGTATCCGACCCTGGCCAAGTTCATGGCAGTGACCCACCATGGCTACAACGTCCTCAAGATGCCAGGAAGCGGCGGCATCATCATAGTCCCCTGCGAAGAAAGAGATGCGGTGTGCTCACTTGAGCGTGCTTACCAAGCTGCGGCGGTCGAGGATCCCGACAATGAAGGCTCCATCTACCCTCCTGAGGCCGTCCCCAGGAAGAAGAAGCAGCTGCTGCACCAAGGGCCACAAGAGAGTGGCGTTACCACGTCAGGACCTGCGCCCATGGATGGGGCGCCTCCCTCCCTCGCATAGGAAGGCGCGCCCGACGCCCTCCTCAGGCTGGGCTCGGGGGCTCTCTCCTGCAGGGCCTCAAACCTAGCCAACGTCACGAGGGAGGCGCTCGGGCACCATGTGGAGGCGTTCTTCGCCGCACGCTTCCCTCATCACCAAGACCACCCAGGAGTTTCAGGAACCAAGAGCCATGCGAGGCGATCGCCGCCCACCACCCAACGCGGCTCCCCATCCAGGCGATGATGGTGAGCTGCGCGTCTGCATCTACATCCAGGGCTCACCAGGGCCGCGTCTTAGGAGCGTTACTAGCCATCACATGCCGGTCGGTGCGAGGGCCACCTTCACAGTTACGTTCGCATACCTTACGGCGTGCCGAGCGTGGCTGTCACCTACCAACGGCTCATGCAGGGCACCTTGGCGGCTTGCGAGGCCAGGCGCCAGGCGGTCCTGGGGGGGGGGGGGAGGAGCCAGAACCTCCAGGATCTCCTGGGAACCGGCCGCCGGATGACATCTAAGGAGCAACTTCATCAGCACGTATCTTCCGCTGCCTAGAGACCTGTTCAGCGACTATGCCAGGTGACTCTTTCTAGTTTGTTCAGCTGGGAGTGCCCCTCGGGCTGCATTATTCCCAGGTTGCACGGGCTTGTCCCTGTGACATGTACCTTTTGTGTCTTTAGCTTACTCTACTGGGGCGCCCCTCGGGCTGCATCATCCCTAGGCCGCTCGGGTCCGACCTAGTGGCATGTATCATTCTTGCATTTACCTAAGCTAGTTTGCTTTCCATGAATAAGCTATCTATGGTTATCACCTGCTTGATTGTCACCCATCGTGACCGCCCCCGTCGCTGGCCTGCCCCATGCTCATCCCGCAACGGGAGCTACTCATGCTGGCACGATGTCAGGACCCCGATCCAATGCCACACCAATCTAGCATGTAACACCTCATATCACTTTGCGTCCTCATGCACGATACTCCCATGGGTGACGCCTTACCAAGCCCGGGACCGTTTGCGCCTTTTGGCTCATGTATATGATAGTGTCGCTAGCATCCATATGACAATGAGCCCGGGCTGACATGGCTAGTCGTGAACCCAAAGTGGCACTAACTTACAGGGACAGGCATACATGACCCAGCAACGAACGTGTCAATCAACAGCGAGTGAATCCCAAGTCATAGCAAGCTACAAGGACTTAAAGCATCACCGTGTGACATTTCCCCAAAGGGACAGACACAGGAACGGAGAAGGACACATGCCGGCCAGCCTAAGTGTTCCGGAGCAGTAACAACTGAGCTAGCAGGACTCCGGTAATTCGGGTTGTAGCAGGCTACCATGGCTCAGTGGAAGCACTAGGAGACATTTCCCGGTAAGAGAGGCTACCAAGGATAAACAACTAGATAGTCAGATCCCACACATACCAAGCTTTTCAAACATATACACAATATGCTCGATATGTGCAAATACGACATGGCATCACAACAAAACTCTACGACTCAAAGTATTTATTCATTAGGCTCCGAGGAGCCTAGTATTACAAACATGGGTCTCATGACCCAACATAAAGAGCATACAAGCAACAAGCACATGCGGAAGCTTAACTTGTCTGAGTACAGAACACTACAAATGAAAAAGGCTGAGAAGCCTGACTATCTACCAGATCCTACCGAGGGCGCAAGATCGTAGCTGAGGTAACAAGCTAAACGTCGAAGTCCATGCGGAACTACTAGTGAGACTGAAGTCTCTCTGCAAAAACATAAAATAAGCAAACGTGAGTACAAATGTACCCAGCAAGACTTACATTAGAACTAGCTACATATGCATCGGTATCAATAAAGGGGTGGTGGAGTTTGACTGCAGCAAGCCAGCTTTGACTCGCTGGCTATCCTGAACTACAACTGCAAATAACTCTTTTGAGGTGGCGCACACGATTCCACATATTCACCATATCAATACACCACTATGGATCCGCTCCCGTCTTCCTACGAGAACGCCATCCATAGCACTCGCGCTTATCTTGCACATTTTAGAGTATCCACTTTCACTTGTCTATGAACTGTATAGGCAACCCAGAAGTCCTTTACCGCGGACACGGCTATTCGAATAGATCATTTATAACCCTGCAGGGGTGTACTTCTTCACACACACTCTCGCCAATTACCACCAGGTACACGTCGTGTATCTCGGCAACCTTCAAGCGGAAACCTGGCGAGGGAGTCGGCCACGACCTGACTAACCACACAAGTCTCTAGTCCAGGTTTATCGCCTATTAGGGTTCCATTCGCGAGGATATCCGGCCGGGGTTTCGCTCATAGCCCCAAACGATGTGTGCAGGGTTCCCGAGACACTAAACGGGCGCCCGGTACACCGGGCCATGGTGTATCTACCGCATCATAGCCCACCCCTAGGGTCAACGCTACGCACGGCCTCCAACACATATCCTACAAACACCAGAAACTAGTTGCAACTCCTGGACAAAGATCAAGGCGATTAATAAGTCGAGAGGGTCCATTGGTTTTGGGCCCAACGCGTGGTAGTAGCTGTTCATGGATCACAAACACATAACTCATTTCCTGAGAACGGTCTCAATGAGACAACCCACCATGTACTCCTACATGGCCTCTCACCGCTACCTATACCAAATCGTGTTCACACACTTAGGTCTCAACAGTAGAACATGTTAACACACCTCCAATTCATCCTCGATGAATCAGACATAACTTAACTCTAAGCAGTAGCAGGCATGACAAGAAGCATGAATGAGTAGGCACATCAGGGCTCAAACAACTCCTACTCATGCTAGTTGGTTTCATCTATTTACTGTGGTAATGACAGGTCATGCAGAGGAAAGGGGTTCAACTACCGCAGCATGTAACAGTTGAATCGTTGTTGTCCTAATGCAGTAAAAGAGAGCAGGAGCGAGAGAGTGGGATTGTATCAGAATGAACAAGGGGGTTTTGCTTTCATGGCACTACTGAAGATAGTATAGTTCTTCATCGGTGTCATTGATCTCGTCGTCGGAACCACGTCTACTGAGAGGGGACAAACACTGACAAAAGAGAAGGAAACACAATCAATGCAATGCACAATATGATGCATGATCATGACATGTCAATATGCTGTGTGTTGGGCTAATGCAACTAAAACCAGGGTAGTTTGAGCTTATTTGAATCAAAGATTCAAATACAAGCCTAAACTATGAACTCATATAAGTGCATTATCATGTTTCATCTAAACATCAATGTTAGGTTGCTCTAACATGCATGAAACAAGTATATATGGAAAGCTTGGATTTTTCTGATCACTTTTCATATATAACTTATTTCATTCTGAGTTACGGTTGATTTTATATGATTTCTAGAAGATTATAACATTTTCTGAAATAAATAAACCATTTAAGATTTATTTAAATTCCAGAAAGAATTACTGTGTCAGCATGATGCCACTGTGATGTCAGCGGTCAATAGGGCCGGTCCAGGACAAACCTGACCAGTGGGGCCCGCATGTCAGTGGCTGTGGCTTTAATTAAGAAGGTTTAAACATAAACCGTGGATTAACTAGGTAGTGGGTCCCAGTGTCAGTGGTACAATGTTTAGTTAGCGGGAGATTAACCTCGAAAAGTGGCAATTAGCACTAATTATAACCCTACACTAATTCAGTCAAAGGCCGGCCCCACATGTCATGGACACATGGGGGTCCCGCCGTGGTCAAAGTGGGTCAAACCCACCGGCGTTTAGCCCCCGGCGGGGTCAAACGCGGCGTAGGTCCTCGGGATTGGGTTGTGGTGCCCCGTTTGATGTGCGGCTAGGCTCGTTGGAGAGCTCTTTCTAGCACGCATTGGATGGGGGTGGTAGACGGGCGTGTGGTGGCCGGAGCTGACGGCGGCGAGCTCGGCAGCGGCGGCCGGCGTTCGGGTGTGCACGGAAACGCGGCTGCGGTGGCCTAGGCGATGCGTGCGCGGAACCTAAGCCGTCTACGCGGTGCGGCAAGCAGGATGGACGTGCGCCCGGGACCAAATGGTCACCGGAGCATCGTCGGCGGTAAGCACGGGCGGCGGCGGGTTTCGGTCATCGGCGAAGCGGCGGGTTTCGGCATCGGCGAAGCGGCAGCTACGGCGTGCAACCGAGAAAACAGAGAGGGGGAGAAGGAGCAGCAGCTCACGGCGGTTGCAGCAGGCGTTGAAGCAGGCCCAGGGAAGGCCGAAGCTGAGCGGGGCGGCGAGGCGGATATCCTGCGACCGAGGAGGGGAAAAGCGTCGGGGGCGGCGCTTCGGGGCCCTCCCGGTCGCGTGGCTCGGTGAGGAGGTAGGGAACGAGGTNGCTCACCCGCGCCCGTTGTAGCAAGCAGCAGCAGCTAGGATGGCCGGAGACGATGGCCACGAGCTCGGCAGCGGCGCCTGGAGCTCGGGCGTGCTCGGGTTCGGCGTTAGGGAGCACGACAGGTGTCAAGGAGGGGTGCTACAGCCTCCTGGGGGTGCACTGAGCATGGCTGTGTGCTCGGTTGCAGCTCTGGGCAACGGTGGCCACGGCGGCGACATGGCCGGCGGAGCCAAGCTCTCGGGCTTGATGCCGTCGGCGTTAGCAGGAGGGGAGAGAGCCAGGGAAGAGGGGGAATAGACGCAGAAGCTCACAGCGAGTGCAGCGGTGGCCTCAACGAGCTCGGGGAGGCAACAGAGCGGGCACACGGTCGCCGGCGATCTCGGCGGACCGAGGTTGAAGGAGATGGTGATGGTGGCGTTCCAGAGCTTCCGGCGTTGCTTGGCTCGGTGCAGAAGACAGGGACGTCGAGGTGGAGCTCTCGGGCACGTCAGAGGGGTGGGGAGGAGGCGGTGGCCGCGGCAACGACGAGCGGCGGCGACAGTTGTGCTCGGGGGAGAGAGGGAGAGAGCACAGGAGGGGAGAAGAACGGGAGAGCAAGAGAGCGGTCGGGGGGGGGGGCTGCGTGGTGTCATCCGAAGAGGCTAGGGCGAAACGGCAAGCAGGAGGTGGCCGGGGCCGCATGCGCGCGTGCGGAGCACACGCCCTCCTGCCTACTGGCAGGAGGTGGAAGACGACAGGGAGGAGCCCCTGGTGGGCTTGGCCGGCCAGCTACAGTGCTGGGCCGGTTGGTGAGCGCTAGGTAAGTTTGGCCAAGTAAGTCCCTTTTCATTTTATTTTCTGTTTTGTTTTATTTCTGCAAGTTTGTGGCATTTCTAAAAATACCTAGGCACTTTACAAAAATCACCAAACTGCTCATGCCCACTGTTTAGCATATAACCAACATGGAACATTTCAGTTTAGGATTATTTGAACATTTAAAATATTCTATATCATTTAAATGCCCAAATGCAGATAGAGTATGATTTAATTCAGTGACCCTATGATGTCCTAGAAATATTGCACCATTTTTGTCAGAGGTTTAAGACCAAGGCAAAGATGATGAACATTTTAGAAGGGCATTTCAGGTTCATTGAAAATAATTTTAGTAAACCCTAGTTGGTTTCAGGGGGTGCTGGGGGTTCTGTCATCCCCATTTCAACTTTCTGAGAAAAGTAGACATGATGCAACACCAGATGCTAGCACTAGGCATTACCAGAACTAGGGATATGACACACGACGCTTGTGCTCGGGTCCGTCCCTGTAACGCTGACAAATCTGAGCGGTCGAGCTCTGACTCGCAGCATGCCCCACTCACGTCACCTCAGCAGGCCCTCAGTGCCTTCATCTCCTGCGGAGCGACCAGCGGCAGATCGGCAATCGTAGTGGCAATCTGTGTCCCTCCTCGCGCTAACCTGCAGGAACCTCTTAAGGACAACAACAGGCAGTACCGCGGGCTCCCTCTTCTCCCATGCAATTCGCTTGCGTGATAAAAGGGGGCCCTGAGCATCGCGACTCATGAGCTCTTACTAGCTCTCTAGCCCTCACCCCTGGCCTTAACCACGTCATCGCGACCTGGCATACCAGCGGCGGCTGAGCTCGCTCGAGGGCCGGGACCTGAGGACGTAGAGCACATAGAAGAGCGTGGAAAAGAGGGGGAGGCTCGCACTGGCCCAGCATATCTACACTGCGGCCGTCGACGCACGAGTCTGGTGCAGCACAAGGAACCGACTCTGGACTGCCAAGATAAGTTTCACGTCCGGGTCGAGCAAGCGCTATGATATAGGAATCTCACTTGTTACAGCCTTGTTGCGGCAATGTCATCTCCCTTTCCTACCTCTCGGTGGCTTCTTGCGCGCTAAAGGGGACCTCTTGAGCATCGCGCCTCAGGAGCTCTTACTGGACCTCGGGCCGCTCACCTCCTGGCCTTGACCACGGCATCATGACCTGGCATACCAGCAACGGGTGCAGCCTGCCTGGGGACCGGGACCTGTCGGCGTGGAGCACCAAGGTGCCGCGGGGTTGGAAAGGGGAGACCGAGCCGAAACAGGACATGCGTTTGCAAATTTTCACAATAATGATAATATCAACAAAAGGCGTTACAGATCCTTTACACGCCCCGCGGGGTCCATCTCGATTCTTCGCAGGGAACAAAAGAAGGGAGTTTCTAGGAGCCATATCTACACGCGCCGGCATGGCCGACACCATCATCAACAGTGGGCCACGGGAGGCCGGCGCCGACCCCATCCAGATCAGGGACGGCGGAGGCCAGAGGCTGCGGCCTTGCTCTGAGCGCGCGAGAGCCCGGGGGCACGTAGCTGTCGTCGCTCGTCTTCGGGGTCTCATAGGGATCAGGAGAGTCGTTGGACTCCCAAGCGCCGCCGCTACTGCTAGGAGAGCTGCTGGCAGGACCAAGAGCAGGTTCAGCGCTGGCTGCTTCACCACCCTGACGACCCCCTCCTCGACAGCACTCCAGGCGGTGGCCTTCCTTGTCGAAGACTTTGAAGAGAATTGTGGAGGCGTCGTCGTACTCAAAATGGATGGCGAGGGCGCCTTCCACACGGCAGACTCGAGCAACCTCACCCCAGCCACGGGCCATGAAGATCTTGCCCGGGGAGACAGCTTCAACCTCCGCTCCAGATGTCGGGGCGTCGCAGTCGGTGTGCTGCAGCCAAAGCTCGAGGGGGGGCCCTCGGCGGCATCTCGGCGGAGAAGGACAGTGGAAAACGAATCCAAGTACGCGGAGGCAGCGCCGCCCACATCACGAGTTCGTACGAGGAGTCCGCGGCATGGGATCCCGGGGCGACGGCGTGCGTCACCATGGCGCGGCGACCACGACCATGGCTTGGCCGGCGCCGCTCACCGCCTCCCCCTCTGGAGCGCTCGGCTTGGGCGTACAGAGGCAGCAGATACCCGGGAGGTGGCCGCTCGCACCAAGGCCTCGACACCTCCGGTCTCACGACTACGTCGCGGCGGTGGGCCAACCTCTTCTTCGGCGGAAGTGGACCCTGGTCGTCGCGGGTTTTTTTTCCTTCTCTGCGGCCGAGAACCTCCGTATCGGCGCCATGGATGTCGCTACTAGCAATGAAGCAAGGGAGAAGAAGCAAGCGGAGCAGGCAGAGATGAAAGACGGGGGCTCCGCCCCCCTTCCTCATTTATAGCGGAAGAAAGCCAACCGGCGATCCCCATGATCACAGGTAATGATGATTTTTCTATGCATGCAGCAGGGACTCGTCAAGTCGGGCAGTTGCCGAGGCAGCATGGGGAAGCGGAGACGCCCACGTCCAATCAATCGCCATGCATCAAACGAGGCCGCAGGCTGTTGGGGCCCGCGACACTACGCACTTGCCCCTTGGCTTCGCCTCGAAGCCAAGTCCGAGCGCGCCTTGGGCTCGGGGGCTACTATCAGCGTCTTGGGAACGGGGGTCCCCAGACTAGCCTGCCTGCGGCCCACAGTGTGGCTCCACTAGCGGCCATGTACGGCCCATCTTCACCAGCAACACCCAAGACCCTCACGAGGGGCCAAGCCTCGCGAGGCGGACGATGCAAGACCTCCTCGGGGGCGGCCTCACCAGGCTGGCTCGCGAGGGGCGGAGAGATCATGGCAAGGGGCACGTCATGAAGTTACTGTGACGTAATCCATGACGACTGGGGCCAGGCGGGCACCAGCACGCGCAGTGTCCTCGTTTCCTCTTTGGTTCTAAAGAGGCAGGCGCATGCGAGGAGTCCCGAGGCATTAGGAAAAGGTTTCCATATCGGTGCAACGAGACCAACACCAGCAGGACGACAGGACGGAGGTCACCGTGGAGCCCAAGACGGCGTCACTATCAGAGCCTTTTTCAGGCGAAGACTACTTTTGTCACGATAGCTTGTACTAGTTGTTCCCCTTCAAACTTGGTCGTTGTGGGATCCCTTCCCGCTCAATATTTGGGAAGAGGACCAGGGCCTCTATAGATAGGACTAGCCACCACCATAGGAGGGCAACTCATCGGAGATTGGATCCGCTCCATCTGCACCCTCATCAGCTCACCGAGCCCAAGAACACCTCCCCTCAGGAGGCTGTTCTTCCCTTGTACTTGTTCATCCCTAGCCTACAAGGCAATCCACCACACCACACTGGAGGAGGGATTACACCACATCGGTGGCCCGAACCAGTATAAATCTTGTGTCCCTTTGTTCATCGAGTTCGGCGAGTTAGGCCTTGAGATCATGGCGAGAGCGAGCTAGAGAGAGAGAGGGAGATCTTCGTGCGCACCCTAGTGTTCAAACCTCAAGGGTTTTGCCGGAACCCGAAATCCGACAGGGTGGTGCGGTGAAGGCGCTCGAGGGTCAGCGGCTCCGTTGGGCGAAACAGTTTGGTCGACTCCTCCCGGGGGAGACGCATGCGTTGCGGTCGTCCCCATAGTGGGAGCGGCCGGAGGACGGCGATTCGCCCCGCGCCATTTCTATGGTTGTGCCCGTCGGTGGGTGGAAGGGGCGCGAACGGAGTAGCCCCTTCAACCGTACCTTGCGGAGCGTGGCCGTCGGGATTTTGCTGATGCGGCTCTCCTCCGGTTTTCTCCTGCTCCTGCATCGGCCGCGGGGGAAGTGGCGATGGTGCGGCCTGCTCCGACCACATCCCCAGCAGCGTCCGCACCCTCACGTGTCTCCGCGGCCCCCACAATGTCAGAGGCCGCGGGTGGGAGCCTTCGAGGTGGATGGACGAGCCGAAGAACCGGGTTTCTTCTTGGGCGCCATGGTCGATGGCGCCGTCAAAGATGAAGATGGTGATGAAGATGACGCGCTGCACATGCCTTCAGGTTCGCACGAGCGAGCCCCCTACCTGGCTCGCCAAAGATGTCGCTGGAAACCACAACCACCTATGGGACCAGAAGGCCCCTTGCTGGTTCGGCAGGGGGGTGTCGCGCTGCACAAAGAGCAGACGAGCGTGGGGCAGCACGGCAGAGATCACACATGCATTTTTACCCAGGTTCGGACCGTCGTGAGGCGTAAAACCCTACTCCTGCTTTGGTGGATTGATGGTGGGAAAAACTGGTGGTGAGGCATAGCACGCTGCCAGGCAAGGGTAGCCTCAAGGTGACCATGGTTACGCGCGTATGGTGGTGTGAGTTATCCAACCTTCTAACCCTTTCTACGATTGCCATGGGCCTCCTTTTATAGACCAAGGGGTTACCACAATGGCAAAGTAGTCATTACGCACTCATAAGATAGCAAACAGTGCTATCATACCTAACTCTGCGGGCTGACAGGGCGCATTAAATGCACCGCCTAATGTCATGTTGTTGGTTGCCCGGCAAGGCTTGTCGGGCTATCTTGCCAGGTCCACGCCTGCTTGCTTGACACGTCGCAGGATGGGTGCCATCCGTGGGTTTTTCCTGTAGGGAGAGGCTGCCATGTGGCGAATGGCTTCCACTTAGTGACTATGCGGCTTGACACCTCACTGATTGACGACGTGGGTCGTGGCAGAGTGCTCGGGTGAGGTGTTGTTGCCTTCGCGAGTCCCGGCAGGCCCTGCCGGGATGTCTTGGGTATCTGCTTCCGGGGGTGGCCATGCCCCTTGTTGCGCTCGCCTGCCTGGCAAGGGACGCCCTTCTCCTAATGGTATCTTGCTTTTTTGGTTGGATCCTGGTCCTCTTGTTCTGCATGTTGGTCATTCGATGCTCTTGGTTTCTTTTACTTTGACTTGGGTTGGTGCTCCAATCTTGATCTCGTGCCTGTGCAGAGTCAGGGCAACAAACCCGGGGTTTGTTGCACCGACAATAAGATATGCGTAAATTCTTGGAGCGTCGTTGCTTTTAATTGTTCTTTTAATAATGCACCATGCCGGTATGAGTGAAAGTGCGTTAAGTCGACTAGAGGGGGGTGAATAGGCGATTTTTAGATATTCGTCACTGAGGAAATTCGAAGTGAGGAATTTCCTAAGTCACAAACAACTAGCAGTGGAATAATTACTCAGATGCAAACCTAATAGAGTAGTAACCGGGTCATCATGATGAAGTGAAAACAAGCATAGAGTACAGGAAGCGTATAAACAGGATAGCAGGGCTGAAGACAAAGTGACTGAAGAATTTGGATTGAGGAAATAGAGAAAGTCTTCAAACAGTAACGATCAAGTACATCAACACATGAATGAGGAAATGAAAGGGTTGAGGAAATAGAACCGTATCTCGGTGAAGACGATGATTTGGTAGACCAGTTCCAACTGCTATGATAGTTGTACGTCTGGTTGGAGCGGCTAGGTATTTAAAACCGAGGAAACACACTCCCGGACACACAGTCCTCACTGTATTCTCCTTGATCTAAGATCACACAGACCTCACCCAATCACTCATGGTAAGTCTTCAGCTGACTTCCAAACCTTCACAGACTCTGTCACTCGGCGATCCACAATTTCCTCTTGGATGCTCTAGACCATGACGCCTAACCGTCTAGAGGACACACAATCCTCAAAGGTAACAAGCATCGGTTCCACACAGGAACAATCTCTTCAGTGATGCTCAATCAGTTTTGGTTTGTAAGTGTTTGGGTTTGGGTTTTCCTCATTTGATGATTTTCGCTCAAAGTCCTCGGAGGATGGGATGCTCTAAATGACAAGTGTCAATCTATCTCTCAGAGCAGCCAACCAACTAGTGGTTGCAGGGGGCGGCTATTTATAGCCTAGGGAGCAGCCCGACATGATAAGACATAAATGCCCTTCAATGGTATGACCGTTAGGTGGGTAGATATTTTGGGACAGCTGGTGCGTAGCAAGACAACGATCAGATATTTGGGTATCAAATTCCTCAGGGCTATCATGTTCCTCACTTGTAGGCAATCCGCACATGCGAATTCCTAACTCCTCAGTCAGGACAAATTCATCAGAGAATAGAAGATGTTCGTCTCTGTCACTGAAGAAATTGACTGATCTGTACGAGATTTCCAATGGCTTCACTCGAAAGGACTGGGTAGGTGTAGGATTTTGAGATGAGCATCACTTGGAAACTTTTCCTTAGTTTTACCTCGACCCCCTTTAATAGTACGATGTTTCCTATGACTCAAGAAAGAGAAAATGAAACTACGAAAACAAAAGTCTTCACACTTCACAATCCTCGCATGAATATCAAGTCTTTAAGGTCACACCAATTTCTTCACTTTCAAAGTCTTCAAGAAAACCAAAGTCTTCAGATGAAGACATTCATTTTTGGGGTTCGACTTTCATCGTAAATATCAAACTCCTCATAGACTTATAGACATGTGTACACTCACAAACTCATTAGTCCCTTAACATATAAGTCTTCAATACACCAAAATCACTAAGGGGCACTAGATGCACTTACAATCTCACCCTTTTTGGTGATTGATGACAATATAGGTTAAGTTTTCAACAGGGATAAACATATGAAGTGTAAATACTGATATTGAGGAATTTGGTTGCAAGATATAGAAGAACTCCCCCTGAAGATGTGCATATGTGAGGAATTTACCTTGAATAGCAAATGGACATTGTAGAGTAAAATCATGGAGATCTCCCGGTATATCTTGTAATTCATACACGCATTTAACATAAGATATGAAGAATTTGAAATGCATGATCAAATATGGTGTCTGATGAAACTCATCATGCATGCATTAACGTACTTGAGGAAATAGCATGCGGAAAACAGTGCAGAAGTATTAGACCACCATAGGACTTAAGTTTACAACTCGATCAACAAACACTTCAGAAGAGTGAGAGTTGTAACTTAAAAAAACGCCCATATATAGAGACCCACTTGAAGACTAACTCAAATTTCTCCCCCTTTGTCATCGAATGACCAAAAGGGACGAAAAATGAGGACCAACGCCCCTGAAGAATATCATCATGATGTCGATGGAGGAGCACCAACATTGTTGGGGTCGTCCATTGGAGTAGGGCCTGCCGCGGTGTCGTCCAAGTCTTCAGCTTCATCCGTCTCACACGATGAAGAATATGAACTGGCGACTAGTTGAGGAACTTTGACCTTCTTGAATTTCTTTGATGGCGGGTGAGATGAGTCAAAGTCCTATTGAAAGTCCATCTCCTTGAGATCTTTAGCACTATAATGATGTGAAAGAATGGCCCAAGTGCGGCCAAAGACTTGATGCAAATAGTAGTGATACTTCTTCACATAATTTTGAGTGACTGTCATGTTCTGATGAATTGCACCAAACTCACGCGTGACCCACTTGATTTCTATCAACTTTCTTATGTAGGCTGAGGAGAAGCTCACGATCAGTCATCACACGCGGAGCAGTGGCTTGAGGATATTGCTTTGAAGCATTAGCAGCAGTATCATGTGTGGTAGAGTCATCATTGGTGGACTATGAAGCAACTTTGCGAAACTGTCCATCCAATGGACGAGTGCCTTCATCAATGACAGCAGCCTTGCCCTTCTCATCAGCTAAGGAAATGGTCCTTTTGAGGACTTCAATCGGGGGCAAATAGCTGAGATGATTTTGTAAGTAAGCCTTGTAATGAATTGAAGACCTTGATCTGAGAACTTCATGATCCAACGAGCATAAGGCTTCAACTCAAAAGGTGACAAAGCAGCATTAGCCAAAGTCCTGATGAAGAAATCGTGATAGTTGATAGGAAACCATGGATGATATTTAACAACAGATTATTCATTATGCCAACAACTTTTTCTTCATCAGAGTTGTGGCCCTTGATCGGACTGACGGTTTTGGTTAATATGCGATATACGGTCCTTGGCACATAAAGCAATTCCTTTACGAGGAATGTGGTCCTTGGAGCTTGGCCAGGCTTCAAAGGCTTCATCAGCACTTGCATCAGATGATTTCAAAGTTCTGGTTTTGGATAGATGAGCCTTGCACCTTCAGTGAGAGCACTGACTGGGACGACGTGAAGCAATTCAGAGGCCGGAGCTTTCTAATGAGTGTTTTTGGTCATCCAGTCAAGCACCCATGAATTCACATCTTCAACATTGCCAGTGATGTGTAGCGTGGCATAGAACTGAAGAACGAGTTCTTCATTCCAACCGTAGATGTCGGTGCAAAAGTAGAGCAACCCAGTGTCATGAAGAACATTGAGGACTGGAGTGAAGCATGGAAGAGACTCCATATACACATGAGGAATTTGCTCATGGTCAAAAATCTTTTCCTTATAAAACAACAGCGAGGTATAGAAATTCATCTGGCTGGCAATCCAGAAACGCTTGCGACAAAGTAGAGCAGAGTCATATGGATTGTAGTCAGAGAAGAAATGATGCTCAGCAAAGAAGTCATCAGCCTTGAACTTCTGCTTCTTGGTGTGAGGATTCTGTGGCTTGGGCTGAAGATTTGCAGATTAAGTCTTCACAGCCTCTTGATGCACAACTTCTGGAGCCACAGACTGAGGAATTCCAGTAGCAATATCATCAGCAACAACCTTGGCCTCCATTTCTTCAGCACTAGTGGCTGGAACTTCTTCTGGTATAGATAGAAGTGAACCTTGAATTTCTTCAGAGCCCGTATGAATTTCTTCAGTTCGGGATAGGGACTGAGGAAGTTGGTGCAGTGGTGTGGTCAGTGGTGAATTGGGGTGATGACTTTCCCAATAGTCATCATTCTGAATAGGAGTTGTTGACCCAATATCAACATCCTCATCTTCTTCATCAATTTCTTCAACGCCTGCCTCTTCAGCCATGAACTGAGGCATGGACGATGATACCAATGGAGTAGAAGGGATATTATACACTTCAATTTCTTCATCCAACTGCTCTGACGAAGCAGCAGAAGGATTTTCCTCATCACTGTCATCATGTATGACATATTCCTCATGAAACGGAACGATCCCTTTGATGGCATGCTTGATATCGAAACAACATCAGTTGGGTTTGCATAAGAGCTCGTCAAAGTCTTCACTTTCTTAGGAGCTAAAGACTCTGAGGTTGATGATGCTTTCCTTTTCTTTACTGCTGCTCGCTCCGCAGCTTTGGTCATCTTTGCTTTTGATGCAGAAGGAAGGTTGATGCTCGTCATCTGTGAAGACTTTGGAGGAGGAGCAGAGGAAATTGGTTCATTTTCTTCAGGCGCAAGTGATGCAGTTGCCCTGGCATGTTCAGAATCTTCAGGCACAGTGGCAGATGCTTCAACTGGCCTGGTTTGGTCTTCAGGTGCAACATTGGTGGTTGCCGTCGAAGTTTCTTCTGAGGCTGGAATTTCTTCAGCAGCCCTGGTGCTTTCACTTTCTTCAACATTCTGATTTTCATCAGCTGTGCTTGCATGTTCTTCAATAGGCTGAGCAGATGTCTCAGCCTGAGGAATTTCATGTCGCGATTAAGTGGCAACATTTGGTGTAAATCCCTTCGCCAGTTTGACGAATCTGACTTTGGCTCCTAGCCAATCTGCACGATATGCGTCAAATTCATCACTGAGTGCTTTGATCTCATTCTGCATAGTCACAAGTTCCTCAGGAGACATTTTCATAACATTTTTCTTCAGAAAATGCTCCTTTTTGTACTAAGCTTTCTTCACTTGCCTAGCCTTCTCAAATTTCCATTTTTTCTTCATTTATGAAGGCCGTCAGCATATCACTTTGGCCAGGCATGAGGTTGAAATCAGGCAGAGGGGTGCTGGGATCATTGTGCCACAGATCTATGAAATCAAGGATCAACTTCGGATCCAGCAAGAGAGGCACTTCACTGCCTTTGGCACTACACTACAAAAAAATACACTTCCGTGATGATACGTGTTTGTCACAGTAGGTCACTTTTTTGTCATGCAAGTACATCCATGACGATTTTATGACAGAATCAAGATAGTCATACATGTGTTGTTGTAGAAGTGTTCCATGACATTACCAAAATTATCATCACGGAAGTGTCCACTTCCATGATGATAAATCACGCGTCACAGAAGTGCTTTCATCAAGGGTGACCGACACGTGGCATCCACCGTAACGAAACGCCGTTAAGCTACCGGGTCGGGTTTTGGATCCGATAACCCGTTAACAGCCCCGACCAATGGGGATTTTCCACGTGTAAAATCATCATTGGCTGGAGGAAACACGTGTCGGCTCACCGTTGGGACAGATGTCATCCACTCATTGGACAGAAGGCGCCTTTGATCTGTCGACACGTGGCACGGCCCATCAAGTTTAAATGGGCCGGCCCAACTAAAGGCCCACAAGATTTTGCGGACCATAATGGGCCGGCCTAGCTATAGGCCCATGAGATTTTGCGGACCATAATGGGCGGGCCCAGCTAAAGGCCCACAAGATTTCGCGGGCCATAATGGGCCGGCCCAGGTAAAGGCCCACAAAATTCTTGCGGATCATAATGGGCCGGCCCAGCTAAAGGCCCACGAGATTTCGCCGACATTAATGGGCCGGCCCAGCTGTAGGCCCACAAGATTCCGAGGACCCTAGTAGGCCGGCCCATTAACTGGCTGCCATGTTTTGGGCCAAATGCCGGCCCATATTTGATCCGGTCCATCAATGGCCTGCCACGTTCCGGGCCTAATAATGGCCCATATGAGATCCGGCCCGTTAAAAGCCTCCCACTTTCTGGGCCAAATCATGGCCCAGATCAGGTCCAACCCTTTAAGAGGCTTTGGGCTCAGTTATGGCCCATATCAGATTCAGTTCGTTAACTGGACACTATGCTTTTGGGCCCACTTGCTAATGGCCCATTTAGAAATTCGGCCTGATATTAGTTTCGGCCTGTTAAGGGGTCGTTTAACATTTCGGCCCTATATTAATTTCGGCCTGTTAAAAGCCCGTCATATAGTTGGGCCTTACTACGACCCGGTTTGCATCCGGCCTGCTCACAGCCGATATCTGATTGGGCCAAACAAGGAACGAGATAACTTTGGCATGTTAAAAGCCTGTGATTTGATTCGCACAATCATGGGCCGGGGTCCATTTCGGGTTGCTGCCGGCCTGTGAGCTATTCGGCACGTTTCAGGCCCAACCTACTTCTCAGCCTCCTAAAATCCCATTGAGTTTTCTTGCGAAAAGAGGGTCGGGGGTTAGTCGGCCTATCAAAGGCCCGAATCTACTAGTGGGCCAGTTTGACGGGGCCCATGATGCGGATCATAAATCGTGATTGCATGACAGCCCGATTATGTACCGTAATTTTATGGTTTGGCCGGTTTACTGCGAAGACATGATATATATACAGTAAAATAATTGCAGCATCGTGAATAAGAAAAAACCTAGACTATACAATAAAGAAATTATGGCATATTACATCCACTGGGCATCAAAGTTCGCCACAATGACAATAAAGCACAAGCAGACAGCAGATTACATACACTGGGCATCAAAGATCGCCACCAGTGCAAATAAACGCGCCGACAAAATAATATACAAAACCGACAACACTTTAATAGAGTTCAAGAAAGGTTAGCCCTGCTGGCGAGCTGCAGTGCAAGCACCTGAGCAAGATGATGAGACTGCGCTTGTTCAACACTTATATCTTCCTCACTCTGAAAGATAAACAAGCAGACAGATGACATGTTTTGCACATAAAAGTACCAGTGCTGATAATTCATCACATTTCTTACTGACTAATAAAGTGACACAGTTTAAAATTGCATTAACACAATATGGTATTGTTCAGGTCAAGACATGGCAGGAAATGACATTGTGAAGGAGTTGGCAGGTTCACGACACCACTGGATTACAGATCAAGAACTAATAAGTATCAATTTATCCCATTTCAGATTGGCAAATAAAGAGACGGTTTAAATAATAGTAGAATGATATGACATTGTTCATAGTTAAGACATTGCAGAATATGCCATTGTGCTGTAGTGGGTAGGTTCACCACACCACTGGATTACGGATGAAGAACAGAAGCATACATGCAGTGCAAAAGAAGATCACTT
>LR880967.1:847571008-847598786 GCA_904067115.1 Aegilops sharonensis
TGTCAGCCTCTAACCTTTTGCACCCTTCCTAGCAAACCGTTGTTTGGCTATGTTACCGCTTTGCTCAGCCCCTCTTATAGCGTTGTTAGTTGCAGGTGAAGATGAAGTTTGTTCCTTGTTGGAACATGGAGATGTTGTTCCTTGTTGGAACATGTTTACTTGTTGGGATATCACAATATATCTTATTTAATTAATGCATCTATATACTTGGTAAAGGGTGGAAGGCTCGGCCTTATGCCTGGTGTTTTGTTCCACTCTTGCCGCCCTAGTTTCCGTCATATCAGTATTATGTTCCCGGATTTTGCGTCCCTAACGCGGTTGGGTGATTTATGGGACCCCCTTGACAGTTTGCTTTGAATAAGACTCCTCCAGCAAGGCCCAACCTTGGTTTTACCATTTGCCTCACCACCACCTACCTTTCCCTTGGGAGTAATTAACCCAAGGGTCATCTTTATTTAGCCCCCCCTCCCGGGCCAATGCTTGTCTAAGTGTTGGCCCGAACCGAGTAGACTGCGGGGCCCCCTCGGGGAAACTCGAGGTCTGGTTTTACTCGTAGGATGTCTCATCCGGTGTTGCCCTGAGAACGAGATATGTGCAGCTCCTATCGGGATTGTTGGCGCATCGGGCGGCTTTGCTGGTCTTGTTTTATTGCTGTCAAAATGTCTTGTAGCCGGGATTCCGAGACTGATCTGGTCTTCCCGGGGAGAAGGAATATCCTTCGTTGATCGCGAGAGCTTATCATGGGCTAAGTTGGGACACCCCTGCAGGGTATAAACTTTCGAGAGCCGTGCCCGCGGTTATGTGGCAGATGGGAATTTGTTAATATCTGGTTGTAGTAAACTTGAAGTAAACTCTTCTAAAATACACCAACCGTGTGCGTAACCGTGAGTGTCTCTTTTCGGGGTTGATCGAGAGGAGAACACGGTTTATGGGTTATGTCTGACGTAAGTAGGAGTTCAGGATCACTTCTTGATCATTACTAGTTGACGACCGCTCCTTTGTCCCTCTTCTCGCTCTCCTTTGCGTATGTTAGCCACCATATATGCTTAGTCGCTGCTGCAACCTCACCACTTTACCCCTTCCTTACCCATTTAAGCTTTGCTAGTCTTGATACCCATGGTAATGGGATTGCTGAGTCCTTGTGGCTCACAGATTACTACACCACCAGTTGCAGGTACAGGTTTGCGATGCTCATCACGCGAGAGCGATGTTTGCTTGTGTTGGAGTTCTTCTGCTTCTTCTTCGATCAGGGGATAGGTTCCAGGTCGGCAGCCTGGGCTAGCAGGGTGGATGTCGTTTGAGCTTCTGTTTATGTTTCATCCGTAGTCGGATGTTGATCTTGTATATGATGTTGATGTATTCTTGTGGCATTTGTGCCTTATGTATGTATCCCAACTATTATGTAATGTTGATGTAATCATATCCACCTTGCAAAAGCGTTTCAATATGCGGGTCTATCCTTGGTGGGACCTTCGAGTTCCTTTTGGATAGGGTCGCATATTGGGCGTGACACTTGCCAGCGCGCGCTTCCCGCGTGAAACGGTCAGCGTCGCCCTGGAGCATCAGTGCCGCATTAATGCCCGGCCAGAGCGGTGGCGACCTCTCACTGGCGCCGGCTTTGAAGTGGCGCGACCGAGAGAGCGCCGCTTCCCGGTGCACGCAACTGCTCCGCGTCGAGACTGGCCATAGGCCCTGTTTGGATCCATGGGTTAAAGTTAGTTTGAGCTAGTTGGGGCTCAAATAGCCCTAAAGTATCCAAGCATGAGGGTTTAAATTGGAGCAAGTTGCACCGAACCCACCAAAAAAACTATCCCACCCAAGAGGTGCTAATTGGAGATAGTTCTCATTGGGACCACTGAAAAATCACTTTTCTCTCTCCATGAAGTGCATTTATTGTCAATCTAACCCTGTCACCCAAACACCTCTTTGGCTATAGTTAGTTCAGGGTTAGTCAAGAGTTAGTCTAACCTCTAGCTAAATTAGAGTATCAAACAGGAGCAGTATAGGACATGCAAGTTGCTCAAAGTATACAGGCAAATTCGTACGTGAAAGGATTTTTTTCTTTTTGAAAATGGAACGTGAAAGGAATTTTTTTAGAATGCTCTTGGCATGTCGCTAACATGTGATAGTTAACCGACCTCAATAGACGGCAGAAACGCCAGCCCGCCGCACTTTGATAGAGATGAGGAGGGAGAAGCGATACAGGCTGCTGGATTACTAGAGATAAGTTTCGCACGGAAGCCAAGAAATATGATGATAGCGTGGGTTAGCCATGTACTAGTATGATGTAACTACACTGGGCTACCGTGTTTCGTACTCTTCCAGTCCACTATGGAGATGATTGGTTAATTTTATATCACTGAATAACATTAAATGAGTGCAGACGCTCCACCACGAGGTTCCTGGCTCCTTCTCGGTCGTCCGGAATCTATGTTCTTCCACTCTATTTTATTTACGTGAGCTTTGTTCATCCTTTTGCCAACACGCGAGACATCTAGCATCAAGGTGCACGTGTTATGCAAGGATCGTTCCATCTATATGAAGAACACGTGGGACTGGAACTACGAGACGGACATGTACCCAGGAGTGGATGTACGAACCTGAGTAATGTAGCGCAGTAAGTGAAGTAGAAAGGCACAAATGGTATGAACATGCGTGGCATATAGGGTGTGTTTGGTTGCGTTCTCGTCTCAGCATAGTTGTTCCCTCTTCATGCATGCTCAACTCAACACCCCTCTTCATGCATGCTTCTTGTGTATTTGTGCTAAACTAGTGTGGACTCATGCACCCTCCATACACTCTACCAAACACCCAAAAGTAGGTCGAGAAGGGAACTCTTGGGCAGCATTTGTCTCTTACTACGTACTACCACTAAATGTTGTACGTGCAATGCACGGTGATGGTATGGAGTACGTGCGTAAGTACTCTACTACTACTATATTAGTTGGAGGTACATATTAACTTTTACATTTGTTTACGTGTATGCCCCGAGTCCTTCCAACTAGACGTGTCTTTCTCTCGAGGTCGCACTTTGTATCGTTCATACCACTAAGTACTACTATGTGTGGTCTCCGACCCAGAAGTGGAAGAAGTGGAGACGCTCTACCACGCTGTTTTTTTACGCTGGGCTCTACCACGCTGTTCATGTCCCACTCCTTTCGCTGACGTGTGGGACATACAGCACGTGCCGTGTTTGTCACCCTTTGTTGTAAGAGTTGAAACGCTAGCATTCATCAGAAATAAAAAATAATTATAAATCGGCAGTGATACTATTTTTTTGCGAACCAATTAGTAGTAATACTATACCACGCGGTTTCCTTGCTCCTCGATATTGGAAAGAATACTTCTGTTCGCCAACATGTGGGACATCGACCATCCTGGTCCACTTTCCATGCACGCAGAACTCCAAGGGAGAGTCACCCATGTCGTCGTGCCGCAGTAACAATGACTAATGAGCCGTCAAATCACAGGCCCACTTCCCACTTTGAAGTTGCTCGGACGAAGGAACCATCATGACTTCGTTGAATTCCGCTTCTTGCAGAAAACTACTGCACCAGCAGTACTGCTAGCTACAGTAGTTACTCCAACAGAGGCCTCCTTTCGTTCATAGGATAGGAATATGAAAATCATAGGAAGTGAGATGACATGCATCTCAATTCCTATAGAGAAAGAGATGCCATTTGATGCTTAGGATAGGAATTTTTCCATTTAGTCTAGGCTAATGTACTGGTAATTTGCTCTAAAAACTACAGTAGTAACTAGTAGTACTGGTACATGCTCGTACTCAGACAAAGACACACACACTAACTACTGGTACTACTACTTCTCACATGCTGGCCAGACGCCGTCGTTCTCCTTCCCGGCTTTGTCGGCGACACCCCACCGCGCTTGGATCTCCGCCGACCTCTCCGCAGCAGCGCGTGCGTCCTTTTCTTTCTTGCGGCGGCAGGCCTCTCTTTTCTTGAGTGCTTTCTGACTTCTCCGCTCCCTTTGTGCGGCTTTGGCTGCCTCTTCTTCTACCGCCCATTCGGCCTTGGCATCTTCAAATTCCTCCCACATAGTTGTGAGGTCGCGAGCGGCGATGAACTCGGCATGGCAGGATGCCATCACTTCCCTACCATTTTGTGTGCGGTCGTGGGCGGCAAGGAACTCGGCGCGGCGGGATGCCATCGCTGCCTTACAGGTTAGTGTGCGGCGCGGTGGCATGAACGACGCTTGGTGAGAGCTCTGGGGTGGAGTGGCCGGACAACCGTATAGTGCATTGGTTTGTCAAGAGCTCAAGGACAAAAGACGAAGCAAATTTGGATTCCCCTTCAATCTTGGTCATTTATTACCGAGTAAAATGCATTGGAGGTCATCGAACTTGTCTTGATAGCTCACTTTGATCATTGTATACGAGATATGGTGATTATACGGTCACTGGCTCAGAGTATAGCTCCGTATTTGTCTGGTTGACCAGTCAAACAGTCCGCATGCGCCTCATTAGCTCATATTCTTTATCTATCTACGCGGGCCTACCTGTCAATGGAGAAAGAAATACTGTAAAAACCAAAATTATGCGTATGTGGGGAATCAAACCATGGACTCGTCGCTGCAACACACCCTCATCAGCCAAATGAAAATGAAATACTTCACGTCAGACACTCACGCTCACGCTGTCGAAGCATGCTAATGCATGCACGTCACCATCTAAATCAAAGTCCTGTTCATGGCGCAACGCAAACGGCGAGCCCATCACCTGCGCGCCCCGGCAGTGCCTGACATTACTGTTTAGACATTTGATGGTGGCCTACGCGAACGCCGAGCATGTATTCACCTGGCTCAACACCAACGGTCATACTCGGACCGCCTTGCTCATGTATATCGTCCATCACAACGACAATCTATAAAACAACCTAAAAGCTAGAGAGGGTACTATGGTAGTATGGTACGGAGTATGTACTATCGTGAGCGACCGATCTTAGTGCCACTGCACACCGGAACCCCTTCTATCTCTAGCGCGCGCTTCTTGCCTGAAACGGTCACTGTCTCTCCAGAATGTCAATGCCGCATTCACCGGACTTAACTGCAGGTGCAATTGGTGTGTCACTGACATGCGGGCCAGATGCCTGTTGGGCCCACATGTCAGTAACCCAAACGCATCTGCAGTTAAGTCACTGAAGCAGCGTCCGCATTCACGCCCGATGAACCTACTCCGGCGCCAGTTGTCCATCCGTCTGTCGTGGCTCATTGGCATTCGCCCGCTATATTAACTTGAGCCCCAACTCCCAGCCATAGCCAAAGACCCACACTTATTCTCCTCCGATCCCTTCCTTCTGTCGGCACCACTTCAACCATGGCCTCCTGGCGCTCCGAAGCTCTCTTGGATGTACTGTCGCAGGAGCAGACGAGGGAAATCGGCGGCTCCGCTCCGGGAGCACTCCAAAGCTCTATTCGACGTACTGTCACAGGAGCAAACGAAGGATATCGCCGGCACCCCCAGGCCGCCCTCCACCGCCACGACTACGAAGCCGGCGCGCGTGCGCGGGCGAAGCCGACAGCGAGGAAGATTAGTACACTATAGGTCGCCGCCGCTTTGGTCCCGGGAAGGCCACCGCTACTCCACTCAGTCGACGCCAAGCTTGGTGGGGTAAACATCGGCGGCCGATTAGCCGCTTGACGGCGATGTGGAGGCGGAAATCTTCAGAACCTTGTGCTCCGAAGGAGGAGGTTATCGAGGCGGATGAGGAGGAGGCAAAGGCAATGGCCTGCTTTCTCAGGTTCATGGCCAGACATGGTGGTCGGGCGCCGATGATCGTTTAGATTAGGTTTACAGTAGGTTTTAGTACGGTTTCTGCGAAATATGTAATGAATTTCGTCCAGTTTGTAGGAAAAGTTTCCGAAATGTAATAAATTTCATCCGGTTAATTTGAAATTTGCTTTGTTTGCACGAATTTCGTCCGGTTAGTTCATATAGTTGTCGAAAGGTATGCGGGCAGCATCAGATGGCATCCATCAATGTCCTCGGATAGATGCCGGTGTAAATTTGTGGGCCAGCGCTAAAGATGCCCTAACTATCATGCTATAATCGCTAACAATCCTCCATTATTTGGCAGGGAACAGTTATCCCTCGATCAAAATGAGATCCGCGGTGTTTCGCACTCTTCCCGCGTAAGAATGTACACTCTTGCTTACATAAAAATGGAGCAAGTGGACGGCACTGTAGCACGTCATATCACTCGAACTAGCCCGCCTAACGAGCAGGAAAGCATCGCCCTCGTCATTTTGTTCTGGATTTCTATCGATCGATTGCGCAAAAATGTTATGCTTCGCAAGTTCTAAAGGAAAAGGTGGCACACTTACGACTCGTTCGCGTCGCAACCCCGACAGTCCGGCTCGCACGCCGCTCACCAGAGGGGACACGCGTTGTCTTGCAATTCCACTGACATGTGGGACCGTGATTGAATAAACCGTCGATAGCCGAAATCTAATCGCTCGGCGGGCGTCGGCTGAGAAGAGATAAACGGGGTAGGGAGAAGAGATCGCCCGCCCGCCGCGCACGGACTCCAAGAAATATATGGTGATAATGTGAGGTGGGCCATGCTGGAGTCCGGACCGCTTCCGGAGCCCGCTCTCACCGCCCTGGCCCCTCAAGACGCCAGCTGCCCGCCGCATGCATGCATAGCAAGTACTCCTTATGTGGAGGAGAGAGGGGCATTGACAAAGTCAAGGAGCAGGCTCTGCAAGAGCCCGTCTCCGCACGTACTCCTAGGTATTAAAAAAATCTAAAAAAGGCATAAAAACAATTGTGTCTTAAAAAAGAAAGGTAAAAAAACATTTTAGAGGAAATAGATTGAGAGAAAGTGAGAAAAAGCTGTAACCTTGGCATTACATGAGGAAGGAGGGAGTGGTGCACATGCCAAGTTCACTGGGCTGCCGTGTTTCACACTCCTCCGTCATAACAGTGGAGACAATAGCTTTCATCAAAAATAAACAATGAATACTCGTTGCTCGTCCTCTATATCGGAAAGAATACTTTCATTCGCTGACATGTGGGACATCGACCATCCTGGTCCACCTGCCATGCACAAAATTATCCAGGTCTACCCCGGTCATATCGCAGGCCCAACCTTTCCCACTGTAAGTTGTTCGGACGAAGGAACCATCATGACTTCGTTGAATTCCGCTTCTTCAAGAAAACTTACTGTACCCGCAATACTGCTACCACACGCGAAGACTGGACGGCACTGTACCACGTCATATCACTAAAACCCACTAGGCCAAACTAGCCCGCCTAGGTCATCTATTTTGGAACGGAGGGAGTATGTCTCTGCACTGCTATGATTTTGTGTTGCACGTTATCTATACTTTTGCTACGATTTTCCTACCCTATGAACCAAATGAGGCCTGAATGTATGTCGACTATTGTCTGATCGATCGCTAAGCCTACAATTTTAGGAGCTAGGGCTATTGGTCGATCGACGAGGGATAAGTATAAGCGTACCACGAGCTCATCAGCCCCAACGTTTCTCTTCGGTGAGTGTTTTGCAAGTACTATAGCTCGCACAGTAGCTAGCCTACTAACACCAAGAATCATCAAACAAGCCCTACTGATATGATAAATAGTTCAAACTTACATCTAAGCATGCCATATATTACATCAAAAGCTGGTGAGGATACATCTGTTTCCATAACTCGGAGAGGGTTCGCATGATTCATCGCATGATTCACTATCAAACAAAAGTAGCAAGATCCACCCACACAAACAGTGCACTAGCCCTAAGATGGTTTGATAACACGTGTTGTTCTGGTAATTAAACACAGGGCAATGCACACTACCCTGAAGGATTAGCGCGACCAACTATTTCTTCTCATCGATCTCTTGGGCAATGACCACAGCACGGACAGCGGCATGGGAATCGATTTCTGGGGCGATGTCCACATGACTGACTGTGACATCGGAATCGATCTCTGCGGCGATGTCCACAGGATCGACATCGGCATCGGAATCGATCTACGAGGCGATGCCAACAGGACGGGCCACGACATCGGAATCATCAAGGACTACCACCGGCACCTGCACAACCCTAACATATTAGCAAGCACATTGCAAATAATCAAAAACAATAACTATGGTAATAAGCCATTATTTTTTACCTTGTGCAGCTCACCGGGGGATCTCATCCCTCCGGGGGCCATCTCCTCGTCCTCGATGGGGGCCATCACCTTGCCAGGGGAATACTGCTTCTCAACGGCGACTATCTCCTAAAACTCGGTCTTGAGCCTCACATAGGTGGCAATCAGAGTTCCTGGGGTAGGCATGGTGGGGCCCTTGCTGTTCTTCCAACTTTCTTTGAGGAGTTCGTCCGCCAACGTCCTCAACTCTTTAGCCAGTGCTTGTTTCTTGGAGTTCTTCGTCTCCATGGGTTCGCCCGCCAACATGGTCAACTCGTTGGTCAGTGCTCGCTTCCTGGAGATCGCTGTCTCCAGTGGGTTGTCCACCGACAACTCTTTGCCTAGTGCTCCAGGATCCATCAATGAACTGACAAACACAAAGCAACTGAAAGGAAACCACAATCGCAATGAAAACGGGAAAAGAATAGGATGTGAGAATCGGTCGGTGCTTCGCAAAAAGAAGATTATTGGAATGAAAATATAGCAGCATAACTGATTCGCCCACCTTTCCTTCATCGGTACAGAAGAAAAATGGCAGAAGTTAGTAGCCTGGCGTGAGGTTTTCTTCAAGAAAGGGAAGAAAGGGCTTGAACGAGCGTTCCAGTGAAATGATGGTTGCTTCGTCCAGTCCAACTTGGAGGCCACCTTACCACTGCTGGTAAAGGTGTGGGTTTTGTGATATGATGGGTCATGACGGCCACAACGGGGTGACAGGTGAGTCTCGACTGTAGCACCTCGCTGTGATTTGGTGGATGGCACGTGGGCCCGGATGCTTTGAAATGTCCCGCATGTAGATAGAGCGGCTAGTCATATAGGAGTGCTCAATATTGTGCACCGCGACCAAGGCGGAGAGGAAAATGAGAGAACTACGTATTAATGCATGGGTTTAATTAGGGTAGTTTTGTAAAGTACGAGATACATTCCTCCAATCGCAAAATGCCTTGGTTCATGAGATTTGAGATTTGAGCCCTATAAACCGGAAGGGAGGGAGTACTGCACACGGTGTAGTCTAGTCACTTGTTGAAATCTCTAGAAAGGCAAATACTCCTTTCCGGTTTATAGGTCTATACTACTCCCTTCGTCTAGGTGTGTAAGTCATCTTACAAAAACCAAATAGTCCAAAACACTTAGGCGCGGTGCATTAACTTCTACCTTGTTTCTTGTTTCTTGACATATCAACCAATAAGAGATGAGAGGTGTGCATGCTTTTAATGACTTGCAATGGCTAGTTCATTGCATGCAATGCTATTAATTAGCAAATAAACATTGGTGACCCCAGGAGGAAACGGTGCTAAGCGCGTGGACCTATGCAGAATGAGTATCAACCAATGGATAATGGAGTTTAATTGTTAAACAATACTCCCTCCTTTCCGGTTTTTAGGGCTTATCTCAAAATTTTAGGTTTTCCATTTTATAAGGCTCAATTTGGCTGTTTTCCATCACATTTTCAGATTCCAAGGTGCATTAAATCATTGTATGCAAGTATTAAGAGAAAATTGACCAATGCATGTACTTTATGCATGCATGCATTGCAATTAATGCATTGATAAACATAATTTTTTGAGGAAAACAAGAGCATTAATTTGGTGCTTTTGCAAAACTACAAACTGTATTCCACCACTCACCCTCTACATTTATTGGTGACATTTTTGAATTGAGCACTATAAACCGGAAAGGAGGGAGTAGCAATTTTGTCTCATGCAAGAGCCTGGTTAGTATATGCGTGCTCCAAGGAACCGCACCACGTGAGCGTTCGCAACTGCCATGTTGGGGTTGCACTTGGCTCTTCGCCTCTTCGAGAAGACGAACAATGATGTTTCTCCTACTTCTACAGTATCGAATCCACTGCTGCATGTCCGTCCACCTCGTGCGGGAGGGATAGCATGTAGCGAAAGCTTCTACTTACTGCTCCTGCCTTTGCCACTATGACAGGTGGGCCCAACAGGTGGTTGACCCTCCTATCATGCAGCCAAAGGCAGGTGCAGTTAAGGCACCAGAGCTCAGTCGTCGAGGGAGAGGGTGTTGTAGTAATCAAATTTCTCGGTCTTGTACAAGTTGACGCGACACATCAAAGCACTGCACTCGATATAAGTCTTTTTACACATTTCAAATGCGCTACTTCGTATGTACGACATATTCTGCTTCGTATGTAGTCACTTGTTGCAATCTCTAAAAAGACTTATATTTGGAAACGGAGGGAGTACAACGCATGCATGCATGCCGTGACTCTCCTTTTGATACTTGCATGTGTTGATTTGATGCACCTTGCCAAATTTTGACTATAAATTTAACTAACCAAATTTTCATGCATGTCACAAAAAATTACGGGGCTGTTTGGATTGTGACTATGTTTGTCTTATGTTGCCACATTATTTTTCCCACACTTGCCACACTTGCCTAACCAGAGTTGCTCAAATTGTTAGACACGCTTTGGCTTGCCTAAGGGAATCTTGCCACAGTTTTTGTGTCTATGACATGTGGGTTCACTGCTAATAAAAAATTCTTGTCTTAGGTATGGCTAATAAAAAATACTTATATTTAGGAACAGAGGGAGTTGAAAATATAAATAATAATGCATGTTGGGGCAACCCACGTTTCTGCTAATTTTAGCCGTGGGCTTGTTCACAATTTTTACGAGGGGGTGGTTGTTCATTTAATGGAGTGACTTGTAGTACCAGACTTGAACGATACAAAGTGCGACCTAGCACACCGTAACACCACTTGGAACAAGCGGGTAGCTATCTCAAAAAACAATCAACAACTAAAAAAACCGCGACTTGGCATGTAGTAGTACACAATTTTAAACAATTGTTTTGATGGAGTGAAAAAGGAAAACTACCCCACTGCGTATATATAGGCCGGAGCCTCCGCGCTTGCTCACTAGGGTTGCTCTATTCACACACTCTCATCCTCTCCAGATCTAAACAAGATAGGGGTAGTAACACTGTCTTTCTCCCTTCAAAAAACACTGGCTTTCTATCCTCACCGCTGGTTATAGATCCAGACGTATCCCCCTCCGCCGGTGAAGGGGAGGAGGGGTAGCGTTTAGGCCGTCGTCGACAGCGAGGGAGGAGACCCACTGCCGGCCGCACCGTTATCTCTGGCCGAGCACCGCGCGGGAGGTCCTCCGATCCCTTCGTCGTTGCCTGTGGGCGGATCCGGCCTCCTGCCGCCCGCCTATCCACATCCCGACGACCTTCAGGTATATCTTCGTTCGAAACCGCCTTAGCTCTACTTCCCCAGCTCGCTACGTCGCTGCATGTGCATCATTTTCTACCTCTCAGCCCCTCTCGATCGGATGGTCCAACGTCACCTTTTTTTTTCTTCTATTGTTAGAGGTAAAGCTAATTCATGGAGTCGAATCTTGTACTCCCTCCGTCCGAAAATACTTGTCATTGAAATGGATGTATCTAGATGTATTTTAGTTCTAGACACATCCATTTTGATGACAAGTAATTCCGGACGGAGGGAGTACTTGGTTCAAACAAGAAATAAAGTGGGGGTGGGGGAATTTAGTATGTACATTGGACTTGGTACAAACAGGAAGGAAAGGGAGTGAAAGTAGTACAGACTGGTCATCCAACTGGTCTCTTGGTCAAAAAGGGAAATATAGGGGTAACGCTGTACACAGTGGTATGACCAGGACTAGATTTGCTATCCACACATAGGAGTAGGTGGCTGGAGTGAACAAAAATGGGACCAACCCATATATGTTTCTTGGATGTTTGTTTCTCGGGGCAACAAACTATGAATCACCACTTTATGCCCCTATTTACGTACATGGTGCTGGACTGCTGGTGCACCCACTGTCCCATGCCCTTATACCAAATATTTAGGCTCCATTCGGAATAAAGGGGCAGAAAACATAGGTCTTGATGAAAATAGAGGAATAGGAAAGGAATGTAGGTATAAAACTATGGAACAGCGAACCGGAGGAAACTCTCAAGAGAATGTGTTCGGATGGACTACGAAATGTACAGATTTGTTTTTCTAGAGTAGCATGCTTGGCAGTATGAGATGCTATTTGTTTATTCAGCTGCACAATGACTACTCTTGTCCTCACCTCATGTACCACACATAGGTGGATATTTTTATTCCGGCAAACACAACACAACAACCTGTCTAACGCATGGCAGCGAGCGCCTGCCTCGGGCTTCCGCCCAAAAAATGAGCAGCGCGTGGATGTTTCTAATCCTATGGAATCAGTACTACCAGACCAGCTTTCCTATGAAACACTATTCACCTTTCCCATATTCTGAACGGTTGGAAGGGAAAGAATACCGTAGGAATTGTGTTCCTACGAAAATCTTGCACCAAACCTGTGAACCGAACGCAGCCTTAGCTGTTCTTAATCTAATGTCCCTGGTAAAAATCAAGCCAAGCCACTGTTATAAGCCATGACAAGTTTAGCCAAATGTTTTTGCCTGTAATTGTTTGAGACTCTGACTGTTTCCTCTGTGCCTTTTTGTGCAAACAGGGATATCCAATTCACCTGGTTGCTGTTGTGACCTTTTGGTGCACTGCACAAAACTCTTCTTAAAAGAAGTGACTTTTGTGCTATTTAACCGGAATGTCAGAAGGGAACAGTTGGTTCATTTTGGTGGAACTGCACAAAGGGAGATATGTGTTCCAATCCTCATCATCCATATTGGCGCCATAACCTTCCTTTAGGTAAGAATGATATTTAATGCGTGTGTTCATCTCTATTTTCCGACTGCCAAGAGAAAATAATGTTGTTTTTTACTAGTACATTTGTACTCCCTCACTGACAAAACAATTCTGAATTAGAAGGCCAATCATGTTCTTGGTTTCACCAACTGATGAGGAGAAAGAGAAATAGAGCATGAAGAGGAAGAAGAAGAAGAATAAACAGTGCCAAGGCGATCTTGCTGAAGCCAGAGGCCTCAGTCGAGGCCATTCAAGGGCTCCGGCAACGACTACCTTACATGTGAGACGATCCTCCAGGGAGCCCTTCCACTTCTGCTGTCTCACTTAATTAATTAGGAGTACTTAAGTACCACTAAGTTATTACTTCCTAATTTTCCCGTTGGAGTTAAACAAATCTATAGTAGGACCCTATGCTGAATCATGTATGTGTGTATGTTTGTCTATGGAGGTGAATCATGTGGTGGAGCAGGGAGGGAATATTATTAGTTTCAGGACATAATAGTGCTATTGTTTTGCATGTCAATTTATTGCCATTGGTTCAATGAGGCAATGTTTTGCGTATTGTCCATCATGAATTTGATGCTACTGTTTGAGTAATATGCTAATGTCTTCCTATCCTTTCTCACTAAGCTAATGAAGGTTTCACCTTGTTCCTACTTGTGCAAACAGGGATCATGTTGTGCCAATCATACATTTTAGTGGAACTACACAAGACAATACAATGAATTGTATCTTAGCCTGTGCTTTAACTCTGCTGGAAGTTCTTGATAATCTTTTGATATAATCTCAGCACTGGAAAACAAGAGTGATTTCAACCATACATTTGAAGTGCACAAAAATATATACTATTGTGTGATTCAAGTGAGTGCTTTATCATCTCTTATGGGACTACATGAATAAGCTTTTTTTCTCAGGTTGGTACGGGCCTAAGGCCTTCATCCATATTAGTTTGCTGTCATCTCTATTTGTATCGTGCTACTGTCATGAGAAACTCTTTTATCTTTGCACGTTAAAGTTTTGCAACCTATGATAAATGGCAATGCTTTAGTCTCACTCTCTCAATATATGTGCCAACAGGGATGCTCGATTTTGGTGGAACTGCACAAAAACTTTGGGTGCTTCATTGCCTCGACAGCTTCTCTCCTTTCCTGTCAGTCGCTAATCTCCGCTTGCTTTCTTCCTTTGCCGTCAGTCGCTTGGCTTATCTCGGCTTCCAGTCAAAGGAAATAGTAATTGATATGCTGCCTCACATAGGTTGGTACTAGTCTTTATCCTGATTATTGTGCCTGTCATATGTATTGGTAATTTGGTATTGTGCTACTGTTTGTCGATTTCATAAAGGAGTAATTTGGAACCTGAACTCGCAGGCAAATCATTACATCAGGTGATTTCAGTAGAACTGCACAAAATGATCAGATGGACAGGTACTTATGCTGCTGCTATCTACTCCAAAGTTCACTCAGACAAGCATCGATGTTGACAAGAAGTGCCTATATTCATTCGAGTATCAACCGGCGTCAACCAATTGTCAAACTCCAAGTATTAGGAGAGTGAACACCAAAAATATTGCATGGTGCATAGCCTAGAAAAACACAGTCCAGTCTTTGTACCCAACTTGTGCCTTTTGGTTATTGGCGCATATGGTAGCGAACTATATGGCGTGGAGTCTAAAGATTCCAGACAAGTTGGTTGACGTGTATATTCATCTGGCACTTAATCAGTCTACACGCCAAGGATGCTCCATTTCAGTTGAACTGCACAAAAAATTTGGGTGGTTCATTTTCTCAACCGCCTCCTTTCTCGTCTGCAATGTAGAATTTTGGCGAGATACAGGACCAAGATGAGCCAGTAAACTAGTTGGATGAAAGTAGTTGCCAAGTTGCTCAAACCTCCCTCAGCACGAGGCCACTATTTGAGGATAAACCTACAAGCAAAGTTCAGATTATCTGTGCTGCATCTTATGTACTCGAAAGTTTACTCGTACAAGAACTAATTTTAGCAAGAAGTACCTCTGATTGAACACCATTTACCAGTGTGTACCCTAGGTAATTAAAGTTCGTCCATGGATCATATTGGTTGTGATCTCAATCATTTGAATGCATAAACATACTGAACATGTGTATATCTAAATCTTTTTGTGAATTATTTATGAATATTGTCGTGTGATCTATCAATCATTTGGATGCATAGATATGCTGAGCTTGTGTATATATGAATCTTTTGAGTTGTTGATAGTGAATGTTGGCTACGAATATGAACGTGTCCTGTGAAACTGAGTTTGATATAAATGTTTACCTTTTCTGTTGTATTTGTATGTGAACTTGTTAGTATGCCTACTGTGGGGTATAAAACGCAGGTCTCTTATAGAAGTAATGTTGTGTCCAATTTATGTTTTCCCTTCTAACATAACATAACATTATATATATAACGAGCCCACCTAATACATGTATTTCAAGGAAGTGCAAATGGGCTGGGATTTCTTAGAAAATATAAATGGGCCCGATTGACGCGAAATTATTTGTTCACCCAGCCCAGCAAATGGACTGTACATTCTAGAAAACATGGGTTAAATATATGCCACATTTTTGCAGGCTAACATGTGGGCCAATAGGTCGAAGCCTACGCAGGGCGTTGTCAATTTGGTCAACAAATGATTGTGTCATCCACAGCCATTGGATTTATATCCAACGGCCGGCATGCACCTTCAATCTCTCGTCTTCTTCCTCCAGCGTCGCCGGGACCGCCTGGTCCGGCCTCCGGCGGCTAGCGGCTCTGCTTAGCACGCATCACTGCAAAGCGCTACCCCACCGCCGACCAGGCTATCCCTCCACCCCTCGACACCTCCTGTTATTCTCGACAGACTACAGCCCCACGCTGCAACAAAACCAATTATAACCCTTCTCCTCCTCTCAATCTGCGACTCCACTGCCACGTTTTCCCATCTCCGAGTCGTTCCCGTTCAGGGCCTCGCCGTCGTACACCACCTCACTGCGCTCGGTGCGGCATGGTCAACAAACGAGAGTTATCGGCAGAGGACTGTACGTGGAGAGCATGACGGCTGGGACCCACGAGGTCCATGGTCGCACGCAAGGAAAGTTCCTCCTTATTAGGCTGAAAAAATGTTTCCTCCACCTGACAGCTGGGACCCATCGGCTGTATCTTCGCACGGAAGGAAGTGCCTCCTTGTTTTGTGAAAAAATTATTCATCCCGTTGACAGCTAGGACAAGTCAGATTTGGTGACTCACTTGTGGGCTTACTAAGCGGATGTGTTCGCACGGCTTTGTCAACTTAATCAACAAATGATTCTAGCAGCTGGACCGTTGGATGTTATTCCAGCAGCCGTGCTCCTTCTTCAACCTCTGTTCCTGCTCCTGTCTCCCGTGGGCGGCACATCGGCTGTGTTGCGGCGCACCCGAACCAGTGAAGTTTCCCACTCCTCTCCATCTGCGACTCCACTGCCCCGTCTTCCCCATCTCCGGGTTGTTCCAGTCTGGGTGCGCTCAGCACAGTGTGGTCAACGTGGTCAATAACCGAGAGTCATCGGAAGATGACTGTAATACGTGAGAGGATGACAGTGGGGACGCACCACGCCCATGGACGCATGCATGCAACGGAACGCGGCGAGGTCAACATGGTCAAGGAACGACTTCCATCGGAAGTATACTATACGTGGAGAGTCTCAGCTGGTTCCACGGCCGCAGCAAGTAAGTGCCCCCTTATTACATGGAAAATAATGATTCCTCCAACTGACAGCAGGGACCCACTGGACGGGCCACCGTATTTTGCGAAAAAAACGTTTGCCCCCTGACTGCTGGGACCCACCTGACGGGCCACCGTATTTCACGAAAAAAAATGTTCCCCCCGCTGTCAGCTCGGACCCACCAGAAGTGCCTCCTTATTATGCACAAAAAAATGAATACTCCCCCGGCTAGCTGGGACCACCTTGGTGGGAGGCTGACTTGTGGGCCTACTAAGTTGACGGGGACGAAGGGCTTTGACAACTTAGTCAATTGAACGATTCTAGATCCAGCGACCGTACATTGTCCATCCAACGGCCGTAGTGCTTCTTCAACATCTGGTCTTCTTGCTCCAGCCGCCCAAAGCAGCGCCGGTCATGCCGCATGCTCCTGCCTCCCGTGGCCGGCTGTGCTGCCGCAGGGGCCTCACCGCCCCCTACTATTCCCACCGCTGGCCAGGCCCTGCGGCGATGGCAGCCTCACACCGCAGCTGAACCAGTGAACCCCCATACTCCTCTCCGCGCGGGCTTCCACTGCCGCGTCTTCCCCGGCTCCGTGTCGTCCCCTTCCTAGGCCTCGCCGTCGTCCACCGCCGTGGTGCTCTTCGCGCGGCGTGGTCAACATGGTCAAGGAACGACTTTCATCGGAAGAGTACTGTACGTGGAGAGGCTGACAGCTGGGTCCACGGCCATAACCCAGTTTTTTTGTGATTTGCCAAGTAAGTCGCTTTGTCAGGCCTGTTGGGCTGCAAATCTTTCAAGACGATGAGAACTTTCATTCGGCTGGCCGAGAAAATGGCCCATCAGTAATGAGAAATGGGATGTACATTTGTAAAACAGATCAAACCGGCAATTAGTTTCAAATATCTTTTTTTCATTTCGAGATTTTAAATTACATTAATTTTTATGGTGGACAATTTGTTGGATTTTATATTGATATACATTTATTTTTAAAATCAATTTGAATGTGAGTTGAAATTTCGGGATTAAAAACAGTTCGGACCGCACCGAAATATGCAAAATTTCATATAATTTTTTAACTGTGGCCACAATATGGGCTGTAATGCTAACAAAAAGAATATGGGCTAAAAAAAACCTTAAGAATTAGCAAATGGGCTGTAAATTATTCGAAATAATGGCAGATGGGTTGTATGCTGTTTTCCACAGATTTGAGGCTTTCGTTAAAAAAAGGTTGACGCACAAGCAGTGACCGTTGGATGTCCATCCAATGGCCGTCGTGCTTCTTCAATCTCTGCTCTTCCTGCTCCAGCCGCTCAAACAAGCGCCGGCGGGACTGCCTGCTCCCTCCTCCTCGCGGCCGGCTGTGCTGCCGCGCAGGCCTCACTGCCCCACCGTACCACCATCGCGGGCCTAGCCATCCCTCTACTCACCCACACCTGCTGTTATTCTCCGGCGACGGCAGACGAACCAGTAAACCCTCGTACAGTCGTACTCCCCTCCGCGTGGGAAACAACTGCCGAGTCTTCCCTTCCTCCTTGTCGTTCCCTTCCTAGGCCTCGCCGTCGTCCACCGCCCTGGTGCTCTCGGCGCGACCTAGTCAACATGGTCAACGACCGACATGCATCTGAAGTGGACTGTACGTGGAGAGGCTGACAGCTGGGTCCATGGCCGCACGCAAGGAAATGCCTCCTTATTACGCGCAAAATAATGATTCCTCCACCTGACATCTGGGACCCACTGAAAGGGCCTCTGTATTTCGTGAAAAAAACGTTACCGCCACTGACAGCTTGGACCCACCAGCTATATCTTCGCACACGAGGAAGTGCCTCCTTATTACGCAAAAAAAATGAATACTCCCCTGCTAGCTGGACCCAGTATAGTGGCAGGCTGACTTGTGGGCCTACAAAGTTGACGGGGACGGAGGGCTTTGTCAACTTAGTCAATACTCCAGTGACCGTACGATGTCCATCGAACGGCCGTAGTGCTTCTTCAACCTCTGGTCTTCGTTCTCCAGCCGCCCAAAGCAGCGCTGGTCGTGCCGCATGCTCCTGCCTCCCGTGGTCGGCTGTGATACCGCGGAGACGTCACCGCCCCCTACTACTCCCACCGCTAGCCAGGCCATCCCTATACTCACCACACCCCCTATTATTCTACGGTGACGGCAGCCTCACACCGCAGCCGAACCAGTGAACCCTCGTACTCCTCTTCGAGTGGGCATCCACTGCTGCGTCTTCCCCGGCTCCGCGTCATCCCCTTCCTAGGCCTCGCCGTCGTCCACCACCGTGGAGCTCTCCCGCGACATGGTCAATGTGGTCAACGACCGACTTCCATCGGAAGAGTACTGTGCGTGGAGAGGCTGACAGCAGGGTCCACGGCGGCCGCAAGCAAGTGCCTCCTTATTACGCGCAAAATAATTATTCCTCCACCTGACAGCTGGGACCCACCGGACGGGCCACCGTATTTCACGAAAAAACTTTTCCTCCCTGACTGCTGGGACCCACCAGCTACACCTTCGCACGCAAGGAAGTGCGTCCGGGCAAAAAAAACCGATTCGCCCCCCTGACTGCTGGGACCCACCAGCTACATCTTCGCACGCAAGGAAGTGCGTCTGGGCAAAAAAAGTGATTCGCCCCCCTGACTGCTGGGACCCACCAGCTACATCTTCGCAGGCAAGGAAGTGCCTGACAGTCGGGACCCACCTGGTTGAAGCGTACGTAGTGTTGTCATTCTGGTCGCGAACGTGTACGTACATATATACTGGTCGATGTAGAGGCGCGCATGTGTCGTAGTAGAGGTGCGGACGTGTCGTAGTAGAGGCGCGCATGTTGCATGTACACGTAGGTACAGCGGCCAGGGTGCAAGAAATAAAATACGGCCAGCGGGGTCTCGAACGCCTACTCGCGCAAACGTACGGCGAGGGCTCGTGTACATGGATGGGTTGGAACGGAGAAACAGTGTCGTCGTCGTGTTCATGGGGAGCCAACCGGCTGGGTCGGAACGGAATGCGTGGTCGTGTTCATCGGGAGGGCTTGGACGGAACAGGCGAAGGAAACGAGGCCTGGCGTACCGCGCAACGGAGGAAACGGACCTCGTACGTTCGGAATGGGGTCCTGTTGATCGGGAGGGGTGTGGCGTACCGCAAAACGGACGAAACGAACCTCCTACGGTTGAAACGGGGTCCTATTGATCGGGAGGGGTGTGGCATACCGCAAAATGGAGGAAACGGACCTACTACGGTCGAAACGGGGGTCCTGTTGATCGGGAGGGGTGTGGCGTACCGCAAAACCGACGAAACGGACTTGTGTTGGAGCGCTACGGTCGAAACGGGGGTCCTGTTCATTGGGAGGGGTGTGGCGTACCGCAAAACGGGACTCCACGGGATACTGTTCATCTCCACCGCCGACCTCCTCCAGCCTCCACGGGCTACCGTCGACCTCCTCCAACCTCCACGGGCTCCTGTTCATCCAGCCTCCACCGCGCGCTACTCCACCGGCTACTGTTCAACCACCCCTCCACCATCTACTATTCATCCAGCCCTCCACACCATGGGGTCCTGTTCAACCACCCCTCCACGGGCACCCCTCCACCGTCTACTGTTCATCCAGCCCTCCACCACACCACGGGATCCTGTTCATCCAAAGGCAACGCCACCGCTCACTGTTCATCCAACTCCCCCCCCCCCCCCCCCTCTCCCCCCCCCCCCCCACCCCGCCGGACCGTTTTCCACAAAGGCCACCCCCCCCCCCCGCGGTTGTCCCCCCCCCCCCCCCCCTTTCTCCCCCCCCCATCCATTCATATAAAAACAACCTAAAACCAAACCACCCGCGCGCGGGGCCCCCCCCCCCCCTGCTCCTCCCACCCGGCCCCCCCCCACCCCGCCGGACCGTTTTCCACAAAGGCCACCCCCCCCCCCCGCGGTTGTCCCCCCCCCCCCCCCCCTTTCTCCCCCCCCCATCCATTCATATAAAAACAACCTAAAACCAAACCACCCGCGCGCGGGGCCCCCCCCCCCCCTGCTCCTCCCACCCGGCCCCCCCCCCCCCCCCGGGCTCCTGTTCATCCAAAGGCAACGCCCCCGCACACTGTTCAACCACCCCCCCCCCATCTACTATCCATCCACCCCTCCACACCATGGGGTCTTGTTCAACCACCCCTCCCCCCTCCACTATTCATCCAGCCCCCCACACCAAGGGGCCCTGGCCAACCACCCCTCCACAGGCACCCCTCCCCCGTCTACTGTTAATACAGCTCTCCATAACACCTCGGGATCCTGTTCATTCAAAGGTAACGCCAACGCTCACTGTTCATCCAGAGGCATCATCGATCGGCTTCAGTTAACAGCAGTAGCGAAGGAATCGCTCGATCGGGTTCAGTTAACAGCCATCGATCGATCGCTCGGGTTTAGTAATGCGTAGCCTGCAGTGCAATCGCTGGGTTCAGTTAGAGCCCAACGCCTCGCTCGGGTTCAGTTCGAGCCAACGCCTCGCACACACGCGCGTACGTGTACGAGAGAAACGCGCATCGCTCGGCCCCTGACCTCCCACCGTAACCGGGAACTCCCCGAAATTTTCCTCCCCCTCGCTTCTACCACGGTTTTTTCCGTCATGGACGGCCCAAAGAATGTCATGCAGCTGCGTCTCCGGCCCGCCCAGGACGAAAAGCCCATTTCCTGTCATGATTTTTTGTCATAGAAGTAGGAGCACACCACATCTATGATGATACCGGGTTTTGTCACAATTATCGTCATAGAAGTGTCATATGTATAACAGAAAAAAATTTCGTTCGGCCCAAAATGTCACGGATGTGTCTTTTTTTGTAGTGCTAGCAGCCCTTTGTTGCTTGTCTCTGATGATTTCAGCCAATTCTTCATCATCAGCTTCGTCCTTGCTTGACGGTACTTGAAAGGCGACCTGCTTCTTGTGAGGACTTGGCCTTGTGCCTCGTCCATCAGATCCAGCAAGAGAGGCACTTCACTTCCTTTTGCACTAGCGTCCGTTTGTTGCCTGTCTCTGATGATTTCAGCCAATTCTTCATCATTAACTCCGCCCTCGCTTGACGGTACTTGAAAGGCGACGTGCTTCTTGTGAGAACTTGGCCTTGTGCCTCGTCCAGCAGTGGCCTTTTTCTTCGGCAATGTTGGACCAGTTGAAGACTGAGGAGGAGCTGAAGAACTTGCAGATGCTCCTGAAGCAATAGATATTCCAGTGGTCCTTTGGCACGTGGCAAGATGCACAGGTGCTGAGGACTTTCCAGCAGCAGCTGGGGATTTTGCAGACGGGGCTGGAGCTTCTTTTGAGGTAGTAGCTTGAGGAACAGGTCGTGAGGGCTTGGAAGATCTTGGCCGTGAGGGCATTGCAGCTGAGGAACTTGGCTTGTGAGCAGGCTTCTTTGGCATGGCCTTCTTGGGCTTGCTACTAGAGGCCTTAGCAGCGGCAGCAGCAGAATCTTCATTTAATTTCTTCACGGCTTCTTTTGCCATTTTGGCCAACTTAGCTTGCCGCTTGGCCCATTCCTTGGGAAAATCCTCACCATGATTGATGCTAGTGGGATCAGCTTCTTGGCCAGGTGCCGATGGAGGTCTTGGGCATGGAGGGTTAACCGCGAATTTCTTCATATACTTGGGAGTAACATAGAGATGCTCCCTCCATTCCTTTGCCCATCTCCTCTCTATCCTCTGTATGCATACTTTGCGCTCATTCTTCGTTTCTTCAGCTGGAGTGCAGTACCCTACAAAGATATCATCAGGGATCTCGAAAGGAGTATTCACTTCTGGTCTCTTTCCTCCCTTCTGAGGTCTTTTACCATCAACCATATTCTTCACGTGAGGATTTTGAACAATTGAATTTTTTGATGAGGTATGCAATTTGTCTTCAAGGAATACTTCAAATGAGTTAAGTTGATGAGAAACTAGAGATTCAGCAGCGGACATGTGTACCTGTGAAAAGAATATAGGTGCGAAGAATTTGGAGAGGTCATATGCATTCTCAAAAGTTCTTCAAAAGAATCAAGTTTGAGGAATATGACCAGGGGTGTCTTGAGGAATTTCACTAAGCGTTCTTTGACTTAGGTTCCAGAGTTTTATAGATTGAAGATCCTCACAATTGAGGAAAATTGAAACATTGCTTAGAGAAACAAATCAAGAATAGAAGCAGGTGTGGTGTTTAAGAGTATGGAAGTTGAAGAATAAACACCTTTTTGAAGATTTTGTGGAAATCATCAGAATCAACAAGGGCAGTAAAAATAGATTTTATTTACCCTTGACAAAGAACATGACGAACTGAGAGTAGAAGTTGAGAAGCTCGTCCGTTCAGATCTTCCAAGCCCTAACTTGGTGGTGGAAGACAGCTACAGCGGTGGAGGAGTGAAGATTTCCGCGGCCGGCGTGAGTACGATGGAGAGGCAGTGAAGCTCTTCCTCACCGACGACGATGGAGAGTAGCGGTGGCGCTAGGTCAGAGAGCTCGAGCGAGGGGAGTGAGATCGAGCAGAGTAAATGAGGTCTGAGGGGGGCGAGGGGTATTTATAGCTGAGGTGAGAAACTGCTCGTCCGAGGAAAATGGATGAACGTGCCCCTGACCCTTCTCATCCTAGCGACATGTGTCACCTACGTACTGTGAAGTGGAGATCGTGTTAGATCGTGGGTGGATAGAATATTCTCATCACGGGACAAGGACATAGTGAAGATTTTGAACGGGTTTCAAATAGAACGCACATGAAGAATTTGTGAACAGACTGGGTTGAGTTTAGCATAGAGGGGGACGGGTCCGATCACATTCACTTAGGCAAAAGTCAACTTGAAGGATTAGCAATAAGTGAATGTTGTAGAGGACAGAAAAACTCATATATATATATATATACATATATATATATATATATATACATATATATACATATATACATGAACACTATTCTGATCACGGGATTAGAATAATATTCTCATCACAACTTGAGCTGCCTGTGTAACGCGCCTGACCTTCCCCGGGTACTAGGTTGAACTTCAGCTAAAAAGTGTCCAAATGGGGCTTGCGATATACCGTTGGAAAGCTATGGACACCTATATCATCATCCAAGTTAAATTTTTGGCAAAATGTAAACGGTTTAAGAGCAGTTTTGAAAATCGTTTTTTCTTCATACAAAAAACATGAATCATATTTTCGATCGCATTTCTAAACCGTTTATCGGATGAGGTAAATAATATAGCGTTGGAAATCTGCTGCAAAACCGCTCCTTCGACATGTTAAAAGTTTTCTCTAATTCCCTGTGAATAAAGAGTAATTTTGAAAATTGTAAAATTTCGCAAACCGAATAGCCGAGTTCGTATTTTCAATGTAATTTATAAAGGCTAATCCATTTGAGGCAAATGATATGGCATTGGAAAGCTTGTGAAAATGCGCTACTTATTCATGTTAAAAGTTTTTTCTAATTTGGAACGGTTTAAAAGTAATTCAAAAAACGGTACAAGTTCCACCGATTTCGTATTTTCGCGATAATTTTTTAACCGTACGTCCGAAAGCTTGAGCAAATGCGAAACTTTTTTGTATATATTGTTTCTCCTAATTACTTACAGTTTTAAGTCAAATTGGAAAATGAATAAAAACATATTTTTGGCATAATTTGTACATACTTTATCGGAATGGGGCAAACAATATACCGCTGAAAAGCTATGGAAAATGCGAAACTTTTTCATGTTGATGGTTTTCTCTGATTCCTAGCCATTTTCAAGTAATTGCAAAAATGGCGAGATCATTCGTTATGCCTTTATCGCGAAACTGATTCTTCGAAAATGCATCGCGTGAAGAACCTGAGCTTCTCGGCACGTGTACTTGAACTTCACTCTGTTTTTCACGTGCTTTTTTTCTCGTATATGTCTATCCACTGCTCCTAGCTCTCCATCCAATCACCAGAATTGAGCAAGTGATATACCGATGGAAAGCTGTTGTAAACGCACAACCTTCCCGTGTTGATCATTTTTTCATACTCACAACGATTTTAAAAGTTTTTCATCTGAAATTCATTCAGCTTAGTAGTTAAACTTCATGTTTTTTTCACGTTGAACTTCTGTAACGTATTTTTGTTTGTACGTGCGCCTGAACTTCCCTCTGTACGAACCCGACCTTCGGGCTATCTTTGCAACCGTGGCTTCCTCCGCGAATTATTCTGGTTAGTAGTGTTCTATATGATATTAGTGTAATCTAGAAACATTTTTCGCAACTAAATACCAGTTTTAAATAGAAATCTCGCTCGCTGGCGGATTTTGCTCTTGGGTCATGATGAAATTGCTTTTTTGCAATTTTACTGCCTGAGTTGTTCGACCTGAACTTCCCCTAGTGCTAGGTTGAACTTCTATCAACATTCCCCAAATGGGGCGTGAGATATACCGTTGGAAAGCTATGGACACCAGTATCATGACCCAACTTCAAATTTTGGCAAAATGTAAGTGGTTTAAGAGCAGTTTTGAAAACCGTTTTTTCTTCATACAAAAAACGTGAATCGTATTTTCGATCGCGTTTCTAAACCCTTTATCGGAATGAGGCAAATAATATGGCGTTGGAAAGCTGCTGTAAAACCGCTCCTTCCACATGCTGAAAGTTTTTCTAATTCCTAATGGTTAAAGAGTAATGTGGAAAATCGTAAAATTTTGCAAACCGAACAACCGAGTTTGTATTTTCGTTGCCATTTCTAAATGCCTAATCCAATTGAGACAAATGATATGCCGTTGGAAAGCTTATGAAAATGCACTTTTTTCTCATGTTGAAAGTTTTTTTCTAATTTTCAATGGTTTAAGAGTAATTTAGAAAACGGTACAAGTTCTACCAAGTTTGTATTTTTGATATATTTTTTTAATCATACGCCTGAACGTAGAAAATGATATGGCGTTGGAAAGCCTGAACAAATGCGAAACTTTTTGGTACATATTGTTTCTCCAAATTCATTACGGTTTTACGTTGATTTTGAAAATGGCTAAAAACATATTTTCAAAGTAATTTCTACAAAATTCAACGGAACGGGGCAAATAATATACTGTTGAAAAGCTACAAAAAATGCTAAACTTTTTCATGTTGATGGTTTTCTCAGAATCGCAGCCATTTTCAAGTAATTTCAGAAACGGCGAGATCACTCGTTCTGCCTTTATCGCGAAACAGATTCGTTGAAAATGCATTGCGTGAAGTACTTGAACTTCTGTGGCATTTCTGCGTGAACTTCACTCTGTTTTTAACGTGCTTTTTTTCTCGTAGCTATTCATTCACTCACCGGAATTAAGCAATTGATATATCGATGTAAATCTGCTATAAACACGTAACTTTTCCGTGTTGATCATTTTTTCATACTCACGACGGTTTTAAAAGTTTTTCTTATGAAATTCATTGAGTGTAGTAGTTGAACTTCCTGCTATTTTCACGTTGGACTTCTGTGACATATTTTTGTTTGTAATTTTCCCATCCATTTTCGTCAGTGTTACACAAATTATATTCTTTTTTTACAAACCTCTCTCACAATATTTTTTTAACTTTCTCCGACCGAGGACTTGAACTTACACAAATGATATTCCTGCCGTTTTGAAGTAAATTAGAAAACGACGAGATCATGATTTCTGCCTTCATCGTTAATGGAAATGCATTGCGTGAAGTAGTTGAACTTCTCGGGCACGTGAACTTCTTGCAACAAATCCGAGTTTTTTTACATACTTCAAACTTCTCAGTTATTTTAATTTGAACTTCTTAGTCTTATTCTTAGAAAAAAATATTTATTCTTTATAAACATTGACCTACTATGTTTTTAAAATTTGGACTTCTTGGTACCTTTTTAACCTCAACTTTTTATTCTCTCCTTCTCCAAACTACAAACAATACTACGATTTCCCTGTAACTTTTCTTCTCCACGAGAGTTGTGCTTTTGCATGGGATAGTTCTCGACTAGAAGCATGTCCCATGATTTTAAAATTTGAACTTCTAGTTTTTTTAAGAAACTGAGTAAATTTGTTAAAATGGCATCAATACTTTTTCTCTTATTTGCTCGCGGTTTCTCTTCATAAAATGGAAAAAAAGGAAATTTTCACCATAAAATGCCATGCGCCCATGCAACCTACAGACTAGTGTTTTTTTTTTCATTTATTATTGAATTGCCCAGCCCAGTGAATTTGAACTTCAAGTTATTTGTTTGGTATCATTTTTGTGGCGCCTATCTTTCTTTTTTTGCAATCTTTCATGCGAAACTTAAACGTTTTGATCCTCCTGAAAATCGGCTTGCGATTTTTTTCATGAATGACTTTTTCACTAAGCATTTTTAATCAGTTAGATGCATTCTTTACTAAAACTCAATGATTGAACTCTCTATACAATAATATTTGAACTTCCATAGTACGTCAAAAAATACATAGTTCTTTAGGTGTATGTAAACTCAATGGTTTATACAAACTTCTTTCCATCAAATTGCGCGAAAGAACATGCATGAACAGAAAAGGGGAAGGAGTTACAAGGTCCATTACACACTTTTTGGTATATTTGTGAAGGTTCCGTAGAATAAACATAACCAGTTACAATGTCCAAGCTACGAAATGAAATGCGCTAATATGAGTGAGAGGCTGCAGGAATATGGTGCATAGCAATTTCAGTAGAAACGGGGCCATAGCAAGGGTTACTGTAGATTTCTAAAGAATCAGAGAGGTGTTTGACGAGGTGGACAATGACTGGCACTCGAGTCTTTTTGTGTGCTCTGTTTTGTGGTAATAACAACAAAAGAAGGTGTTGCAGCTGGGGGTGGCGTCTAGTATAATCGGCACCACGAGCATCTTTGTTCGACCTTCCACAAGAACTCTGTTTGACCTGCCGATGAGTACAATCCTGTAGGACCTTGAAGTATGTCTAGAGGGGGGTGATTAGACTACTTGACCAATAAAAACTTAACCTTTTCCCAATTTTATACTTTGGAAGATTTTAGCTATTTTTGAACAAGTCAAGCAATCTTCATACCATTCAAGCAAGCATGCAAAGAGTATATTGGCAGCGGAAAATAAAGCATGCAACTTGCAAGAATATAAAGGGAAGGGTTTGGAGGATTCAAACGCAATTGGAGACACAGATGTTTTTGTCGTAGTTCCGATAGGTGGTGCTATCATACATCCAGGTTGATGGAGACTTCAACCCACGAAGGGTAACGGTTGCCCGAGTCCACAGAGGGCTCCACCCACGAAGGGTCCACGAAGAAGCAACCTTGTCTATCCCACCATGGCCGTCGCCCACGAAGGACTTGCCTCACTAG
>LR880967.1:847603537-847626681 GCA_904067115.1 Aegilops sharonensis
AGATCAAAAGCCGAGCCCTTGGGATACCATAATCCAAGTGTTGGAGTGTGAGCTAGATATCGAAGAATATGCTTCACAGCCTTATGGTGTGATTCCTTTGGTGTAGCTTGAAAACGGGCACACATGCAAACACTAAGCATAATATCTGGCCTAGATGCACATAGATACAATAAAGAGCCAATCATGGAGCGGTATACCTTTTGATCGAAGTCTATACCATTTTCATCAGTGCATAGATGGCCATTTGTGGGCATAGGGATTTTGACGCCTTTGCAATCTTGCATGCTGAATTTCCTCAACATGTCCTTGAGGTATTTCTCTTGAGATATGAAGATGCCGTTGCGCTGTTGACGAATTTGAAGACCTAAGAAGAATTTCAATTCTCCCATCATAGACATTTGATATTCCTCACTCATCATATAAGCAAATTCGTCACTGTAACATTGGTTAGTACAGCCAAAGATAATATCATCAACATATATTTGGCACACGAATAATTCATCATCATAGGGTTTGGTGAAAAGAGTTGGGTCAAGTGAACCGGGTTTGAAGCCTTTCTTCGTGAGGAATTCCTTCAAAGTATCATACCACGCCCGAGGGGCCTGCTTGAGGCCATAGAGGGCCTTATTGAGCCTGAAGACTTTGTTAGGATGCTTAGGATCTTCAAAACCTGGGTGTTGAGCAATATATACTTCTTCCTCAAGCTTACCATTGAGTAAAGCACTTTTCACATCCATTTGATATAAGATGATATTATGATGGTTAGCATAAGCAAGCAATATACGAATAGCCTCAAGTCTAGCAACAGGTGCAAGAGTTTCATCGAAATCAATACCTTCAACCTTTGTGTAGACTTGAGCTACAAGACGAGCCTTATTCCTGACCACAAGGCCATTTTCATCTTGCTTGTTGTGGTAGGTCCATTTGGTACCGATTATATTGTGCTTGCGTGGGTCTGGTCACTTAACAAGTTCTGAGGGAGTCCTGGATTAGGGGGTATCCGGACAGCCGGACTATATCCTTTGGCCGGACTGTTGGACTATGAAGATACAAGATTGAAGACTTCGTCTCGTGTCCGGATGGGACTCTCCTTGGCGTGGAAGGCAAGCTTGGCGATACAGATATGTAGATCTCCTCCCATTGTAACAGACTCTGTGTAACCCTAGCCCCTCTGGTGTCTATATAAACCGGAGGGTTTAGTCCGTAGGACAACAACAATCATACCATAGGCTAGCTTCTAGGGTTTAGCCTCTATGATCTCGTGGTAGATAAACTCTTGTAATACTCATATCATCAAGATCAATCAAGGAGGGAGTAGGGTATTACCTCCATCGAGAGGTCCCGAACCTGGGTAAACATTGTGCCCCCCGCCTCCTATTACCATCCGCCTTAGACGCACAGTTCGGGACCCCCTACCCGAGATCCATCGGTTTTGACACCAACATTGGTAATTTCATTGAGAGTCCCACTGTGTCGTCAATGTAAGGATTGATGGCTCCTTCGATCATCGATAGCAATGCGGTCTGGGATGAGGTCTTCCTCCCCGGACTGATCTTCGTATTCGGCGGCTTCGCACTGCGGGCCAACTCGCTTGGCCATCTGGAGCAGATCGAGAGCTACGCCCCTGTCCTTCAGGTCAGGTACGGAAACTTGAATTACACTGCCGACATCCGCGGAGACTTGATCTTTGACGGATTCGAGCCCATGCCAGGGGTGCCACACAATCACGACGAGCACGATATAGCTCTGCCGTCGGATAGTGTTCGGGAGATCACACCGGCAACACCTCCGGCCTTCAATCCGGAGCAAATTGCGACATCCGAGGACGGGCGGATAGACCCCGCCTTTGAGGCTGCACTCTCAGTGGTGATAGAGCCGGATACTGACCTTACCCATCACGAGAGCCGTGACACCGAACCACTGGATTCATCTCCGGCCACGGACTCCGAACCACCTGTGCCCATGCCTATTGAATCCGATTGGGCGCCGATCATGGAGTTCACCTCCACGGATATCTTTTAGCACTCACCCTTCGGCGATGTACTGAACTCGTTAAAATCTCTCTCCTTGTCAGAAGAAACTTGGCCGAACTATGTCCGGCTAGGATGGGATGCGGACGATGAAGAAATTCGCTCCCCACCCACCACCCACTTAGTAGCCACTGTCGATGATTTAACCGACATGCTCGACTTCGACTCTGAAGGCATCGACGGTATGGACGACGACGTAAGAGACGAATAGGAACCACGGCCCACAGGGCACTGGACCGCCACTTCATCACATGACATATACATGGTGGATATGTATACTTCTGAAGGCATATACATGGTGGATACACCCAAAGAAAATGATGACGAGGAATGAAAGGATGCAGCGAAGGATAACTCCCTCGAGAAGCAATCAAAGCGGCGGCGTAGACGCCGCTCCAAATCCCGCCTCGGCAAAAACAGCGATAACAGTGCAAGAAAAAATAATACCCCGGTCGACTCCGGAGGAAACGACGACCACATAGACCCAGCGATAGAGCAGGGTGAGCCAGCGGACGACGAACGCAGTACGGAGCCGCAGTCCGATCACAGCGACGCCGAGCGTCAAGCTAATCAACCCGTCTCCGGAGAGGAGAACAGTCCGGACGATAATGCACACATCATCCCGGAAAGGCACTTGGAGCAAGAGAACCTCCATAGAAGGCTTATCGCCAATGCGAGGAGTATGAAGAAGCAGAAGCAAAGGCTCAAGGCCGCGCAAAATACACTCAGCAGTAGATGGAACAAAGTGCTCGACACTGCAGAAAAGTACGGTGGCAGTCGCCACAATGAAGAGCTATCCAAAGCGCAAGATGCTGCCTGAATTTGACGATGAGGACTTAGAGCCCCCACAGCCAAAAAATAAAATAGCCGACCGGTCGGATCGACGATTTCGTGGCCGCGATAGAGCTACTAACAAGGCCGCACATAAGTCAGTACATGATCTACGCGAGGACTCGCATCAAAAGGCCGGCGCAACCAGATCCATCTACGGATCAAGGAAACGCGCTCCAGCGCACAACCAAAACCGAACACCACAACCGTCCGAACGCCATGGTACATCTAAATACAGGGGTGCTGCACACCCCCTATGTTTCACCGATGGGGTGCTGGACGACAAATTCCCAGAAGGATTCAAACCAGTGAACATAGAGGCGTACGATGGGACCACAGACCCTGGGGTCTGGATTGAGGACTTTATCCTCCATATTCATATGGCTCGAGGAGAGGATCTCCACGCAATCAAGTACTTGCCCCTCAAGCTTAAAGGACCAACTCGGCACTGGCTGAAAAGCCTCCCCGATAACTCCATTGGAAGTTGGGAGGAGCTCGAGGATGCCTTTCGGGCCAATTTTCAAGGGACCTATGTCCGACCTCCAGATGCAGACGATTTAAGTCATATAATTCAACAACCCGGAGAGTCAGCCAAAAGCTTTGGAACTGGTTTCTCACTAAGAAGAACCAAATCGTCGATTGTCCGGACGCCGAAGCCTTAGCAGCTTTCAAGCACAGCGTCCGAGACGAATGGCTTGCCAGACACCTCGGCCAAGAAAAATCGAGAACAATGGCAGCCCTAACAAGCCTCATGACCCGCTTTTGTGCGGGTGAGGATAGCTGGTTGGCCGGCAGTAGCACCAGCGACCCAAGCACATCCGATGTCAGGGATGGCAATGGAAAACCACGACGCAGTAAACACAAGTGCCGGAATAAAGAAGACAGCCCAGATAACACGGCGGTAAACGCCGGATTCAGAGGCTCTCGGCCAGGTCAGCGGAAAAAGCCTGTCAAAGGCAACAGGGATGGACCGTCCAGCCTAAACAAGATTCTAAACAATCTATGTCAGATCCACGGCACCCCCGATAAACCTCCAAATCATACCCAAAGAGAATGTTGGGTCTTCAAGAAGGCCGACAAGCTAAACGCCGAACACAAGGGGCAGGATGCACTAAGAGAAGACGAGGATGAGCCTCACCAGCAAGGCACTAGGGGACAGAAAAAATTCCCACCAGAAGTCAAAACAGTAAACATGGAACATGTGATGAAGGGGACAAGCAAAACTGCACTCTGAGACACACACGCCCTAGAGCCCGTCACCACTAAGTTCAACCCCTGGTTGGCCCGTCCGATCACTTTTGATCGCAGGGATCACCTGACAAGTACCCGGCACAAAGGATTGGCTGCTTTGGTGTTAGACCCATTGATAAATGGATACCATCTCACATGAGTCCTCATGGACGACGGCAGTAGTCTAAACCTGATATATCAGGACACAGTCCGCAAAATGGGGATAGACCCAACAAAAATCAGCCAAGGTAATACTACCTTCAAGGGAGTAATACCAGGCCAAGATGCCCGCTCCACGGGCTCTCTAATATTAGAAGTAGTATTCGGTTCACCCGACAACTACCGAAGTGAAACGTTACACTTCGACATCGCTCCATTCCGAAGCGCCTATCAAGCACTACTCGGACGAACAAACTTCGCTCGTTTCAACGCTATACCGCATTATGCTTCTCTCAAGCTCAAGATGCCCATTCCACGCGGCACCATCATAGTTAATGGAAACATTGAGCGTTCTTTACGTGCGGAAGAACGTGCGGCTGCTTTAACAGTCGAACACTAGACGGCCCCACCAACCAGAACAAATGAACGGTCGTTAAGACCATGGACACGGTTAAACGAGGCCGTATACTTGAGATAGGTTTGGTGGTTGCACCCTTATAGACGGTACCGGTGGCGTCCCGCGTGTAAACAGGGCGCCGGCTCAACTTTACTTATCTTGAATTTTAAATGGTTTATTTAGAGTAACCAATTTTTTGCATAACAACTTTCAACTAAGTTCCTCTCTTTTACAGATGACAATCATGCTACACCCGTCCAGGATACGGCACAACAGAGACACAGGCGCAGACGTGCAGCAGGGGCCCGTTCAAAGGTTTCTTTTTAGATTAAGACCCTGCATAAACCTTTTTTACTGTCTCTTGTTTTTCACATCCTCCGGATTCTCTGTACAACCGAGAAGGATGCTGATGTTATTGGCATGTGGACACGTTAGAATATTGCACGTACCTGGACACTTGGGGCTCATTTTCAAGTGCATTGTTTAGCCCGGCATATATTATAAAGACCGAATACCTTAGGGAGTGTTCGGTGTCGCGAGTTGGCCTTATATGCATCAGCTCCGAATCATGTCTTTGGTCAAATGTTGGGTTTGCCCGGCTCCTGTGTTTTGCTACCTTACGTTCCGCTCTATCGGCTAAGGTGGCACCAGGAGAACTACTGCGATTGTGCCCTGGTTCATCCGCGCGAGCACCTTAGTAGAGAAAGCCGAAAACTGACTGTCATGATAAAGCGCGAGACTGGTCAGCCACTCGACGACCTAGCGGAATCTTCGGCATTCCTCCGCATTAACGAAGGGCCGTTTCCCGGCCAGGCATGTACGCGCCCCGTATTCAGATGAGCGTGGAGCCACCAGGGGCTATATAGTAGCCCCACTGTCAAACTCCTATGGCTAAGTGAAAGTGTTAAAGCAATATAGTCTGATTGCCTATTTCGATGCGCTATCACCTCCTTAATGGACCAAGACGTTGGATCAAGTGTGAACAAGCGTCTTCTGCGAACACCCCCGCATTATATGCGTGGGGGCTGAAGCTGACGAGTGCAAACTTTCAGGTTATATACATATATACATAAACGGCCGCACAGGAGGCATCATAACACTTTCAGGCAAAAGTATAAAAACAACCTTTACAATTCAGTAAAACATTGTTTTTTCAATGGGAATACATGTCACTAGAACATAATATTCTTTGAGCACTGAGCTTCTATTGAACGAGCGCCTTCAAGGACTTCCTCAAAGTAGTGCTCGGCAACTACTCGGCCAACGGCAGAACCCTGGGTCGCTATAGCGGTGGCCTCCATGTCCGCCCAGGATGTCTTGACACGGGCAAGTGCCATCCGCGCACCCTCTAGGCACGCCGACCTCTTCATAGTGTCGATACGCGGCACAGCACCAAGGAACTGCTGCACCAAACCAAAATAACTATTCGGCCATGGCCCTCTCGGCCACAGATGATCCACAACAGACCCCATGGCAAGCCCGTACAACCTATTGAGCTCGGCCCACTCGGTCATGCACTCATTTAACAGTAGCGGACGCGCTGGACCGTTGAACTGCAACCAGAATAGCTTTTCCACTTCACGATCTTTTTGATCCTTGGAGTACTCGGCTGCATCAGCCGCACTGGCTGCCAGATCCGCATACGCGTCTGCAGAACTCCATAGCTGATCAAGAGGGGCATACTGTCGGCATTCTGGGAACGGGGGTCCCCAGACTTGCCTACCTGCGGCCTGCGGCGTGGCCCAAAGGAGGCCCAGGACGGCCCATCTTCATCAACGCAAGCTCAAGACCCTCGCGAGGGGCCAAGTCTCGTGGGGCGGGCGACCAGGAGCTTCCTCAGGCACGGCCTCGTCAGGCTGGCTCATGAGGAGGCGGAGAGTTCAAGGCAGGGTACCTTGCGAGGTGCCCATGAAGCAAGCCATGACGACCAAGGGCGCCAGTCGAGCGCGAGCCCGCGCAGCGTCCTCCTTTCCTCTTTGGTGCAAAGAGAGCAAGCGCAGGCGAGAGCATCGAGCAAAGGCATCCATTTCGGTGCTACAAGACCAAGACCAGCCCCAACGGCTGGAAGGGAGTCATCGTGGAGCCCAAGCAGGCATCATCACCCGAGCCTTTGGCAGGCGAGGACCAACTTTAGTCAGGATAAGTGTACCCGATGTTCCCCTTCAAAATGGCCAATTGTTGGTGCCCTTCCCGCTCAATATTTGGGAAGAGGCCCAGGGCCTTCGCCTATAAATAGGAGTAGCCACACTCAGAGGAGACGATCGAAAGAGGGGGGAAGAGATCTGGCATTCGAAATCCAGAGAGAGAGATAGAGACTCGATCCTCAAGCTAGAGCCACGGAACACCACCTAGCAGTTCATCACACCCACCAAGAACAGGCCCTCGCGAGGCTGTTCTTCCCTGTACTGTTCCTCATCAGCCCAAGAGGCAATCCACCACACCACAAACTAGAGTAGGGTATTACACCACAACGGTGGCCCGAACTAGTATAAATCTCGTGTCTCTTGTGCTGTTCTGTTTAGTAGTTTAGGTCCCTGCGATTCGGCGAGGTACGAGACGGTGGAGGGTTGGATCTCCGCGCGCACCCTAGAGTTCGATCCTCAAGCGTCTGCTGGAACCCGAAATCCGACATTTGGCGCGCCAGGTAGGGGTGCGCCGGAATCTGCCTTCCGTCGCCGCGTTCTTCCCCGACTACCGCAACCATGTCTGACGCTCGTCGGGCCTGCGCCGAGCGCCGAGCCGCCCTCGCCTCCCATGTCGCCCAGACGGCTCTCGACGGTGGGCGCCCTCGTCGTTCCCCGTCACCTGCCGTCAACGCCGCCACCGGCCCGGCGGGGAACGAGCAGCAAGCGTCGTCCCAGCACCCGTCCATGAGGCGGGACGGCCGCACCGCCACGCCTTCGCTCACCCCCGCTGGTTCTTCGTCAAGAGCGACACGCGCGGCCATGGAGGCCCGAGCTGCACTCATCGCGGCTAACGAGCTCCTGCGCTACCGCCCCGTCGATGACGTCTATGAAGAATGGCTCGACCGAGTCGCCGAGCTCGTCCGCGCTGCAGGAGGCGACCCCGCGCCGTCCGTCTCGCTGCACCGCACCCCGCCCCGCGCGGGCGATGAAGCTCCCGGGGCGCCTCAGCCGCCTCCTCCTCAAGACGGCGCCCTGGCCCCAAGGCGCGCGGCCCCTGGGCGGAACCCGTTCCGCCAGGCGCCGGTGCGGCAAGAGCAGAGCTGCCAAGAAGTTCCTCGCCCGCAGGAAGCTGCCCGAGCGCTCCCCGCTCCAGCACGTCAAGACCCTGCGCTGCCCCCAGCCGCGGCGCAGGGAGGCCCACAAGACCAAGCTCTCTGCCGTCCGAGGCCCCCGCGGCCACGGCGGGCTGCCACGCCTTCGCCTCCGAGCTGCGCAGCGTCGCGTGGCCTGCCAAGTTCAAGCCAGACCTGCCTCCTCGCTACGATGGCACAGCTGACCCTACGGAGTTCCTCCAGCTCTATGAGCTGGGCATCGAGGCTGCCAACGGGGATGAAAAGGTCATGGCGAATTGGTTTCCCTTGGCACTCAAGGACGGGGCTCGCACCTGGCTCCTGAATCTGGCCCCAGGCACGATCTCTTCCTGGGCCGAGATGCGCACCCGCTTCATCGCCAACTTCCAAGGTACTCGCGACCGGCCACCCGCCGTGAGCGACATGCGTCGAATCAAGCAGCAGCCAGGGGAAACCCTGCAAAAGTACATCCAATGCTTCAACAACGCGCGCCTCAAGATCCCCAGGGTAACGGAGGAGGCCATCATCTCTGCCTTCTCCGACGGAGTGCGCGACGTCAAGATGAAGGAGGAGCTGGCGATGCATGAAGATCTATGCACCTCCCTGGAGCTGTTCAACTTGGCGACCAAGTGCACCAGGGCTGAGGAGGGGCGCCTCTCCCTCCTCGAGCTGCCTGCCGCGGATCCCGAAGAGAAGAAGTCCAAGGCCAAGGACGTGAAGCGCAAGGGGGCTGCCGTACTCGCGGCCGAACCAGACACCAAGCGAGGCAGAGATCAGCCCGTATCCTCCAAGGGCAGCCGGTACTGCATGTACCACGACCTCCACACCCACAACACCAACGAATGTCAAGAGCTCCGGGCCGTACTCGAAGGAAGGGTCGGCAGAAGCCCCGAGCGCAGCGACCGGGGCTACGGCCGAGGAGGAGGCAGGAATGCAGGACGTTGGGAAGACCGCGGCCCGCGCCAAGGGTGGCGCGACCAACCTCGCGAGGACCGCTGGCAAGACCCACCTCGCCAGGGAGGCTGGAGGGATCAGCCTCGCGAGGATCGCCCGCAGGGGAACGCAGGCCTCCCTCCGCTGCCGCCACCGCCAAGGAGAATCGAAGACCGTCATCAGGACGAGGGGGCTGGGGGCTTCCAGGAAGCGTGTGCGATCGCCTGCATCCTGGGTGGAGCTCAAGCCCCAGCCTCTCAGCGCATCTTCAAGTAGTTCACAAGCGAAGTGAATGCAGTCCTCCCCAAGCTCGAGGCCACATGCCCTCTCAGGTGGTCGGCGTGCGCCATCACGTTCAGCTCGGCGGATCAGCTCAAGTGCGCAGCCACAGCCGGAGTTCTCCCGATGCTTTGCTCCCCAATCATCAGCAATGTGCTAGTCACCAAGACCCTCATCGATGGCGGAGCATTGCTCAACGTCCTATCCGTGGAGACATTCAACAATCTTCAAGTGCCTTACAGTCAGCTTCAGCCAACCAAGCCTTTCTCCGGAGTCACCGACGGCTCCACGGTCCCGATCGGGCAGGTCCGCCTTCCTGTCACCTTCGGGGCTCGCGACAACTACCACACTGAGCTCATCGACTTCGACGTCGCCCACATTCTCCTGCCATACAACGCCATCCTCGGGTACCCAGCATTGGCCAAATTCATGGCCGTAACCCACCACGGCTACAACGTCCTCAAGATGCCAGGAATCGGCGGGGCCATCACGGTGCCCTGCGAAGAGAGAGACGCAGTGTGCTCCCTGGAGCGAGCCTTTCAGGCCGCATCGCTGGAAGACCCAGACCACAGCAGCAGGAGGCCTCCCAAGGCCGCACCCAAGAAGAAGAAGACATCGACCGGCCCGGCCCCTCAAGAGACAGGCCCCTCAGGGCCCGCATTAGGCCAGGGGGAGCCTCCTTCCATTGCATAGGAAAGCGCGCCCGGCGCCCTCCTTAGGTAGGGCTCGGGGGCTCTCCCCTGGAGGGCCGCCGACCTCACCAAGGTCTCGAGGGAGGCGCTTGGGCACCACGTGGAGGCGTGTTTCGAAGCACATTTCCCGCAAGCAGGAGCAAGGCAAGGAGGGCTGAACCCTCAGGAGTTCGTCAGCAAGGCCATTCAAGAGCTACAGGAGTCAAGGGTCATGAGGGGCAGCCGCCGCCTACCCGCTTTGGCCCCCATCCAGGCGAGGATGGTGGGCTGCACGTCTGCATCGATGTACCAGGGCTCAACCGAGCCGCATCTCAAGAGCGCCTCTGGCCCTCGCGAGTGGGACGTTGCGAGGGTCCGCCCCACAGCTATGTATGCGTGCCTTATGGCCTGCCATACGCGACTGCTGCGCACCAGCGTCTCATGAGGACCATCCTGGAGGCTCAAGAGGTCAGGCACGCCGCAGCCCTGGCGGAGATGGAGATGGCCCGCGAGGAGCCGCCAGCGCCTCCGGAGCCTCCCGAGGCCCCTGGGCCTGGGGGCTCGTGAGGGTCGGCTCCCGCAGCCCACCGAGTCTGCTACACCAACACCCCTTCATCCCCAACATCACCAGGTGATATCTTTAAGTTTTATTCCCGGCTGGGAGTGCCTTCAGGGCCGCATTATTCCCAGGCCGCGTGGGTCCGTCCCTGCGGCATGTATCCCTTTTATTTTATGTCGTTAGCCTATCCTGTTGGGGGCGCCCCTCGGGTTGCATCATCCCCAAGCCGCTCGGGCCGGTCCCAGCGCCATGTATCCTCCTTACTTTTTCCTTAGGATTATGCTCTCGCTCCGCCATGCTTGTTATTTGGTGCCTTTTCCTGGGTGGCGGAATCTTGCACGTTAAAGGGGGGGTGCCGGAGCATCGCGACTCAGGGCTCCTACCGGCTCTCCGGCCCTCACCCTCTGGTCTTGTCCATGGCATCGTGACCTGGCTTGCCAGCGACGGCTGAGACCAGCCCGAGAGCCGGGACCCGAGGACGTAGAGTTTCGCCATCTAACCCAGCTTGCGCGTTAAAGCGGGGGGGTGCCTGAGCATCGCGACTCAGGGCTCCTACCGGCTCTCCGGCCCTCACCCTCTGGTCTTGTCCATGGCATCGCGACCTGGCTAGCCAGTGAACGCTGAGACGAGCCCGAGAGCCGGGACCCGAGGACGTAGAGTTGCGTCATCTAACCTAGCTTGCGCGTTAAAGGGGGGTGCCTGAGCATCGCGCCTCAGGGCTCCTACCGGCTCTCCGGCCCTCACCCTCTGGTCTTGTCCATGGCATCGCGACCTGGCTTGCCAGCGACGGCTGAGACCAGCCCGAGAGCCGGGACCCGAAGACGTAGAGCACTGGCATCTGGCCAATTTTGCAGGAACACACTCGAAGATAAGGCCCAGAGCCAGGCGCAACCCGCCTTGAGGTAGGGCCCCGTGAGTCCCGCGCTGGCTCACGGGTGCCCCGACACACCTCGCGAGGCCTCTCGTGCCTCTCCAAAGCAACTAATGGCAGGACTAACGATCGCCACGGCGAGCTCTTGTTCCTTTTGTGGTGAACCTGCAGGGTCTCTCCAACGAGCACGAAACGACCTCGCCACGCAATCTCTCGTCAGCCAGGGCACGAACCCAGCACCGCACCAAGAGGCATTGTCCTGACCCCCGAGATAAGTCACCCCTCCGGACACACTAGTTATCGCAACACCATCCCCACACTCAATGCAACCCCGTGTTAGCAACGTCGCTCTCCTATCTCACCAAATGATGGCCGCTTGAGCGCCAAGGGGGACCCCCTGAGCATCGCGACTCAGAGGCTCTTACCGGACCTCGGGCCACTCACCTCTTGGCCTTGACCACGGCATCGCGACCTGGCATACCAGCGACGGCTGAAGCCGCCTTGGGACTGGGACCTGACGGCGCAGAGCATCAAGCCCTCACGAGGTCCGAAAGGAAGAAACTGAGCTAGAACGGAATGAGCATCCCGCATTGCCTCACAATAATGATCATATTGACAAACGAAGCTACAAATATCTTACAAGCCCCCGCGGGGTACATTCTTGGCTCCTCGCAGGAACAAAAGACGCGAATCCTAAGGAGTCCTATCTCTACAGGGACCACCAGGGCAGACGCCATCATCAACAGTGGGCCACTCGGTCCGGAGCCAACCCCATCCAGATCAGGGGCGGCGACGACCTGACGAGCCCGCCCTGCTCCGGGAGCGGCGAAGGCTCGGGGGCTCGTAGCTGTCGTCGCTCGTCTCCGGCGTCGTGAAGAGCTCGGCGGAGTCGCTGGATCCTCCGGCGCCTTCGTCGCCTGAGAAGCTGCCAAGGGAGTGGTCCGTCGGCCTCCGTCTCACTGCAGCAGGGCCCCGGCCGCCTCTCCCGGGGCAGCACTCCAGACGGCGGCCCTCCGCGTCGAAGACCTTGAAGGACACCACCGAAGCATAGTCATACTCCAGGTGGATCGTGAGGGCGCCCCTCGTCCTGCAGACCCGGGCGACCTCGCTCCAGCCTCGTGTCATGAAGACCTCGCCCGGGGCAACTACTGTGACCTCTGCCCCGGTCGCGAGGGTGCCGGAGCCGGCGTGCTGCAGCCAGAGTCCCAGGGGCTCCCCCTGCCGGACGACGGAGACGAAGAAAGAAGGAAGACAAATCCAAGACTTGGGAGGCACGGCGACGCGAAGCACAAACTCCCGGCAGGAGCCCTCGGCGTGGACTCCTGGGGGGAAGACGCACACCTTAGTGACCCGCCGGCGTCGTCGGCGGCGCCGCTTGTGGCGCCCGGCCTCGCCTCCTTCAGGGCCACCAATTTGCGCGTACAAGGGAAGAGGAAACCCTGGTGGCCTCCTGGCGAGCGCTCCTGCCCTGACACCAGAGAGCAAGCCGCTTCTTTGGGGGGAGCGGGTTAGGATCCTCTTAAGGAGCCTTTCCCTTCTCTTCCCTGGAGAACCGGCGGATCGGAGCCATGACAACCAGACGAGACGAGGGGGAGGAGAAGCAGAAGGATAGACTGGAAGGGCGCGCGTTGTTCCGTACTTATAGCCGGCGAAGGCCAACCGCCGGCCTCCACGATCACCAGTAATCATGACTGACCATGCATGCAGGGACTTGTCGAGTCCGGGCGGTTACCGAGGCATCATGGGGAAGCAGTGCGCACACGTGCAATCAACCACCACGCGGCACCCAAGGCCGCATGCTGTTAGGGCCCACGGCGCTTTGCACTTACCCTTTCGCCTCTCCGCCCGGCCAAGTTCGGGCGCGCCGTGGGCCCGGGGGCTACTGTCGGTGTTCTAGGAACGGGGGTCCCCAGACTTGCCTGCCTGCGGCCTGCGGCGTGGCCCAAAGGAGGCCCAGGACGGCCCATCTTCATCAACACAAGCTCAAGACCCTCGCGAGGGGCCAAGCCTCGCGGGGCGGGCGACCAGGAGCTTCCTCAGGCACGGCCTCGTCAGGCTGGCTCATGAGGAGGCGGAGAGTTCAAGGCAGGGTACCTCGCGAGGTGCCCATGACGCAAGCCATGACGACCAAGGGCGCCAGTCGGGCGCCAGCCCGCGCAGCGTCCTCCTTTCCTCTTTGGTGCAAAGGGAGCAAGCGCAGGCGAGAGTATCGAGCAAAGGCATCCGTTTCGGTGCAACAAGACCAAGACCAGCCCCAACGGTTGGAAGGGAGTCATCGTGGAGCCCAAGCAGGCGTCATCACCCGAGCCTTTGGCAGGCGAGGACCAACTTTAGTCAGGATAAGTGTACCCGCTGTTCCCCTTCAAAATGGCCAATTGTTGGCGCCCTTCCTGCTCAATATTTGGGAAGAGGCCCAGGGCCTTCGCCTATAAATAGGAGTAGCCACACTCAGAGGAGACGATCGAAAGAGGGGGGAAGCAATCTGGCATTTGGAATCCAGAGAGAGATAGAGGCCCGATCCTCAAGCTAGAGCGACGGAACACCACCTAGCAGTTCATCACACCCACCAAGAACAGGCCCTCGCGAGGCTGTTCTTCCTTGTACTGTTCCTCATCAGCCCAAGAGGCAATCCACCACACCACAAACTAGAGTAGGGTATTACACCACAACGGTGGCCCGAACTAGTATAAATCTCGTGTCTCTTGTGCTGTTCTGTTTAGTAGTTTAGGTCCCTGGGATTCGGCGAGGTACGAGATGGTGGAGGGTTGGATCTCCGCGCGCATCCCAGAGTTCGAACCTCAAGGGTCTGCCGGAACCCGAAATCCGACACATACTTCGGATCTCCGAACTTCGTCCGCAGCATGAAGGGCTTTCCAGCCGCGATATCCCCAGCTTGACGCAGCTCCTCCTTCGACGCTCTGATCTTCGGGCAGGCTTCCTTGGCTGCTACCTTGGCCTTCTCCAGATCCGTCGCCTTCGCTCGGTTTTCCTTTTAAAGAAGCTGGTACCGGTCGGCGGCATCCTTTAACTCAACGGCCATCTTGGCCATCTTTTCCTTACTTTGGCAATGGGCACCCTGTTCGGCCGTCAGCTCTTCGGCCGCCTTCAGAGCGGCCGCATCACTATTCCTGGCTTGTTCTTTGGCTCAGGCAAGTTCAGCCCGAAGGGTCTCCACGGCCGCAGCTCCATCTGTAGTCACAGCATATTAAAGATACTGGCATTATGCTGCTCTTACTACGTGTTGATAACTGGAGAAATCACATACCTTGTGCCTCGTCAAGCCGCTTGTTGACAAGCACGATGTCGGCATCTGCCGTGTTAAGTTGCTGCTTCAGCTCGGCAAACTCACCAGTCCGGCTAGCCACCGGACCTTCCGCCACCTGCATATGAAGGCGGATTGATTATTACCTGGGATTATGATCCTCTGCTTGCCGCCGCTCTCGACGGCAACCAAAGTCTCAGGGGCTACTATCTGCATAGGGCACACAAAACATGTGCGGTACTGCCAAAAATGCACACTATTTCACGTACCTCAAAACCTTTCAGCAGACTCATAAAAGCTTCATGCAACCCGCTTTCGGCGGATGAAATCATCTCAATCACCATACCCATTAGCGTACGATGCGCCTCTGAGATAGCCGCTTGCTCTAGCAGATCCTTCAATGTGTCCGACCGCACATCAAACGGTGCTGGGCTCTTTCAGTTGCTCTCTTCAAGAGCCGGATACTGAGGACTTTGGGTGGCCAAAGGATTACCCTCTGGCCATGCCGGATCAGGAGAAACCCTCTGCGACGACACCTCGGGGTCGCCCGCCTCATGAGGCGAGATGGCAGGGGGAGGCGTTTCGCTCTCGATCATCTCCGGAAGAAGATCCCCCGAAGATGAACTCTGCCGAGAAGGGCTGTGATCCGAATTACAAGATAAATGCTTCGGTTATTTTCTTCAGAAGTAATGCAGGATATCTTCACTATTAAGTACCCTTTTACTTACAGCTCGGTGGAGGGCCGACCCCCTTGCGGGCATTGTGCGGCCAGGGTACCCCCCGGGGCAGGACTCTCTGGCGAAGATTTCTTCCCCCGTTTGGAAACCATCGTTTCCGGGTCTTCAGAGGCGGTCCTCTTCCTTCCTTGGGGAGAAGGAATTTCAGATTCTTCTCCTCGGCTATCCTCCTTCGTGGAGGCGCTAACTCCCCCGGTTTGGATGAGCGGTGAGCGAGGTCCGCTTTCAGCCTCTTTATTCCCCCCTGTATCTTCCCTGAGGGCACTTGATAAGCCGCGAGCTCCAGCACGCTGGCTAGTACAGGATCCGGTGAGATCTAGGGGAGGGGGGCCGGACACCTGCTCATCTTCGCCTTTGTTATCCAGTCCTGGTTAAAGAGCGACTTTTTAGAATGATGCCATGATAAATAAAAATACAAACGTGTTCGACTACGGGACTACTTACTTGGGTATCTGGGCGATTGCAGCTCAGACCCGCATCCTCGGTGGTGTCCGGACACATTATTTGTGGTCCGAAGAACGATTGATACATCTCTTCGAGCGTCATACCGAGGAAGTGTTGAATAGCTCGCGGTCCCTCCGGGTTGAACTCCCACATGCGGAGGGGACGCCGTTTGCAGGGCAGGACTCGACGAATTAAAATGACTTGCGTTACCGTGGCCAGACTGATATCTCTCTCGAGGAGATCTCGGATGCGGCTCTGCAATGTCGGCACATCCTTTACTGGCCCCCAGTCTAGCCCCTTGTTAATCCATGACGTCAGTCGTGGCGGGGGGGCCGAGCAAAAAGTAGTGGCGGCCACCCACTTGGTGCCCCTAGGAGCTGTGATATAAAACCACTCCCGTTGCCATAAGCTGGACACCTCCTGGAAGGAACCCTCTGGCCATGGGGCATTGGCACTTTTGCTTATTACGGCACCTCGGCACTCTGCGTACCGTGCCTCGATCATCTTCGGCTCCACATTGAAGGTCTTGAGCCACTGGCCTAAGTGAGGGGTAATGCGGAGGAAAGCTTCACACACGACGATAAACGATGAGATGTGGAGGATGGAATCCGGAGCCAAATCATGGAAATCCAGCCCATAATAGAACATGAGCCCCCTCACGAAGGGATCTAGAGAGGGGCCTAGCCCTCGGATGAAGTGAGAGGTGAATACAACGCTCTTGCCGGGTTCGGGAGTGGGTATGACCTGCCCTCGAGTAGGCAACCTGTGTGAGATCTCGCCGGTCAGAAATTTGGCCTCTCTTAGCTTCTTGACGTCTTCCTCTGTGACGGAGGAAGGCATCCACCAACCTTGAAGGTTGGATCCGGACATGGTTGAAGGTCTGAAGCGCCTGACTGAGCCTGGGGTGTTGGAACTCGAGGTGGGGGAAGGATTCGATTGAGAACGAGAAGAAAAAGGGACAGGCCTTGGCCTCTTTATAAAGGAGGTGAATATCAAGCGTCCTCCGCGTGGCCGTTTGGGACTTGCCTAGAATTGGGAGGTCATACCGACGGGCACGATTGGGTTACCCACATCCGTATTGATGAGAATCCCGTAATAAGGGGGATACGATCTCTGCTTCGACAAGACGTGCCAAATAAATCGCCTCGCAAAACGTGCAGTGGCAGGCTGATGGAGGAAGACGGTTCGTCATGACCAAACTGTGGTAATACGTCACGTTATGAAAAACGGTCGGCAGATTAGATGTGTGGAAATATTATTCTCTCTACGATGATATGTGGAATTTTTTTTGCGGAGCCGGACACTATCCTTGTGTTCAAAATCTTCTATGGAGTATTCGGAGGTGGAACCCGCCTTGCAATCCCGAAGACAATCTGCGAGCCGGACTCATCGTCATTGAAGCCTGTTTCAGGGGATACTGAGGGAGTCCTAAATTAGGGGGTATCCGGACAGCCAGACTATATCCTTTGGCCGGACCGTTGGACTATGAAGATACAAGATTGAAGACTTCGTCTCGCGTCCGGATGGGAATCTCCTTGGCGTGGAAGGCAAGCTTGGCGATACGGATATGTAGATCTCCTGCCATTGTCACCGACTCTGTGTAACCCTAGCCCCTCCGGTGTCTATATAAACCGTAGGGTTTAGTCCGTAGGACAACAACAATCATACCATAGGCTAGCTTCTAGGGTTTAGCCTCTACGATCTCGTGGTAGATCAACTCTTGGAATACTCATATCATCAAGATCAATCAAGCTGGAAGTAGGGTATTACCTCCATCGAGAGGGCCCGAACCTGGGTAAACATTGTGTCCCCCGCCTCCTGTTACCATCTGCCTTAGACGCACAGTTCGGGACCCGCTACCCGAGATCCGCCGGTTTTAACACCGACATTGGTAATTTCATTGAGAGTTCCACTGTGTCGTCAATGTAAGGCTTGATGGCTCCTTCGATCATCGATAGCGATGCGATCCGGGATGAGGTCTTCCTCCCCGGACCGATCTTCGTATTCAGCGGCTTCGCACTACGGGCCAACTCGCTTGGCCATCTGGAGCAGATCGAGAGCTACGCCCCCGGCAATGGCGCCAGAAAAAGGTCTTGATAACCCACAAGTATAGGGGATCGCAACAGTTTTCGAGGGTAGAGTATTCAACCCAAATTTATTGATTCGAAACAAGGGGAGCCAAAGAATATTCTCAAGTATTAGCAGCTGAGTTGTCAATTCAACCACACCTGGAAACTTATTATCTGCAGCAAAGTGTTTAGTAGCGAAGTAATATGATAGTGGTGGTAAAGGTAACAAAATTAAAGACAGCAAAAGTAATGTTTTTGGTATTTTGTAGTGATTGTAATAGTAGCAATAGAAAAGTAAATAAGCGAGAACCAGTATATGGAAAGCTTGTAGGCACTGGATCAGTGATGGATAATTATGTCGGATGCGGTTCGTCATGTAACAGTTATAACATAGGGTGACACAGAACTAGCTCCAATTCATCAATATAATGTAGGCATGTATTCCGTATATAGTCATACGTGCTTATGGAAAAGAACTTGCATGACATCTTTTGTCCTACCCTCCCGTGGCAGCGGGGTCCTATTGGAAACTAAGGGATATTAAGGCCTCCTTTTAATAGAGAACCGGAACAAAGCATTAGCACATAGTGAATACATGAACTCCTCAAACTATGGTCATCACCAGGAGTGGTCCCTATTATTGTCACTTCGGGGTTGCCGGATCATAACACATAGTGGGTGACTATAGACTTGCAAGATAGGATCAAGAACACACATATATTCATGAAAACATAATAGGTTCAGATCTGAATTCATGGCACTCGGTCCCTAGTGACAAGCATGAAGCATAGCAAAGTCATAGCAACATCAATATCAGAACATAGTGGATACTAGGGATCAAACCCTAACAAAACTAACTCGATTACATGATAAATCTCATCCAACCCATCACCATCCAGCAAGCCTACGAAGGAATTACTCACGCACGGTGGTGAGCATCATGAAATTGGTGATGGAGGATGGTTGATGATGACGACGGCGACGAATCCCCCACTCCGGAGCCCCGAACGAACTCCAGATCAGCCCTCCCGAGAGAGATTAGGGCTTGGCGGCGGATCTGTATTGTAAAACGTGATGATTTCTTCTCCCTGGTTTTTTTCTCTCCGAAAGCCAATATATAGAGTTGGAGTTGGCGTCGGAAGGACTCCAGGGGGCCCACGAGGTAGGGGGCGCGCCCAGGAGGGGGGGGGCGCCCCCACCCTCGTGGACAGGGTGTGGGCCCCCTGGTCTTCATCTTTGGCGAGGATTTTTTATTATTTATTCTAAGATATTCCGTGGAGTTTCAGGTCATTCCGAGAACTTTTGTTTTCTGCACATAGAACAACATCATGGCAATTCTGCTGAAAACAGCGTCAGTCCGGGTTAGTTCCATTCAAATCATACAAGTTAGAGTCCAAAACAAGGGCAAAAGTGTTTGGAAAAGTAGATATGACGGAGACGTATCAACTCCCCCAAGCTTAAACCCTTGCTTGTCCTCAAGCAATTCAGTTGACAAACTGAAAGAGAAAAAGAAAAACTTTTACAAACTCTGTTTGCTCTTGTTGTTGTATCTTTGTCAAGCCAGCATTCAGGTTTTCAGCAAAGATCATAACTAACCACATTTGCAATAACTCCTAGGTATCATGTTTACTCATATCAATAACATAATCAGCTAGCAAGCCACAATAATAAATCACGGATGACAACACTTTCTTAAAATAATCATAATATGATATAACAAAATGGTATCTCGTTAGCCCTTTCTGAGACCGCAAAACATAAATGCAGAGCACCTTCAAAGATCAAGGACTGACTAGACATTGTAACTCATGGTAAAAGAGATCCAATCATAGTCATACCCGATATAAATTAACAGTAATGAATGCAAATGACAGTTGTGCTCTACAGCTAATGCTTCTTAATAAGAGGGTGATTACTCAACATAAAAGTAAATAGATAGGCCCTTCGTAGAGGGAAGCAGAGATTTGTAGAGGTGCCAGAGCTCGGTTTTGAAATAGAGATAAATTATATTTTGAGCAGCATACTTTCATTGTCAACATAACAACTAAGAGATGACGATATCTTCCATGATAAACAAATTATAGGCGGTACCCAAATAGAATGGTAAAGTTTATACTCCCCCTCCTCCACAAGCATCAATCCATGGCTTGCTCGAAACAACGAGTGCCTCCAACATTCTGTTTAGTTTGCATAAAGCATGGGACTGGGCATCCCGGTGACCAGCCATTTTCTCGTGAGTGAGGAGCGGAGTCCACTCCTCTTGAGAATAACCCGCCTAACACGGAAGATAAGGGCAGCCCTAGTTGATATATGAGCTATTCGAGCATGCAAAACATAATGTTTATTTGAAGGTTTAGAGTTTGACACATACAAATTTACTTGGAACGGAAGGTAGATACCGCATATTGGAAGGTATAGTGGACTCATATGGAATAAATTTGGGGTTTAAGGGATTGGATGCACAAGCAGTATTCCCGCTTATTACAAGTGAAGGCTAGCAAAAGACTGGGAAGCGACCAACTAGAGAGCGACAACAGTCATGAACATGCATTAAAATTAATAAACATTGAATACAAGCATGAGTAGGATATAATCCACCATGAACATAAATATCGTGAAGGCTATGTTGATTTGTTTCAACTACATGCGTGAACATGTGCCAAGTCAAGTCACTTAAATTGTTCAAAGGAGGATACCACCCCATCATACCACATCACAACCAATTTATTTAGCATGTTGGCACGCAAGGTAAACCATTATAACTCATAGCTAATCAAGCATGGCACGGGTAACTATGATCTCTAATTGTCATTGCAAACATGTTTATTGATAATAAGCTGAATCAAGAACGATGAACTCATCATATTTACAAAAACAAGAGAGGTCGAGTGCATACCAGCTTTTCCCATCTCAGTCAATCCATCATATATCATCATAATTGCCTTTCACTTGCACGACCGAACGATGTGAATAATAATAAGAGTGCACGTGCATTGTACTAAGCTGGAATCTGCGAGCATTCAATAAACAGGAGAAGACAAGGCAATATGGGCTCTTGGTTAAATCAACAATAATGCATATTAGGGCCACTTCAACAATTTAATCAAGGTCTTCTCCTACTGACCCCCAAAGAAAAGAAAAGAAATAAAACTATTTACATGAGAAATATTTTTGGGTTTTCTTTTTAATTATTACTACTACAGCAAGAAAAATAAACTACTACTAATTTTTTTGGTTTTTCTTAAGTGTTATTAAACACACAAGAAGAAAGCAGGAAAAAGGAAATAACCTAGCATGGATATTACAGTGAAAGAGTATGAGAACCAACATCTAGCAATGAGTGTGTGTGAACATGAATGTAATGTCGGTGGGAAATACGTACTCCCCTAAACTTAGGCTTTTGGCCTAAGTTGGTCTATTGACAGAGATAGCCTGGCGGATACCCGTAGGTGTAGCTGGGGTCATACTGCGATGAAGAATAGTTGGGATCATACTGTGATGAAGATGACTCTGACTGCCACTGGCTGGCAACCGCCTACGGATCCCAAGAATAAACAGACTGTCGTGGAGGCTCATGTTGTGGTTCCGGTTCCGGGGCTGGTGCAGGATTCCGATAGGCTTGAACGGCCGCCCACGGAACGATGTGAGGACTTGCGGACAAGTTAAACAAAGAGGGAGCAGGCAAAGTAATAGTCTTAGGGTGATGTTTATCAAAGTACAATTTATATTTAAGCTCCCCCTCCTTGCCCTTAACAAGAAAGTCATGCGCTAGCATACTCTTATAATCTAAATAAGCACGGGGCAATGATGTTTCTTCTTTCTCCAAATGCCTAATAGGTATTTCAAAATATTCAGCAAGGCGTGAAGCATAAATGCCTCCAAAGATGGGGCCCTTAGTACGGTTCAGACTTAACCGTCTAGCAACAATTCCACCCATACTAACAGAGTTATTGCGGTGTAAACCATGGAACAAAATGATAATATCAGGAACACTAAGGTTTCCACAGTTCCCGCGACCAATCAAGCAACGACTAGCAAATAAGGCAAAGTAGCATAAAACAGGAAAATGTATGCTAGTAATTCTTGCATCAGAAACCTTCCTGGTTTCTCCCACGGTGATAGTGTTAATAAAAGCTTCCACTTCATTACGGTGTGGTTCATCTAAGGTAACCTCAAAGGGTATTTTGCAAACCTCGCAAAATTCAGCTAATGGCATCTCCTTAACAACGTCATATAAATGAAACTCTACTGATGGAGGTGTTTTCTTAGGGAAAAAGTAGAAGTTCTGCACAAAAGTATTTGTGAGTAAGATATACTGATGACGTTGGTCGCGGAGGAAGTCGGTGAGGCCAGCATTCTCAATCAATAAATAGAAATCCTCATAAATCCCGCCTCTCCTCAAGAAGTCATCGGAAGGCCATTCACATGGCCGGACCTCCGCGGTACGAGGCAAATTAAATTTGGGCTTCTGATCTTCTTCCTTTTGTTTTTCCTTCGAGCTTCGGCTTGACGAGCCCCCTAAAAGTCTCTTCATTATTTCTGAAATAATCTGCAATTTTTAGTAACTTCAAACAAAAGTGAACCAACTTCAATAAAATTGATAGCAACTACTCCTACAAGTGCCTAGAGACTATATCAAGCATTAGAACTACTTGGAACCATATAAATTTGACATGTAAGCTCAAGAACATGGTCACCTATGCAGCACAAATTTGCAAAGAATAAAGCACTAGAACAAAAACTAATTGGACCAATGGAGGAGTCACATACCAAGGAACAATCTCCCCAAGCAGTTTTGCGAGAGGTGCTTCGAGCAAGGAGATCGAAAATCACAGCAAAAGTGGCTGGAACTCGAGCTTGAGTTGGTTTTTCGGGTTTGTGTGAGGCAAAGGGAGAAGGTGGGTGCAGGGATAAGTGGAGGAGGGCCACCGTGGGCCTACGAGGCAGGGGGCGCGCCCTCGACCCTCGTGGCCAGGTAGCAGCTCCCCCAGCGGTAATTTTTGCACAGTAAATCCTCAAGTATTCCCGAAAAATCATATTAAATTGGCATTGCATTCTGAGGACTTTTATTTTCGGGATATTTTTATATTGCACAGATAAATCAGGCAACAGACAGAAAAATACTATTTTACTTTATTTCTACTAAATAACAGAAAGTATAAAGAGGGTACAGAAGGTCGTGCTTCTAGTTTCATCCATCTCATGCTCATCAAAAGGAATCCACTAACAAGGTTGATCAGGTCTTGTTAACAAACTCATTCTGACTAACATGGAACCGGAGAAATTTCGAATAACACTAAGTTACCTCAACGGGGATATGGACATCCCCAATAATAAGTATATCATATTTCTTCTTGACAGTAGGGAGAGGAAATTCGAAACCTCCAAATATAATCGATGGAATTTTTCCAATAGA
>LR880967.1:847630703-847644110 GCA_904067115.1 Aegilops sharonensis
CAATACAAGGAAGAACAGCCTCGCGAGGGTCTGTTCTTGGCCAGGGCGATGAACTGCTAGGGGGAGTTCAGTCGCCTTCTATCTCTCTCTCTCTCTCTGTTGATTCCAGATTCCTCTAGCTACCGATCCCAGATTTCTCCCCCCCCCCTACAATGTGGGTGGCTAGTCCTATTTATAGGCAAAGGCCCTGGGCCTCTTCCCAAATATTGAGCTGGAAGGGCGCCAACAATTGGCCATTTTGAAGGGGAACATCTGGTACACTTATCCTGACTAAAGTTGGTTCCCGCCTGTCAAAGGCTCTGGTGGTGACGCCGGCTTGGCCTCCACAATGACTTCCTTCATGCAGTTGGACTGGTCTTGGTCTTGTTGCACCGAAATGGACGCCTTTTCTTGATGCTCTCGCCTGCGCTAACTCCCTTTGCACCAAAGAGGAAAGGAGGACACTGCGCGGGCTAGCGCTCGCCTGGCGCCCTTGGTCATCATGGCTTGCGTCATGGGCACCTCGTGAGGTACCCCGCCTTGATCTCTCCACCTCCTCGCGAGCCAGCCTGACGAGGCCGTGCCTGAGGAAGCTCCCTGTCGTCCGCCCCGCGAGGCTTGGCCCCTCGCGAGGGTCTTGAGCTTGTGTTGATGAAGATGGGTCGTGATGGGCCCCCCTTTGAGCCACGCCGCAGACCACAGGCTGGCAAGTCTGGGGACCCCCGTTCCCAGAACGCCGACAGTAGCCCCCGGGCCCAAGGCGCGCCCGGACTTGGCCGAGCAGAGAGGCGAAGGGGCAAGTGCGAAGCGCTACGGGCCCTAACAGCCTGCGGCCTTGGGCGCCGCGTGGCGTTTGATTGGACGTGGGTGTCTCCACTTCCCCACGATGCCTCGGCAACTGCATGAATTGACAAGTCCCTGCATGCAAAGCGGGTCATCATTACCTGCGACCGTGGAGGTCAGCGGTTGGCCTCCTCTGGCTTTAAGTACGGAACGATGAGCGCTCCTCTGGTCCGTTTCTGCTTGCTTCTTCTTCTTCCCGGTTCTTGCTCCATCTTGCTGCAATGGCTCCGATCCGCCGGTTCTCCGCGACAGAGAAGGGAAAGGCTCCTCGAGAGGGTCCTGACCTGCTCCCGCCGAAGAAACGGCTAACCCTCTGCCATCGGAATGAGGGTGCCCACCAGGTGGTGTCGAGGCCCTGGTGCGAGAGGCCACCACCGGGGTTCCCGCTTCCCTTGTACGCCCAGATCGAGGGCTCTGAAGGGGTTGATGTCGAACGCCACGGGCGGCACCGCCGTCGGTGCCGGCGGGTCAAGAAGGTGTGCGTCGTTCCCCTTGGAGTCCATGCCGAGGGCTCCTCCCGGGAGTTCGTACTCCATGCCGCCATGCCTCCTCGGTCTTGGATTCACCTTCCTCCCTTCTTCGCCTATGCGATTCCGCGGGGAGGACCCCTGGAGCTCTGGCTGCAGCACGCCGGCTGCAGCACCCTCGCAACCGGGGCAGAGGTTGAGGTCGTTGCCCCGGGCGAGGTCTTCATGACTCGAGGCTGGGGCGAGATCGCCCGGGTCTGCGGGACAAGGGGCACCCTCGCAATCCACCTGCAATACGACGACGCTTCGGTCATGCTCTTCAAGGTCTTCGATGCGGAAGGGCGCCGGCTGGAGTGCTGCCTCGGGAGACGTGATCGAGGCCCTGCCGCGGCGAGGGCTAGGCTTGTCGGCCGCTCCCTTGGCAGCTCCTCAGGCGGTGGAGGCGTCGGAGGATCCAGTGACTCCGCCAAGCTCTTCGCGATTCCGGAGACGAGCGACGATAGCTACGAGCCCCCGAGCCTGCGCCGCTCTCGGAGCAGGGCGGGCTCGGCAGGCCGTTGCCGCCCCTGATCTGGATGGGGTTGGCACCGGTGCCCGACGGCCCACTGTTGATGATGGCATCTTTTGCAGGAGCGCTTGTAGTTAGCGTTCTTTAGGGTCTGCTCCCTGCGAGGAATCAAAAGCGCGCCCCGTGGGGGCTTGTAAGGTGCATGTGGTCCTGTTTGTTAATATGCCTTGTTCTGAAACAGCGCGAGTTGCTCATCCCGCCTTAGCTCAGTTCTCCCTTTCGAACCTTCCGAGGGCTTGATGCTCTGAGCCGACAGGTCCCAGTCCCAAGGCAAGCTTCAGCCATCGCTGGTATGCCAGGTCGCGATGCCGTGGTCAAGGCCAGGAGGTGAGCGGCCCGGGGTCCGGTAAGAGGCCCTAAGTCGCGATGCTCAGGAGGTCCCCCTTAGCGCTCAAGCAGCCATCGTTCGGTGAGAAAGGAGAGCGACGTTGCTAACTCGGGATTGCGTTTGGTGAGGGGACGGTGTCGTGTTAGTTAATGCTTCCGGAGGGTGACTTATCTCGAGAATCAGGAGTCGCTTCCTGGTGCGTTGCCGGGTCCTTGCATCGGCAGGCGAGGGGTCTCTTGGCGAGGTCCTCACGTGTCCCTCCCCCTCGCCTTTGCTCCCCTTTCTGTTGTACGTCCTCGGGTCCTAGCCCTCGAGCGAGTCTCAGCCGTCGCTGGTATGCCAGGTCGCGATGCCGTGGACAAGGCTAGAGGGTGAGGGCTGGAGAGCCAGTAGGAGCCCTGAGTCGCGATGCTCAGGCACCCCCCCCTTTAACGTGCAAGCGGTTTGCGCGGGTGAGAGCGAGGGAGACACCGTGGGGGCCTCGCCTGACGCTGCTCCTTGGAGAGATCCTGCGGGCTCATCACAGAAAGAACGAAAGTTCGCCATCACGACCAACAGTCAGCCGTTGGTTGCCCCGGGGGGGTGACGAGGCACTGAAGGCTTGACGAGGTAGCGCTATGCGGGGCTGCCGCGGCCAGAGCTCAGCCATTCAGGTTTGTCGGCGTTGCAGGGACGGACTCATGCGCAAGCGTCATGCCGTTAGGGAGCAGCTCCATCAGTTTGTGTCAGTTGAGCGGGCAACTAGGTCAAGCATGTTAATCACGAAGGAGAAAGTCCATTTAGATAAGCGCAAAGAAGACGAACATCGCCCGGTCGGACCCGAGCGACCTGGGGATGATGCAGCCCGAGGGGCGCCCCCAACAAGATATGCTAGGAACATGAAGTAAAAGGGATACACGCCGCAGGGATGGACCCATGCATCCTGGGAATAATGCTGCCCTGGGGGGCGCTCCCAGTTGGAAATGAAACTTGAAAGATGTCACCTGATAGCGTTGAAGACGAAAGGGTGTTGGCGCAGCAGACTCGGTGGGCTGCGGGAGCCGATCCTCACGAGCCCCCAGGCTCAGGGGCCTCGGGAGGCTCCGGAGGCGCTGGTGGCTCCTCGTGGACCATCTCCATCTCTGCCAGGGTTTGCGGAACGCCTGGCCTCTTGAGCCTCCCGGATGCTCCTCATGAGGCGCTGGCACGTGGCAGCTGCGTTCGGCAAGCCGTAAGGCATGCGAACGTAGCTGTGGGGTGGACCTTCGCAGCACCCCACACGAGAGGGCCAGAGGCGCTCCTGAGAGGCGGCTCGGTTGAGCCCTGTTATGTCGATGCAGACGCGCAGCCCACCATCCTCGCCTGGATGGGGAGCCACGGCAGGCAGGCGGCGGCTGCCACTCATGACTCTAGACTCCTGCAGCTCCTGAACGATCTTGCTGACGAACTCCTGAGGGTTTGGCCCTCCTTGCCTTGCTCCTTCTTGAGGGAAACATGCTACGAAGCACGCCTCCAAGTGGTGGCCAAGTGCCTCCCTCGTGACCTTAGCAAGGTCGGTGGCCCTCCAGGGGGGAGCCCCCGAGCCCTGCCTGAGGAGGGCACCGGGTGCGCTTTCCTATGCGATAGAAGGAGGTTCCCCCTGAGCAGGCACAGACCCTGAGGGGCCGGGCCGGACGATGTATTCTTCTTCTTGGGGGCGGTCTCAGGAAGCCTCCTGCTTCCGCGGTCCGGGTCTTCCAGTCATGCGGCCTGAAAGGCTCGCTCCAGGGAGCACACTGCGTCTTTCTCTTCGTAGGGCACCGTGATGACTCCGCCACTTCCTGGCATCTTGAGGACGTTGTAGCCGTGGTGGGTTACGGCCATGAACCTGGCCAGCGTTGGGTACCCGAGGATGGTGTTGTTTGGCAGGCGAATGTGGGCGACGTCGAAGTCGATGAGCTCGGTGCGGTAGTTGTCGCATGCGCCGAAGGTGACAAGGAGGCGAACCTGCCCGATCGGGACTGTGGAGCCGTCGGTGACCCCAGAGAAAGGCTTGGTTGGCTAAAGCTGATTGTAAGGCACTTGGAGATTGTTGAACGTTTCCACGGACAGGACGTTGAGCCCTGCCCCGCCATCGATGAGGGTCTTGGTGACTAGCACGTTGCTGATGATTGGGGAACAAAGCATCGGGAGGACTCCGGCTGTGGCCGCACACTTGAGCTGAACGTGATGGTGCACGCCGACCACCTGAGGGGGCGTGTGGCTTCGAGCTTTGGGAGGACTGCATTCACTTCGCGGGCAAACTGCTTGAAGATGTGTTGAGAGGCTGGGTCTTGAGCTCCGCCCAGGATGCAGGCTATCGCGCGCGGCTCCTGGAAGCCCCCAGCCCCCTCGTCCTGATGATGGTCTTCATTTCTCATTGGCTGCGGTGGCAGAGGAGGGAGGCCTGCTTTGCCTTGCGGGCGATCCTCGCGAGGATGATCCCTCCAGCCTCCCTCGCGAGGCGGGTCCCGCCAGCGATCCTTGCGAGGTTGGTCACGCCACCCTTGGCGAGGCCCGCGGTCTTCCCAGCGTCCTGCATTCCTTCCTCCTTCTCGGCCGTAGCCCCAGTCACTGCGGTCGGGACGTCGGCCGATCCTCCCTTCTTGCACGGCTCGGAGCTCTTGACATTCGCTGGTGTTGTGGGTGTGGAGGTCGTGGTACACGCAGTACCGGCTGCCCTTGGAAGACTCGGGCTGATCTCTGCCCCGCTTGATGTCCAGTTCCGCCGCGAGCACGGAAGACCCCTTGCGCTTCACATCCTTGGCCTTGGACTTCTTCTCTTCTGGGTCTGCGGCAGGCAGCTCGAGGAGGGAGAGACGCCCTTCCTCGGCCTTGGCACACTTGGTCGAAAAGTTGAACAGCTCCAAGGAAGTGCACAAGTCTTCATGCATCGCCAGCTCCTCCTTCATCTTGACGTCACGCACACCGTCTGAGAAGGCGGAGATGATGGCCTCCTCGGTCACCTTGGGAATCTTGAGGCGTGCGTTGTTGAAGCGTTGGATGTATTTCTGCAGGATCTCCCCTGGCTGCTGCTTGATGCGGCGCATGTCGCTCACGGCTTGTGGCCGGTCACGAGGGACCTCCTGGCACCTCTGCTCTTGCCGCGCTGGTGACGGACGGAGCGGGTTCCGCCCAGGGACCACGCGCCTTGGGGCCAGGGCGCCTTCTTGCGGGTGAGGCGGCCGAGGCGCCCCTGGAGCTTCGTCGCCCGCGTAGGACGTGGTGCGGTGCAGCGGGAAAAATGGCGCGGGGGGAGCCCCCTGCGGTGGGGACGAGCTCGGCGACGTGGTCGAGCCAGTCTTCGTAGACGTCATCGACGGGACGGTAGCGCAGGAGCTTGTTTGCCGCGATGAGCGCAGCTCGAGCCTCCATTGGCGCGCGGAACGCGCGAGACGAAGAACCAGCCGGGGCGAGTGAGGGGGTAGCAGTGCGGCCGTCTTGCCTCATGGAGGGATGCTGGGACGATGCTTGCTACTCGTTCCCCGCCGGGCCGGTGGCGGCGTTGACGGCAGGCGACGGGGAACGACGAGGGCGCCCGCCGACGGGAGACGTCTGGGCGACGCGGGAAGCGAGAGCGGCTCGGCGCTCGGCGCGGGCCCGACGAGCGTCAGACATGGATGCGGTGGTCGACTGTCACATCCTAGTTAGTCCATGCATTAGAGTGTTGCATCATGTTTACCTTTCATCAGAAATTTGAAATGGGGAAGACAGAACCCCCAGAACCCCTCTGAATCCAACTAGGGTTTACTAAAAATATTTTCAATGAACCTGAAATGCCCTCTAAAAATGTTCATCACCTTTGCCTTGGTCCTAAACCACTGTCAGAAGTGATGCACAAATTTTTAGGTCACTCTAAGGTCACTGGATTAAATCTTTAGCTATTTGAGTTTGGGCATTTAAATTATATAAAATATTTCAAATGCTCAAATAATCCCAAACTAAAATGTTCCATGCTGGATATATTCCAACTAAGGACCATGTGCAGTTTGGTGATTTTTGGAGTTGCCTAGGTATTTTTAGAAATGCAACAAACCTACAGAAATAATTAAAAAACAGAAACAAAGGGAAAACCTCTTACCTGGCCGAACCCAAGCCCCGGCCCACCTGGCGGCCCAGCATTGTGCTGGCCCATGCCAGTCAGCTGCTTCTTCTTCGCCACGCAGGCACAGAGCTGACACCGGCGAGCGCGAGCTCGCCACGGCGCCAGCAGCTTGCTGCTTCGCGCGCCTAGACGCTGGCCAGGCTCCACCTTGCCACCCCGACCCCGTGGACACCTCATTCGCCCCCTGCCTCTCTCCCTCGCTCTCCCGCACCATGGCCGACGCACCTGCCGCCGCACCGCCGACGTAGTCGCGTCCACCGTCGTCCCCGTACCGAGCCACCGTGCCCAACCACTCCGCCGTCATCGACTCCGTCGAGCAGCCCGAGCCCCGAGCGCTCGCGAGCCCTCCTTCGTCTTCCTCGAGCTCGTCTTCACCGAGCACCGCCGGAGATCCCCATTGCCGTCTCCACCGCATCACATCGTCCCCGACATGGCCGACTGCTTCGCCGCACTCGCCGTACCAACTGCACCGAGCTCGGCCGCACCCGCCGCCGCCACCGCACGTCGATGTCGTGGCCACAGCCACGCTGGCTCGACTCCGAGCACACCATCGCACTCACCGCACTCCCAGGAGCCCAACGCACCTCACCCCGTGCCTTGCCGTGCCCCGTAGCCACGGGTTCTCCTCACCCGACTCCGGCGACCGCCAAGCTCGTCGCCGGCGACGTTTCCGGCCACCCCGAGCTCAACCACCGCCACCAAACGCCACGGCTTTCTCCCGGCTACACGTAGATGGCCTCCGCCGCCCATTTGGTCGCCGGAATGCACAAACGCACTCTCGCCGCCGCGTCTGGCTTCGCCGGCGGCTAAACGGCGGCGGGTTTGACCCCGCTGACATAGTTGACTAGGTGGGGCCCCTCTGCTAATTAACCTAGTTTAGGTTTAATTAAAATTACTTAGTATAATTAGCTACTGACATGCAGGACCCACTGGTCAGGTTGACCTGGACGCCCGCGTTGACCCCTGACGTCACTCTGACGCACTGCTGACGCAATAATTAATTTCTGGTTTTATTTGTATTCAGGAAATTCCAGAAATTGTTGCAAACTTAAAAAAATCATAGAAATTAATCTGTAACTCCAAATGCAAAGTTTTATATATGAATTTTGATCAGAAAAATTCAATCTATCCATTGGTAATGGTTTCATGCATGACAGAAGAAGTTAACCTTGCTGTTTAAGCAGAATAAGATAATGCACCATTATGGCTATGTTAAACGAGCTAACATTTGAATCTTTGATTCAAATGAGTTCATTCCTTTCTGTTCTAGCTTGCATTAGGCCAACACATATTCATATTGCCATGTCATAGCATGCATCATATTGTTGCATATTGTCATATGTTGTTTATGTTCGGTGTGTCTTTCGTGATAGGTTCTGCCTCCGAGGATAACCCCGAATATCCGTCTGAAGGGCAGTATCCTACTACCACTACATCAGGCAAGCAACCCATTGATCATTCCGATACAAACCCATGTTCCCGCTTCTGCTCTTGTTTACTGCATTAAGACAACGCGATTCAAACTGTTGTGTGCTGCGGTAGTTGAACCCACTTCCTTTGCATGACCTGTCATTGCCACAGTAACTAGATGAAACCCACTAGTATGTGTAGGAGTTGATTGAGCCATGTTTGTGTCTGCTACCATGCTATGCTTGCTATGCTTAGAGTTGTGTCAGGTCTGGCTCATCGGGATGATGAACTAGAGTGAAAGGTTGTGTGGGTAATGAGAGTGAAGTGTTGAACACGATTTGGTAAAGGTATCGATGAGTGGCCATGTAGGAGTACATGGTGGGTTGTTTCATTGAAGCCCTCCCAAAGAACTGAGATCTGTGTGTGTGATTTAAGACTTAGCTACTACCACGCATTGGGCCCGAAACCAATGGACCCTCTCGACTTATTAACCACTCTTGTCCTCTGTCCGGGAGTTGCAAAGTAGTTTCTGGTGTTTGTAGTATGCTGGGGGCCGCACGCAGCGCTGACCTTAGGGGTGGGCTGTGTTGCGTTAGGCACCTGGAAGGGTGTACCGATTCGCCCGTTTGGTGTCTCGGGAACCCTGCACAGGGCCGTTAGTGGAAACCTCGGTCGGACTCCCTGCGGATGGAAGCCGAATAGGCGATAAACCTGGACTATGGACTCGTGTGTTTAGTCAGGTCGTGGCCGACACTGTCGGATTACGGGTTCCGGCAGACCCTTAAGGTTCGAACTATGGGGTGCGCGCGGAGACCCAACCCTCCACCGTCTCGTACCTCACCGAATCGCAAGGACCTAACTACTAGCAAGAGCAACACAAGAGACGCAAGATTTATACTAGTTCAGGCCACCGTCGTGGTGTAGTACCCTACTCCAGTGTGTGGTGTGTGGATTGCCTCTGGGGCTGATGAAGAACAGTACATGGAAGAACGGCCTCGTGAGGGTCTGTTCTTGGTGGGTGTGATGAACTGCTTAGTGGTGTCCCGTCGCTCTAGCTTGAGGATCGGGTCTCTATCTCTATCTCTGGATCCCAAAATGCCGCGCGGGAGGAGAGCTTCGGATCCCCTACTATGGTAGCTAGCTCTACTTATATAGACGAAGGCCCTGGGCCTCTTCCAAAATATTGAGCGGGAAGGGCGCCAACAATTGGCCATTTTGAAGGGGAACAGCGGGTACACTTATCCTGACTAAAGTTGATCCTCGCCTGCCAAAGGCTCTGGTGATGACGCCGGCTTGGGCTCCACGATGACTGCATTCCAGCCATTGGGGCTGGTCTTAGTCTTGTTGCACCGAAACGGATGCCTTTGCTTGATGCTCTTGCCTGTGCTTGCTCCCTTTGCACCAAAGAGGAAAGGAGGGCGCTGCGCGGCTGGCGCCCGACTAGCGCCCTTGGTCGTCATGGCTTGCGTCACGGGCACCTCGCGAGGTACCCTGCCTTGAACTCTCCGCCTCCTCGTGAGCCAGCCTGACGAGGCCGTGCCTGAGGAAGCTCCTGGTCGTCCGCCCCACGAGGCTTGCCCCCTCGCGAGGGTCTTGAGTTTGTGTTGATGAAGATGGGCTGCGCTGGGCCCCCACTTGAGCCACGCCGCAGGTCGCAGGCAGGCAAGTCTGGGGAACCCCGTTCCCAGAACGCCGACAGTAGCTCCCGGGCCCACGGCGCGCCCGAACATGGCCGTGCAGAGAGGCGAAACGGCAAGTGTGAAGCGTCGCGGGCCCTAACAGCCTGCGGCCTTGGGCGCCGCGTGGCGGTTGATTGGACGTGGGAGCCTGCTTCCCCACGACGCCTTGGTAACCGCCCGGATTCGACAAGTCCTTGCATGTATGGCCAGTCATGATGACTGGTGATCGTGGGGGCCGGCGGTTGGCCTTCACCGGCCATAAGTATGGAGCGGTGTGCGCCCTTCCAGTCTATCCTTCTTGTCTCTCCTTCTTCTCCATGGCTCCACCAAGGAAGTTCTCGGCTGCGGAGAAGGGGAAAGGCCGCCAGGTCGAATCCTCCTCTCCTCCGCCAAAGCGTGGTCGAGGTCGCCCTCGCAAGCACCCCGTGGCCTCCACGGCGGTCCCCCGCGGTCGTGGGGGAGGCTCTCAGAGTGGCGACGAGTGGCTGGCCATGGTCGGAGGGCGTGCCCCGACCGCTCGTCCCCCGAGGCTGCGCCTTCATGCCGCTGAAGCGCTGCCGGAGTTCATGGCGAGGGCGGAGGAGCCGTCCGGCGTCCAGCTTCAGCTCTCGTGCTCCCTCCTGGGTGAGCTCCCAGATGGAGCCCTGAGTGGCCTCTGGCTCCAGGCAGATGGCTGCTGCAGCCGGGCTTCGTGAGCTTCTTTGGAGGTCACTGCTGCAGGGAACCTACTCCTGGCCCGCGGCTGGCAGACGTTCGCTCGCGCACGTGGTCTCCGTCGCCGGTGCTCCCTGCACTTCAAGTATGATGGCGACGCCACCCTCTACGTGAGGGTGTTTGGGGAAGACGGCCGCCGCGTGGGGTGCTGCCCTGAGGACGACAACCGCGGTCGAGGACTCAGCCCCGGCGCGTGCGGAGAGGGCAGCGCGCGGGCGGCTGGCGATGCCCGCGACTCCTCACGCTTCACCAGCTCTTCTTCGGGTGGCGATTCTTCCAGCAGCGGCCGCGGCCAGCCCCCACGCCGCCGCGCCTGCTTGGGGGGTGGCAGCGGGTCCGCTCGCTGCCACGCCCCGGTGAAGCGCGAGATGGAGTCCGGCTGAGCTCCGGAGGCGGCTCGGGTCTTCCAAGAGAGCCGGCGCGGGGCGTGCTTCTCCTGCTTTTGTCCTTTTCCTTTCTTTTCTCCTGCGGCAAAGGGAACGATGTGTGGCCCCGTGGGGGCGCGTTTAGGGCAACGCCGTCAATTATTGTACTGCTTTTGTTATCCTGATACTGTTCCCTTCTGCCATGCGCCCATTCGTAAGTGAACCCCGGTCGTGGCCGCAGGGGCGACCGACCCTGGCCCCGTGTTCGCGTTGTGCTTCCTGTGAGGCATGGTCAGGAGGGGTGCTCCAGCTGTGGGCCAGGGCCATGAGAAACTTGAGCGATAGGGGTAGGAAGACCCGCGGGGGCTCCCGAGGCTTCTGCCTCGCGAGTCCCCGCGCAAGGGAAATCGAGGCAGGAGGGCGAAAAAGATCGAAGAACCACGGACCAAAAAAAAGGCGATAGTTTCGATAAAAACATCAAATGGGAATAACCAGTCAACTGCGGAAAGCAAATGAAAAAGCCGCGTCCGGCACCTAGTCTAGTCTTGGACGTCTTCTCACCAGCGCGGAGCTAAGTGCTGCTACTGGGCGTAGGAGGGAGCCCCAGGGCCTGAGGCCGGCACCCCTGAGACTCCGGGGCGTGTACAACCCCACTCATTATTACGTGAGAGTGTCACGGGGCGGCGAGCTTCACAGGCACTGGGCCTTCTTCACAGGCTCCGGGCCTTTCTTCTGGTAAGCAAGCTTCACGGGCGTTTGCCCTCTTCACAGGCTCCGGGCCTTTCCAGAACGCGACAGCTTCACAGGCGTTCGCCTTCTTCACAGGCTCTGGGCCTTTTCCAAAAAGATGAACTTCACAGGCATTCGCCTTCTTCATAGGCTCAGGGCCTTTTCCAAAAAGATGGACTTCACAGGCATTCGCCTTCTTCACAGGCTCAGGGCCTTTTCCAAAAGGATGAGCTTCACAGGCATTCGCCTTCTTCACAGGCTCAGGGCCTCTTCCAAAAAGATGAGCTTCACATGCATTCGCCTTCTTCACAGGCTCAGGGCCTCTTCCAACAAGATCAGCTTCACACGCATTCGCCTTCTTCACAGGCTCAGGGCCTCTTCCAACAAGATCAGCTTCACACGCATTCGCCTTCTTCACAGGCTCAGGGCCTCTTCCAACAAGATCAGCTTCACACGCATTCGCCTTCTTCACAGGCTCAGGGCCTCTTCCAACAAGATCAGCTTCACACGCATTCGCCTTCTTCACAGGCTCAGGGCCTCTTCCAACAAGATCAGCTTCACACGCATTCGCCTTCTTCACAGGCTCAGGGCCTCTTCCAACAAGATCAGCTTCACACGCATTCGCCTTCTTCACAGGCTCAGGGCCTCTTCCAACAAGATCAGCTTCACACGCATTCGCCTTCTTCACAGGCTCAGGGCCTCTTCCAACAAGATCAGCTTCACACGCATTCGCCTTCTTCACAGGCTCAGGGCCTCTTCCAACAAGATCAGCTTCACACGCATTCGCCTTCTTCACAGGCTCAGGGCCTCTTCCAACAAGATCAGCTTCACACGCATTCGCCTTCTTCACAGGCTCAGGGCCTTTTCCAAAAGGATGAGCTTCACAGGCATTCGCCTTCTTCACAGGCTCAGGGCCTCTTCCAAAAAGATGAGCTTCACATGCATTCGCCTTCTTCACAGGCTCAGGGCCTTTTCCAAAAAGATGAGCTTCACAGGCATTCGCCTTCTTCACAGGCTCAGGGCCTTTTCCAAAAAGATGAGCTTCACAGGCATTCGCCTTCTTCACAGGCTCAGGGCCTTTTAGGGGTAAAACCTCCGGAGGTGCTGGATGTTCACGCGTTCTGTACAGGCACCCCCTATTGAGTCTCCAAGTGCACGGAGCCAGACCTGGAAACATGAACAACCTTGAAGGGGCCCTCCCCATGGGAGAGAGCTTATGCAGTCCCTCCCTGGAGAGGACCCGTCGGAGCACGAGGTCCCCTACCTCGAGAGTTATGGGGAGGATGTTGCGGCAGTGGTATCGCTGGAGTGCCTGCTGGTACCTCGCCACTCGCAGCGCAGCTTCTCGACGGCGCTCCTCCCCCAGCACCAGGGCCGTCCCCCGCATGGCGTCCTGCAGCGTTTCAACGAACGCCAGGACCCGCGCGGATTGATGCTTGACCTCGTGAGGGAGGACTGCTTCGGCTCCATAGACCATGAAGAAGGGGGTCTCCCCAGTTGGCTTGGTTGCGGTCGTGCGGATGGACCACAACACAAACGGAAGATCGTCGTACCAGCCTCTGCCGCAGGCTTCCAGTTTCTTCCTGAACGTCCTGGTCTTGAGGCCTCTCAAGACCTCTGCATTGGCCCGCTCGGCCTGTCCGTTGCTGCGGGGGTGCACCACCAAAGCGTAGCATATCTGCATCCCAAGGTTAGCGCAGTACGTTTTTAAAAAGGTTACTGGTGAACTGCGAACCGTTGTCGGTGATGATGCGGTTCGGCACTCCGAACCGGCTCACGATGCCCTTGATGAACTTGACCGCAGAACCAGCGGGGATGGCGCGGACGGCCTCGACTTCGGCCCACTTGGTGAATTTGTCCACGGCGACGTAGAGGTAGCGATAGCCCCCTGGCGCCCGAGGGAAAGGGCCCAGAATGTCCAGCCCCCAGACCGCGAATGGCCAAGTGAGGGGAATGGTTTGCAGGCCTCCTGCTGGCTGGTGGATCTGCTTGGCATGGAATTGGCAAGCCTCGCAAGCCTTCACGAGGTCGATGGCGTCATTGAGCGCAGTGGGCCAATAGAAGCCGCTGCGGAACGCCTTCCCGACAAGGGTCCGTGACGATGAATGGTGCCCACAATCTCCGCCATGTATGTCTGCCAGCAATTCCTTCCCCGGTTCCCTGGTGATGCAGCGTAGGGATACGTCGTTTGGTCGTCTCCGGTAGAGCTCTCCATCCATGATG
>LR880967.1:847677990-847702413 GCA_904067115.1 Aegilops sharonensis
GCTGAAGAAACCTATGAGGATCCCAACGTCGTTCTCGGTATGCTCCTTGTTAATTGCCATCCGGCAACTGTTCTCTTTGATACTGGAGCATCTCATTCATTTATTTCTGAGAGTTATGCTCGATTGCACAACACCACATTTTGTGACATGCACACCTCCATGGTAATTCAGAATCCTGGATCTAAGTGGCAAACCTCTAGAATCAGCCATGGAAATAATATCCTTGTCGATAGACTAGTCTTCCTTGCATCACTAATAGCTCTCAAGTCCTCGGACATAAGCATCATCTTGGGTATGGACTGGATGTCAGCCCATCATGCTAAGATTGATTGCTCTACTAGAACTGTTCAACTCACCCATCCTTCGGGCAAGACAGTCAATGTTTTGACCCGAGTGTCTGAGCGTCAGCTCTACTCCTTAAATGCCAACCCCCTTCCAGACCTTGAAGATATTCCGGTAGTCCGTGACTTCCCGGATGTCTTTCATAAGAACTGCCAGGTGTTCCACCTGACAGGGATGTCGAGTTCGTGATAGACCTTGTTCCAGGAACCGTCCCAATCTCTAAAAGACCTTATAAGATGGCACCCCTAGAACTAGCTGAGCTTAAGAAACAACTTGATGAATCCTTGCAAAAGGGTTTCATCCGTCCTAGTTCTTCTCCATGGGCTTGCCCGCCCTCTTCGTCAAGAAGAAGGATGGAACGGATCGGATGGTTGTAGATTACCGACCTGTCAATTTGGTCACTATCAAGAACGAGTATCCGCTCCCCAGGATCAACGGTCTGTATGATCAGCTCGCTGGATCCTCAGTCTTTTCCAAGATGGATTTGAGGTTGGGCTACCATCAAATCAAAATCAAGAACGGGGACATTCCTAAAACGGCCTTTGTTACTCGTTATGGCCAATACGAGTACACTGTCATGTCCTTCGGGTTAACCAATGCTCCAGCCACCTTCTCTCGGTTAATGAACTCGATCTTCATGGAATATTTGGATAAATTCATCGTGGTTTACCTCGATGATATACTCATCTACTCCAAGAATGAGGAAGAAAAACATACCGAACATCTAAGGCTAGTATTGATGAAACGTCGAGAGCATCGCCTTTATGCCAAATTCTCTAAGTGTGAGTTTTGGTTGCCAGAAGTGACCTATCTAGGCCATGTAATCTCTGGTAAGGGCATTGCTGTCAATCCCGAGCGAGTTCAAGCTGTCCTTGACTGGACTCCACCTGAATCGGTCAAGCAAGTTCGGAGTTTCCTCGGTTTAGCGAGCTATTGCCGCCGCTTCGTCGAGAATTTCTCCAAGGTTGCTAAGCCTCTAACGGAACTCCGCAAGAAAGATAAAAAGTTTGAGTGGACCCCACAGTGCGAGTTCAGCGTTCAGGAACTGAAAAGACGCCTGACATCTGCTCCCGTACTTGTACCACCAGATTTTTCGAAGGACTTTATTATCTATTGCGACGCCTCGCGACAAGGACTAGGTTGCATACTCATGCAAGATCGTCATGTGATTGCCTACGCTTCTCGACAGTTGCGTCCACATGAGGATAACTATCCCACACACGATCTAGAGCTTGCAGCAGTGGTCCATGCACTCAAAACATGGCGACATTACCTCCTCGGTAACCGTTGCAAAATTTACACTGATCACCAAAGTCTGAAATACATCTTCACCCAACCGGATTTGAATCTCAGGCAAAGACGTTGGGTCGAGTTGATTACAGATTACGACTTAGGAATATCTTACACCCCAGGCAAAGCCAATGTCATGGCTGATGCACTAAGTCGTAAATCTTATTGTAACAATCTGATGTTACAACAAAGTCAACCATTTATCCACGGGGAATTTCCTAAGCTTAACCTTCACATTGTTCCTCGAGGATTCCTTTCCACCCTGGTGGCGAAACCTACCCTTACGGATCAGATCATCAAGGCACAGAAGGTAGATCCGGGAATCTCCCGTATCAAGAGAAACATCAAGAAAGCAGTCGCAGATTGTTTCTCCATTGATGAAAAAGGTGTCGCGTTCTTTGGAGACCGTCTAGTGGTTCCCAAGGTACGCAACCTGAGACGATTGATCCTTAAGGAAGCTCATGAATCTCCTCTCACCATTCATCCAGGTAGTACTAAAATGTATCAAGACCTACGCCAGAGGTTTTGGTGGACTAGGATGAAGAGAGAAATCGCTCAATTCATTGCTAATTGTGACGTATGTCGTCGAGTTAAAGCAGAGCACCAACGGCCTGCTGGCACCCTTCAACCTTTGGCAATTCCTGAATGGAAATGGGATAAAATTGGTATGGATTTCATTACCGGGTTTCCCAGGACCAAGAGAGGGAATAATGCTATCTTCGTTGTTGTCGATCGCCTTTCCAAAGTAGCCCACTTCCTACCCGTTCGTGAGAGTATAACCGCTAGCCAACTAGCTGATTTGTACATCTCTCGAATAGTGTCTCTTCATGGTGTTCCATTGGAGATTAACTCAGACCGTGGAAGTCTCTTCTCCTCTCGATTCTGGGAAAGTTCCCAAAATGCTATGGGAACTCGTCTCTCCTTTAGCACCGCCTTCCATCCTCAATCAAGTGGTCAAGTAGAACGAGTCAATCAAATCCTGGAGGATATGCTCCGAGCTTCTGTCATCTCTTTTGGCATGAATTGGGAGAAATGCCTTCCATTCGTCGAGCTCGCTTATAAAATAGTTATCAAGCTAGCTTGGGCAAAGCTCCTTTCGAAGTTCTCTATGGACGGAAATGTCGAACGCCTCTTAACTGGTCAGAAACCGGGGAAAGACAACTCTTTGGCCCGGATATGATCCAGGATGCAGAAGAGCAAGTATAATCTCGTCAAAAGAGCAAATATGACCGCAAGCATAAGCCTATGGCTTATGAAGTTGGCGAGAAGGCTTACCTTTGGGTTACACCTTTAAAAGAAACCCATCGATTCGGTCTTATAGGCAAGTTGGCTCCTCGTTACATTGGACCCTTTCGCATTCTTGCCAAACGAGGAGAAGTTTCCTACCAATTGGAACTACCTCTGCATCTTTCCAGAGTCCATGATGTTTTCCACGTTTCTCAACTCAGGCGTTGCTTCACGGATCCTATCCGTGGGGTGGACCATGAAACGCTTGGTCTCCAAGATAATCTCACCTATCGAGAATATCCCGTTCGTATCCTTGATCAAGCCGAGCGTACCACTCGACGCCAGAATATCAATTTTCTCAAGGTTCAATTGTCAACCCACTCCGAGCAAGAAGCAACTTGGGAAAGGGAGGATCGTCTTCGACTTGAGTACCCCACCTTCTTCCCGACGAATCCTAAATCTCGGGACGAGATTCTTTTGAGTGGGGGTGAGTTGTCACATCCTAGTTAGTCCATGCATTAGAGTGTTGCATCATGTTTACCTTTCATCAGAAATTTGAAATGGGGAAGACAGAACCCCCAGAACCCCTCTGAATCCAACTAGGGTTTACTAAAAATATTTTCAATGAACCTGAAATGCCCTCTAAAAATGTTCATCACCTTTGCCTTGGTCCTAAACCACTGTCAGAAGTGATGCACAAATTTCTAGGTCACTCTAAGGTCATTGGATTAAATCTTTAGCTATTTGAGTTTGGGCATTTAAATTATATAAAATATTTCAAATGCTCAAATAATCCCAAACTAAAATGTTCCATGCTAGATATATTCCAACTAAGGACCATGTGCAGTTTGGTGATTTTTGGAGTTGCCTAGGTATTTTTAGAAATGCAACAAACCTACAGAGCTGACGCCGGCGAGCGCGAGCTCGCCACGGCGCCAGTAGCTTGCCGCTCCGCACGCCTGGACGCTGGCCAGGCTCCACGTCGCCACCCCGACCCCGTGGACACCTCATTCGCCCCCCTGCCTCTCTCCCTCGCTCTCCCGCACCATGGCCGACGCACCTGCCGCCGCACCGCCGACGTAGTCGCGTCCACCGTCGTCCCCGTACCGAGCCACCATGTCCAACCACTCTGCCGTCGTCGACTCCGTCGAGCAGCCCGAGCCCCGAGCGCTCGCGCGCCCTGCTTTGTCTTCCTCGAGCTCGTCTTCACCGAGCACCGCCGGAGATCCCCATTGCCGTCTCCACCGCATCACCTCGTCCCCGACCTCGTCGACTGCTTCGCCGCACTCGCCGTCAGCCCAGATACCTTCCCATCCCTCTCGTTCTCGCTCTCGAGCCCCGTACCGACTGCACCGAGCTCGGCCGCACCCGCCGCCGCCACCGCACGTCGCCGTCGTGGCCACAGCCACGCTGGCTCGACTCCGAGCACACCATCGCACTCCCAGGAGCCCAACACACCTCACCCCGTGCCTTGCCGTGCCCCGTAGCCACGGGTTCGACCTCACCCGACTCCGGCGACCGCCAAGCTCATCGCCGGCGACGTTTCCGGCCACCCCGAGCTCAACCACCGCCACCAAACGCCGCGGCTTGCTCCCGGCTACACATAGATGGCCTCCGCCGCCCATTTGGTCGCCGAAATGCACAAACGAACTCTCGCCGCCGCGTCTGGCTTCGCCGGCGGCTAAACGTCGGTGGGTTTGACCCCGCTGACATAGTTGACTAGGTGGGGCCCCTCTGCTAATTAACCTAGTTTAGGTTTAATTAAAATTAGTTAGTCTAATTAGCTACTGACATGCGGGACCCACTGGTCAGGTTGACCTGGACGCCCCTGTTGACCCCTGACATCACTCTGACGCACTGCTGACGCAATAATTAATTTCTGGTTTTATTTGTGTTCAGGAAATTCTAGAAATTGTTGCAAACTTCAAAAAATCATAGAAATTAATCTGTAACTCCAAATGCAAAGTTTTATAAATGAATTTTGATCAGAAAATTTCAATCTATCCATTGGTAATGGTTTCGTGCATGACAGAACAAGTCAAGCTTGCTGTTTAAGCATAATAAGACAATGCACCATTATGGCTATGTTAAATGAGCTAACATTTGAATCTTTGATTCAAATGAGTTCATTCCTTTCTGTTCTAGCTTGTATTAGGCCAACACACATTCATATTGCCATGTCATAGCATGCATCATATTGTTGCATATTGTCATGTGTTGTTTATGTTCGGTGTGTCTTTCGTGATAGGTTCTGCCTCCGAGGATAACCCCGAATATCCGTCTGAAGGGAAGTATCCTACTACCACTACATCAGGCAAGCAAACCATTGAGCATTCCGATACAAACCCATGTTCTCGCTTCTGCTCTTGTTTACTACATTAAGACAACGCGATTCAAACTGTTGTGTGCTGCGGTAGTTGAACCCACTTCCTTTGCATGACCTGTCATTGCCACAATAACTAGATGAAACCCACTAGTATGTGTAGGAGTTGATTGAGCCATGTTTGTGTCTCCTACCATGCTATGCTTGCTATGCTTAGAGTTGTGTCAGGTCTGGCTCATCGGGATGATGAACTAGAGTGAAAGGTTGTGTGGGTAACGAGAGTGAAGTGTTGAGCACGATTAGGTAAAGGTATCGATGAGAGGCCATGTAGGAGTACATGGTGGGTTGTTTCATTGAAGCCGTCCCTAAGAACTGAGATCTGTGTGTGTGATTTAAGACTTAGCTACTACCACGCATTGGGCCCGAAACCAATGGACCCTCTCGACTTATTAACCACTCTTGTCCTCTGTCCGGGAGTTGCAAAGTAGTTTCTGGTGTTTGTAGTATGCTGGGGGCCGCACGCAGCACTGACCTTAGGGGTGGGCTGTGTTGCGGTAGGCACGTGGCACGGTGTACCGATTCGCCCGTTTGGTGTCTCGGGAACCCTGCACACATCGTTCGGGGCCGTTAGTGGAAACCTCGGCCGGACTCCCTACGGATGGAACCCGAGTAGGCGATAAACCTGGACTAGGGACTCGTGTGTTTAGTCAGGTCGTGGCCGACACCCTCGCTGGGCTTCCGCTTGAAGGTTGCCGAGTACATGTCGTGTAGCGGCAATAAGTGGTGAGTGTGTGTGTGAAGAAGTACACCCCTGCAGGGTATAAAACTATTCGAATATCCGCGTCCGCGGTAAAGGACTACTTGGTCACCTATACAGTTCATAGACAAGTAAATGGATACTACTAAAAGCCTCAACATAAGTGTGAGTACCGCGGATGGCCCTCTCGTGGGTTGACGAGAGAGGATCCACGGTGGAGTATTGTGTTGGTGATTAGTGGACTCGTGTGCGACAAATGCTTTTCAAGTGGTGTCACGTAGGATAGCTTAGCCAAGAGTCAAAGCTGGCTTGCTGCAATAACTCCACTACCTTCTTGAGAATGTGCATGTATAATAGGATTCTGTTGTAAGACTTGCTGAGTACCTCCATACTCATGTTTGTTTAATTAATGTTTTCAGACGACAACACCGCCCCCTCCGATGGGTTTTATGTAGACCTCGACGTCGACAAGTGAACTAGCCACCCAGGTGGTGATCCAAGGCTTGTGATGGGCCACTGTAGATAGAAGAGCATCGTCAAGCTTTCTTTCTTTTTAGTGTCTGTACTCAGACTAGTTTGCTTCCGCATGTGCTTGTATGTTTGCATGACTTGAGTGTTGGGTCATATGACCCCTATCTGTATGGATATGTTATGTATGGCTCCTCGGAGCCTCTTAAATAAAGTACTTTGAGTTGTAGAGTTTTGTTGTGATGCCATGTTGTATGTACTCATATCGGGCATATTGTGTGTATGATTGAAATGCTTAGTATGAGTGGGATCCGACAATCTAGTTGTTTATCCTTGGCAGCCTCTCATATGGGGAAATGTAGTCTAGTGCTTCCTGAGTGATAGTAGTCCGCTACAGCCCGGTTCACCGGAGTCCTGCTAGCCCAGCACTACTGCTTTGGACACTTGACTGGCCGGCATGTGTTTCACTTTGTTCCTATGTCTGTCCCTTCGGGGAAATGTCACGCGGTGATATCCGGAGTCCTGCCTAGCCTGCTACAGCCCGGGTTACCGGAGTCCATTTAGCCCAGTGCTACAGCCCGGATTCATACGTTGATGACCGACATGCTCAATGTGATTCATGTATGCCTGTCCCCATGGGTTAGCGCCGCTTTGGGTTCACGACTAGCCATGTCGGCCCGGGTTCTCTGTCATGTGGATGCTAGCGAGACTATCATATACGTGAGCCAAAAGGCGCAAACGGTCCCGGGCCTTGGTAAGGCGACACCCGTGGGAATACCGTGCGTGAGGACGCAATGTGATATGAGGTGTTACCGGCTAGGTCGATGTGGCTTGGAATCGGGGTCCTGACATCGACGGAGAACAGGGCGGCGGAAGACAAATTCTGGCGCACCCCTACCTGGCGCGCCAAATGTCGGATTTCGGGTTCCGGCAGACCCTTGAGGTTCGAACACTGGGGTGCGCGCGGAATCCCACCCTCTACCTACCTGCACCCCGCCGCCTCGCTAGCATCTAAACTACGAAAGGAACAACACAAGAGACATAAGGTTTATACTAGTTCGGGCCACCATTGTGGTGTAATACCCTACTCTAGTTTGTGGTGTGGTGGATTGCCTCTTGGGCTGATGGTGATGAACAATACAAGGAAGAACAGCCTCGCGAGGGTCTATTCTTGGCCAGGGTGATGAACTGCTAGGGGGAGTTCAGTCGCCTTCTATCTCACTCTCTGTTAATTCCAAATTCCTCTATCTACCGATCCTAGATTTCTCCCCCCCCCTACTCTGTGGGTGGCTAGTCCTATTTGTACGCAAAGGCCCTGGGCCTCTTCCCAAATATTGAGCGGGAAGGGCGCCAACAATTGGCCATTTTGAAGGGGAACATCTGGTACACTTATCCTGACTAAAGTTGGTCCTCGCCTGTCAAAGGCTCTGGTGGTGACGCCGGCTTGGGCTCCACAATGACTTCCTTCCTGACGTTGGACTAGTCTTGGTCTTGTTGCACCGAAATGGACACCTTTGCTTGATCCTCTCTCCTGCGCTTGCTCCCTTTGCACCAAAGAGGAAAGGAGGACACTGCGCGGGCTGGCGCCCGCCTGGCGCCCTTGGTCGTCATGGCTTGCGTCATGGGCACCTCGTGAGGTACCCCACCTTGATCTCTCCGCCTCCTCGCGAGCCAGCCTGACGAGGCCGTGCCTGAGGAAGCTCCCTGTCGTCCGCCCCGCGAGGGTCTTGAGCTTGTGTTGATGAAGATGGGCCGTGATGGGCCCCCCTTTGAGCCACGCCGCAGGCTGCAGGCAGGCAAGTCTGGGGACCCCCGTTCCCAGAACGCCGACAAATATGATAGTGGTGGTAAAGGTAACAAAAGTAAAGACAGCAACAGTAATTTTTTTCGTATTTTGTAGTGATTGTAATAGTAGCAATAGAAAAGTAAATAAGCGAGAACCATTATATGGAAAGCTCGTAGGCACTGGATCAGTGATGGATAATTATGTCGGATGCGGTTTGTCATGTAACAGTTATAACATAGGGTGACACAGAACTAGCTCCAATTCATCAATATAATGTAGGCATGTATTCCGTATATAGTCATACGTGCTTATGGAAAAGAACTTGCATGACATCTTTTGTCCTACCCTCCCGTGGCAGTGGGGTCCTATTGGAAACTAAGGGATATTAAGGCCTCCTTTTAATAGAGAACCGGAACAAAGCATTAGCACATAGTGAATACATGAACTCCTCAAACTATGGTCATCACCGGGAGTGGTCCCGATTATTGTCACTTCGGGGTTGCTGGATCATAACACATAGTGGGTGACTATAGACTTCCAAGATAGGATCAAGAACACACATATATTCATGAAAACATAATAGGTTCAGATCTGTATTCATGGCACTCGGGCCCTAGTGACAAGCATTAAGCAGAGCAAAGTCATAGCAACATCAATCTCAGAACATAGTGGATACTAGGGATCAAACCCTAACAAAACTAACTCGATTAAACAATAAATCTCATCCAACCCATCACCGTCCAGCAAGCCTACGATGGAATTACTCATGCACGGTGGTGAGCATCATGAAATTGGTGATGGAGGATGTTTGATGATGACGACGGCGATGAATCCCCCTCTCCGGAGCCCCGAACGGACTCCAGATCAGCCCTCCCGAGAGAGATTAGGGCTTGGCGGCAGCTCCGTATCGTAAAACGCGATGATTTCTTCTCCCTGATTTTTTCTCTCCGAAAGCCAATATATAGAGTTGGAGTTGGGGTCGGAAGGTCTCCAGGGGGCCCACGAGGTAGGGGGTGCGCCCAGGAGGGGGGGCGCGCCCCCCACCCTCGTGGACAGGGTGTGGGCCCCCTGGTCTTCATCTTTGGCGAGGATTTTTATTATTTATGCTAAGATATTCCGTGGAGTTTCAGGTCATTCCGAGAACTTTTGTTTTCTGCACATAAAACAACATCATGGCAATTCTGCTGAAAACAGCGTCAGTCCGGGTTAGTTCCATTCAAATCATACAAGTTAGAGTCCAAAACAAGGGCAAAAGTGTTCGGAAAAGTAGATACGACGGAGACGTATCAATTCCTCAGGTGACAACTCATCTAGCAGAGGAGGTAGATGCTCTCTTTGCGAGCCGCTAGTTTCATCGAACCGCACATCTACAGTTTCAACAACCTTGTGATGAACGATTTTGAAGACTCTTTAGGTGTGCGAGTCCTTTCCATAACCAAGCATAAAACCTTCATGTGCTTTGGGTGCAAATTTAGAATCGTGATGAGGATCTCTAATCCAACATTTAACACCAAAGACTTTGAAATAACTCACATTAGGTTTCTTGTCAGTGAGGAGTTCATATGAGGTCTTTTTGAAGAATTTGTGAAGATATGCCCTGTTGATGATGTGGCACGCAGTATCAATTGCCTCAGGCTAGAAGCATGGAGGCGTCTTGTATTCAGGAAGCATAGTGTGAGCCATCTCAACAAGAGTCCTATTCTTGCGCTCCACGACGCCATTCTGCTGAGGAGTATAAGGAGCAGATAACTCGTGAGTAATACCAAGTTCATCAAGATATTCCTCAAGACCAGTATTCTTGAACTCGGTCCCATTGTCACTCCTAATGTGCTTGATCTTCACACCAAAGTTTGTTGAATCCCTCAAGCAAAATCATTTGAAGACTTCCTGCACTTCAGTTTTGTAAGTGATGATATGCACCCATGTGTAACGAGAATAGTCATCAACAATAACAAAGCCATATAGAGATGTTGCATTTGTGAATGTGGCATAGTGAGTAAGGCCGAAGAGATCAATTTGAAGCAATTCAAATGGACGAGTAGTAGTCATGATTCTCTTTGAGGGATGCTTGCACTTGGTCATCTTTCCAGCTTCACAAGGTCCACACAGATGGTCCTTGAGGAATTTGACACCATCGATGCCAATGACGTGCTTCGGCTTAGCGAGAGTGTGTAAGTTCCTCATGCTAGCATGACCTACTCGTCGATGCCATAACCAGCCTTCTGAAGCTTTTGCAAGTACACATGTGGGAGGTTGTGGTCCTGTAGAGAAATCAACGATGTACAAGTCTCCTCTCCTAAAGCCTTCGAAGACTTTGGAATGGTCAGCTTTCATGATCACAACACAACGATACTTGCCAAATAAAACAACTATATCAAGATCACAAAGCATCGAGACAGACATGAGGTTGAATCCTAAGGACTCGACAAGCATGACTTTGTCCATGTGTCGATCCTTTGAGATTGCAACCCTACCTAGACCCAATACCTTGCTTTTGCCTTTGTCAGCATAGGTGATATGCTTCAAATGCGATGGAGATAAAGCAGTGTCCATCAGTAAGTTCTTGTCACCGGTCATGTGATTTTTACATCCACTGTCGAGGACCCACTCAGTAGCTTTGGGTTGATCATCATGTAGATGAATTAGTGCATCTTACGAACTCAGATACTTCATCAGTGAAGAATATGACATCAAATTCATCATATCAATTTCATCACGAAATACAACAGATATAGTAGTATAAGGACGTGAGAAATGAAAATTCATTTCTTCATGATTAGCTTGCGTCCTTTCAAGCATATTTAGGTCTCCAGCAAATTCTTCAGACGTTTAAGTTCGTCTGGAGTCCTGACCCTACATGAGAGATTAGTTCTTTTTCTTCACCACCCACATCTGGAGGGGTGGCAAAGAGTTCATCATTCTGCGAGCTCCACATGAAAACGGTGGTATAGAAGCCAGTCCACTTCGTTTCACAGAAAAGGGGTTAGGGTAAGCATATGAATAAGCAGAGCAATTCTTCGAGGTCTTATGAACATAATGATTTGAAGAATAATGCACATATTCATAATCCTTAGATTTTCCATGCAAAATAGAAGTGTTAGCACGATGATGTTCATATGCGGATTTTGATCTATATGAGTAATTTGGTCCATATGAGGACTTGGATCCATATGAAGACTTTGGTCCATATGAAGAATTTGATCCGGGGTTTCCTATTCTTCATAGGTGGTGTCATGATGACATTCACCTGAAGACTTTCAAGGCACCTTTTCGGAACCAAGATTTTCTTCGTAGGGGGGACATTCCTGCAGTTAGTTCCAACATATCTAGCAAATACTTCACCATTCTGATTTATGAACAGTTTATAGTTGGAGTCAAATGACTCATCAGAAGAATATGAAGATTCCCATGTAAATCTAGATAAAGTGGATGGATCTACGGGACGTCCTTTTGCAGCAACCCATAAGGTTTTGGGATACTGCTCAAGTTTCCAGTAGGTCCCATCAGCATTGAGATTCCTCTCAAAGGCAATACCCTCTTTCCTAGGGTTCCTGTTGAGGATCTTCTTTTTAAGCACATCACAAAGAGCCTGATGCCCTTTGAGGCTTTTGTACATGCATGTCACATACAATTCCTTCCACCCTGCATTGTCAGTGATACTTCTGGTATCCTCGGATGAGGAATTTGTGACCACACAGACAGTTGAAGAATGTGCAGTGAAGAATTATCAGATTCACGTTCAATGCATTTCAAACATGGTGGAATGAATTCTTCCTGAGCGGAACTGATCTGTTGAGCAAGTAATGAATCATGTTCTGTCACATCCTAGCTACTCCATGCATTAGAGTGTTGCATCATGTCTACTTTTCATCAGAAACTTGAATTGGGGAAGATAGAACCCCCAGAACCCCTCTGAATTCAACTAAGGCTTACTAAAAATATTTTCAATGAACCAGAATTGCCCTTCTAAAAAGTTCACCCTCTTTGTCTTGGGTTAGAACCTCTGGCAAAATTGGTGCACAATTTTCTAGGTCAACAGAAGGTCATTGAATTAAATCATATGTAAATTGCATTTGGGCATTTAAATGCTAGTAAATATTTTGAATGCTCAAATAATTCTGAAAATAAGTGTGGGTTGTTGGAGTTTTTCTAAACAGAGCCTCTGATTATTTTCAGGATTTTTAGAAGTGCCTAACTATTTTTAATAAGTCCACAAACTTACAGAATAATAGAAAAAGAAAACCCAAGCAAGCAGAGGCTTACCTGGCGCCCATCTGGCAAGCCCACCTGCCGGCCCAGCCCAGCCACAGCTCCAGCGAGCTGCTTGGCTTGGCCAGGCAAGCAGCCAGGTGCTCGACGGCGGCACCAGCGCGCGCCACGCAGCTGCCCGCCGCCCTGCCTCCTCCTCTCACCGTTCTGCCGCCCTGGGTCGGTCACCCACTCCTCCCACGAGCTCGCAGACACGCCCTCTCCTCCCCAGCTCCTCTCCCTTCCTCGCCCACACCATGGCCAACGCTGCCGCGCCCACGCCACCGTGACAAACATGCTCTCCGTCGTCCCTGCACTGCGCCACCGTGTCCAGGAGCTCCGCCGCCCTCCTCTCCTTTGAGCAAGCCGAGCCCCGAATGCTCGCTTGCCTCTGCACCGACCTCGCCCGACTCCGCCACCACCGGAGATCCCTTTTGACGTCGCCGCCGCACCAGCTCATCCCCGACCGCGTCGTCTACACCGTCGTGACCGCCGTGAGCTCAGCTACCTCCTCCCCCTTCTCGTTCTCGCTCTCGAGCCCTGCATCGACTGCATGAAGCTTCACCGCACGTGCCACCGCCGAGCTCGTCGCCGACGTGTCTCCAGCCAACCACCGGCCACACCACCGTGTCTAACACACTCACCGCATCGCGAGGAACCCAACGCACCTCACCACGTGCCTCGCCGTGCCCCATAGCCTCGGGTCCATCTTCACCCGACTCCGGCGACCGCCAAGGTTGTCGCCGATGATGTTTCTGGCCACCCCGAGCTCAACCACCGCCACCAAACGCTACGGCTTGTTCCCAGCTACACGTAGATGCCCTCCGCCGCTCATTTGGTCGCCGGAGCGCACAAATGCACTCTCACCGCCGCGTCTGGCCTCGGCGGCGGCTAAACGCCGGCGTGTTTGACCTTTAACTTTGACTAGGGTGGGCCCAGGTTGACTCCCCTGAATCTATGACAAGTGGGGCCCCCCTCTGCTAATTAACTTAGATTAGTTTTAACTAAAATTAGTTAGTATAATTAACTGCTGACACGCGGGACCCACTGGTCAGGTTGACCTGGACGTCCCCTTTGACCACTGACGTCACCCTGACGCACTGCTGACGCAATAACTAATTTCTGGATTTATTTTTTATATAGCAAATTCCATAAATTGTTGCAAACTTCAAAATTTCATAGAAATTAATCTGTAACTCCAAATGCAAAGATTTATATATGAATTTTGATCAGAAAATTCAATCTATCCATTGGTAATGGTTTCATGCATGACAGAACAAGTTAACCTTGCTGTTTAAGCAGAATAAGATAATGCACTAATATGGCTATGTTAAATGAACTAGCATTTGAATATTTTGATTCAAATGAGTTCATTCCTTTCTGTTCTAGCTTGCATTAGGCCAAGAAACAATCATATTGCCATGTCATAGCATGCATCATATTGTTGCATATCGTCATGTGTTGATTATGTTCGGTGTGTTTTTCGTGGTAGGTTCTGCCTCCGAGGATAACCCCGAATATCCGTCTGAAGGACAGTACCCTACTACCACTACATCAGGCAAGCAACCCATTGATCATTCCGATACAACCCATGATCTCGCTTCTGTTCTTGTTTACTGCATTAAGACAACGCGATTCAAACTGTTGTGTGTTGTGGTAGTTGAACCCACTTCCTTTGCATGACCTGTCAATGCCACAGTAACTAGATGAAACCCACTAGCATGTGTAGGAGTTGATTGAGCCATATTTGTGTTTCCTACCATGCTATGCTTGCTATGCTTAGAGTTGTGTCAAGTCTGGCTCATCGGGATGATGAACTAGAGTGAAAGGTTGTGTCGGTAACGAGAGTGAAGTGTTGAACACGATTTGGTAAAGGTATCGATTTGGTAAAGGTACATGGTGGGTTGTTTCATTGAAGCCGTCCTTAAGAACTGAGATCTGTGTGTGTGATTTAAGACTCAGCTATTACCACACATTGGGATCCTTAATTAACCCTCTCGACTTATTAACCACTCTTGTCCTCTGTCCAGGAGTTGCAAAGTAGTTTCTGGTGTTTGTAGCATGCTGGGGGCCGCATGCAGCGCTGACCTTAGGTGGGCTATGTTGCGGTAGGCACGTGGCACGGTGTACCGATTCGCCCGTTCGGTGTCTCGGGAACCCTGCACACATCGTTTAGTCAGGTCATGTGTTTAGTCAGGTCGTGGCCGACACCCTCGTTGGGCTTCCACTTGAAGGTTGCCGAGTACATGTCGTGTAGCGGCGATAAGTGGTGAGAGCGTGTGTGAATAAGTACACCCCTGCAGGGTATAAAACTATTCGAATAGCCGCGTCCGCGGTAAAGGACTACTTGGTCACCTATACAGTTCATAGACAAGTAAATGGATACTACTAAAAGCCTCAAGATAAGTGTGAGTATCGCGGATGGCCCTCTCGTAGGTCACGAGAGAGGATCCATGGTGGAGTATTGTGTTGGTGATTAGTGGACTCGTGTGCGACAAATGCTTTTCAAGTGGTGTCACGTAGGATAGCTTAGCCAAGAGTCAAAGATGGCTTGCTGCAATAACTCCACTACCTTCTTGGGAATGTGCATGTATAGTAGGATTCTGTTGTAAGACTTGTTGAGTACCTCCATACTCATGTTGCTTTAATTAATGTTTTCAGACGACAACACTGCCCCCTGCAATGGGTTCTACGTAGACCTTGATGTCGACGGGAGACTAGCCACCCAGGTGGTGGTCCAAGACTTGTGAAGGGCCGATGTAGATAGAAGGGCTTGGTCAAGCCTTCTTTCTTTTTAGTGTCTGTACTCAGACTAGTTTGCTTCTGCATGTGCTTGTATGTTTGTATGACTTGAGTGTCAGGTCGTGTGACCCCTATCTGTATGAACATGTTATGTATGGCTCCTCGGAGCCTTTTAAATAAAGTACTTTGAGTTGTAGAGTTTTGTTGTGATGCCATGTTGTATGTACTCATATCGGGCATATTCTGTGTATGATTCAAATGCTTGGTATGAGTGGGATCCGACAATCTAGTTGTTTATCCTTGGCAGCCTCTCATATGGGGAAATGTAGTCTAGTGCTTCCTGAGCGATAGTAGTCTGCTACAGCCCGGTTCACCGGAGTCCTGCTAGCCCAGCACTACTGCTCTGGACACTTGACTGGCCGGCATGTGTTTCACTTTGTTCCTGTGTCTGTCCCTTCGGGTTAATGTCACGCCGTGACATCCGGAGTCCTGCCTAGCCTTCTACAGCCCCGGGCTACCGGAGTCCTGTTAGCCCAATGCTACTACCCGGATTCACACGTTGATGACCGACATGCTCGATGTGATTCATGTATGCCTGTCCCCATGGGTTAGTGCCGCTTTGGGTTCACGACTAGCCATGTCGACCCGGGTTCTCTGTCATGTGGATGCTAGCGACACTATCATATATGTGAGCCAAAAGGCGCAAACGGTCCCGGGCCATGGTAAGGCGACACCCATGGGAATACCGTGCGTGAGGCCGCAAAGTGATATGAGGTGTTACCGGCTAGATCGATGTGACTTGGAATCGGGGTCCTGACATGTTCTGTCAGGGTTCTGGGAACGAGGGTACCCAAACTTGCCTTCCTGCGGCCCACGGCGTGGCTCCATCGACGGCTTGGTACGGCCCAGTTTCAACATCGACAACTCAAGACCCTTGCGATGGGCCAAGCCTCGCGAGGCGGACGACGCCAAGACCTTCTCAAGGAGCTGCCTCCCCAGGCTGGCTCGAGGAGCGGAGAACTCTATGCAAGGCTCACCTCATGAGGCTCGGATGACGCGAGCCATGATGACCAAGGCCAGGCGGGCACGGTGTACCAATTTTCTCTTCGGTGCTAAAGAAGCAAGCACAGGCGCGGAGTCCCGAGGAATCAGCCAAAGGTTTCCATTCCCATGCAACAAGACCAAGACCGCCAAGACGGCAGGATGGAGGTCATCACCGAGCCCAATGCGGCGTCATGACCAGAGGCTTTTGCAGGTGAAGACTACTTTTGTCAGGATAAGATGTACTAATTTTCTCCCTTCAAATTTGGCCGTTGTGGGATGCCTTCCCGCCTTCATTTGGGAAGAGGACCAAGGCCACTATAAATAGGACCTAGCCACCACCATAGGAGGGATCGGATCCATTCCACCCTGACCAGCTCACCAGCTCACTTGAGCCCAAGAACACCTCTCCTCCTGAGGTTGTTCTCCCACTGTACTAGTTCATCCTCAGCCCCTCGAGGCCAATCCACCACAAAGCAGGAGTAGGGTTTTATAGCGCAAGGTGGCCTAAACCTGGGTAAACTGTTGTGTCCCCTTTCACTCGAGCATGACGAGCTAGGCTGTGAGATTGGCGAGTAGGCAGACTAGGGAGGTTGAGTTCTTCGCACGCACCCCAGAGTTCGAACCTCTCAAGGGTTTGCGGAACCTGAAAGCCGACATTTGGTGTGCCAAGTAGGGGTGCGTCGGAGCCTCTCTTCCACCGGTCGATCCGCCACCACCCTGCAGTCCCATGGCCGATGCTCCGAGGGCTTGCGTGGACCACTGGATTGTTCGACCTGCTCATGTGGTGACGACAGCCCAAGAGGATCTCCACTCCGCGCTGCTCGCGACCCGCGCACCGCCTGGTGCCGTTGGTCGTGGGCGGCGCGGGCCACCGTCGCCTGCCCTCGCGCCTCGCCGCAACCGTGCCGCCGCGCGATCTTCGATCTATGCCGCGGCGACGGCACCACACACTCGCCGGGAGCAGGCGAACATGCGAGCCGCGCTCATAGTGGCACGGGAGCTGCTGCGATGCAGGTTGGTGGAGGGCGGCCGCGAGGCCCTGCTGGAGCGGGTCACCGAGCATGCAGCTTGTAGGAGCACGGCACCATTCTGCGCCCTGCCAACGTCACAAGCTGTGGCGGGGGCGCGTGCCAGCCCCCGCCATGCCCGCCCCCCTGGAGCACATGGGGGACCCCTCGGCGCCAACCCGGCCCGTAGCACCGCCCGTCCTACCCCGACCATATCGTCTCCAGGTGAGGCAGGCCCGGGCGGTCTCTCCTGGGGTCATGCTTGGGCGCCAGCCCGTGGTCGTCAAGACGAGGCGCCGAGCCTGGAGGCCAGTGACGCGGGACACTCAGGCGGCAGCTCCGGTGCGGCGGATCTAGAGGCCTACGTGCCCCACATGATGGACCTGCAATACGCGTCAGGAGAAGGCCCGTTCCCCTCACCAGTCCGGGTGCCGGAGGCACACGAAGCCAAGGTTCCCCGCGAGCCGCCCCGGAGCTTCACTGAAACCTTCAACGACAACAGCCACTGGGTACAGCCGATGTCTCAAGAACATGATTACTCTAACCATGGACCGCAGGTAAATCAAGCCATGGCAGCAGGACGATGGCCCCACCACAGTCGGGCGGATCGCACTGGGGGCTGCGTGGGGGGAGCCCGGAGCTAGGGCCTCCCCCACGCCGCATGGAGCAGAGCGCTGCACGGAGGTAGGTCCTCTGCCGGGGAAGGCGCCGACGAGCCCTTCTCCCCGGCGGAGGGCCAGCGGTCGCCGAGGGCACCGCCAGTGTCCCCCTTGCCCCTTGGTCTCGTCCTGGTTTCCGGATACCCCAAAGGTGGTCGGGGGTGGCGCAGGGCGGGGCCCTCATCAGGCTCCATGAAGCAAGGCCCTGTGCTTGTGAAGGTCTCCGCTTGTGACACTCTCACGTAATAATGAGTGGGGCTGTACATGCCCCGGAGTCTCCTGCGCGCCGCCCTCGGGCCTCACGGTGGCTCCCACCCACGTCCAAGTGAAAGCACCATGCTCCGCGCTGGTGGGAAGACCAGAAGACTAGCTAGATGCCGGATGCGGCTGTTTGCTTTTGCCCTCTTTTTGTAACCCGGTTCGCCGTCTTTTTGGAATGAATTTGGAATTTCGTGTGCTTATCAAAAGAAAAACGGGGGGAATTTTTCTTGTCTCGTGGCGATTTCTTGCTTTCTGACTTCATGTTTAAGAGTGAGGCTCACGCCTGCTACCCCCTGTGAGCGCCCCACGAGCGGGGGCTGGGTGTGGTACGCGCGCGTCGAGCACGTTCAAGCTAGCCCTGAAGGCGCCAGGGCCCCTGGGGGGTCAGGAGTACGGTCACCACGTGCATACCTTGCCGTAATCCGGCAATCGGCTCCTCACGGGGCTCTCTGGGGAGATTCAGCAGGATCCTCGGGGGGCTTTGAACCTCGCGAGCCCCCGGAGAGCTCATCTCAGGAGGAGAGCGCTACCGCAACATCAGGGCCCGCTCAAGACTACATGACCAAAGATAAATCGTCATTTCATACATTATAAGGGCCCCCCTTCAAAAAATGCTTTCACACCCTACAAGGCCATGTTCGAAGGTTTTTGGCGTACAGGACAAGGCAAAGGGAAATGCAGGCCTAGCCGGAGGCGATGTCTTCGACGCCGTCCTCGTCATTTTCATCCGCGCCACCCGCGCGGTCAGTGGGGGCGCCTTCACCGTCACCATCCGTATCGTTTTCCTCGGCCGCGATCATGACTGAATCATCCTCAGGGGCGAACTGTGTGACCAGGGCATCCACATGGTCGTCTACCCAGTTCGCCAGGTTGTCCTGGATGACCCTGGGCACGGGGGCTATGGCGGCATCGAAGCAAAAATGAGGGTCAAGGTTGAGGAGATGGCTGAAGACGCGTGAGATGTGTGCCCGAGAAGGCCCCGACCCTCTCCTCAACATGCTCGCGAGCCCTCACAGCCCGATCCTCCACGCGGGTCACAATCTTGGTGAAGAAGCGGAGGTGGCTGCCGTAGTCATCCTCGTGCGGGTGGGAGACGCTATCCTCACAGATGTTGCCCACGGCTCGGTTGGCCCTCACCCTGAGGCCCTGGAGCATCAAAGCATGCTCCAGCTGCAGCGTCCGGCGGTGGCATGTTTCATCCGTGTTCTTCTTCGCGAGTGACGCGGCACCCTCAATCTGCTGCAGAAGCGAGGACAGGTCGGCACGAGCGGAGGCCAAGTCATCCTGAGCAGAGGCCTGAGCTTCCTTGGTGGCCCTCTCACGCTGCTCCGCCTCGTCCTGCTTGGTCCTAAGGGTGGCGGTCCTACCCTTGACCTCAGCCTCCAAAAGCTCCAACTTTAGGCGGTACTCGTCGGTGAGAGCCGCGCGAGCCATCGCCACCCTCTGGTCGACCTCCTCCTGTATCTTGGCCTCCCGTGCGGCCACGACATCCTCAGCCACCGGCTACCTGGCGCTCCCTCACCTCCAGGTGCTCAAGCTCCAGGCTGCGCTCCAAGGCCTCCAGCGCCAGTGTCTCCTCGCGTTTCTGGATCTCTTTCTCATCGGAAGGTGCCTCTCACAACGATGTGGCCAGGGCGTCCCAGCGCGCTTTGATCTGCTGCTCAAGGGCGGCGTTCGAAGCTTGGAGTTCCCACTCTCACTCCTCGGCTACCTCACAACGACGGTAGGCGGCCCTGGCCTCCTCCAGGGCACGGGCACAAGCCTCGCGGTCAAGGGACACCGCGGTGTTTGCGCTAGCGCGCTCATGCTGAAGATGCCCGAGGTTGATGGCGACCTTTAGCTGGTGCCACTCGGGGGCCAAGCGAAGGTCCTCCGTGTCAAGGAGGGCGTCGACATCGGCAAGCTCTTCTCCAAGCCGGCTCAACGCACCCATCGCCTCACCAAAAAGCTCATGGCGGAGGGCAGCGCGCCCGTGCGCGAACTCTAGCGTGCGGCCAAGTCCATCTATCGCGCCGGGGGCTGCCGGAGGGGCTCGGAGTGGCTTGCCTTCTCCTGGTAGGGGACCAGAGGCCGACGTCTTCCCTGCTGCTCTTCGGGCTTCGATGAAGGTGATGGGCTGTGCATTCTCGCTGCTCGAAGACGAAGCTGGCGCTGGGGTCACCCGGCCACTGACGACGACTAATGGAGGAGCCCTCGGCAGGCCTTCTACACCCCAGGCTGGGCCGCAAAGGAAGGATGCTGGGAACACAGGCCCATGGCCCCCACCGGCACGTCCGCAACTTGGACCGGCCCCGTGCCTCGCGCGGGAGTCTTGTGCGGGGGCTTGACATCAAGAGCGAGCCAAGGACTTGTGGGGGTCCCTTTACGGGAGCCCTCGCCACTGCAGCCGAAGGGACCCTGAGGAGCCACTGTCAGGAAGGGATGCGACACATGAAAGATCACGAAGATAAGATACTTACTCGTCTACGGCTATGTACTTCCTCTGCTTCAATGGCCGGTAGGCGTCACCACTGCATCTTGGAGGCCCTTTCCTCTTGCGGAGTGCTTCAAGAGTCGGGCGGAGTTGGCTGAGCTTCGGGACATGGCCCACAGCAGCTGGGGCACTCGGCGGGGTCTCTTCAACGACAGCCTCTGGAGCGCCAACCGGCGCTTCCCCACCAGCCACCACCTCAAGGTCACTCGCCCGAGCCTCGGTGGGAATCGCCTCAGGAGCGCTGGGCCGCGCCAGCCCCTCAGCGGCTACTTCAGGAGCTCTCACCAGAACCTCGGGAGCGTCCGCCTTGGGAGCACCTGGCGATATACGCTCCCCGGCAGTTGTCCGAGTGGCACCAGGTGGCGCTCCCCCCCCCCCCCCCCCGCGCCCCCCCCCCCCCCCGCCCGCCCCCCCGCCCCCCCCCCCGCCCCCACCCCCCCCCCCCCCGGTGGCCTCGTGGCCCCCCGGGGCGCCCCCCCCCCCCCCCGCCCGCCCCCCCGCCCCCCCCCCCGCCCCCACCCCCCCCCCCCCCGGTGGCCTCGTGGCCCCCCGGGGCGCCCCCCCCCCCCCCCGCCCGCCCCCCCGCCCCCCCCCCCGCCCCCACCCCCCCCCCCCCCGGTGGCCTCGTGGCCCCCCGGGGCGCCCCCCCCCCCCCCCGCCCGCCCCCCCGCCCCCCCCCCCGCCCCCACCCCCCCCCCCCCCGGTGGCCTCGTGGCCCCCCGGGGCGCCCCCCCCCCCCCCCGCCCGCCCCCCCGCCCCCCCCCCCGCCCCCACCCCCCCCCCCCCCGGTGGCCTCGTGGCCCCCCGGGGCGCCCCCCCCCCCCCCCGCCCGCCCCCCCGCCCCCCCCCCCGCCCCCACCCCCCCCCCCCCCGGTGGCCTCGTGGCCCCCCGGGGCGCCCCCCCCCCCCCCCGCCCGCCCCCCCGCCCCCCCCCCCGCCCCCACCCCCCCCCCCCCCGGTGGCCTCGTGGCCCCCCGGGGCGCCCCCCCCCCCCCCCGCCCGCCCCCCCGCCCCCCCCCCCGCCCCCACCCCCCCCCCCCCCGGTGGCCTCGTGGCCCCCCGGGGCGCCCCCCCCCCCCCCCGCCCGCCCCCCCGCCCCCCCGCACCCACATTCGGAGCACGCACCACAGGTTCGACAAGCAAGGGAGCCACGAGGATGGGTTCTCGCGAGGCCCTTCAAGGCCTACCTGGCGCAACCCCCACTCATCAAAAAGAGGCATCTTCCTCACAAACTCCCCCTTGTTCGAGAATTGGTAAAGGAGGCAGCCCTCCTCCGGAAGCGTAGCTGGTGATGGGTCACCCGTCAGAAGCTCAAGCACCGTGTGCAGTTGAAAGTGCATTATATCGACTAGAGGGGGGGTGAATAGGCGATTTTTATGAATTCTTCAATGAGGAATTTGTCGGTGAGGAAATTCCTAAATGAAGAACTACTTGCAGCGGAATAAGTACTCAGAAGTAAGCATAAGAGAATGTGGACATGGTCATCATGATGAAATGAAGACAATCAAAGAGTACAGAAAGCGTAAACACAGGATAGCACAAGATGAAGACAAACAGACTGAAGAATTGAACTGAGGAAATTGAGAAAGTCTTCATTCAAAGTCTTCAAACACAGATATGAATGAACACTCAACACAGTAATGAGGAAATGAAAGGGTTGAGGAAATAGAACCAGGTAGGTTGGTGAAGACAATGATTTGGTAGACCAGTTCCAACTGCTGTCTCAGTTGTACGTCTGGTTGGAGCGGCTGAGTATTTAAACTCGAGGACACACAGTCCCGGACACCCAGTCGCTGAGCACACAGCTTAGGACACCAAGTCCTCACCGTATTCTCCTTGAACTAAGGTCACACAGACCTCGTCCAATCACTCGTGGTAAGTCTTGAGGCGCCTTCCAAACCTTCACAGACTTGGTCACTCGGCGATCCATAATTCCTCTTGGATTCTCTAGACCATGATGCCTAACCGTCTGGAAGAAGCACAGTCTTCAAAGGTAACAAGCGTCGGATCCATGCAGGATCAATCTCTTCAGTGATGCTCAATCACTTTGGGTTTGTTGGGGTTTGGTTTTTGGGTTTTTCCTCACTCGATGATTTTTGCTCAAAGTCCTCGGAGGATGGGTTGCTCTCAAATGACAAGTGTCAAGTTCTCTCGGAGCAGCCAACCAGCTAGTGGTTGTAGGGGGCGGCTATTTATAGCCTAGGGAGCAGCCCGACATGATAAGACCTAAATGCCCTTCAATGATATGACCGTTAGGTGGATAAGATATTTTGGGACAGCTGGCGCGCAGCACAGTAACGGTCGGAAATTTGACTCTCAAATTCCTCAGGGCTATCATGTTCCTCACTGTGTAGGTAATCCGCACTGGCGAATTCCTAACTCCTCAGTCAGAACAAATTCCTCAGCAAAGAGAAGAACTTCGTCTTTGTCACTAAAGAAATTGACTGAGCTGTATGAGATTTCCAAAGGCTTCACTCGAAGGGATTGGTAGGTGTAGGATTTTGAGTTGAGCATCACATGGAAATTTTTCCTTAGTATTTCCTCGACCCCCTTTAACAGTACGGTGTTTCCTATGACTCAAGAAAGAGAAAACGAAACTACGAAAACAAAAGTCTTCACGCTTCATGTTACTCAAATGAATACCAAGTCTTCAAGGTCACACCAATTTCTTCACTTTCAAAGTCTTCAAAAAGTCTTCAGAATATCAAAGTCTTCAGTCGAAGAACTTCATTTTTAGGGGTCGACTTTCTCTATAAATATCAAACTCCTCATAGACTTATAGACCTATGTACACTCATAAACACATTAGTCCCTTAACCTATAAGTCTTCAATACACCAAAATCACTAAGGGGCACTAGATGCACTTACAATCTCCCCCTTTTTGGTGATTGATGACAATATAGGTTAAGTTTTCAACGGGGATAAACATATGAAGTGTCAATACTGATATTGAGGAATTTGATTGCAAGATATAGAAGAACTCCCCCTGAAGATGTGCATAGTGAGGAATTTTTTTTTAGGCAATGCACATTTGAAGAGTTGAATCATGGAGATCTCCCCCTATATCTTGTAATTCATACACGCATTTGACATATAATATGAAGAATTTGAAATGCATGATGAAATATGGTGCTTGATGAAATTCAGCATGCTTGCAATAACATTACTGAGGAACAAGCATCAGAGCACAGTGCATCAAAAGTATCAGAGCACAGTGCATCAAAAGTATCAGAGCACCATCGGGTTTAAGATTACAACTCGATCCAATAAAAGTTTCAGAAGAACGAGAGTTGTAACTTAACAAAAATTGCCCATATAATAGACCCGCTTGAAGACTAACTCACATTTCTCCCCCTTTGTCATCGAATGACCAAAAGGATCGAAACTGAGGACTAACGCCCCTGAAGAATTTCAAGTTGATGAAGGAGCGCCAGCGTTGTTGGGGTCGATTGTCGTAGTAGGGCCTGCCGCAGTGTCGTCCAAGTCTTCATTTTCATCAGTGTCTCGCGATGAAGAATAGGAGCTGGCCACCAAGGAAGGAACTTTGACCTTCTTCTATTTCTTCGGAGGAGGTGCAGACCAGTCAAAGTTTTCCTTGAGACCCATTGTCTTCAGTTCTTTCGCGATGTAGACATTAGAAAGAACAACCCAGGTGCGGTTGAAGGTTTCATGGAGGTAGTATTGGTGTTTCTTCACTGCATTGTGTGTAGAGGTCATGTTGTGAAGAATTGAACCAAACTGACGCTTGACCCATTTATGATTGCGATCAACCTTCTGATGAAGACTGAGGAGTAA
>LR880967.1:847704905-847721008 GCA_904067115.1 Aegilops sharonensis
GGCTTTGGCAGTGGAGTGTCAGTGAGTTGCATCACGACCTCTGGAATCGCAATCTCAGGTTCTTCAGGCTGAGGAATTTCTGGTTCCTCTACATGTGCAGTCTGAGGATCAGCAGCAGTAGGTTCATCAGCGCTAGTGGCTGGAATTTCTTCATGTACAGATGAAGTGGGATGAGTTCTTCAGAGCCCATTTGAACTGTTGGAGCAGGGGACTGAGGAATCTGTTGGATTGGGGTGAAGAGTGGAGAACTTGGATGCTGACTTTCCCAAAAGACATCGTTCATCACTGGCGTTGTGCTTCCAATATCCACATATTCTTCAATTTCCTCAACACCGGCCTCTTCAGATGTGAACTGAGGCATAGGCGAGGAAATGATTGGGGTTGAAGGGATTGCTTCCACTTCAATTTCTTCATCAATCTGCTCTGACGAAGCAGCAGAATGATTTTCTTCATCAGATCCGCTTGGGATCTCATAATCTGCACCAAAAGGAACAAGGTCCTTTGATGGCATGGAGGAAATTGGAACAACATCAATGGGATTGTCAAATGAGCTGGTCATTGTCTTCATCTTCTTCGGGGCTGAAGAATTTGAAGCAGCAGATGCTTTCATTTTCTTCACTGCAGCTCGTTCTGCAGCCTTGGTCTTCTTCACATCAGATGCAGATGGAAGGATTGGAGTTGGCGTAGGCGCAGGAGGAGTTGAGGAATCTGGTTGAATTTCCTCAGGCGCAACTGATGCAGTTGCCCTGACTTCTTCAGTTTCTTCAGGCGCACCACTAGTGGATGCCCTGGCAATTTCTTCAGCGGCTGGAATGGAATCATCAGCCCTGGAACTAGCATTGTCTTCAGCAGCCTGAACTTCATTAGCGGTGCTCGCATGTTCTTTAGTCGGCTGAGCAGAGGCTCCAGCCTGAGGAATTTCTTGTTGCGCTGGGGCTGCAACATTTGAGAACTTCTTTGTCAGATTGACAAATCTGACTTTGGCTCCTTGCCAATCAGCATAATATGAGTCAAATTTGTAGCTGAGGGCTTTGATGTCAGCCTGCATCTTGAAAAGTTCTTCAGTTGTCATCTTGACAACATTTTTCTTCAACAGTTTCTCTTTTCTGTACTGCGATTTCTTGATCTCTCTGGCTGTATCAAATTTCCATTTCTCCTCTTGGATGAAATGAGTCAGCATGTGACTTTGGCCAGGTGTCAGCTTGAAGTCAGGCATAGGAGTGTTTGGGTCCTTGTGCCAGAGATCAATGTAGTCCAGGATCGCTCTTGGATCCAACAGCAGTGGCACAGGTGTGCCTTTGGCTCTAGCGGCCCTTTCTTGCCGGTCTCTGATGATTTCCGCAAGTTCATCGTCATCAGCCTCATCATCTTCAGGTGGCTCTTGGAAGGCGACCTGTTTCTTCTTGGGACTTGGCCGAGGACCTCGTCCAGCTGTGGCCTTAGTCTTCAGCAGAGTCGGGCCAGATGAAGAATTTGGTGCAGCAGAGGAACTTGCTGAAACACCAGAGGCAATGGAGATGCATGCAGTCCTTTGGCACGTGGCCAGATGCACAGGTGCTGAGGACTTTGTCGGAACTGCTGAGGACTTTGTAGGAGCTGAGGATTTGGGAGGAGCAGGAGCAGCATGAGGAATTGGCCGTGAGGGCACAGCTGAGGAACTTGGCCGTGAGGGCATTGTTGGTGAAGCACTTGGCTTGTGTGCGGGCTTCTTTGCCATAGATTTTCTTGGCTTGACAGAGGCTTCAGTGGCAGCAGCAGTAGCAGAGTCCTCATTAAATTTCCTAACTGCCTCGTTGGCTTGTCTTGCCAATTTGGGTTGGCGCTTGGCCCATTCTTCAGGAAAGTCCTCACCACGCTTGATGCTGGTGGGATCAGCTTCTTGGCCAGGTGCCAATGGAGCTCTTGGGCATGGAGGATTGAGAGCGAATTTCTTCATGTACTTTGTAGTAACATATCTGTACTCCCTCCATTCCCTTGCCCATCTCCTTTCAATCCTTTGAATGTGCACCTTGCGCTGATTTTTGTTTTCTTTGCCGAACTCGGCTTCATCAGGTGTGCAATAATCAGCATAGATTTCCTCAGGAATCTCAAACGCAGTCATGACCTCAGGCCTCTTTCCTCCTTTCTGTGGCTTCTTTCCTTCTGCCATATTCTTCAGCTGAGGAATTTGAACAATCGAATTCTCTCAAGAAGTGTGCAACCTTTCTTCGAGGAACGCTGCAAATGAATTAAGTCGATGAGAACCTAGTGATTCAACAGCGGACATGAGTACCCGTGAACAGAGTATAGTTGCGAGGAATTTGGAGAGGTCATATGCGTTCTCAGAAGGTTTTTCAAAAAGAACTAGTTTGAGGAATTTGACCAGATGAGCCTTGAAGAATTTCACTAAGCGATCTTTTTCTTAGGTTCCAGAGTTGTATAGATCGAGGATCCACACAATTGAGGAATCTTGAAGAAAAATCATTGCTTAGATAAACGAATCAAGAGCATATTTTGTTTGAGGCGTTCATATGTGTGAAGATTTGAAGAATAAACACCTTTGAAGATTTTCAGGAAGGTTTGAGAATCAAAGCGAGTAATAAAAGTAACTTTTAATTACCCGAAGTGAAGAACACGATGAACTGAGAAGAACAGATGGGAAGTTCGTCAGGTTAGATCTTCCACGCCCTAACTCGGTGGAGGAAGACAGCTACGGCGGCGGCGGGGTGAAGATTTCCGCGGTCGGCGCGAGTACGACGGCGACGAGGTCAACGCAGTGAAGCTCTTCCTCACCGGCGACGATGGAGTAGCGGCGGCGCTAGGGTTTGAGAAGCTCGAGCGAGAGAGAGAGAGAGAGCGGTCGAGCGGAGTAAATGAAGTGAGGAAGGGGAGAGGGGGTATATATAGCCATGGTGAAAAATTGTTCGCCCGAAGATTTGGGACGAACGTGCCCCTGACCCTTCTCATTCGCTTGACATGTGTCACCCACGTACTGAAAAGTGGAGATTGTGTTAGATCATGAGTGAATAGATAAATCTATCGTGGGATGCGGAACGGTTTGAGCGGCATATATGGAAGTTTGGATAAAATCAGTTTTTAAAGTTCCGTTCGCAATTTCTTTAGCTGACAAGGGTACAGTGAAGATTTGAACAAGTTTCAAATAGAACGCACATGAAGAATTTGTGAATGGATTGGGTTGAGTAAAGCATAGAGGGGGAAGGGTCCGATCACATTCACTTAGCAGAAAAAGCGACTTGAAGAAATAGCCATAAGTGAATGCTTTAGAGGACATAAACCAATATATAGATAGCCAATGAAGAAAAACGACGGAAATAGTGAAGATTTTGCAAAGTTGAAGAATTTGAAAAACTGAAGAATTTCAAAAACTGAGGAAAAACTGAAATTTGAAGATTTTCAACTTTGGTGGTGGCGTGACCCACCGTATAAGAATGATGATTTCAGACACTGCGTACAATTGTCGTAGGGTTCTGAGAATCAAATTCTTCATTAATTTCTTCACACTTAGAGTGTTATTCTTCATTGATTGAAGAAAAACGTTTCTTCATGTGTTGCGCATCTAAGTCATCAATTTTGCATAAGAGTCAGGATGTGTGTCCTTTTCAAAGAACATTCGAAGATTCTAAGATATTTAGCTCACACCGCAACTTGCTAAATCTCTTCTCATGCAAGGGCTTTGTGAAGATATCGGCTAGTTGTTCTTCAGTCTTCACATGCTCGATGGAGATGTCGCCCTTCAACACATGATCACAAAGAAAATGATGACGAATTTGAATGTGCTTTGTCTTCGAGTGCTGAACTGGGTTGTGAGCAATCTTGATGGCACTCTCATTGTCACAGTAGAGAGGCACATTCTTCACGTTGATGCCGTAGTCCTTGAGAGTTTGCTTCATCCACAGCAACTGAGCACAACAAGAGCCAGCAGCAATGTATTCAACTTCCGCTGTAGACAGTGATACGCAGTTCTGTTTCTTCGAGGACCAACAGACCAAAGATCGTCCGAGGAAATGACAAGTACCAGATGTTTACTTGCGGTCCACACGATCACCAGCATAGTCAGAGTCATAATATCCAATGAGATCAAAAGTAGAGCCCTTGGGGTACCATAATCCTAGTGTTGGTGTGTGAGCTAGATATCGAAGAATATGCTTCACAGCCTTATGGTGTGATTCCTTCGGTGTAGCTTCAAATCGGGCACACATGCAAACACTAAGCTTTATATCTGGCCTAGATGCACATAAGTACAATAGAGAACCAATCATGGAGCGGTATACCTTGTGATCGAAGTCAATACCATTTTCATCAGTGCATAGATGGCCATTTGTGGGCATAGGAATTCTGACGCCTTTGCAATCTTGCATGCCGAATTTCTTCAGGACATCTTTGAGGTATTTCTCCTGAGATATGAATATGCCGTTGTGTTGTTGACGAATTTGAAGACCTAAGAAGAATTTCAACTCTCCCATCATAGACATTTGATATTCTTCACTCGTCATATAGGAAAATTCATCACTATAACATTGGTCAGTACAGCCAAAGATAATATCATCAACATATATTTGGCACACAAACAGTTCACCATCATATGATTTAGTAAAGAGAGTAGGGTCGAGTAAACCGGGTGTGAAGCCATTCTTCACGAAGAATTCCTTCAATGTATCATACCACGCCCGTGGGGCCTGTTTGAGACCATAGAGGGCCTTGTTGAGTCTGAAGACTTTGTCGGGATTCTTTGGATCTTCAAAACCTGGGGGTTGAGCAACATATACTTCTTCCTCAAGCTTACCATTGAGGAATGCACTTTTCACATCCATTTGATATAAAGTGATATTATGATGGTTAGCATAAGCAAGTAATATGCGAATAGCCTCAAGTCTAGCAACAGGTGCAAAAGTTTCATCAAAATCAATTCCTTCAACCTGTGTGTAGCCTTGGGCTACAAGTCGTGCCATATTCCTCACCACAAGGCCATTTTCATCTTGCTTGTTGCGGTAGATACACTTTGTGCCAATGATATTTTGCTTGCGAGGATCTGGACATTTGACCAGTTCCCAAACATTGTTGAGCTCGAACTGATGTAATTCTTCTTGCATTGCCTGAATCCACTCAGGCTCCAGAAATGCTTCATCTACCTTAGTGGGCTCTGTGATAGAGACAAAATCATAGTGCCCACAAAAGTTAGATAAATGTGAAGCTTTTGAGCGTGTGAGAGGACCTGGCGCTTCAATGTCATCGATGATCTTGTCAACTTGCACTTCTCTTGCAGCGCGAGGATGAGCTGGTTGTCGTCGAGGAATTTGATCAGCATTTTCTTCAGTACCATTTTCTTCAGCATTATCCTCAGGTGCATCAGCTCGACGTTCTTCGCGTACAGGAATGAATTCTTCAGCAGATTCTTTAGTAGGAATGACATCCTCAGTTGCCTTGAACTTGATAGATTCCTTAGGTGTTGGTTCATCTAACACAGAAGGTAGGTGCTCTCTTTGCAAGCAATTAGTTTCATCGAACCGCACATCTACAGTATCAACAATCTTGTGAAGAGCGATGTTGAAGACTCTGTAGGCGTGCGAGTCCTTTCCGTAACCAAGCATAAAACCTTCGTGTGCTTTCGGTGCAAATTTAGAATTGTGATGAGGATCTCTAATCCAGCATTTAGCACCGAAGACTTTGAAATAACTCACACTGGGTTTCTTGTCAGTTAGGAGTTCATAGGCAATCTTCTTGAAGAATTTGTGAAGATATACTCTATTGATGATGTGGCACGCGGTATCAATTGCATCAATGCAAAAACGACTAGGCGTTTTGTATTCATCAAGCATAGTGCGAGCCATCTCAACAAGAGTTCTGTTCTTGCGCTCCACGACGCCATTTTGCTGAGGAGTATAGGGAGCAGATAACTCATGAGTAATACCAAGTTCATCAAGATAGGCATCAAGACCGGAATTCTTGAACTCAGTTCCATTGTCACACCTGATGTGTCTGATCTTCACACCAAAGTTGGTTGAAGCCCTCGAGGAAAATCGTTTGAAGACTTCCTGCACTTCATTTTCTTAAGTAACAATGTGTACCCATGTGTAATGAGAGTAATCATCAACAATAACAAAGCCATATAGAGATGCATCATTAGTGACTGCTGAGTAATGATTAGGACCAAAGAGGTCCATGTGAAGCAATTCGAATGGACGAGTAGTGGTCATGATAGTCTTCGCTGGATGCTTGGCCTTGGTCATTTTTCCAGCTTCACAGGCTCCACGCAACTGATCCTTGAGGAATTTGACATTTTCAATGCCAATGACATGCTTCTTCTTCGCAAGCGTGTGCAAATTCCTCATGCCTGCGTGACCAAGTCGCCGATGCCATAGCCAGCCTTCTGAAGCTTTTGCAAGTAGACACACGGCTGGTTGTGGTCCTGTAGAGAAATCAACAATATACAAGTCTCCTCTCCTAAAGCCTTCGAAGACTTTGGAATTGTCAGCTTCCATGATCACAACACAATGATACTTGCCAAAGACAACAACCATATCAAGATCACAAAGCATTGAGACTGACATGAGGTTGTATCCTAAGGACTCAACAAGCATGACTTTGTCCATGTGTATGTCCTTAGAGATCGCAACCTTACCAAGACCCAATACCTGACTTTTGCCTTTGTTAGCAAAGATGATATGCTTTAGATGTGACGGTGATAAGGGAGCATCCATCAATAGATTCTTGTCACCAGTCATGAGATTTTTACATCCACTATCGAGGACCCACTCATTTGCCTTGGGTTGATCATCCTGCAGATGAATTAGTGCAACTTACGATCTCATATACTTCATCAGTGAAGAATATGATATCAATTTCATCAGATGAATTTCATCAGGTAGTATAACAGATAAGCAGTGTGAGGACGTGTGAAATGAAAGTTCATTTCTTCATAATTAGCCTGCGTCCTTTCAGGCATTTTTGTCAGGCCCCCAGCAAATTCTTCAGACGTTAAAGCACGTCGGGAGGCCTGACCCTGCAGAGGAGATTAGTTCCTTTTCTTCACCACCCACATCTGAAGGGGTGGCAAAGAGTTCATCACTCTGCGAGAACCATATGAGAATGGTGGCACAGATGCCAATCCATTTCATTTCACATAAGAGGGGTTAGGGTAAGCATATGAATAAGCAGAGAAATTCTTCGAGGACTTATGAACATATTGGTTTGAAGAATAATGCACATATTCATAGCCCTTAGCTCTACCCTGCGAAACAGAGTTGTTAGCACGATGATAATCATATGAGGACTTTGATCCTTTTGTGGAATGTGATCCACGTGAGGAATTTGGTCCGTATGAGGACTTGGATCCATATGAAGAATTTGGTCCATATGAAGAATTTGATCTGGGGTTCCTTTTCTTCAGATGTGGTGTCATGAGGACATTCACCTGAAGACTTTCAAGGCACTTCTTGGGAACCCAGATTTTCTTCATAGGGGAACCGTTCCTGCAGTTAGTGCCAACATATCTAGCAGATACTTCACCATTCTGATTTTTGAACAGTTTATAGTTGGAGTCAAATGACTCATCAGAAGAATGAGGAGATTCAGATGTAAAGCCAGATAAGTTAGATGGATCAACTGGAGGTCCCTTTGCAGCAACCCATGAGGTTTTGGGGTACTACTCAGGCTTCCAATATGTTCCATCAGCATTGAGTTTCCTCTCAAAGGCAATACCCTCTTTCCTAGGGTTCCTGTTGAGGATCTGCTTCTTAAGCACATCACTAAGAGTCTGATGCCCTTTGAGGCTTTTGTACATGCCTGTCATGTACAATTCCTTCAGCCCTGCATCGTCAGTGATACTAGCAATGTCCTCAGATGAGGAATTAGTGATAGCAGAGGCAAGTGAAGAATTTGTAACCGTTGAAGCATTTGAACATTCAGGTGAAGAATTAGCAGATTCACGTTCAATGCACTTTAAGCATGGAGGAACAAATTCTTCCTGAGAAGCGCTGATTTGTTGAGCAAGTAATGAATCGCACTCCTTCTGAAGATCTTCATAACTCACTCTTAGTTTTTCAAGATCTTGCTTTCTTTGAAGAAATTCATAAGAAAGATTCTCATGATAAGATAAGAGAGTGTTATGATGACTTTGAAGGCTGTCAAGCCTAGACTGAAGTCTCTAAAGATTTTCAGTCAGGGCTTTAGTGCGATCCATTTCTTTACCCAACATATCATCACTTTTATCTAGCATGTTTTGAACCTTTTCAAAAGCCCTTTGTTGTTTTACAGCAATCTTAGCAAGTTTTGAGTAGCTGGGCTTTAGATCTTCATCAGATTCATTTTCACTAGATTCAGAGGAGGTATATTTGAGTACCTTGGCACCCTTTGCCATGAAGCAATAGGTGGGAGCGTAGTCATCACTATCTTCATCAGCTTTGTTGGTGAGGTCATTTTCTTCAGAGTTGAAGATGGACTTGCTGACGAAAGCAGTATCGAGAGCTAGACTCGCCACACCAGACTCAGATTCTTCTGATGCCTCCTCTTCCTCATGTTCCTCGGAATCAGCTTTAGAGTCCATTTCCTTGCCAATGAATGCCCGAGCCTTCTTGGAGCTGCTCTTCTTGTGAGAAGAAGGCTTTGAGGATTTTGATGATGAAGATTTCGATGATTTCTTCTTCTTCTTAGCGTCATCAGAACTGTAATCCTTGTATTTCTTCTTCTTTAATTCCTTTTCCCACTGAGGACAATCTTGAATGTAGTGACCAGGTTTCTTGCATTTGTGACAAAGTCTTCTCTTATAGTCACTGGATGAAGAATCACTGCTCCTTGAGGATTTTCTAAAGCGACCACGTCTTGAGAACTTCTGGAATTTCTTCACGAGCAGTGCTAGCTCCTAGCTCAATTCTTCAGGATCTCCAAGGCTACTGCCAGAGTCTTCACAATCAGATTCGGACACAGCCTTGGCCTTCAGGGCACGTGATTTTCCATAGCTAGAACCATAGAGATCTCTCTTTTCAGCAAGCTAGAACTCATGAGTATTTAGCCTCTCGAGGATATCAGCTGGATCAAGTGACTTGTAGTCAGCACGCTCTTGTATCATCAGTGCCAGAGTATCAAATGAGGAATCAAGCGATCCCAACAATTTCTTCACCACCTCATGGTCGGTGATGTCAGTGGCACCAAGCGCTTGAAGCTCATTTGAAATCTCAGTGAGGCAATCGAAGGTTTGTTGAACATTTTCTTGTCGAGTCTTTTGAAGCGATTGAAGAGATTGTGAAGAACATCAACTCGAGAGTCACGCTAAGTTGAGACTCCTTCATTTACTTTGGACAACCTGTCCCAGATGAGCTTAGTAGTTTCCAAAGCACTCACTCTTCCATATTGCCCTTTGCTCCGATGGCCACATATGATATTCTTCGCTTGAGAATCGAGTTGCTTGAATATCTTCACATCGGCAGCATTCAGAGAAGGTGTGACTGAGGGAACACCATTTTCCACAACATACCAGAGATCGTTGTCAATTGCCTCAAGATGCATTCGCGTCTTGTTCTTCCAGTAGGGGTAGTCCGTCCCATCAAAGGTAGGACACCCAGCTGAGACCTTGATCATACCTGCGGTCGACATAACTAAAACTCCAGGTGGTTAAACCAAAATCACACAGAACAAGGGAGTACCTTGCTCTAATACCAATTGAAAGTGCGTTATATCGACTAGAGGGGGGGTGAATAGGCGATTTTTATGAATTCTTCAATGAGGAATTTGCCGGTGAGGAAATTCCTAAGTGAAAAACTACTTGCAGCGGAATAAGTACTCAGAAGTAAGCATAAGAGAATGCGGACATGGTCATCATGATGAAATGAAGACAATCAAAGAGTACGGAAAGCGTAAACACAGGATAGCACAAGATGAAGACAAATAGACTGAAGAAATTGAACTGAGGAAATTGAGAAAGTCTTCAGTCAAAGTCTTCAAACACATATATGAATGAACACTCAACACAGTAATGGGGAAATGAAAGGGTTGAGGAAATAGAACCAGGTAGGTTGGTGAAGACAATGATTTGGTAGACCAGTTCCAACTGTTGTCTCAGTTGTACGTCTGGTTGGAGCGGCTGAGTATTTAAACTCGAGGACACACAGTCCCGGACACCCAGCCGCTGAGCACGCAGCTCAGTACACCAAGTCCTCACCGTATTCTCCTTGAACTAAGGTCACACAGACCTCGTCCAATCACTCGTGGTAAGTCTTCAAGCGACTTCCAAACCTTCACAGACTTGGTCACTCGGCGATCCACAATTCCTCTTGGATGCTCTAGACCATGACGCCTAACCGTCTGGAAGAAGCACTGTCTTCAAAGGTAACAAGCGTCGGATCCACGCAGGATCAATCTCTTCAGTGATGCTCAATCACTTTGGGTTTGTAGGGGTTTGGTTTTTGGGTTTTCCTCACTCGATGATTTTCGCTCAAAGTCCTCGGAGGATGGGTTGCTCTCAAATGACAAGTGTCAAGTTCTCTCGGAGCAGCCAACCAGCTAGTGGTTGTAGGGGGCGGCTATTTATAGCCTAGGGAGCAGCCCGACATGATAAGACATAAATGCCCTTCAATGAAATGACCATTAGGTGGATAAGATATTTTGGGACAGCTGGCGCGCAGCACAGCAACGGTCGGAAATTTGACTCTCAAATTCCTCAGAGCTATCATGTTCCTCACTGTGTAGGCAATCCGCACTGGCGAATTCCTAACTCCTCAGTCAGAACAAATTCCTCAGCAACCAGAAGAACTTTGTCTCTGTCACTGAAGAAATTGACTGAGCTGTATGAGATTTCCAAAGGCTTCACTCGAAGGGATTGGTAGGTGTAGGATTTTGAGTTGAGCATCACATGGAAATTTTTCCTTAGTATTTCCTCGACCCCCTTTAACAGTACGGTGTTTCCTATGACTCAAGAAAGAGAAAACGAAACTACGAAAACAAAAGTCTTCATGCTTCATGTTCCTCAAATGAATACCAAGTCTTCAAGGTCACACCAATTTCTTCACTTTCAAAGTATTCAGAAAGTCTTCAGAATATCAAAGTCTTCAGTCGAAGAACTTCATTTTTAGGGGTCGACTTTCTCTGTAAATATCAAACTCCTCATAGACTTATAGACCTGTGTACACTCATAAACACATTAGTCCCTTAACCTATAAGTCTTCAATACACCAAAATCACTAAGGGGCAATAGATGCACTTACAGCAGTGTCTTGGAAGGAAGCGCGGGCACCTGGAGTCTCATGGGGTCCTTGCTGCCGGTGAAGGACCACATTGAGCGAGAATGGCGCTGGAGCAGAGCAATGCGCTACCGGATGAACTCCTTCACCACCATCGGCGCCGTCACACCGATCTTCTTCAACCTGGTCAGCCATGACCAGACATGGGCAAGCCGACGGTCGACAAGCTTCACGTGCCCCCAGTCGGAGCTGGGTACCACTGGAACTCGCGGAAGCAGAAGCAAGGGGTTGAGCACGCCGGCATCCACATACACCCACTTCTTCCGGAACCCCCTCACATCCGGCGAGAGCTCGAAGTCGATGCCCGAGCCAGCTGTCGCTGCTACGGCCTGGAAGGCCATGCACCCCGAGCGCTAGCGGGTGTCGACCAGGTGAAGGGAGAAGAAATGGTGAAACAAGGCTACGGAAGGGGCGATGCCAACCATAGCCTCACAAGGGAAGGTGAAGACATCGAGGAGGATGATGGATTGGGGGTCCATATGCAGCGCCTGGATTTGGTAATGCGAGAGTATAGCATTGAACAAATCGGACAAAAGAGGGATCAGGCCAGCCAAGAGGGCATGAAGATAGATGGGGGTTTCAGTGGCTGTCATGTCGATCATGGCCCGGGAAGAAGGCCAAGCCGTCGTTGCCTTCCACTCATTGGGATCGGAGGCAAGGGTCGGGCGGACCTTGGCCAACCCCTCTTGATTGACCCCCGTCGACCGATCAAGGGCAAGCTCAAAGACCGGCTGGGATTCGGCCGGAGCACGGGTTTACCCCTTCTTCTTCGATCGTGGGGCCATGGTGGAAGGGAAGGGTGACACCGGCGCCCCACCTAGAAGGGCTGCCAGTTCAAGGGAAGAAGAGGAGCCAAGGGCAAGCACGACAATCAATGGGGGCAGAGCGGCGCTAGCAACGGGCGGCCGCAAAGCCTGCCAGATATCAAGGCCGCATGGGGAAGCGGGGGCGCCCACGTCCCATCAATCGCCACGCGCCTCCCAAGGCTGTAGGCGGTTAGGGCCCGCGGTGCTTCGCACTTTCCCTTTGGCTTCGCCTCAAAGCCAAGTGCAAGCGCGCCTTGGGCCCGGGGGCTACTGTCGGCGTTCTGGGAACGGGGGTACCCAGACTTGCCTACCTGCGGCCCACGGCGTGGCTCCATCGACGGCCTGCTACGGCCCAGTTTCAACATTGCCAACTCAAGACCCTCGCGAGGGGCCAAGCCTCGCGAGGCGGATGACGCCAAGACCTCCTCAAGGAGCTGCCTCCCCAGGCTGGCTCCCGAGGAGCGGAGATCTCTATGCAAGCCTCACCTCGTGAGGCTTAGATGATGCAAGCCATGATGACCAAGGCCAGGCAGGCGCAAGTAGGCGCAGTGTACCAGTTTCCTCTTCGGTGCTAAAGAAGCAAGCGCAGGCGCGGAGTCCCGAGGAATCAGCCAAAGGTTTCCATTCCCGTGCAACAAGACCAAGTCCGCCAGGACGGCAGGACGGAGGTGATCACCGAGCCCACCGCGGCGTAACGACCAAAGGCTTTTGCAGGCGAAGACTACTTTTCTCAGGATAAGATGTACTAGTTGTCTCCCTTCAAATTTTGCCGTTGTGGGATCCCTTCCTGCCTTCACTTGGGAAGAGGACCAAGGCCACTATAAATAGGACCTAGCCACCACCATAGGAGGGATCGGATCCATTCAGCCATGACCAGCTCACCAGCTCACTTGAGCCCAAGAACACCTCTCCTCCTGAGGTTGTTCTCCCAATGTACTAGTTCATCCTCAGCCCCTCGAGGCCAATCTACCACAAAGCAGGAGTAGGGTTTTACACCGCAAGGTGGCCCGAACCTGGGTAAACTCCTAAGTCCCCTTTCCCTCGAGCTAACGACCTAGGCTGTGAGATTGGCGAGTAGGCAGACTGGGGAGGTTGAGTTCTTTGCATGCACCCCAGAGCTCGAACCTCTCAAGGGTTTGCGGAACCCGAAATCCGACATGTTCCTTTTGAAGATCTTCATAACTCACCCTTAGCTTTTCAAGATCTTGCTTTCTTTGAATAAATTCATAAGAAAGCTTCTCATGAATGGCTAAGAGAGTGTAATGATGACTTTGAAGGTTATCAAACTTAGACTGAAGTCTCTGAAGATTATCAGTCAGAGTTGGAGTTCGATCCATTTCTTCACCCAACAGGTCATCACTTTTGTCTAGCAAATTTTAAACCTTTTCAAAAGCCTTTTGTTGTTTGACAGCAATCTTAGCAAGTTTTGAATAGCTAGGCTTGACGTTTCCATCAGATTCATTCTCACTTTATTCAGAGGAGGGATATTTGAGTACATTGGCACCTTTTTCCATGAAGCAATAGGTGGGAGCATAGTCATTGTTGCCGTCGTCAGCAGTGTTGGGAAAGTCATTTTCCTTAGAGTTGAAGATGGATTTGCTGACGAAAGTAGTAGCGAGGGCTAGGCTCGCCGCACGAGACTCTGACTCCTCAGATGCCTCCTCTTCCTCATTTTGCTCAGACTTAGCTTCAGAATCCATTTCCTTGCAAATGAATGCCCGAGCCTTTTTGGAACTGCTCTTCTTGTGAGATGAAGACTTTGAATATTTTGATGATGAGGACTTTGAACATTTCTTCTTCTTCGAGTCATCAGAACTGTCGTCCTTATATTTCTTCATCAGTAATGTAGTGACCAGGTTTCTTGCATTTGTGGCAGGTTCTCTTCTTGTAGTCACGGGATGAGGAATCTAATCTCATGTCATCACCCCTTGAAGATTTTCCAAGGCGACCACTGCCGGTGTCAAAACCGGCAGATCTCGGGTAGGGGGTCCCGAACTGTGCGTCTAAGGCGGATGGTAATAGGAGGCGGGGGACACAATGTTTACCCAGGTTTGAGCCCTCTCGATGGAGGAAATACCCTACTTCCTGATTGATTGATCTTGATGATATGAGTATTACAAGAGTTGATCTACCACGAGATCATAGAGGCTAAACTCTAGAAGCCAGCCTATGATTATGATTGTTGTTGTCCTACGAAGTAAACCCTCCGGTTTATATAGACACCGGAGGGGGCTAGGGTTACACAGAGTCGGTTACAAGGGAGGAGATTTACATATCCAAATTGCCAAGCTTGCCTTCCACGCAAAGGAGAGTCCCACCCGGACACGGGAGGAAGTCTTCAATCGTGTATCTTCATAGTCCAACAGTCCAGCCAAAGTATATAGTCCGGCTGTCCGAGGACCCCCTAATCTAGGACTCCTTCAGTAGCACCTGAACCAGGCTTCAATGACGATGAGTCCGGCGCGCAGATTGTCTTCGGCATTGCAAGGCGGTTCTTCCTCCGAATACTCCATAGAAGATTTTGAACACAAGGATCATGTCCGGCTCTGCAAAAAAAATTCCACATACCATCGTAGAGAGTACAATATCCCACAAATCTAATCTGTTGACAAATTTCATAGCGTGACATCACGCCGCGGCCCACTCATTATTCAAACCGTTTTCCTCAACCAACTACTGCACATATTGCGAGGCAGTTTTCTCGGCACGTCTTGGCGAAGTAGAGATCGTGTACCCTAATCACGGGATTATCATCAATACGGGCGTGGGTAACCCAACCGTGCCATCAATCACGGAGCTTGGGGAATAAGCGATTTCAGGGGGCAAGTAGGGAGGTGCGTAGTTTCTACTATCTTTATAAAGGGACAAGGACTCCTCCTTTTCACCCATGCCTTCTTCTTCCCCTGCACATCCATTCTCGCGCACTCGAGCTCCAGCGCCCAAGTTCTCCTTTTCTCCATAAAACCATTCCAAACATGTCCGGAGCGGGAGGCAAGTGGATGGTCTCCTCCGTTATGGAGGAGAACATTACGAAGCTCCGAGAAGCCGGATATCTGGCCGCAGACATCACGCACCGGCTCCCAAACGCGGGGCAGATTATCCCTACTCCAGAACCCCATGAGAGAGTTGTATTCCTCACCCACATCGTCTGCGGGCTGGGATTTCTCCTCCACCCATTTGTCCGCGGGCTCATGTTTTACTACGGGCTGGACTTCCATGATCTGGCCCCTAATTTCATCCTCAACATCTCGGTGTTTATCGTCGTGTGCGAGGCCTTCCTCCGCATCAAGCCCCACTTCGGCTGGTGGCTGAAGACCTTCAACGTGAAACTGAAGGTGGTGGTCTGCCAGCAAGCGGAGTGCGGAGGCGCCATGGTGGGCAAAATGCCCGACGTCACCTGGCTCGAAGGCTCCTATGTGGAGACTGTGAAGGGGTGGCAATCGGGGTGGTTCTACATCACCGAGCCGCGCGACACCAACTGGGTGGCGGCCCCCAAATTTCGATCCGGCATCCCCATGCGGCTCGCCTCCTGGAAAGAGAAGGGCCTATCCTGGGGTTCATCGGTGGAGCTGACCGGAGTCCAGAACTGGTTTAAAAGCATGATAAGCAAGAAAGTCAAGCTTGTCAACATGGTCCAGGTCATGCTCTTCCGCCGGATCCTCCCATGTCAAAGACGGACATTCAATATGTGGGAGTTCGACCCGGCCAAGCACCAGACGCTGCAAGAGCTTGTCGACACGACGCACAAAGACGTCTGGAAGGTGTTGTTCAAGGCCGCCGAGGTACCTCCTCCCCTTACCGAGGATCGTGGACTTAGCGCAAAGCGCCCTGCCAATCCGGTAAGCTCTTTATATCTCATAAGATGTTCCTTTCCCCAGTATAATCATGTGAGGGATCTGAGCCTCCACGCCATTTTAACAGGACTGGGTAGCGACAGCGGAGCTGATCGATTGTCCGGCCCCACTGCCCGAAGATCTAGCAAGGGCTCTCTTAACGGAGATGCTGGTTCCGGCGCCTATGAGGCGCCAGAGAAGAAGGCCAAGAAGAAGGCCGCGGGGACCAGGAA
>LR880967.1:847728774-847750478 GCA_904067115.1 Aegilops sharonensis
CCTGCTTGATTGATCTTGATGATATGAGTATTACAAGAGTTGATCTACCACGAGATCATAGAGGCTAAACCCTAGAAGCTAGCCTATGATTATTATTGTTGTTGTCCTACGGACTAAACCCTCCGGTTTATATAGACACCGGAGGGGGATAGGGTTACACATAGTCGGTTACAAGGGAGGAGATTTACATATCCGAATTGCCAAGCTTGCCTTCCACGCAAAGGAGAGTCCCACCCAGACACGGGACGAAGTCTTCAATCTTGTATCTTCATAGTCCAACAGTCCGGTCAAAGTATATAGTCCGGCTGTCTGAGGACCCCCTAATCCAGGACTCCCTCAACCACGTCTTGAGAACTTCTGGAATTTCCTCACGAGCATTGCTAGCTCCTAGCTCAGTTCTTCAGGATCACCAAGGCTGCTACCAGAATCTTCTTCTTCGGATTCAGAAACTGCCTTGGCCTTCAGTGCGCGAGATCGACCAAAGCTTGGTCCGTAAAGATCTCTTTTCTCAACAAACTGGAACTCATGAGTATTTAGCTTCTCGAGGATATCAGCGGGATCAAGTGACGTGTAGTCTCCACGTTCTTGAATCATCAGTGCAAGAGTGTCGAATGAGGAATCAAGCGATCTCAGCAATTTCTTCACCACCTCATGGTCGGTGATGTCAGTGGCACCAAGTGCTTGAAGCTCATTTGAGATGTCAGTGAGGAGATTGAAGGTTTGCTGAACATTTTCATTGTCGAGTCGCTTAAAGCAGTTGAAGAGATTGCGAAGAACGTCAACTCGAGAGTCACGTTGAGTTGAAACTCCTTCGTCGACCTTGGACAGCCTATCCCAGATAAGCTTTGCAGTCAACAAAGCACTCACTCTGTTGTACTGTCCGTTGCTCAGATGGCCACATATGATATTCTTCGCTTGAGAGTCGAGTTGCTTGAATCTCTTCACATCTGCAGCATTCACGGAAAGTGTGATAGAGGGAACGCCATTTTCCACAACGTATCAGAGATCGTTGTCAATTGCCTCAAGACGCATGCGCGTGTTATTCTTCCAGTAGGGGTAGTTCGTCCCATCGAAGGTAGGACACCCAGCCGAGACCTTGATCATGGCTGCAGTCGACATAACTAAAACTCCAGGTGGTTAAACCAAAATCACACAGAACAAGGGAGTACCTTGCTCTGATACCAATTGAAAGTGCATTAAGTCGACTAGAGAGGGGTGAATAGGCGATTACAAATTCGTCACTGAGAAAATTCGAGTGAGGAATTCCCCAAGTCACAAACAACTAGCAGCAGAATAAGTACTCAGATGCAAACGTAACAGAGTAGTAACAGGGTCATCAGGATGAAATGAAAACAAGCACAGAGTACAAGTAGCGTATAAACAGGATAGCGGGCTGAAGACAAAGTGACTGAAGAATTAGGATTGAGAAAATTGAGAAAGTCTTCCGTCAAAGTCTTCAAACAGTAACGATCAAGTACATCAACACATGAATGAGGAAATAAGAGGGTTGAGGAAATAGAAGCAGTAGCTTGGTGAAGACGATGATTTGGTAGACCAGTTCCAACTGCTGTGGCAGTTGTACGTCTGGTTGGAGCGGCTAGGTATGTAAACCTGAGGACACACAGTCTCGGACACACAGTCCTCACCGTATTCTCCTTGAGCTAAGATCACACAGACCTCGCCCAATCACTCGTTGTAAGTCTTCAGGTGACGTCCAAACCTTCACAGACTCGGTCACTCGGCGATCCACAATTTCCTCTTGGATACTCTAGACCATGATGCCTAACCGTCTAGAGGACACACAATTATTAAAGGTAACAAGCCTGGGTTCCACACAGGAACAATCTCTTCAGTGATGCTCAATCACTTTTGGTTTGTAAGTGTTTGTGTTTGGGTTTTCCTCATTTGATGATTTTCACTCAAAGTCCTCGGAGGATGGGATGCTCTAAATGACAAGTGTCAATCTATCTCTTGGAGCAGCCAACCAACTAGTGGTTGTAGGGGGCGGGTATTTATAGCCTAGGGAGCAGGATAACATGATAAGACATAAATGTCCTTCAATGATATGACCGTTAGGTGGGTAGATATTTTGGGACAGCTGGCGCGTAGCATGGCAACGGTCGTATATTTGAGTATCAAATTCCTCGGGGCTATCATGTTCCTCACTTGTAGGCAATCCGCATAGGCGAATTCCTAACTCAGTCAGGATAAATTCCTCAGAGAACAGAAGATCTTCGTCTCTGTCATGGAAGAAATTGACTGATCTGTATGAGATTTCCAATGGCTTCACTCGAAAGGATTGGGTAGGTGTAGGATTTTGAGATGAACATCACTTGGAAACTTTTCCTTAGTTTTAACTCGACCTCCTTTGTCGGTGTACAAAAAGAAGGGCACGTTTTTCTACCCCTTTACCTGTGCACGGGCAGTCAGAGCCACGCCCACAACCACACCAAGTAGAGCAGGGGAGGTGAGCCAAGGTAAGACCGAAGCCCAAGACGAAGCAAATCAACAACAAGGACCAAGGCCACAAAGATCAGATGGACGAAGCAGGTTTCCCCGGCAAGGACCCTTGCCGGGGGCAGCCTCAGCGGCCCCGGCAAGACCCTTGCCGGGGCAGCTCGCCCACGCCAGCCGAGTGAGCCGCCCTTGAGCCCACCAACACTCACAAATGCATTGGGACAGGGCTCGGGAGGCACCTCTGTGGTGGCATGCAGATCTTTGTGAAGACAAAGAATAGTCAAGATCAAATGAGGATAGGAAGGCAGCCATCCTCACCGAAGAAACCCACAAGACCCCCGGCAAGATCCTTGCCGGGGACGCCTGCGCGCCACGGCAAGACCCTTGTTGGGCCACCCGGCAAGGCCCTCGCCAAGCGCACTAGTAGGGCCACCATCAGGCCCGCACCAGCCAAGTCTCTGCCGCCGTTCGCATGCAGCTGCCGACCCAACCAGCTAGGCAGGCACCTGCGTGGCAACATGCAGCCCTTCGTGGAGGCTCCACCACCGCGGCACCTCAGTTGCCTGTCTACCTACATGGCACTGCATGCATCGCTGGCCAGGGCGCGTGGTGAAGCTAGGAGGAGCGGCGACGGATGGGACGGGCCTTGCCCCCGTCCCCGATAAAGTGAAGGGACACCTAAGCCTCGCTGTCGGTGTCAAAACCGGCGGATCTCGGGTAGGGGGTCCCGAACTATGCGTCTTGGCGGATGGTAATAGGAGACAAGGGACATGATGTTTTTACCCAGGTTCGGGCCCTCTCGATGGAGGTAAAACCCTACTCCTGCTTGATTAATATTGACGATATGGGTAGTACAAGAGTAGATCTACCACGAGACCAGAGAGGCTAAACCCTAGAAGCTAGCCTATGGTATGATTGTTGTTCTTTCCTACGGACTAAAACCCTCCGGTTTATATAGACACCGGAGAGGGTTAGGGTTACAAAGAGTTAGTTTACAATGGGAGGAGATCTACATATCCGTATCGCCACGCTTGCCTTCCACGCCAAGGAAAGTCCCATCCGGACACGGGACGAAGTCTTCAATCTTGTATCTTCATAGTCCAGGAGTCCGGCCAAAGGTTATAGTCCGGCCATCCGGACACGCCCTAATCCAGGACTCCCTCAGTAGCCCCTGAACCATGCTTCAATGACGACGAGTCCGGCGCGCAGATTGTCTTCGGCATTGCAAGGCGGGTTCCTCCTTCGAATACTTCATAGAAGATTTTGAACACAAGGATAGTGTCCGGCTCTGCAAAATAAGTTCCACATACCACCGTAGAGAGAATAATATTTACACAAATTCAACCTGCTGACGTATTCCGCAGCGTGACATCACACCAGGGCCAAGCCTTTATTCGAATCGTTTTTACTGTCCCACCTCAGCGCACTTAGCGAGGCGGTTTCCTTGGCACGTCTTGTTGAAGCAGAGATCGTGTCCCCTTATTCCGGGATTCTCATCAATACGGGCGTGGGTAACCCAACCGTGCCATTAATTTACGACGCTTGGGAGATAAGCGAGTTTTACCAGGCTGGTGGGGGCACATAGTTTCGTCCGCCCATATAAGGGGATAAGAATCCACCTTTTCCATCTATGCCTTCTTCCTCCTTTGCTTATCCATTTTCACGCACCCGAGCTCCAGCGCGCAAGTCCGCACATCTTACCTCAACCTTCTCCAGCCATGTCCGGAGCGGGAGGCAAGTGGATGGTCTCCTCCATCACGGAGGGACACATCAAAAAGCTGAGGAAGGTCGGATACTTGTCCAATGACATCACGCACCGGCTCCCCGACAAGGGGCAGCTCATCCCCACCCCCAGGCCCCATGAGAGGGTGGTGTTCCTCACCCACTTCCTCCGCGGACTAGGTTTTCCACTTCACCCATTTGTCCGGGGACTCATGTTCTACTACGGCCTGGATTTCCACGATCTGGCCCCGAACTTCATCCTCAACATCTCGGCATGCATCATCGTGTGCGAGGCCTTCCTCTGCATCCAGCCCCACTTCGGCTTATGGCTGAAGACCTTCAATGTCAAGCCGAAGGTAGTGGGCGGCCGCCAAGCGGAGTGCGGAGGCGCCATGGTGGGCAAGATGCCCAATGTTACATGGCTCAAGGGCTCCTTCGTGGAGATCATAAAGGGGTGGCAATCGGGGTGGTTCTACATCACCGAGCTGCGTGACCCTGAATGGGCAGCGGACCCCGAATTCCGATCTGGCATCCCCACACGGCTCACCTCCTGGAAAGAGAAGGGCCTGTCGTGGGGTAATTCGGAAGAGCGGACCGGACTCCAAACCTGCGTCCAAGACCTGGTGGACAAAGAGGTTAAACTCGTCAACGTAGTCCAGGTCATGCTCATCCGCCGGATCCTCCCGTGTCAACGGCGGGCTTTCAACTTATGGGAGTTCAACCGTGCCCAGCACCAAACTCTGACCAGGCTCTTTGACACAACGCATGAGAATGCCTAGAAGGTGCTATTCAAGGGCACCGAGGTTCCCCCTCCCATCACCGAGGATCGCGGATTCCGCGTGAAGCGCTAAGCCAGCGTAGTAAGCTTATTTTACCCTTTACGGGATACTTGGTTTTCATAGTTTAACTCTATGCGGGACCTAAGCTCCCGTTCCTTTGACAGGAATGGCAGAAGAAGACCGGACAGATCGACTGTCCGGCTCCTTTGCCCGAAGATCCAGCGGACGCCCACTTGACGGGGCTGCTGGTTCCGGCACCTTACGTGGTGCCGGAGAAGAAGGCCACGGGAACTCGAAAGAGTTCCCGGCGCCCGGTGGTGCCGGATTCATCGTCTGATGACTCCGAGGCACACTCCTCCTCCGAAGAGAAGGAGGAGGAAGAAGAAGCCCTCCTCCTCCAGCGGGGGGTGGAATGAAAAGGAAGGCCGCCCCAACTGGGGGGGGCCAGAGGGTCCAAGAAGGGAATGACCCTTCCTCCGGACTACTCCACCAACGCCGACGACGGCGAAGAGGAGTGGCCATCCAGGGCCAAGCCCCTGGCAAAATCGTAAGTATCCAGATACCAGAATAACTCATGGCATTCCGTTACTGCACAGTATCTTCTGACACCGAATGTAATCATGCAGTCCGCCCGCGGCCTAGCTCGACGCTTCGTCGAGCGGATCCCTATATTCGTTGGATGTGAATAGCCTTTTACTTCCGACTGCTACCTTCCCTCGTCCTACGGATGATGCCGAGGTGGAGTCCCAAAAGGGTCAAAGCCAGGAGGGGGTGGTCCTGGAGACGCCGCAAGGAGACCTCCCGGACTCCAGGCGCAAACGGGATAAAACCCCGAAGGGCTCTAAGTCCGGCCCCGGGCCGGACACTGCACCGGAACTTTCAATGGTTCCGGTGTCGGGCAGGCGACCCCCTACTAAGAAGGGAAAGCCTGCAACGCCGGTGACCTACGTCCAACCGGAGGCACCGGATAATCTGCTAGAGGTGCTTAACGGCGCCTCCATCAACGAGGAGCACCGCACTATTATGAGTGTGGTGATCCAGAAGGTTCAGTCCGCCAAGAGCGAGCTGACTGAAGCCTGTGCCAGCCTTCTAACAGGCTTTGAGGTATGTGTTTAAGATATGTAAAAATATTGCCGCATAGACAGTAGCCACTGATGCTCAGTTTGGTGTTCGGAAAGAAAATCCGAACTGAGGATAAAAAAATATATACGCAGGAGTCTAACATAAGTATGTCAATATGGGAATGCAGGTTGTGCTGCTGACCTCTGCCGCACTGACTGCAGAGGTCACTGCATTGAAGCAGAGCCTCGAGCGGTCCGAGAACGAGCTCGGCCTTGCCATGAAGCAGCTCGAGGAGAAGGAAGGTAAGTAATACCTTATGTAAGTATATAAAAAAGATGTGGTTGCAAAAAATGACAAGACCGACGTGGGTATTGCAGGGGCCACGAACGAGGTGGCAACCCTGAAGGAATCCATGTCCAAGGCCGAAGAAAATGCGGCCGTGGAGCGTACCCAGCGAGAAAAGCAGGAGGCGCGGGTGGCGGAGGTGCAACAAGAGCTCCAGGCTCTCATGAAAAAACACGAGAGTTTCGAGCTTGACTCAAAGACTCGAGAGTCCGAGCTCACCTCGGCGCTTGAGAGCGCCAAATCTGCCAAGGCCGAAGCCCAAAAAGCCCTCCAGGAAATTGAGGCGATGAAGAAGATAGCGGCGGGTAAGGCATTCTTTATGCAAAGCAAGCACGTGAAAGTGAATTACTTGTTACTTACCCGAGTCCGGAGCTCTCCAGGAGCATCCACAGATCTTCCCTGGAGTGTGTCCGACGCTGCCGCATTCTACCGACCTGAAGAGGGAAGCTCGACGGAGAAGGTGTTCTGGTCTCAGTATGCTGAGGCCGGACACCCGGTGCCCTTGAGCGACCAGCTGAAGCAGCTGGTCGAGCTCCATAAGGTGGCTGAACTGGCCATGAAGGGTCTCGTAGTCCGGCTGTGGCCTGGGGAAGCCATGCCTGGGAGCTACTTCGGGCTGGTAAGGCGGCTGGTGGATGCCTGTCCAAGGCTTGAAGTCATCAAGCGCTCCGTATACATCGAAGGTGCCCGTAGGGCCCTTGCCCGTGCTAAAGTCCACTGGGGCAAGATGGACGCTGAGAAGCTTGTGACGGACAGACCACCGCCGGGCAAGGAGCATCGCAAGCCCGAGATGTATTATGAGGGCGTCCTGAAAGGTGCCCGCCGTATAGCGGATGAGTGCTCCAAAGATGTAATTTTTGAGTAAACTCGCATTTGTGATCCTGTACGCTGAAAACTTGTTCATATGCGCTAAGCAACGCTTTTGAATTTAAAATATTACCTTCTATGCGGCTGTTTATTAAATTTGAGAGATGGTGAGTCGTCGGCTTCTGCCCCCATGCCACGAGTGCTGGGGTGTTCGGGATAAACTTGAGCGCTCTTTTTCCCATTATTGTGTCCTTCGAGGGAGGCGCTCAACACAACGAACAAGGCAATCGGACTATAATGCTTGAACACTCTCACTTAGCCATAGAATTCTATAATTTTAAATTTAGGCGAATCCCCTAGTATTCGGAAGACCGAGTTCGGGGCGCTATCCACGCCTAGGCCGGACAAAGCCGACTCCTAGCTCTAAGCGGCATAAGTCTTTAGGGACTCGAAAACCTCTCGAACAGCGACCAGCTCTCGCCCTATCATGACGGTCAGTTTTAGCTTTCTCCACTGAGGTGCTTAGCCCAGCTCAACCGGGGCACAATCGCAGTGGTTCACCCAGTGCTACCTTAGCCGATATAACGGAACATAAGGTACCAAAACATGGGAGCCGGGCAAACCCAACTATTGACCTAAGACATGATTCAGAGCCGATGCATATAATGCTATAAGTTCGGGGTGCCGCACTCATGAGAGTGTTCGGACTTCTCACACCATATTCTGGGGTACGTAAGCCCCTGGTGTATTGGTCGTACCAAAGTGTACGGTTGCATAATGTCATAACTGAACATATTTTTATAAAAAAGGAATGCAATAATAGACAAAACCTATTTATTGTTTATTGAAAAGTCTGCGGTAAAAGCAGAACGATACAAATAGTGCGATAAGCAAGAGATGGGACTATTTAACATGTCCCCCTCCAGGGGCGAGCTGTTGGATGATATGTGAAACAAGTATACTGCTCGTTATAGAGACCACCTGGACACTCAACGTAGCTTTCTGCCTCCCTGGCTGTTGCATCGTGTGTTCGGCGATTGTACTGCCGGACAGGCCTTCCGGAAAGTGGAGTCCTGAAAGTAAGAAAAAAAAGAATGACAAAATCAGGAGCCCCTGGTGCGGTTGAGCCGCATTTTGGGCATGTCGTGGTCATGCCCCTCCCCCTATGTCCATGGTATTTCCAGAGCGTAGTTATGTACGCGTAGTACTGGTTTCGCAATTTCGCGAGGGCTGGGGTTGGGGCCGCATTGCTACGCGTGCTCGGAACATGTCAGGCGGTCTGGTTGTAGGTTACTCTGGGCGCGCTTGACGGTGTCCAGACGTTTAATGGCCGGACTGGAGAATTGCCTTGAGAGGCTGCTTTGTACTTCCGCCGCGAGGGCCGCCGTATGCTCCTCCGTTCGGAGAGAGCGTTCGGTGATTCCATTGACCGTAATGACTCCTCGAGGGCCTGGAATCTTGAGCTTGAGGTATGCGTAGTGCGGCACCGCATTGAACTTTGCAAATGCGGTTCGTCCGAGCAGTGCGTGATAGCCACTGCGGAACGGGACTATGTCGAAGATTAACTCCTCGCTTCGGAAATTATCCGGGGATCCGAAGACCACCTCAAGTGTAACTGAGCCTGTAAAGTTGGCCTCTACACCTGGTATGACGCCTTTAAAGGTCATCTTTGTGGGTTTAATCCTTGAGGGATCTATGCCCATTTTTCGCACTGTATCCTGATAAAGCAGGTTCGGGCTGCTGCCGCCGTCCATAAGGACTCTAGTGAGGTGAAATCCGTCAATGATTGGGTCTAGAACCAATACGGCGAATCCGCCATGGTGGATGCTAGTGGGGTGGTCCCTTCGATCAAAGGTGATCGGGCAGGAGGACCATGGGTTGAACTTTGGGGCGACTGGCTCCAACGCATATACGTCCCTGAGTGCACGCTTCTGCTCCCTTTTGGGTATGTGGGTTGCGTATATCATGTTCACCATCCGCACTTGTGGGGGGAAGCCCTTCTATCCCCTATTGTTCGGCGGCCGGGGCTCCTCCTCATCATCGCTATGCAGCCCCTTGTCATTGTTTTCGGTGTTTAACTTGCCTGCCTCCTTGAACACCCAACAATCCCTGTTGGTGTGGTTGGCTGGTTTTTCGGGGGTGCCGTGTATCTGGCACGAGCGATCGAGTATTCGGTCCAAATTGGACGGGCCCGGAGTATTTCTTTCGAATGGCTTTTTCCGCTGACCGGGATTAGAGCATCTGAATCTGGCATTAACTGCCGTATCCTCAGCATTGTCGCTGTTAATGCGGTGCTTTTGCTTGTTGCGACACGACCTGCCAATGTTGTCCTTGGTATCCGAATTACCAGGGCTCTTGGTCATTGAGGGAGTTCCGGACTAGGGGGTGTCCGGATAGCCGAACTATCATCATCGGCCGGACTCCAAGACTATGAAGATACAAGATTGAAGACTTTGTCCCGTGTCCGGATGGGACTTTCCTTGGCATGGAAGGCAAGCTTGGCGATACGGATATGTAGATCTCCTACCATTGTAACCGACTCTGTTTAACCCTAACCCTATCCGGTGTCTATATAAACAGGAGGGTTTTAGTTCGTAGGACGAACAACAATCATACCATAGGCTAGCTTCTAGCGTTTAGCATGTTTGATCTCGTGGTAGATCTACTCTTGTAACACACATAATCAATATTAATCAAGCAGGACGTAGGGTTTTACCTCCATCAAGAGGGCCCGGACCTGGGTAAAACATCATGTCCCTTGTCTCCTGTTACCATCCGCCTAGACGCACAGTTCGGGACCCCCTACCCGAGATCCGCCGGTTTTGACACCGACATTGGTGCTTTCATTGAGAGTTCCTCTGTGTCGTCACCGTTAGGCCCGATGGCTCCTTCGATCATCAACAACGATGCGATCCAGGGTGATACTTTTCTCCCCGGACAGATCTTCGTGTTCAGCGGCTTTGCACTGCGGGCCAATTCGCTTGGCCATCTGGAGCAGATCGAAAGCTACACCCCTGGCCGTCAGGTCAGATTTGGAAGTTTAAACTATACGGCCGATATCCGCGGAGACTTGATCTTCGACGTATTCGAGCCGCAGCCAAGCGCGCCGCACTGTCTCGATGGGCATGATCTAGCTCTGCAGCCGAACAGTGCCCTGGAGGCCGCATCGGAATCCGCTCCGACCCTTAATCCGGAGCCGGATCCCCCGATCGATGACGAGTGGTTGGACACCGCCTCGGGGGCTACAATCTCTACGGCGATCGAGCCGAACTCCATCCTTGTCCTTTGCGAAGACCTTGGCTCCAGGAAGCCGGGCTCCTGTCCGGACTCCGAACCCTCCGCGCCCTTGCCAATCGAATCCGATTGGGCACCCGTTATGGAGTTCACGGCCGCGGACATCTTTCAGCACTCGCCCTTTGACGACATCCTGAATTCACTAAAGTCTCTCTCTTTATCCGGAGAGCCCTGGCCGGACTATGGTCAGGAAGGTTGGGATACGGACGACGAAGAAATTCAATGCCCGCCCACCACCCACTTCATAGCCACTGTCGAAAACTTACACGACGTGCTCGATTTCGACTCCGAAGACATCGACGGTATGGACGACGATGTAGGAGACAACAATGAACCAGCACCTATAGGATGCTGGACTACCTCATCCCATGATGTATACATGGTGGATACGCCCAAAGGAAATGAAGAAGAGGAGCAACGGGACGCTACGAAGGATCAATCCCTCGACAAGCAGTCAAAATGGCAACGTAAACGCCGAACAAAGTCCTGCCTCAACAAAGACCCAGCCATAGAGCAGGGCGAACCAGTGGACAACGAACAAGCTATCGAGCAATCGTCCGAACAAGACAACTTGGATAAACAATCTGTCCCCGGCGAAGAAAACAGTTCGGACGACCTCACGCCGGACAAACCATTGGAGCAAAATGACCTCCAGAAAAAGCTCGTCGCCACGGCGCGTAGCCTGAAAAAGCAGAAGCGGAAGCTCAAAACAGCGGAAGATGCACTCAGGATTAGATGGAGCAAAGTATTCAGCACCGCAGATAAGTACGGCAACAGTCGCTGAACAAAGAGCTACCCGAAAAGAAAGCTACTGCCCGAATTCGACGAGGAGGCCTTAGAGCCCCCACAATTAAAAAGCAAGAAGGCCACTCGGTCGGATGGACGACCTCATGGCAAAAAGAGAGCGGCGAATGGCGCCGCACACAAGCCAATATGCGATCCGCATAAGGATTCACATCAAGAGGATGGCCCAGTTAGGTCCATCTATGGGCCAAGAAAGCAGGCTCGTGAAAGCAATGCAATACGCCAAAATTCCGAAGATCATGGCACACCCAAATATAGGGGCACCGCACACCCCCTATGTTTCACCGATGAGGTGTTGGATCATGAATTTCCAGCGGGATTCAAACCCGTAAACATAGAGGCATACGACGGAACAACAGACCCTGGAGCCTGGATCGAGGATTACATCCTCCACATACACATGGCTAGAGGAGACGATCTCCACGCCATAAAATACTTACCCCTTAAACTCGAAGGCCCAACTTGGCATTGGCTTAAAAGCCTCCCCGAAAATACCATTGGAAGCTGGGGAGAGCTCGAGGATGCATTTTGGGCAAATTTTCAGGGGACTTATGTCCGCCCTCCGGATGCAGACGATCTAAGTCACATAACTCAACAACCCGGAGAGTCAGCCTGGAAATTCTGGAACAGGTTCCTTACTAAAAAGAACCAAATAGTCAACTGTCCGGACGCCGAAGCCTTAGCAGCTTTCAAACACAACGTCCGAGACGAATGGCTCGCCAGACACCTCGGCCAAGAAAAGCCAAGAACAATGGCCGCATTAACAAGCCTCATGACCCGCTTTTGCGCGGGAGAGGACAGCTGGCTGGCTAGATGCAGCACCAGCGACCCGAGTACATCCGAAATAAGGGATGGAAATGGGAAATCACGACGCAGAAAAGATCAGCGCCGGAATAAGGAAAATGGCCCAAATAGTACGGCGGTCAACGCCGGGTTCAAAAGCTCTCGGCCAAACAACAAAACACTGCCCCTAAAGGATAACAGTGACAAGCTATCCAACCTATAGAAGATTTTGGATAGAATGTGTCAAATACATGGTACCTCCGGGAAGCCTGCAAACCATACCCACAGAGATTGCTGGGTCTTCAAGCAGTCCGACCGACTTAACGCCGAACACAAGGGGCTCGACACACCAAGTGCGAGTGACGAAACCAAAAAGCAGCACTCTGGAAAACGAAAAACTTTCCCACAGGAGGTTAAAACAGTAAACTCACTTCACGTGATCAAAGGGAAAAACAAAGCGGTGCCCCCTAAAAGGCGCGCCGCACACTAGTTGTCAAAACCAATCACCTTCTACCATCAGGACTATTCCGATAATATCCGGAACGCAGGATGGACTGCCTTGATATTGGATCCTATAATCGACGGATTCCAATTTACACATGTCCTCATGGATGGCGGCAGTGACATAAACCTGATATATCAGGACACAATCCGCAGGATGGGGATAAACCCAACCAAAATTCTCCATAGCAACACCTCCTTTAAAGGAGTACTGCCAGGCCCATACACACTTTGCACGGGCTCCATACTGCTAGAAGTTGTGTTTTGTTCATCCGACAACTTCCGTCGCGAAAGGTTACTCTTCCATGTCGCCCCTTTTAAAAGTAGCCATCAAGCACTATTGGGACGCGAAGCTTTCGCCCGCTTTAACGCAATACCGCATTATGCATCTCTAACACTTAAAATGCCCGGTCCACGCGGCATCATCTCGTTGAAAGGAAGTATGAAGTGTTACTCGAGCGCGGAAGAAGGGGAGACTACATCGACAGCTCCACAGCTATCCGGCCCCACTAGGCAAAGAACCTGCAATAGGTCATTCAAACCCCGGATACGGCTAGACGAGTCCGGCGCCTACTAGCGGCATACCCCCATACAAGGGGCTGCATGCATGTATAACAAGAGACAATAAAGCTCAATTTTATTCACTTCTTTGAACCATACTTTGTTTATTTAAATATTAAGTACATATTTCGCACGATCCTTTTTCTTTTAAACTAAAGTTCCTCTCTTTTACAGATGAACAACGTGCTACACCCGTCCAGGATACGGCACAACGGAGACACAGGCGCAGACGTGCAGTAGGGACCCGTTGCAAGGATTCTTTTCAAATTAAGACCCTGCGTGAACCTTTTTTCACTGTCTCTTGTTGATATACATCCCCCGGTTCCTTAATATAACCGAGGAGGAGGCTGGTGCTTTGGCATTGGCCGCACCAGAATTTTTGCGCATACCTAGACACCAGGGGCTTAGGGCATTATTCTGCCCATTTTCATAAAGACCGAATACCTTAGGGAGTATTCGGCGTCTCGAGTTAGGCCTTATATGCATCAGCTCCGAATCATGTCTTTGGTCAAATGTTGGGTTGCCCGGCTCCTGTGTTTTGCTGCCTTACGTTTCGTTTTCACGGCCAACGCGGCACCAGGAGAACTACTGCGATTGTGCCCCGGTTCGGCCGGGCGAGCACCTCAGTAGAGAAAGCCGAAAACTGACTGTCATGATATAGCGAGAGACTGGTCAACCACTCGATGACTCACAGGAATGTTTACAAATTCCTCCGCATTAACGAAGGACCGGTTTTCGGTCAGGCACATACGCACCCCGAATTCGGGAGAGTGCGGTGCCCCCAGGGGCTATATAGTAGCCCCACCCTCAAACTCCTATGGCTAAGTGAAAGTGATAAAGCATTATAGTCCGGTTGCCTGGTTTGCTACGCTATCACCTCCTTAACAGGACCAAGACGTTGGATTAAGTGTGAAAAAGCGCTCCTTTTTGCAAACACCCCCGCACTATGTGCGTGGGGGCTGAAGCCAAGGACTGCCATCTTTCAGGTTATATACACATATACATAAACGGCCGCACAGGGAGTAGTTTACTACTTGAACGCACAAGTATAAAAAGCACTTATATTACATTGAAACATTGTTTTCACAAATCATACATGTCATAACAACATAATATCCTTCGAGCACTGCGTTTGTATTAAACAAGCGCCCGGCAGGACTTCTTCAAAGTAGTGCTCGGCAGGTGTACCCATTAGAGCACGGTGATCTTCTGAGATAGCCGCTCGCCCGAGCAGATCCTTCAGATCCTCCGACCGCACACCACTTGGCGCCGGACTTGGGGGAACCCTCCGCGACGACATCTCCGGGTCGTTCGCTTCACCTGAGGGTACGACAGGTGGAGGCGTTTCGCTCTCCATCATCTCCGGAAGAAGATTCCCCGAAGACGAGCTCTGCTGAGAAGGGCTGAGGTCCGAACTACAAGGTACAATTTCGGTTATCTTCATAAATAAATACAGGGATGTTCCTTATTTACAAGACCCCTTCTTTCTACTTACGGCTCGCTGGAGGGTTGATCCCCTTGGGGAAATAATGCGGCTGGGTTACTTCCCAGCGCCGGACTCTCTGCCGAAGACTCCCTTCCTTTCTTTGAGGCCTTGACCTCCGGATCTTCTGAAGCGGTCCTCTTCTCTCCTCGGAAGGTGGGACTCTTAATCCCTCCTTCCTTGATAGCCTCCTTCGCAGAGGCAGTTGATCCCCCGCTCCTCCCTTCGCCTTCTTCAAAAGGCGCGACCTTCAACATCTTGGTCAACATGGGATCCGGCGTGGTCTCTGGGAGGGGAGCCGGACACCTTATCAACTTTGCCTTGGCTATCCACTCATGTTCAAGAAACGGCTCCTTTAAAGGGAAGATATATAAAATAAATGAATCAACAGCTGGTCCAGTTACTGGACTACTTACTTGAGTATCTGGGCAATTGCAGCTTAGTCCTGCTTCCTCGGTCAAGTACGGACACTTCTCTTGTGATCCGAAGAACAGTTTATACATCTCCACGGGCGTCGTGCCCATAAAATTTTGGAGAGCTCGTAGTCCCTCCGGATTGAATTCCCACAGGCGGAGGGGGCGACGTTTGCAGGGCTGAAGGCGCCGGATCACCATAACCTGCGCCACTGCAACCAGATTGATCCCTCTTTCCTAGAGATCTCGAATATGGCCCTGCAGCAGGGGAACATCCTTGGATGGCCCCCAGTCCAGCCCCTTGTTGACCCATGACGCCAGCCGCTGTGGTGGACCTGAGTGGAAGGTAGGGAGCGCCGCCCATTTGGTGCCCCTGGGAGCGGTGATATAAAACCACTCCCGTTGCCACAAACCAAGCTCCTCTTGAAAGAGCCCTTGGGCCACGGAGCGTCAGTACATTTGCTTATGACCGCCCCTCCGCACTCTGCTTGCTGCCCCTTGATCGTCTTTGGCTCGACCTTGAAGGTTTTGAGCCACAATCCAAAGTGGGGGGTAATATGGAGGAAGGCCTCACATACAACAATGAATGACGAGATATGGAGGATGGACTCCGGATTCAAGTCATGGAAATCAAGCCCATAATAAAACATGAGCCCCCGCACAAAGGGGTCCGTCGGGAAGCCTAAACCCTGAAGGAAGTGGGACACGAACACCACGTTCTCGCCGGGCTCAGGAGTGGGAGTGACCTGCCCTGGAGCAGGCAGCCTATGCGAGATCTCGCCGGTCAGATACCTGGCGTCTCGTAGCTTTAGCACATCTTCTTCTGTGACGGAGGAAGACATCCATCGGCCATGCTGGTCGGAGCCGGACATCGTCGAAAGTCCGAAGCGCCTGAATCTGAAGCTTTGGGTGTTGGAACTCGAAGCGCGAGGCGAACTCGATGGAGGGTGTAAAAGGAAGAGGGCCTTGGTCTCACTATAAAGAGGTTGAATACCAAGAGCCCACCCCGTGGTCGATTAGGACTCGCCTTTGATAGAGAAGGCAGGCCAACGGGCACGGTTGGGTTACCCACGTCCGTATTGATGAGAATCCCAGAATAAGGGGGCACGATCTACGCTTTGATAAGACGTTCCAAGGAAACCGCCTCGCTAAACACGCTGAGGTGGAACAATAAAAAAAGATTCATGCAAAGGCCTGGCCGTGGTGTGATGTCACGCCGCGGAATACGTCAGCAGATCTGTGCAAAAATTATTCTCTCTACGGTGTTATGTGGAACTTGTTTTGCAGAGCCGGACACTATCCTGGTGTTCACAATCTTCTATAAATTATTCGGAGGAAGAACCCGCCTTGCAATGCCGAAGACAACATGCGCGCCGGACTCATTGTCATTGAAGCCTAGTTCAGGGGCTACTGAGGGAGTTCCGGACTAGGGGGTGTCCGGATAGCCGAACTATCATCATCGGCCGGACTCCAAGACTATGAAGATACAAGATTGAAGACTTCGTCCCGTGTCCGGATGGGACTTTCCTTGGCGTGGAAGGCAAGCTTGGCGATACGGATATGTAGATCTCCTACCATTGTAACCGACTCTGTGTAACCCTAACCCTATCCGGTGTCTATATAAACCGGAGGGTTTTAGTTTGTAGGACGAACAACAATCATACCATAGGCTAGCTTCTAGGGTTTAGCCTCTTTGATCTCGGGGTAGATCTACTCTTGTAACACACATCATCAATATTAATCAAGCAGGACGTAGGGTTTTACCTCCATCAAGAGGGCCTGAACCTGGGTAAAACATCGTGTCCCTTGTCTCCTGTTACCATCCGCCTAGACGCACAGTTCGGGACCCCCTACCCGAGATCCGCCGGTTTTGACACCGACAGTCATGTTATTACTACGAGCTAGCCAGCTGTCTTCTCCCGCGCAAAAGCGGGTCATGAGTGTTGTGAGGGCTGCCATGGATTTCGGCTTTTCCTATCCTAGGTGCCGGGAAGCCACTCGTCGCGGATGTTATGCTTGAAGGCTGCAAGGGCCTCTGCATCCGGACAGTCGGCTATTTGATTTTTCTTGGTTAGGAACCGTGTCCAGAATTGTCTGGCCGATTCCTCTGGCTGCTGAATTATGTGGCTTAGGTCATCGGCGTCTGGTGGTCGCACGTAGGTGCCCTGGAAGTTGTCGAGGAATGCGGCTTCCAGGTCCTCCCAACAACCAATTGATTATGCTGGCAAGCTGTTAAGCCAATGCTGAGCTGGTCCTTTAAGCTTGAGTGTGAGGTATTTGATGGCGTGTAGATCACCGCCGCGGGCCATGTGTATATGAAGGAGATAATCCTCGATCCATACCGCCGGATCTGTTGTGCCATCGTATGATTCGATATTTACGGGTTTGAAACCCTCGGGGATTTGATGATCCATTACTTCATCTGTGAAGCATAGTGGGTATGCGGTGCCTCTGTATTGGGCTATATCACGACGTAGCTCAAATGAGCTTTGTCTACTGTGTTCGGCCCGGCCGGATTTACCATATCCGGCATAACGGTTATCGTCACGTGTCGTGGGGCACCCACGCGATCCATAGATCGATCTTGTTTTCCTTGCCCTGACCTCCAATATATCTCGCAGGTCTGGCGCATTTCCCCGTGCCTTGGTATTCTTTGAGCGACGCCGGGGTGCGGCTTGAGTGGAGGGCCGAGAGGCCTCTCTGTCGTGGCCACGAGGTGGCCGGTCGGCCGCATCATGCGCTGGTGATGTAGGTCTTTGTGCTTCCTCCTCTAATCGGGGTAGCAGCCTGCGTTTTGGGTAGCTCTTGGAGGGGCGTTTGAGTTCGTACTCTTCAGCCGCAAGGGCGTCCGCCCATCTGTCGGCTAGCAAGTCTCGGTTAGCTCTAAGCTGTTGTTGTTATTTCTTGAGGCTGCTCGTCGTGGCCATAAGCCTGCGTTTGAAACGCTCTTGTTCGACGGGATCCTCAGGCACGACAAATTCGTCGTCGTCGAGGCTTGCCTCGTCTTTGGAGGGAGGCATGTAATTATCGTCCTCTACCTCTCTGTCTACCGCTCTGTCATGAGGGATGGCTTCTCCATCCTCCTGCGTTGAATCTTGCTGGAGGGGATTGTCTTCAGCACTGTCCGGGGTGTTATTATCTCCTATGCCGGAATCGCCATTTTTGTTGTGGCGGGATTTAGAGCGGCGCCGCTAACGCTGGCACTTGGGCTGTTTCTTGGAGGGGTCATCCTCCGTTGTTCCATCGCCGTTCCCTTCTTTTGGGGTGTCCACCATGTATATGCGATACGTCTCCAACTTATCTATAATTTTTTATTGCTCCATGCAACTTTATCTATTGTTTTGGACTATAATGGGCTTTATTTTCCACTTTTATATTATTATTGGGACTAACCTATTAACCAGAGGCCCAGCCCAGAATTGCTGATTTTTGCCTATTTCAGTGTTTCGAAGAACGGAATATCAAATGGAATCCAAACGGAATGAAACCTTCGGGAAAGTGATTTTCTCACCGAACGTGATCCAGGAGACTTGGACCCTACTCCAAGGAGTGCCAGAGGCGGTCACGAGGGTGGGGGGCACGCCCCTCCCCTGGGCGCGCCCCCCTGCCTCGTGGGCCCCCTGACGCTCCACCGACGTACTCCTTCCTCCTATATATACCTACGTACCCCCAACAGATCGGGGACAGAGCCAAAAACCTAATTCCACCGCCGTACCTTCCTGTATCCACGAGATCCCATCCTGGGGCCTGTTCCGGAGCTCCGCCGGAGGGGGCATCTACCACGGAGGGCTTCTACATCAACACCATAGCCCCTCCGATGAAGTGTGAGTAGTTTACTTCAGACCTTCGGGTCCATAGTTAGTAGCTAGATGGCTTCTTCTCTCTTTTTGGATCTTAATACAATGTTCTCCCCCTCTCTCGTGGAGATCTATTCGATGTAATCTTCTTTTTGCGGTGTGTTTGTTGAGACCGATGAATTGTGGGTTTATGATCCAGCTTACCTATGGAAAATATTTGATTCTTCTCTGAGTTCTTTTATGTATGATTAAGTTATCTTTGCAAGTCTCTTCGAATTATCCGTTTGGTTTGACCAACTAGATTGGTAGTTCTTCCAATGGGAGAAGTGTTTAGCTTTGGGTTCAATCTTGCGGTGACCTTACCCAGTGACAGAAAGGGTTGCAAGGCACGTATTGTATTGTTGCCATCGAGGATAACAAGATGGGGTATTTATCATATTGCATGAATTTATTCCTCTACATCATGCCATCTTTCTTAAGGCGTTACTATGTTTTTAACTTAATACTCTAGATGCATGCTGGATAGCGGTCGATGAGTGGAGTAATAGTAGTAGATGCAGAATCGTTTCTGTCGTGGAATTGTCACGGCAGATGTCCTCGTGAAAGGACTTAGTCGCAGGGCCATCGTACGGGTTAACTTAGAGGGGTTAAAGCGGACGCAAAGACACGGGAGTTATACTAGTTCAGCCCCTTCGATGAAGGAAAGGCCTACGTCTAGTTGTGATGGGATTGATGTAGTTTCGGCGACTTGGGAGCAATAGCTTCGCCTAAGCCTCGAATTGTCTCTCCTTAATCCGTGGCCGAGTCGTCCCCTTATATACACGGGTTGACGCCCGGCCGGTCTACAGAGTCCCGATCCAGCTCATACAAGTGTCCGGCTCGGTCTCTTCTCTCTTGTCTTACAGCACAAGTTACAACACTAAGCCGGTTCACATAAATGGACCTTAATTCGCCTCTGGGCTCCGGGCCTCCTCCGTGGGCCTGGATCATGGACGAGGGTAAACCGGCCCCTCCAGGGCGGTTCACACTCAGTAGTTGTATCCCCAACATTAGGCCCCAGATTGACTTGAACCGGTTCATGTTAATCTTCAACACCTTCAGGAAACTCTTGATCTCCTTTCATATTTTGTAAACCGCCATCTGCTTGAACCGCTGTGATGTCATCCTCCGATCCGCGTGTCAGGGCGCCTTGACGTCATCCTTAATAAAGAAATCCAAACAGTAAGATTCCCTTCATTTAATGCTATCCTGGAAATCGAGGCGGCCGCTGCACCGTCCGCCGCTTTTGACTCCTCGATTCTCGCGCTCGTTGATTGCTCCGGTCCCTTATAAATAGACCGGTCGCCACTTTCTCTTCTTCTTCTTCTTCCGCTCTTCTCCTTCCTCGCGACGCTCCAGCCCTGAAGCTCCGCCGTCGCCTCCGACCTTCCAACGACGCGTCAACACCGGGCCGCTGCATCAACCTGATCGTATCAGAGTTTTCGGCGCTCCTCCACGGCTTTGCTCATCAGGTAAAGTCCTTTTTCAAGCCCTAGATCCCATCTGTAGATCCTGTTCATCCCGCAGTTCATATTGGTTTCTTCACGCCTGCTCCGCCATGGCCGTACGATTCAGCCGTACCGTATATCCTGTGCAGGTGACTGCCCCGCCGTCCATTTAACCCTTCACGCATCTTCCTTTTTGCTCAGATCCTCGAGTTTAGAATACCCGAACCCTCCTGCTCTGTATGAGGTTTGCATAGGTCGTAAAGGTTTTTCTTACTGGAACTTTCGGTAGATCTTGATTACTCCCATTCGCATGTGAAAACTGTTTCTGTCCACACTTAGTAGATTTTTCAGCTCTGCCTCATTTGGCGGTTTAACTTTTGATAGCTAATCCGTCACTCCATTAGTCCTCAGTTAAACCGGAATTGGAAGCCGGCTACTGAATCGCCGGTTTAACAATGTATAATATGCCTGAACCGTTTAATGGTGAACCGTTTCTCCCTTTCTTTCGCAGCTTAGTCTTCCGGAATGGCTCCTCAATTCTCAGCTTGCAATTGGGTTCGGTCCAAAATCACTGAAACGCAACTCAACGGCTATGTCACCACTGGCGGTTTGGCTCCAAAAAATGTCCTCCACTGGCGTGTTCCGGATGGCGAGTTTCCTCCCGAGCCGCAAGAGGGAGAAGTAATTGTGTTTATGCAGCACTTAGACCGGGGATTCTGCCCGCCCGGTTCAAAATTCTTTCGGGACGTCCTCGCAAGTTTTAAACTCCATCCGCATGATATTGGCCCGAACTCTGTGCCAAACATATGCAACTTTCAAGTCTTCTGTGAAGTCTATCTTCAAGAAGAACCATCTGTGTAGCTGTTCCGGGATTTTTTCCACCTGAACCGCCGTACAGAATTTTCTGATGGTCCCAACACAGAGCTGGGCGGCGTTTCAATCCAGAAGAGGAAGGAAGTGGATTTCCCTCACGCCAAACACCACAGCCATCCAAAGGATTGGAACCAAACCTGGTTCTACTGCCGGAACACTGCTCCTGCCAACGAGAACCCCTTGCCGGGCTATCGTCCTCACCGGCTCAGCAATCAGCATCCGCTGCCTTTACGCTTAACTGCCGCGGAACGGAAGAACTTCGCGCCTCAAATAATCAAGCTCCGGGCTCTAATGGCCAACGGCTTAACCGGCGTGGACCTTGTGCGGTGTTGGGTTTCTTGGGGCGTCTTGCCACTAAGCCGCCGGCCCGGATTGATGCACGAGTACACCGGCAGCCTCAAAGACCCTCAAAGACGTCACGAGCTACCCATAACTGAACTTGAGGTCACAGAGATCGTAAAGAAGATGCTCGATGAGCCAATCTCCGTCTGCAGCCTAACCGGATTGGCTCCATTCTGTGTTGCCAACAAACCGCC
>LR880967.1:847770304-847780530 GCA_904067115.1 Aegilops sharonensis
GAGAAGTGTTTAGCTTTGGGTTCAATCTTGCAGTGACCTTACCCAGTGACAGAAAGGGTTGCAAGGCACGTATTGTATTGTTGCCATCGTGGATAACAAGATGGGGTATTTATCATATTGCATGAATTTATTCCTCTACATCATGTCATCTTGCTTAAGGCGTTACTATGTTTTTAACTTAATACTCTAGATGCATGCTGGATAGCGGTCGATGAGTGGAGTAATAGTAGTAGATGCAGAATCGTTTCGGTCTACTTGTCACGGACGTGATGCCTATATACATGATCATTGCCTGGATAACCTCATAACTATGCTCAATTCTGTCAATTGCTCAACAGTAATTTTTTCACCCACCGTAGAATACTTATGCTCTTGAGAGAAGCCACTAGTGAAACCTATGGCCCGGGGTCTATTCTCATCATATCAATCTCCATCACTTTATTTACTTGCTTTGCTTTTACTTTTACTTTGCATCTTTATACCAAAAATACCAAAAATATTATCTCTATCAGATCTCGCTCCCGTAAGTGACCGTGAAGGGATTGACAACCCCTAATCGCGTTGGTTGCGAGTAGCTATCGTTTTGTGCAGGTACGAGGGACTTGCGCGTAGCCTCCTACTGGATTGATACCTTGGTTCTCAAAAACTGAGGGAAATACTTACGCTACTTTGCTGCATCATCCTCTCCTCTTCGGGGAAATCCAACGCAGTGGTTAAGAGGTAGCCACCCTCATGACCGCCTCTGGCACTCCTTGGAGTAGGGTCCAAGTCTCCTGGATCACGTTCGGTGAGAAAATCACTTTCCCGAAGGTTTCATTCCGTTTGGACTCCGTTTGATATTCCGTTTCTTCGAAACACTGAAATAGGCAAAAAACAGCAATTCTGGGCTGGGCCTCCGGTTAATAGGTTAGTCCCAAAAATAATATAAAAGTGGAAAATAAAGCCCATTATAGTCCAAAACAATAGATAAAATAGCATGGAGCAATAAAAAATTATAGATACGTTGGAGACGTATCAATATGTCATACGACGAGGTGGCCTTCCAGTGCCCTGTAGGCGCTGGTTCTTGGTCGTCTCCTGCATCGGCGTCCATACCGTCGATGTCTTCGGAGTTGAAGTCGAGCATGTCGGTTAAATCATAGACAGTGGCTACGAAGTGGGTGGTGGGTGGGCTTTGAATTTCTTCGTCGTCCGCATCCCAACCTTGCTGACCATAGTCCGGCCAGGGCTCTCTTGATAAAGAGAGAGACTTTAGTGAATTCAGAATTTCGCTGAAAGGAGAGTGCTGAAAGATGTCCGCGGCGGTGAACTCCATGATCGGCGCCCAATCGGATTCGATTGGCAGGGGCACGGAAGGTTCGGAGTCCGGAGAGGAGTCCGGGACCTTGGAGTCACGAGCTTCGCAAAGGACAGGTATGGTGTATGGCTCGATCGCCGTAGAGATTGCAGCCCCCGAGGCGGTGTCCAGCCACCCGTCCTTGATTGGCACAGTCGGCTCCGAGCTAAGGGTCGGAGCGGACACTGGTGCGGCCTCCAGGGCACTGTTCGGCGGCAGAGCTAGATCATGCCCATCGTGACAGTGCGGCGTGCTTGGCTGTGGCTCGACCCTATCGAAGATCAAGTCTCCGCGGACGTCGGTCGTGTAGTTCAAACTTCCAAATCTGACCTGATGGCCAGGGGCATAGCTTTCGATCTGCTCCAGATGGCCAAACGAATTGGCCCGCAGTGCAAAGCCGCCGAATACGAAGATCTGTCCGGGGAGAAAAGTCTCACCCTGGACCGCATCGTTGTTGATGATCGGAGGAGCCATCGGGCCTAAAGATGACGACACAGAGGAACTCTAAATGAAAGAACCAATGTCGGTGACAAAACCGGTGGATCTCGGGTAGGGGGTCCCGAACTGTGCGTCTAGGCGGATGGTAACAGGAGACAAGGGACACGATGTTTTTACCCAGGTTCGGGCCCTCTCGATGGAGGTAAAACCCTACTCCTGCTTGATTAATATTGATGATATGGGTAGTAGAAGAGTAGATCTACCACGAGATCAGAGAGGCTAAACCCTAGAAGCTAGCCTATGGTATGATTGTTGTTCTTTCCTACGGACTAAAACCCTCCGGTTTATATAGACACCGGAGAGGGTTAGGGTTACACAGAGTCGGTTTACAATGGGAGGAGATCTACATATCCGTATCGCCAAGGTTTCCTTCCACGCCAAGGAAAGTCCCATCCGGACACGGGACAAACTCTTCAATCTTGTATCTTCATAGTCCAGGAGTCCGGCCAAAGGTTATAGTCCGGCCATCCGGACACCCCCTAATCCAGGACTCCCTCACTCGCATTAAATGCGCTTTGTCCTGTAATACCAGGGATAAGCTCGTGACACTGTAGCACTTTCCACCTCCTGTGTGCCACTGTGGCAGCCCCTTTCGCCTATAAAAGGAGGCCCATGGCGCACGGGAAAAGCATTCGGCTCTTTGGAACCTCGCAGCACCTAGAGCTAGTTCAAGATCTCAAGAACACTAAATACATCCACCAAAGTAGGATCGTAGGGTTTTACGCATCTTTGCGGCCCAAACCTGGGTAAATCCCTTTGTGTCGTCTGCTAGTCTCGCTCTTCTCACGAACCCCGCGCCCCGCAACCGTAGAAGGGATTCCAGTGATCCCATAGGTGTCATTCCCCACCGACATCTTTGGCGCGCCAGGTAGGTGGCGCGATTGTGAGAATCTGGTCTAGCAGTTGACCTAGCTATTCTTCATCGCATGGCTCCTAAGAAGAAGGCGACCACGGCGATTGGTTCGTTAGGGACCAGGTTGCCAGCACCGGTGCAAACTAGTAGTGGGCCAGTCGCGGAGAGAACCCGCGGCGTGGCCCTCGAACATCCACATCATCCTGGCGGTTTAGGCCTGACGAGTGGCGTCGTTCGCGCGCCAGGCGACGAGCCGCCAGTCACGAGCTCTAGAGACGGAGTCGGGCCCCCCGCAGGCGCAGCGGGGCCCTCCAGGGGCGCCGCCATCCCGCCATGCGGCGGCACGGCGGCCTCCAACACACCAACACCAGCGCCCACGGCGCGCTCTTCCCAGGTTGTGTGTGATGAGCAACGTCACCCTGCTGGTGACCCTCCGCGCCGCCCTGGGAAGAGTCCCGTGCGCCCATCACATGATGAGGAGGGCCAGCATGCGCGCTGAGGTGCTGACGGAGGTGGCGAACGGCTACGGGGCCGTGACGCAGCTCCTTCTAACATGGTTAGAAGTCGAGGTGCATCGGGGTCCACCTAGCTGTCGCTGCACCCACGCCAGCGGAGGCCCTAGCACGCGTGCCGCTGCTCCTCAATTTTCCTCCCGCCACGGAGAAGCTTGACCAATGGAGGGCCACCGTCCGGAACCTCGTCGGCTTCGCCAACAACGATGAGTTGCTGCCGGCGGGACCCGTAGGCCGTCGCTCCACCGGACAACCGCGTGCCAGCGGAGGCCATGCCGGTGGCGACGCGGCCACGGTTTACTCCCCACCTCCATCCCGACCGGGAAGAAGACCGGCGAGACCCCTCGCACCCACTCCGGCAAGCGCACCTCTTCGGGGTGTTGCGCTCCCATTGAGGACGTGCCAGAGAGCTCTGCCGGCAAGAGCAAGAAGTCCAGAGCCACACCACCAGAGACCAAGAAGGTGCCCTTCAAGGAGGACGGTATGGGGGGAGATTTTACCATAAGCTCCACCCTCGACGGCAAATGGGAAAGCGAGCTCGTCACCTTCCTGCGGGCGAATGTTGATGTGTTTGCATGGCAGACCTCCGACATCCCCGGTGTTCCCAGGGAGGTGATTGAGCACCACCTTGCTATCTGTCCTCATGCGGGGCCCGTCAAGCAAAAGGTCAGGAAGCAAGCTCTGGAGAGACAGGAGTTCATCACGGAGGAAATCAGAAAGCTAGAGGCGGCAGGTTTGGTGAGGGGAGTACTCCATCCGACGTGGTTGGACAATCCGGTGGTAGTGCGCAAGGCAAACGGGAAGTGGAGGCGGTGTATTGATTACACAGACATCAATAAGGCCTGTCCAAAGGATCCTTTCCCGTTACCGCGCATTGACCAGATTGTTGACTCCACAGCTGGGTGTGACCTCTTGTCGTTCCTTGGCACCTACTCAGGATACACCAGATCTTCATGACAAAGGAAGACGAGGAAAGGACAGCATTCATCACCCCATGTGGTACGTATTGCTTTTTACGGATGCCTTTCGGTTTGAAGAGTGCTGACTCAACCTTTGCAAGAGCAGTCCAAATTGGTTTTGAGCCCCAACTACATAGAAATATGGAAGCTTATATGGATGACATAGTGGTCAAAACCAAGGACAAAGCAACACTTGTACAACATCCGGAGGAAACATTTGGGAACCTGCGCAAGATCAACCTCAAATTGAACCCTGAGAAGTGTGTCTTCGGCGTCCCGTCCGGTAAGCTTCTTGGGTTCTTTGTGTCCCAGCGCGGGATTGAAGCAAACCCAGATAAGATCAAGGCCATGGAGCAGATCGAGGAACCCAAACGGATCAAGGACGTGCGTCGGCTCACTGGCTGCGTTGCTGCCATGAGCCGGTTCATCTCCAAGTCCGCGGAGCGTGCCCTTCCTTTTTCCAAGATCCTGAAGAAGGCAGGGCCGATGGAGTGGACCCCAGAGGCCGAGGCAGCGCTGCAAGATTTGAAGAAATACCTCTCCTCTACCCCCGTTCTGGTTGCACCTAAACCACAAGAACCGTTGTTGCTTTACCTAGCGACAACAAATCAGGTGGTTAGCGTCACACTAGTGGCGCAGAGAGAGGTTGATGAGGAGACAACAGCAGCGGCGGAATCAACGATTGACGGACCGGAACCCTCCCCGGCAGGGCTCAGTCCCGGCGAGACTGAGTCCCCGGCAAGGCTCAGTCCCGGCAAGACTGGTGCCAGTACGACGGGACCCACGCGACCGGGGTGAAGAAGCGCAGAAGAAGAAAATGGTACGTCACCCAGTTTACTTCGTCAGCTCCCTCTTGCAGGGGGCTAGGTCGAGGTACTCAGGTGTGCAAAAGCTGTTATTCAGCCTCCTTATGGCTTCGAGGAAGCTGCGCCATTACTTCCAAGCGCACGAGATCACGGTATTCACCCGCCTCCCATTGCAACGGATACTGCATAACCCAGATGCAACGGGGAGGATCGTGGAATGGGCCCTGGAGCAATCAAGTTTCGGTTTGAAGTGGGAAAGTACCTCGACGATTCAGAGCAGAGTCTTGGCGGAGTTTGTTGTGGAATGGACCTCAACGCCCGACGAAGAGGTACAGGAGACCACTCTCCCCGGCAAGGAAACGATCCACAACTAGGTCATGTACTTTGATGGTGCCTTCTCACTGCAAGGCGCCGGTGCTAGTGTGCTCCTTGTCGCACTCACTGGAGAACACCTCAAGTATGTCATCCAGATGCACTTCCCCCGGGAGATGTCAACCAACAACACCGCCGAGTACGAGGGTTTGCTTGCCGGTCTCAGGATCGCGGCAGACCTCGGAGTTAAAAGCTCATCGTCAGGGGCGACTCACAGCTCGTCGTCAGGCAGATCAACAAAGATTATCAAAGTCCGTTGATGGAAGCTTACGTAGATGAGGTGAGGAAACTGGAGGAGCACTTTGACGGTATACAAGCGGAGCATGTCCCTCGGGCGGAGAACGACATCGCCGACTACCTGTCAAAGCGTGCTGCCGTCAAGCTACCTGTGGAACCAGATACTTTTGTGCTTTAGTAAACCCAACCATCCGTTGAGCCATCAAACGGGCAGAACAAGCGGAGGAAGCTAGGCCCCGACAAATACCTCCCCACCGAGCTCCCCGGAGCCGCCGGCGAGGATGTTGCCGCGGACGCCGATCCTGCCGCGGGACAGCCGACTCCGGCAGGACCTCAGGTCGGAGGCGGCCGCTCCCGTGGCAGAAGAGATGCCTTTGGTCCTTGTCGTCGAGCCACAGGCTCCGGCATGGGCGCAACACATCGTCCGATTCCTTCAAAAAGGAGAGCTTCCCGAGGAGCAGGCAGAGGCAGAAAGAGAAGCCCGCTGGTCTGCTCTGTACCAATTCGTTGATAACGTATTGTACAGAAGAAGACTGAATGGGGTGAAATTGATGTGCATCTCCCAGGAGGAAGGACTAAAGCTGTTGGCAGAGGTACATGGAGGTATATGTGGCTCCCACATAGGGTCAAGAGCCCTTGTCGGCAAGGCTTTCCGGCAAGGTTTCTTCTGGCCCACCACCCTCCAGGATGCGACGGCACTAGTAACCAAGTGCGAAGCGTGCCAGTTCCATTCAAAGAAGCTCCATCAACCAGCTCAAGCCCTTCAAACTATCCCTCTCTCCTAGCCCTTCTCGTCCGGGGGCTCGACATATTGGGCCCTTTCCCCCCATGCTGTCGGGGGCTTTGAGTACTTGTACATCGCAGTCGACAAGTACACAAATTGGACAGAGGTGGAAGCAGTGAGGAAGGTGACAGCGCAATCAACCATCAAGTTCTTCAAGGAACTAGCGTGCCGTTTTGGGGTGCCCAACAGGATCATCACCGACAACAGCACACAGTTCACAAGCCATGCCTTCATGCAATACATTGAAGATCTCGGCAGCAGGGTCTGTTTTGCTTCCGTGGCACACCCACGGAGCAACGGCCAAGCGGAGAGAGCAAATAATGAAGTCCTGCGAGGCTTAAGGACGAAGACTTTTGACAGGCTGCGCAAGAGCGGAAGGCGCTGGATTGATGAGTTGCCGGCGGTTCTTTGGTCGATCAGAATGACGCCAAATTAAGCCACCGGCCAGACACCCTTTGCCCTGGTTTACGGGGTAGAAGCAGTTCTCCCCACAGAACTCATATACGGGTCACCTCGAGTGCTTGCTTATGATGAGCTTGAGTAAGAGCGATTGCGGCAAGATGACGCGACGCTCCTTGAGGAAGATCGTCTCCGGGCGGCTGTGAGAGCAGCACGCTACCAGCAAGCCTTGCGCCGCTACCATAGCCGCAAGGTTCATGCCCGGAGCTTTGAGGAAGGCGACCTTGTTCTTCGGCACGTTCAGTCGGCCAAGAATTCCAACAAGTTGACGCCGAAGTGGGAAGGCCCTTATCGGGTAATACGAGTCACCAGGCCTGGCGCAGTCCGCCTGGAGACCGAAGATGCTGTCCCAGTGAGAAACTCCTGGAACATCGAGCATCTTCGCAAGTTTTACCCATAAGGCGTGGCTTGCCGGGCCTCCCGGCAAGCCACCTTTTGTACAAGCTTTGCCGACAAGGCATCTGACCCTTTGTACAAAGCCAGGCGCAGACCCTGAGCATAAATAAATGAAGCGCTAGCGCCCTAAGTTATAGCATGCATGCTAGGTTGAGTCTCTTCCTTGCTTAGGGTTGATAGTGCTTAGCGGCGGCTAACGCCTAGCTTAGAGGTCGAGTGCGCGTCTCTCTGTTCTTCTCTGTCTTCTTTGGTTCGCAGGACACATGAATATCCTTGTCGAGCTGCTTTGGAAGTGTTAGGGAACGTAGTAATTTCAAATTTTTCCTACGCACACGCAAGATCATGGTGATGCATAGCAATGAGAGGGGAGAGTGTGTCCACGTACCCTCGTAGACCGAAAGCGGAAGAGTTAGCACAACGCGGTTGATGTAGTCGTACGTCTTCACGGCCCGACCGATCAAGCATCGAAACTACGGCACCTCCGAGTTCTTGCACGCGTTCAGCTTGATGACGTCCCCCGTACTCCGATCCAGCAGAGTGTCGAGGGAGAGTTCCGTCAGCACGACGGCGTGGTGACGATGATGATGTTCCACGGTAGCAGGGCTTCTCCTAAGCACCGCTACGATATTATCGAGGAGGACTATGGTGGAGGGGGGCACCGCACACGACTAAGAGATCAATGATCAATTGTTCTGTCTACGGCGTGCCCCCCTCCCCCATGTATAAAGGAGTGGAGGAGGGGGCCGACCAAGGGGGGTGGCGCGCCCTAGGTGGGGAGTCCAACTCCCACCGGGAGTAGGACTCCCCATTTTCCTATTAGGAGAGGGAGAGGGAAGGAAGACGAAGGAGGGAGGAAGGAAAGGGGGCCGACCCCCTTCCCAAATCGGATTGGGCTTGGGGGGGCACGCCCCCTCCCTTGCTCCTTTCCCCTCCTTTCCACTAAGGCCCAATAAGGCCCATATACCTCCCAGGGGGTTCCGATAACCTCCCGGAGCTCCGGTATTGTCCCAATCTCACCCGGAACCTTTCCGGTGTCCAAATATAGTCGTCCAATATATCGATCTTCATGTATCAACCATTTCGAGACTCCTCTTCATGTCCGTGATCACATCCGGGACTCCGAACAACCTTCGGTACATCAAAACATATAAACTCATAATATAATTGTCATCTTACTTTAGGCGTGCGGACCCTACGGGTTCGAGAACAATGTAGACATGACCGAGACACATCTCCGGTCATAACCAATAGCGGAACCTGGATGCTCATATTTGTTCCGACATATTCTACGAAGATCTTTATCGGTCAAACCGCATAACAACATATGTTGTTCTCTTTGTCATCGGTATGTTACTTGCCCAAGATTCGATCGTCGGTATCTCAATACCTAGTTCAATATCGTTACCGGCAAGTCTCTTTACTCGTTACGTAATGCATCATCTCGTAACTAACTCATTAGCTACATTGCTTGCAAGGCTTATAGTGATGTGCATTACCGAGAGGGCCCAGAGATACCTCTCCGACAATCGGAGTGAGAAATCCTAATCTCGAAATACGTCAACTCAACAAGTACCTTCGGAGACACCTGTAGAGCACCTTTATAATCACCCAGTTACGTTGTGACGTTTGGTAGCACACAAAGTGTTCCTCCGGTAAGCGGGAGTTACCTAATCTCATAGTCATAGGAACATGTATAAGTCATGAAGAAAGCAATAGCAACATACTAAACAATCAAGTGCTAAGCTAACGGAATGGGTCAAGTCAATCACATCATTCTCCTAATGATGTGATCCCGTTAATCAAATGACAGCTCATGTTTATGGTTAGGAAACTTAACCATCTTTGATTTACGAGCTAGTCAAGTAGAGGCATACTAGTGACACTATGTTTGTCTATGTATTCACACATGTATTATGTTTCCGGGTAATACAATTCTAGCATGAATAATAAACATTTATCATGATATGAGGAAATAAATAATAACTTTATTATTGCCTCTAGGGCATATTTCCTTCAGTCTCCCACTTGCACTAGAGTCAGTAATCTAGATTACACAGTAATGATTCTAACACCCATGGAGCCTTGGTGCTGATCATGTTTTGCTCGTGGAAGAGGCTTAGTCAAAGGGTCTGCAACATTCAGATCTGTATGTATCTTGCAAATCTCTATGTCTCCCTCCTTGACTTGATCGCGGATGGAATTGAAACGTCTCTTGATGTGCTTGGTTCTCTTGTGAAATCTAGATTCCTTTGCCAAGGCAATTGCACCGGTATTATCACAAAATATTTTCATTGGACCCGATGCACTAGGTATGACACCTAGATCAAATATGAACTCCTTCATCCAGACTCCTTCATTTGCTGCTTCCGAAGCAGCTATGTACTCCGCTTCACACGTAGATCCCGCCACGACGCTTTGCTTCGAACTGCACCAACTGACAGCTCCACCCTTCAATATAAATACGTATCCGGTTTGTGACTTAGAGTCATCCGGATCAGTGTCAAAGCTTGCATCGACGTAACCATTTACGACGAGCTCTTTTTCACCTGCATAAATGAGAAACGTATCCTTAGTCCTTTTCAGGTATTTCAGGATGTTCTTGACCGCTGTCCAGTGATCCACTCCTGGATTACTTTGGTACCTCCCTGCTAAACTAATAGCAAGGCACACATCAGGTCTGGTACACAGCATTGCATACATGATAGAGCCTATGGCTGAAGCATAGGGAACTTCTTTAATTTTCTCTCTATCTTCTGCAGTGGTCGGGCATTGAGTCTGACTCAATTTTACACCTTGTATTACAGGCAAGAACCCTTTCTTTGCTTGATCCATTTTGAACTTTTCAAAAACTTTATCAAGGTATGTACGTTGTGAAAGTCCAATTAAGCGTCTTGATCTATCTCTAGAGATCTTGATGCCTAATATGTAAGCAGCTTCACCGAGGTCTTTCATTGAAAAACTTTTATTCAAGTATCCTTTCATGCTATCCAGAAATTCTATATCATTTCCAATCA
>LR880967.1:847794974-847833873 GCA_904067115.1 Aegilops sharonensis
TTATAGTGATGTGCATTACCGAGAGGGCCCAGAGATACCTCTCCGACAATCGGAGTGACAAATCCTAATCTCGAAATACGTCAACTCAACAAGTACCTTCGGAGACACCTGTAGAGCACCTTTATAATCACCCCATTACGTTGTGACGTTTGGTAGCACACAAAGTGTTACTCCGGTAAGCGGGAGTTACCTAATCTCATAGTCATAGGAACATGTATAAGTCATGAAGAAAGCAATAGCGACATACTAAACGATCAAGTGCTAAGCTAACGGAATGGGTCAAGTCAATCACATCATTCTCCTAATGATGTGATCCCGTTAATCAAATGACAACTCATGTCTATGGTTAGGAAACTTAACCATCTTTGATTTACGAGCTAGTCAAGTAGAGGCATACTAGTGACACTATGTTTGTCTATGTATTCACACATGTATTATGTTTCCGGGTAATACAATTCTAGCATGAATAATAAACATTTGTCATGATATGAGGAAATAAATAATAACTTTATTATTGCCTCTAGGGCATATTTCCTTCAGGAAGAAAGGGGACGGACCGGCGTCCGGGCCCCGGCAAGCCAGTATTGCCGGGGGCTACAAGAGCAAAGATCCACCCGCGGCAAGCCAAGGTTGCCGGGGGCTGCATATTCAGATAAGTTCTCAATCCCTTATCATGCGTTTCGTTATGGACTGAGGTATGTGAAACCTCGTTTTTATCCTTAGGCTACCATGCTCCCCTCATTCTGGACCCTAGGACTCGTCTCATGGGACCGAGTTTGGTCATAGTCGCGGCAGCAAGGAAATGAAACGAGGAGCCTAAGCCCACCTCATCCCTGCCTCCGCCAAGGTCGTGAGAGAGGTCGAGCGAGGTGGGGGAACGGCAAGGACTGTTGCCGGCCGAGAAAATGTTTATCTTAAAGGTAACAAGGATTTACTCCTTGTCGTGGGTTTCGCCTGCGAACGAAAAACCCGGCAAACATCCCTTTTTCATTAAAAAACATCCAGTACAGTTCATACGAAATGAAAAACATGAACAAGGGGATTAGAAGTTCTAAATTTAACAAAGGCCCGCAGGCTTACAAATTAAAAAAGAGATAAGATGCCCGTAATCCCTTTCTTGTCCCTCTCCTCAAGAGGCAGGTCAAGGAGGCGAAAGGGCGAAAGGGGCGCCTAGGCGAGCTACGAGCAGGAGAAAGCACCAAGAGAACACCTCGGTGGCCGCCCACGGGCGGGCCGGTGATGACGATGCTGGGAAAGGAGCTGGAAGACGAGGCGGCAGGACCGGCAATATGCGATGAAGGCGTCGGTGCCCGCGTACTCTGAGTTGACGGCCTTGCCGCCCGCCCTCTTCCTCTTCCGCAGCCTCCCGGCGCCAGCCGCCCAAGGAGACAGCCCCGAGAAGTTCAAGGAGCTGGCCCCCGCCCCCGGCAAACCTCTGCCGGAGGAGCGGCCAGGTGCAGATGCTGCTGCTGCCGCACCCGCCCAAGTGCGGGGCGTCCGACGCCTAGTCGGACTCGTCCCCGCTATTTGCCCCGTTGTCTTCCTCATCACTTTCACTCGAGGAAGAGCTCCCGTCGTCAGAATCTCCATCGGAAGAGCTCTCCACGCAACACTTCAGGCGAGTCCCGAACTTTCCGAAGACCTTGACGAAGAGTAGGCCGTCCTCCATTAATTTGAAGTAGAGGACGAGCCCCACCGTCAGGCTGTGGATGCGAGCGAACGTCTTCCAGCCACGACGGAGATACATGACTCGAGGAGCCGGGAAGTCGACGTCGACCCGTGTGCCCCCGTTCCCGCAACCCCTCATGTGCAATCTGAGGGATTGGGGCCGGTCACGCTCCATCTCCCGAGCAAACGGGGCAGGAAGACGAAGACGGCGACGCGGAGGCCGGCGCAGCCTGATGAAGAACTCGCGGGGCTGGTCTCCGACGTGGCCTTCCATCGGGAAAGGCATCATTGGCGGGGGCGAAGCCGGCGCACCGCCCCTTCCTCCTCTTCCCCAAGCACTGCGACCTCTGCCCCGGCCTCGCCCACGGCTTCACCCCCTCCACCTTCCCCTCGCGACCGGCTCCACCACCGCGGGCTCAGGAGGAGGAGGGACGCGTTGTCGAGCGGTGACCCTCGCCGCCACCGTGGAAGGACCAGGATTCCCTTTCTCCATGGCGAGTGGAAGGAAGAAGCAGAAGCAAGAGGAGATAGATGACAGAAGAGTGCGGTACGCCATCCCCCCTTCCCCCTCCTTATAAAGGAGCGGGGTCGGGGCTCGGTCACCCCGTTCAACCAATCCAGCAACCAGAGACGCGCGGAATTGGGACCGACCCGCTGCCCCAACTAGCAACGGCCCGGTTTCCCGCCCCCGCCGCTTGCTACCCCAAGTGCATGGGGGACGCGTGGCGGACGCGCAAAACCGAGGGGACATGCAAAGCGACCTCTCCCCACCCCGTGATCGTGGGGAGTGGACGCCTTGAAGACCGCGACCGGGCCTCATTCAGTAAATAGCCACGCCTCCACGCCTCCCTCTTTTTACGGGGAAGGCGTGAGCTGCCTATTTACTGCGATGTGACGCATTCATGCGTGTGAAAACCGCCCCTCACATGCCGCCCACGTCACGCACACCCCTCCACGCCACGCCACACGCACGGGTCGTGGGAGGTGGGGCGCGCGAAGAATCTTACCGCGGTAAAAACCGCCCCACCTGCCCGCGCACCGTTTTTGGGCCTGGCCCACCATCTTGTCGCACTTATGTGTGGCCCAGGCCTGGGGGCTCCTGTCGGTGTACAAAAAGAAGGGCACGTTCTTGTACCCCTTTACCTGTGCACGGGCAGTCAGAGTCGTGCCCATGACCACACCAAGCAGAGCAGGGGAGGTGAGCCAAGGTAAGACCGAAGCCCAAGACAAAGCAAAGCAACGACAAGGACCAAGGCCACAAAGATCAGATGGACGAAGCAGGTTTCCCCGGCAAGGACCCTTGCCGGGGGCAGCCTCAGCGGCCCCGGCAAGACCCTTGCCGGGGCAGCTTGCCCACGCCAACCGAGTGAGCCGCCCTTGAGACCACCAACGCTCGACAAATGCATTGGGACAGGGCTCGGGAGGCACCTCTGTGGTGGCATGCAGATCTTTGTGAAGACAAAGAATAGTCAATATCAAAGGAGGATAGGAAGGCAGCCATCCTCACCGAAGAAACCCACAAGACCCCCGGCAAGATCCTTGCCGGGGACGCCTGCGCGCCACAACAAGACCCTTGCCGGGCCATCCGGCAAGACCCTTGCCGGGCCACCCGGCAAGGCCCTCGCCAAGCGCACCAGTAGGGCCACCGTTAGGCCCGCACCAGCCAAGTCTCCGCCGCCGTTCGCATGCAGCTGCCGACCCAACCAGCTGGGCAGGCACCTGCGTGGCAACATGCAGCACTTTGTGGAGGCTCAACCACCGCGCCACCTCAGCTGCCTGCCTGCATGCCTACATGGCACTGCATGCATCGCTGGCCAGGGCGCGTGTCGAAGCTTGGAGGAGCGGCGACGGACGGGACGGTCCTCGCCCCCGTCCCAGATAAAGTGAAGGGACACATAAGCCTCGCATTAAATGCGCTTTGTCCTGTAATACAAGCGATAAGCTCGTGACACTGTAGCACTTTCCACCTCCTGTGTGCCACTGTGGCAGCCCCTTTCGCCTATAAAAGGAGGCCCATGGCACACGCGAAAAGGATTCGGCTCTTTGGAACCTCACAGCACCTAGAGCTAGTTCAAGAGCTCAAGAACACTAAATACATCCACCAAAGCAGGATCATAGGGTTTTACGCATCTTTGCGGCCCGAACCTGGATAAATCCCTTTGTGTAGTCTGCTAGTCCCGCTCTTCTCACGATCCCCGCGCCCCGCAACCGTAGAAGGGATTCCAGTGATCCCATAGGTGTCATTCCCCACCAACACCCTTTAGCAGTACGGTGTTTCCTATGACTCAAGAAAGAGAAAATGAAACTACGAAAACAAAAGTCTTCATGCTTCATAATCCTCGCATGAATATCAAGTCTTCAAGGTCACACCAATTTCTTCATTTTCAGAGTCTTCAAGAAAACCAATGTCTTCAGCTGAAGACATTCATTTTTAGGGGTCGAATTTTGTAACACCCCAACATTTTTAGCCTTGTTTTATTAATTAAAATTTTGCCAGGAACTTAAACTTTGGTTTTTTGGATTTTTCTATTGAGTTCAGAACCTTTCGTCCCTTTATCTTTATGGAGTCTTTACCCCTAGTGAAAAAACTCCCCATTTCTTTTTTTTTGTGGACTCTTTTACCCTCTCAAATAAAACAATTCCTTTATCAGTGGGAATTATTTATACAATTATTTTTCCTGAGCTTTATCTCTCTAATTTGGTTTTTCATAAGTTTATGGTCCCATTTGCACTGCAACCCTTTTATAAATTCTTTCAAAAATTCCACCAAAAATTGGAGATGTCATGTGATGTTACCAAACCACTTTTATGCAAAAAGATATTTCATTCCTTGGATATTTTGAGCTCTACATCATATTTTCAAATCTGGTCCAGTGAGCAGTTTTACACTACAACCCATTTAAATATTTCTCTCTAGCTTCCACCAAAATTGTGCAGCATATGATTCAACTTTATGCAAAAACCCAGTGATGTTCTTTGAAAATTTTGAGTGGATCAACCTCTTTTCCATTCTAGTCCAACTTGAGGATTTGTACAGCAACCACCTTTTTAGTTGCTCCTCTATCCATGATTCCTGCAAAACCCCTAAGTCCAGGAGCATGCAACCATTGGAATATTTTTGGTCCATGAGATGATGCCATTTACCTCCTGTCCAGAATTGAAGTTCTGCAAAACTTGTACTAACAAGTTTGTACTTTTCACAAACTAACCTCACCACCCTCTCTTTCATCTAAAGAGACCACACTCTGCGAGATTTGGCCACTCCAAGAAATGCCTAGGTGCCCCGGGCATTTTGACAAACACCTTATGGGCATGATCTATTTTGACATGATCTTTATTTTGCACTGAGGCCTTGCACCTCTGGGAAACTAACTTGTCCACTAAGCCTCTAGATAACCTTGGCCTAGGTCTGTTAAACACCAACCTCATCCGAGACCTATAGCTTGCCCTAGCATCTTGTCGAGCACGTTCCGTGCATGCTCTGTGCATGCCCAGAGAGCGAGCGGAGCACGCGTTTTGCACGTGCCGAGACCGAGCCGCCGCGTCTCGCCCCGCACTCACTCTGGCCCTCGGCCGACCGCAGCCAGCACGCCACGTCCCCTTCTGCACCCCACGAGCCCCGCAGCCCTCGCCACGTCTCCGGCAAGCCAGCAGCTAGCCGCCACGGCCGCCCGACAGCCCCTGCACTGGCCAGCGCCGCCCGAGCCACTCCCACTCGCCAGCTCGCCCTTGGAACAGTACCCGCTCGTCCGCTAGCTCCTGCCGCCATCCCCAGCCTCGCCACGATACCTTGCAAGCTACAGAACGGCGGTCGCCGACGAGCTCATCCACGGCCGCCGCGAACCGACCTCGTTGTGCTATATAAGGAGGACCCTGAACTCTTTTGAACACGCAGTCGACCTCAGGCCACCCCCATGGCACCCCCACAGCCCGCAATCGTCGGGGGGAAACCATCTTCCCCAACTCCGGCCGGTTCGGCCGCCGCCTCGTCCCGGTTCACACCGGCACTACCAGAGCCTCCCCCACCCTTCCATCACCACCACCCTGCTCCACATCCTCTTGCGGAGCCGCCCAGGCCCCAAACGACGACGGAGCATCACCCTAGCCTGAATCCCCAAATCCACCGAAGCTTTCCTCCGCCGTAGAGCTCACCGCCGGCGATTTCCTCCACCTCCGACGACCCTACGACCACCGGGAGGACCGCCACTTATCAGCGGATCCATCCCCGTCCTCAACTCCCCGTGAGAAACCCTCGTTCGCCGGCGACGATCGTCGGAGTCCCGCCTCTGCTCGGGCAGGAGAAGAGGAGGGAGGGGAGACTAGTCAAACATGACTAGTGGCCCCCCTGGACCCACTGTCAGCGACTCCCCTCGCAGTCCATGCTGACTTAAGTGGAAACGTAATTCCAGAGTACATGTTCGACGTGTTCAATTCGAAGCGTTTTTTCTTTTTCTGTTTTATTTTAAAAACCAGAATATTGACTAAACTTTGACCGGCTACAACTTTTTAAATATAACTCCAAATGAATTGATTCTTTTTCCTACATCTCCCAAATTCTATCTAGTTTATTTTAAGATTTATTTGAAATTTTTTCAGACTACTTTTTTGTGCTGTTTTGGAAATGTGTGTTGATTCAAAAATATTTTCAAATAGGATTTTGGAGAGAGAGAGGAGCAAACTTTCAAAAGTTTTGGGGTGCACCCTGCCTTTCCACACCTTAAAGGCAAGCATTCTGAACCCTAGCATAATATTTTTGCATGCATTGTTTGACACGATTATGGCACCACCTCAATACGTGGAACTCGTTATTTTATGTGGTGATCTGATCGTTTTCATAAATGCTTATTCGAAATTTACTTGCTGTTGGAAATAGACATGCTTGTGATAATGATCATCCTCGTATGCCTTTTGTGCCTACCGGAAGGAAGACGGGAAAGTCTCTGTCTTGGGTAGACCCGAGCTTGTCCCTAGTTCCTCGTCGAGACGAGTGTGTCCGGCATGGCATGAGAGATATGATGGGTTGTGATTCTATCTGTTGGATGAAATATATTCGTTATGCTAAGCATCCAGGGAATACTTAAACCTCCTGAGTCGACCATAGATCGAGTCTTGTTCCGGTAACCCCAATACTTGTTTCGTACTACCACTTGTCCCTGCCATACGTAGGGTACGGTTCAGTAAGTTGTCAACCCCTTTCCTAGCACACACCGTACAGAGAGGCCATGGTGGAAGATACCGGAGGCATCTGGTACACATGCCACCTGACCCGGGGGCATGGGTGTTTCGGTTGTAGCCGAAGGGGTAGCTCCCCTAGTTTGCGCGCGGTATAAATTTTGTGATCCCATGCTACGTCGAGGTTGTAGCCTCCCCGCTTAGAGTTTTGCTTAACGGGTGTCGTGGGTGATTTCCAGACACCGGTAAGTTAAGCTGGTGTGTGCAAGTTAGGTGTGTTTTCAACTAAAAGGCCATAGACGGAATTAGTCCCGATGGACTAAAGGAATCCGTTACTCGTGGGTAAAGAGTACACCCTCTGCAGAGATTAAACCTATTCGAATAGCCGTGTCCATGGTTAAGGATTACAGTCTGGGATGGGTCAAGTGTCGGTCTTAGTGTCGGTCTTCGGAGGAGAAACTATTAAACCCGAATTTGGGTCACGACTTTAGACTTGTGATGATTATGATTATTATTTTTGTTCTGGACTAACCCATTATTTTATTGATATTATTGAGTATTCCTGGAATGGTTCTACCTCCTGAATATTAACTGTGATTATTTATAAGCCCTTTATGTGGTGTCGCTGAGACGCCCGACTGTGGCATGCTTGTCATTCATTTACCTTATAAGCCCTTTATGTGGTGTCGCTGAGACGCCCGACTATGGCATGCTCGTTATTCATTTACTTTATAAGCCCTTTATGTGGTGTCGCTGAGACGCCCGACTGTGGCATGCTTGTCATTCATTTACCTTATAAGCCCTTTATGTGGTGTCGCTGAGACGCCCGCCTATTGCATGCTCGTTCTTCATTTACTTTATACGCCCTTTATGTGGTGTCGCTGAGACGCCCGCCTATTGCATGCTCGTTCTTCATTTACTTTATACGCCCTTTATGTGGTGTCGCTGAGACGCCCGCCTATTGCATGCTCGTTCTTCATTTACTTTATACGCCCTTTATGTGGTGTCGCTGAGACGCCCGCCTATTGCATGCTCGTTCTTCATTTACTTTATACGCCCTTTATGTGGTGTCGCTGAGACGCCCGCCTATTGCATGCTCGTTCTTCATTTACTTTATACGCCCTTTATGTGGTGTCGCTGAGACGCCCGCCTATTGCATGCTCGTTCTTCATTTACTTTATACGCCCTTTATGTGGTGTCGCTGAGACGCCCGCCTATTGCATGCTCGTTCTTCATTTACTTTATACGCCCTTTATGTGGTGTCGCTGAGACGCCCGCCTATTGCATGCTCGTTCTTCATTTACTTTATACGCCCTTTATGTGGTGTCGCTGAGACGCCCGCCTATTGCATGCTCGTTCTTCATTTACTTTATACGCCCTTTATGTGGTGTCGCTGAGACGCCCGCCTATTGCATGCTCGTTCTTCATTTACTTTATACGCCCTTTATGTGGTGTCGCTGAGACGCCCGACTGTGGCATGCTCGTTATTCATTTACTTTATAAGCCCTTTATGTGGTGTCGCTGAGACGCTCGACTGTGGCATGCTTGTTATTCATTTACTTTATAAGCCCTTTATGTGGTGTCGCTGAGACGCCCGACTGTGGCATGCTCGTTATTCATTTACTTTATAAGCCCTTTATGTGGCGTCGCTGAGACGTCCGACTGTGGCATGCTTGTTATTTATTTTACTCTATAAGCCCTTTATGTGGTGTCGCTCAGACGCCCGACAGAGGCATGCTTGTTAGTTACCATCAATTCGAGACGTCACTTCAGACATCCGAATGATGCATTTTGTTCGTACTCTGTCATTGCATATTCGTTGTTACTATTTAATAACCTGCCTGCATGCATCTAGGATTTTATTTTTATGGCTGACGTTATGTTCATAGAATATTTTTAGAGCATGATTATCTGTTGTTATATTATTCATGTGTTCATAATGTTTGCGAGTACATTCAAAGTACTCACTGGCTTGTCCCTGGCTATTGTCTTGGTCAGATTCCTTGCATGGAGAGGAGCGTTGCGATGACAGCCCGGCAACCTACGCAATGGTGATAGCAGCCTCGCGAAGATAGGAGTTAACCTGGTCAGCTGTTCCTGTGGGAAATGGAGTCCCATAGACGCTGATGATCCACAAACCGCTTCCGCCATCAACCCCTAGAAACCATTTGTTGTACTCACAGACCAGGATGGTCTTGTACCACATATTTTTTTGTATTTTGCTTGGAATTTCTGTATCAAGTTGGTGCCTCATCAGCTAACAGTAATCCTGGGGCTGGTGAGCACAACGTCCATTTTCTGGAATTTATTACCCGAAAAACCGATCGTCACAAACTTGGTATCAGAGCCAGGCTAACCAATGGCTAATCCTATCTTAGCCGGGTCAATAAACCTAGGTAAGCCAAACCACCAGACCTTAACCTAAACCCAGCCAAGCTTCTCGTGCAAGATAGCCACACAGTGGCCCCGAGACTTTTGGCAGTCGGTGCCCAACCTATCAACCTAGACTGTCGATCACGCGCCAGTGACCGACGCCTATTATGTCTCATTCGCAAGCGTACGAAGGAAGACTTCGTCCCCTTTTTCTATAAAAAGGGCACGCTCGCCTCAACCCAACACAGCACAACCTCTACCCCAAACCGAGCCATTATGCCTGGCCCCGTCGTGCACAACGAGACCACAGCAACCAACCTTGGAGGTTTTGTGACCATACTCGCAAACCTCACCCGTCGTGCCTATGCGTTAGAAGAACTCCCAGAATATGTGGTGTACCAAGGAACCATGAGCGGTGAGAGCCGTCAATTCTGGGCCACTGTGCACATCTACGGTAGGGGTTTGTCACCAGAATGGCTCTACAGGTTCACCGGAAGGACAACTTCCTTCGAGCCACAAGCCATCCAGCTAGCTGCTCGAGAGGCTATAGTTCAACTCCGGCAGTTGTCGCCCAGAGTTAACATTCGCTCGTTCTACTACTACCCCAGGCGTGAAGGGTATGGTAGACCACCCCAGGTTGCCAACGGAGATCACGAGACGGATCCTGCACTATTGCACCTAGTGCGCTATGTAGGTGCACTGGAGGAACTGTTCGATCAAATCACCATTGATCTGATCGCAGCTCGTGGGGAGCTGGTTCGTCGAGCCCCGGCAAGAGAAGAGAACGAGCCCGACGCCGACAACCCAGTCGTGCAGTTCGGACACCCGATCGAGTCCCTGAGGTCTGCCCCAGCCATCAACCAAGGCGCTTTGATGACCCCAGAAGTGCTTCGTCGCCTCTTGGGGGCACACTCCAACGGGGTTGTGGCCAACAATCCCCGAGATGGCCATCATCGCTACCCCGAGCCTGCAGCCCCTCAACCCTCTCCAGCTAATTCCGACATTCAGACCCTTGGAGAAGCCTCGACATCCACAAGGCACGCCCGCTTGGATGTAAACGAGGTAGACTAAGGCACTCGAGTAGTGCCGAGTCTCAGTGTATCCTCGCTTTGTAATCATGTGACCTTGTGAATTAGCGCAGCCTGCCATTGTGCCACTGTTTTAATAGTAACCTTGCATATTTATGTCAGTACGCAGTTGCGTATTTTTACGGGCACAGCTACCAAAACCACCCCGACAACACCCACAGTGATACGTCACTTTGGTGAGATATATATCTGTGGCTTTGACCCCGACCCTTGGAGCTGAGCTGGCAAATCAATTACCTTTCACCACGGTAAAATGACCCAGTTCCAATGCTATAAAAAGGCCACCGCGTGACCTTTCCAAGCACCCCTTACTTGTGCACCCTCCTCACAACCATTTCTTGCCATGCCGAGCCCTAGTATTTATCTGAGAACTTCAGATGCAACCCCGGGTAGTTTTGTCAAGATATTGTGGGATTTTACCTGCAGTACCATGGGCGCTACCCAGCCACCCCAGTACGAGCTGTTCAAATCGAGAATCACCCCTTCCACCTCGAGATACTGGGCAGCAGTGCACATCCTTCCCGTAAGCCCAAACCAAGACCCAACGGAGGTCTCCTTCATGGGGAAATCTATGCCGACCCCACCTATGGCTGTAGAAGCTGCTGCTTACGAAGCGCTTGCTCGCCTTCGATTCGCGGTACCCTATGCCAGCGAACGAGGGTACTATTACTTTCCGAGCCGTGCAGCACCTGGAGGAGTAACATCTTTTCCCGATGGACGAATTGAGAGAGACCCAGTCCTGGCCAACCTTGTCCAGTACGTCATCGCTCAAGAGCGTTTAACCCAACATGTGATGGGTTATCTCCAGTGCCTCGCGGATTTAAATCCTCAGATCGCCATCGGCAGATCACTGAGGCCCGACCAGGAGAGACACATTCATCGGCTGATCAATCCATTTTCCCCGATAGAAGAGGAGTGCATCCCAGTACCAGACACGTTTTCTCTGGACCCCGTCCAATTACCGTTTGCATTATAGACGTCGCTGCTGTGTTTATTATCGCAACTTTTATTTATGCGTTGTAACTTATGCGTGGTACCCCGAGTTTGTGCGGCAAGTAAATTACTTAGTTTCTATTAATGTGAGTAGTTCTGTTGCGGTTTGACTCTAATGTATTACTGTTTTTTCTCGCGAGAAATCCTGGAGTGGATTTCTTTTCCCTGAGTTGCTGCATCATATATCTTCTCACGACATGGATTATTTTTATTCATGCACCACCACCACCACTCGAACACATACACTGCTTGCAAAATCTCGTAACCGTGGAGTGATGTGTTTTCAAAACAGCTCTTAACAAATCTCGAGGACGAGATTTTTCTTAAGGGGGGTAGTGTTGTAACACCCCAACATTTTTAGCCTTGTTTTATTAATTAAAATTTTGCCAGGAACTTAAACTTTGGTTTTATGGATTTTTCTATTGAGTTCAGAACCTCTCTTCCCTTTATCTTTATGGAGTCTTTACCCCTAGTGAAAAAACTCCCCATTTCTTTTTTTGTGCACTCTTTTACCCTCTCAAATAAAACAATTACTTTATCAGTGGGAATTATTTATACAATTATTTTTCCCTGAGATTTATCTCTCTAATTTGGTTTTTCATAAGTTTATGGTCCCATTTGCACTGCAACCCTTTTATAAATTCTTTCAAAAATTCCACCAAAAATTGGAGATGTCATGTGATGTCACCAAACCACTTTTATACAAAAAGATATTTCATTCCTTGGATATTTTGAGCTCTACATCATATTTTCAAATCTGGTCCAGTGAGCAGTTTTACACTACAACCCATTTAAATATTTCTCTCTAGCTTCCACCAAAATTATGGGATATTAGTAGCAGCATATGATTCAACTTTATGCAAAAACCCAGTGATGTTCTTTGAAAAAGTTGAGTGGATCAACCTCTTTTCCATTCTGGTCCAACTTGAGGATTTGTACAGCAACCACCTTTTTAGTTGCTCCTCTATCCATGATTCCTTTTCCTACTTGTAGTCCTCCCTGTAAACCCCTAAGTCCAGGAGCATGCAACCATTGGAATATTTTTGGTCCATGAGATGATGCCATTTACCTCCTGTCCAGAATTGAAGTTCTGCAAAACTTGTACTAACAAGTTTGTACTTTTCACAAACTAACCTCACCACCCTCTCTTTCATCTAAAGAGACCACACTCTGCGAGATTTGGCCACTCCAAGAAATGCCTAGGTGCCCCGGGCATTTTGACAAACACCTTATGGGCATGATCTATTTTGACATGATCTTTATTTTGCACTGAGGCCTTGCACCTCTAGGAAACTAACTTGTCCACTAAGCCTCTAGATAACCTTGGCCTAGGTCTGTTAAACACCAACCTCATCCGAGACCTATAGCTTGCCCTAGCATCTTGTCGAGCACGTTCCGTGCATGCTCTGTGCATGCCCAGAGAGCGAGCGGAGCACGCGTTTTGCACGTGCCGAGACCGAGCCGCCGCGTCTCGCCCCGCACTCACTCTGGCCCTCGGCCGACCGCAGCCAGCACGCCACGTCCCCTTCTGCACCCCACGAGCCTCGCAGCCCTCGCCACGTCTCCGGCAAGCCAGCAGCTAGCCGCCACGGCCGCCCGACAGCCCCTGCACTGGCCAGCGCCGCCCGAGCCACTCCCGCTCGCCAGCTCGCCCTTGGAGCAGTACCCGCTCGTCTGCTAGCTCCTGCCGCCATCCCCAGCCTCGCCACGATACCTTGCAAGCTACAGAACGGCGGTCGCCGACGAGCTCATCCACGGCCGCCGCGAACCGACCTCGTTGCACTATATAAGGAGGACCCCGAACTCTTTTGAACACGCAGTCGACCTCAGGCCACCCCCATTGCACCCCCACAGCCCGCAATCGTCGGGGGGAAACCATCTTCCCCAACTCCGGCCGGTTCGGCCGCCGCCTCGTCCCGGTTCACACCGGCACTACCAGAGCCTCCCCCACCCTTCCATCACCACCACCCTGCTCCACACCGTCTTGCGGAGCCGCCCAGGCCCCAAACAACGACGGAGCATCACCCTAGCACGAATCCCCAAATCCACTGAAGCTTTCCTCCGCCGTAGAGCTCACCGCCGGCGATTTCCTCCACCTCCGACGACCTTACGACCACCGGGAGGACCGCCACTGATCAGCGGATCCATCCCCGTCCTCAGCTCCTCGTGAGAAACCCCCGTTCGCCGGCGACGATCGCCGGAGTCCCGCCGCTGCTCGGGCAGGAGAAGAGGAGGGAGGGGAGACTAGTCAAACATGACTAGTGGGCCCCCTGGACCCACTGTCAGTGACTCCCCTCGCAGTCCATTCTGACTTAAGTGGAAACATAATTCCAAAGTACGTGTTCGACGTGTTCAATTCGAAGCGTTTTTTCTTTTTCTGTTTTATTTTAAAAACCAGAATATTGATTAAACTTTGACCGGCTATAACTTTTTAAATATAAATCCAAATGAATTGATTCTTTTTCCTACATCTCTCAAATTCTATCTAGTTTATTTTAAGATTTATTTGAAAAAATTTCAGACTACTGTTTTGTGCTATTTTGGAAATGTGTGTTGATTCAAAAATATTTTCAAATAGGATTTTGGAGAGAGAGGAGCAAACTTTCAAAAGTTTTGGGGTGAACCCTGCCTTTCCACACCTTGAAGGCAAGCAGTCTGAACCCTGGCATAATATTTTTGCATGCATTGTTTGACACGATTATGGCACCACCTCAATACGTGGAACTCGTTATTTTATGTGGTGATGTGATCGTTTGCATAAATGCTTATTCGAAATTTAATTGCTGTTGGAAATAGACATGCTTGTGATAATGATCATCCTCGTATGCCTTTCGTGCCTACCGGAAGGAAGACGGGAAAGTCTCTGTCTTGGGTAGACCCGAGCTTGTCCCTAGTTCCTCGTCGAGACGAGTGTGTCCGGCATGGCATGAGAGGTATGATGAGTGGTGATTCTATCTGTTGGATGAAATATATTCGTTATGCTAATCATGCAGGGAATACTTAAACCTCCTGAATCGACCATAGATCGAGCCTTGTTCCGGTAACCCCCATACTTGTTTCGTACTACCACTTGTCCCTGCCATACGTAGGGTACGGTTCAGTAAGTTGTCAACCCCTTTCCTAGCACACACCGTACAGAAAGGCTATGGTGGAAGATACCGGAGGCATCCGGTAGGCATGCCACCTGACCCGGGGGCATGGGTGTTTCGGTTGTAGCCGAAGGGGTAGCTCCCCTAGTTTGCGCGCGGTATAAATTTTGTGATCCCATGCTACGTCGAGGTTGTAGGCTCCCCGCTTAGAGTTTTGCTTAACGGGTGTCGTGGGTGATTTCCAGACACCGGTAAGTTAAGCTGGTGTGTGCAAGTTAGGTGTGTTTTCAACTAAAAGGCCGTAGACGGAATTAGTCCCGATGGACTAAAGGAATCTGTTACTCGTGGGTAAAGAGTACACCCTCTGCAGAGATTAAACCTATTCGAATAGCCGTGTCCATGGTTAAGGATTACAATCTGGGATGGGTCAAGTGTCGGTCTTAGGAGGAGAAACTATTAAACCAGAATTTGGGTCACGACTTTAGACTTGTGATGATTATGATTATTATTTTTGTGGTGGACTAACCCGTTATTTTATTGATATTATCGACTATCCCTGGAATGGTTCTATCTCCTGGATATTAACTGTGATTATTTATAAGCCCTTTATGTGGTGTCGCTGAGACGCCCGACTGTGGCATGCTTGTCATTCATTTACCTTATAAGCCCTTTATGTGATGTCGCTGAGACGCCCGACTGTGGCATGCTCGTTATTCATTTACTTTATAAGCCCTTTATGTGGTGGCGCTGAGACGCCCGACTGTGGCATGCTTGTCATTCATTTACCTTATAAGCCCTTTATGTGGTGTCGCTGAGACGCTCGACTGTGGCATGCTCGTTATTCATTTACTTTATAAGCCCTTTATGTGGTGGCGCTGAGACGCCCGACTGTGGCATGCTTGTCATTCATTTACCTTATAAGCCCTTTATGTGATGTCGCTGAGACGCCCGACTGTGGCATGCTCGTCATTCATTTACTTTATAAGCCCTTTATGTGGTGTCGCTGAGACGCTCGACTGTGGCATGCTCGTTATTCATTTACTTTATAAGCCCTTTATGTGGTGGCGCTGAGACGCCCGACTGTGGCATGCTTGTCATTCATTTACCTTATAAGCCCTTTATGTGATGTCGCTGAGACGCCCGACTGTGGCATGCTCGTCATTCATTTACTTTATAAGCCCTTTATGTGGTGTCGCTGAGACGCTCGACTGTGGCATGCTCGTTATTCATTTACTTTATAAGCCCTTTATGTGGTGGCGCTGAGACGCCCGACTGTGGCATGCTTGTCATTCATTTACCTTATAAGCCCTTTATGTGATGTCGCTGAGACGCCCGACTGTGGCATGCTCGTCATTCATTTACTTTATAAGCCCTTTATGTGGTGTCGCTGAGACGCTCGACTGTGGCATGCTCGTTATTCATTTACTTTATAAGCCCTTTATGTGGTGGCGCTGAGACGCCCGACTGTGGCATGCTTGTTATTCATTTACTTTATAAGCCCTTTATGTGGTGTCGCTGAGACGCCCGACTGTGGCATGCTCGTTATTCATTTACTTTATAAGCCCTTTATGTGGTGTCGCTGAGATGCCCGACTGTGGCATGCTTGTTATTTATTTTACTTTATAAGCCCTTTATGTGGTGTCGCTCAGACGCCCGACTGAGGCATGCTTGTTAGTTACCATCAATTCGAGACGTTGCTTCAGACATCCGAATGGTGCATTTTATTCCTACTCTGTCATTGCATATTCATTGTTACTATTTAATAACCTGCCTGCATGCATCTAGGATTTTATTTTTATGGCTGACGTTATGTTCATAGAATATTTTTAGAGCATGATTATCAGTTGTTATATTATTCCTGTGTTCATAATGTTTGCCAGTACATTCAAAGTACTCACTGGCTTGTCCCTGGCTATTGTCTTGGCCAGATTCCTTGCGTGGTGAGGAGCGTTGCGATGACAGCCCGGAAACCTACGCAATGGTGATAGCAGCCTCGCGAAGATAGGAGTTAACCTGGTCAGTTGTTCCTGTGGGAAATGGAGTCCCATAGACGCTGATGATCCACAAACCGCTTCCGCCATCAACCACTAGAAACCATTTGTTGTACTCACAGACCAGGATGGTCTTGTACCACATATTTTTTTGTATTTTGCTTGGAATTTCTGTATCAAGTTGGTGCCTCATCAGCTAACAGTAATCCTGGAGCTGGTGAGCACAACGTCCATTTTCTGGAATTTATTACCCGGAAAACCGGTCGTCACAAATTTCATCGTAAATATCAAACTCCTCATAGACTTATAGACCTGTGTACACTCACAAACTCATTAGTCCCTTAACCTATAAGTCTTCAATACACCAAAATCACTAAGGGGCACTAGATGCACTTACAATGAGATAGTCCTTGGTTGATTTATAGAAAGCTCTTTTCAGTTAACTTATATCTTTTGAGTATGGCTTTATAGAATGCTTCATGTGCTTCACTTATATAATTTGAAGATTGGTTGCCTCTTTCTCTACATAGGAAAACCACCATTTGTAGACTGCTCTTTTGCTTCACTTATATTTGTTAGAGCGCGGGCAAGAATTTGTAGAAAGAACTCTCATGCTTCACTTATATCTATTTAGAGAGTCAACAGGAATTGGTCACTCACATGGTTAGTCATAAAATCCTACATAAAACTTGTTGATCACTGAATATGATTTGTTTGATTCCTTGCAATAATTTTGTGATATTGAGATGGTAATATGTGGGAGGTACTAGCGAATGATTGTGGTTTAGTAAGAATATTGGTGTTATGGTTTGTGATTTTTGAAGCATGCATGTATAGTATCTCGTTATGCTAAGAAGTTGGAGCATGATTTATTATTGATTGTCTTCCTTATGAGTGTCAGTCGGGGATGAGCAATGGTCTTTTCCTACCAATCTATCCCCCTAGGGGCATGCGTAGTAGTACTTTGCTTCGAGGCTAATAAAATTTCGCAATAAGTATGTGAGTTCTTTATGACTAATGTGAGTCCATGTATTTACACACTCTCACCTTTTCGCAATTTGCTAGCCTCTTCGGTACCGTGCATTGCCCTTTCTCACCTCGAGAGTTGGTGCAATCTTTGCGGGTGCATCCAAACCCCGTGATATGATACGCTTTATCACACATAAGCCTTATTATATATTCCTCAAAACAGCCACCATACCTACCTATCATGGCATTTCCATAGCCATTCCGAGATATATTGCCATGCAACTTCCATCATCATCATATACATGACTTGAGCATTCATTATCATATTGCTTTGCATGATCATATAGCTAACATAGTATTTGTGGCTCAGCCACCGCTCATCATTATCATACATGTTATGCTAGCATCATTGCACATCCTGGTACACTGCCAGAGGCATTCATATAGAGTCATATTGTTCTAGTGTCGAGTTGTAATGTTGACTTGTAAGTAAATAAAAGTGTGATGATCATCATTATTAGAGCATTGTCCCAGTGAGGAAATAAAAATAAATAAAAAAGAGAGACCAAAATGAGCCCAACAAAAAAATAAAAAAGAGGCCAAAAGAGCCCACAAAAAATTAAAAAAGAGAAAACAATAAAATAGAGAAAACGAGAAAGGGGCAATGTTACTATCATTTTCCACACTTGTGCTTTAGAGTAGCACCATGTTTTCATATAGAGAGTCTCCTATGTTGTCACTTTTATATACTAGTGAGAATTTTTCATTATAGAACTTAGCTAGTATATTCCGATGATGAGATTCCTCAAATGCCTGAGGTCTTCATGAGCAAACAAGTCGGATGCACACCCACTTAGTTTTCAGTTTGAACTTTCATATACTTATAGCTCTTAGTGCATCCGTTGCATAGCAATCCCTACTCCTTGCATTGACATCAATTGATGGGCATCTCCAAAACCCGTTGATTAGCCGCGTCGATGTGAGACTTTCTTTCTTTTTTGTCTTCTCCATATTAATCTCTACCATCATAGTCTATTCCACCCATAGTGCTACATCCATGGCTTGCGCTCATGTATTGCGTGGGGTTGAAAAAGCTGAAGCGCGTTAAAAAGTATGAACCAAATTCTCGGCTTGTCATCGTGGTTGTACATGACAAATACTTTGTGTTAAGAAGATGGAGCATGACAAGACTATATAATTTTGTAGGGATGACGTTCTTTAGTATTGATATTTTGAAAGACATGATTGTTTATTGGGATGCCTGAGTATTAATGTCTTTTTATCAAATTATAGACTATTGCTTTGAATCACTCGTGTCTCAATATTCATGACATGATTAGATTATATGATCAGGATTATGCTAGGTATCATTACACATCAAAAATTATCTTTTTTTTCATTTACATAATCGAGGATGAGCATGAATTAAGCTTGGGCATGCTGATACGTCTCCGTCGTATCTATGATCTTTTATTGTTTCATGCCAATATTGTACAACTTATGCATACTTTTGCCAACAATTTATATGATTTATTGAACTAACATATTGATCCAGTGCCCAGGGCCAGTTCTTGTTTGTTGCATGTTTTTTTCCGCAGAATATCCATATCAAACGAAGTCCAGACGTAATAAAAATTTATGGAGATTTATTTTGGAATATATGTGATTTTTGGGGAAAAAAATCGACGCGAGACGATCCCCGAGGGCCCACAAGATCGAGAGGTGCGCCCCCTACCCAGGGCGCATCGGGCAGGCTTGTGGGGCCACTGTAAGGCGGTTGGTGCCCTTCTTTCACCGCAAGAAAGATAATATCCAGAAGAAAACCCCCTCTAAATTTCAGCCCAATCGGAGTTACTGATCTCCGAGAATTTAAGAAACAGTGAAGGGCCAGAAAACAGGAGCGCGAAAACATAAGAGAAACAGAGAGATAGATCCAATCTCGGAGGGCTTCTGCCCTTAGGGAGCCATGGCAGTCATGGATCAGAGGGGGAACTCTCCTACCATCCAGGGGGAGCCCAAGGAAGAAGGAGAAGAAGAAGAAGGAGGAGAAGAAGAAGGAGGAGAAGAAGAAGGAGAAGGAGAAGCAGAAGGAGGAGGAGGAGGAGGAGGAGGAGGAGGAGGGGGCTCTCTCCCCCTCTCACCCCATGGCGCCGGAACGCCGCCGGGGCAATCATCATGACGGCGATCTACACCAACAACTTCGTCACCGTCATCACCAACTCTCGCCCTTCTATGCAGCGTGTAACACCTCTTCTACCCGCTGTAATATCTACTTAAACATGGTGCTTCATGCTATATATTAATACCCAATGATGTATGGTCATCCTATGATGTTTGAGTAGATTCTTTTTGTCGTATGGGTTGATTGATGATCGTGATTGGTTTGAGTTGTATGTTTTATTTTGGTGTTGTCCTATGGTGCCCTCCGTGTTGCGCAAGCGTGTGGGATTACCGCCATAGGGTGTTTCAATACGTTTATAATTCGCTTATAGTGGGTGGCGAGAGTGACAGAACCTTACACCCGAGTAAGGGGTTGTTGCGCATGGGAGTAAAGAAGACTTGTTACTTAATGCTATGGTTGGGTTTTACCTTACTGATCTTTGATAGTTACGGATGCTTGCTAGAGTTCCAATCATAAGTGCATATGATCCAAGTACGGAAAGTATGCTAGCTCGTGCCTCTCCCTCATATAAAATTGCAATAATGATTACATGTCTAGTTATCGGTTGCCTAGGGACAAGTCCTTCTCTTTGTGTTACAAAAAACTCTATACTAAAAGTAACTTAATTGTTTCTTTATCTAAACAGCCCCTAGCTTTTATTTACGTGTTTTTTATTATCTTGCAAACTTATCCCATTACACCTACAAATAGTTTCATACTTGTTCTAGGTAAAGCAAACGTTAAGTGTGTGTAGAGTTATATCGGTGGTCGATAGAACTTGAAGGGAATATTAATTCTTCCTTTAGCTCCTTGTTGGGTTCGACACTCTTACTTATCAAAAGAGGCTACAATTGATCCCATATACTTGTGGATCAATGGCTTTGCATGTGTTTTTTTTTTCACCCTCCTTAATTTCCTCACCTTTTCACTTCTAATCTACACAAGGTGCTTCGATTCGAGATAAGTTGAATACGAAAAAGATGCGCATAGACGTTGTCATTACATTCTGGTAACCAGTTAGTAGTTTCGTTGAGTGTTCAATTTTGTGTTCATGTTTGAAGTTTTTTTAGATGATTGCAAATTCTTTGCACACAGTCGACCGTTTTAAAATTTCTTTGACCGCTAGCTTCATCTTGCTGTTTCACACAAATTTCATGTTGTAAGTTTTCTATTTCGACGCTCATAGACAAGTTTTCTATTTCATGTTGTAAGTTTTCTATTTCGACGCTCGTACACAAATTTCATGTTGTTAGATGAAATTCGTCAAATTCGTCACGCATGGTGGACCGCTTGAAATTTACTTCGACCACTAGCTTCATCTCATTGATTTACAAAACTTTCGTATTGTATGTTTTTCATTTAACTCGGGTAGACAAATAGAACCTATCCAATGTACTGTAACATGGTTCGTGTGTAACTATTAACTTAATCGGGCCAAATTGGACGAATGTGTGCAAACAAACACAGCAAATTACATAATCCCAGCCTAAATCCCGAAACACGGATAACCAAACGCAGTGCAGAAAAATTCCCAATGACGTGATGCATATAACCAAACTAAGTACATAACATGAACTTTTTTTGGTAACTCGGTGTATGTCAAAAAATGGTGCGGGTAGCCCAAGTAAGGGCATCACCAATTCTGACCCCACCCCCCAAATCGGACATTGCATCTGTCTGTGGACTGGCTCGGACTAGTGTTCGGACATTGATACGAAATCCGGCCATCCGATGCCATACCTCCATTGTCCTTTTTATTAACTTAAAAAGTAGTATTCCGCCAAATCATGCATGGCTCATTATAATACTAATGCGTGATTAGTTACCAAACTTAAAGGAAAAAGTGGGCACGTTTTGGCGGGAGCCTTTCATCAAGTGGCAGAAGCTACTAATCCGAGTGTTCAAGTGTTGACGGAAGCTTTCCCCAAGTGTTGGCGGAAGTCTTTCACCAAATACTAATGCGTGATTAGTAGATTTCTTTCACCAAGCATTTGATGAAGAAGAAAAGAAATAAAGTGGCTTCTGCCAGAAGATTTGAAAGCCTTCCGCCAAAAAGCTAAACTAATCTTCCGCTAAACACAACAACCAGCGGCCTTCCATTATTTGGATGGAGAGGAGAGGGTACGTGACGGCTTTTGGTTCGTTGTGTGGATGTCCGGGCTCCCTCAAAGCTCCTCTTTGTTTGGTTTTGATTTATGAGATTTTGGACATCCGGACCGGCCGACAGACGGATACAAACCGGTGTTGAGTGGTAAAACACGATTTGTGGGTCCGCAACCCGCTGGTTCCCATGCATCACGACGTTGCGTGCTCTATCCACGTTCAATTTGCTTCTTCCTCTGTTCTCCTACACTAGATCGGCAACGCGCCTTGGCGCGAGGGTGCCGGTCCTAACGATGTAATTCTCAAGTTAGTAAGAATCCTAGTTTAGCGTACATATTGAAATAGGACAACAAAATAAAGAAGAAGAGGAAAAAGAAGAAGAAACATTCATGGGACCGTCAAGTTCAACATCATCAAGTTCAACATCATCGTGAGATTGTTCAGTGCATTCATGAGACCATGAACGGTAACCACTTCCATTCAGTTCAGTACCAAGAGGGCGAACATGAGAGAGCAATGTCCTAATATAAAACAAAGTTTGCAGCACATCCATGCATAAGGCAACGGCCAAATATAGGTTCAAGTTATTCCAAAAACATCTTCGCTACAAAGGTAACATCTCAAAAAGCAGGAGGTTACTAAACTCTTACTAATGATTCCATAGTAAGCATCAAGGTTCATCACACGACATTGGATAACTTCAAACCAAATCATACTTGTTGTAACAAATATACAAATATACTAAGGACAACCTTCCGGGAGCGTTAGTGCATTTCATAAAACAATGATGTAAATGGGGACATCCACAATACAACATATTTGTTGGCCCTCAAATGTCACTTCTATCTCCATGTATATTGGAATTCCAAAGAGCGGTCTTAGGGACTCGTTCCCTGTCCAGAACCATGCTCCAACGCTCAGGTCCAAACCATAAAGCAGGTTACAGTGATACATAGTCCAGATGGTGTTGAGCAGGAAAAAAAACCACAATATATTACACAAGAAAGAACATGCCATTCTTGTACATAAGTGAACCCCTAACAAAGCAATGCCCTAGATTACTTAGGTATGATCTTCACATCCCCATGAGACTCCAGGTTGTAGCCTTAAAGATAAATATAGACAAACCCTGTCAAAGAAAGTAATGTTTCCATACCTCTTTAAAATTGGGAGAATCATGACAGAGAGGCATGAGACCATAAATAGTAGTATTGGTAGAAGGCAAAGCATATGATATCTAATGGGAAAAATCAATTATGTATATATGACATGCTGTAAATTCATAATGGTCAGGACAAAAGAGGACCAGCGAGCACAGAAACATGCATCATGTCATTCACATTCAAATGAGGAAAAAAACAGCATGATTTTATCTTGAATACCAAACAATGTACACAATGTAAAAGGGCATGATACCAACTCCGTTACAGGTGAACTTATCTAATTAGTAGTAAGAAATTGGATAATGCAAGCGCATGATCACATCTCATCATTCTATATAAGTAGATGGATCCATAAGCATGAGCGGAAGCTCATTAGTATTCTTACTTATACACATATGGCGTGATATTTTTATAATCATAGCGCACATTCTTTTTTGGCTTTATCTGTTCACAAGCAGACAAAACATTTCTAGCTGCTTATGCTTATGCTTATCAGTTCTGCCTTCCTATTAACCTCTGGAAGTTTTCAGTTATTATATCTTAATATCAATAGATTTTATAGAGAATTTTTGTATTAAACTAAACCAAATAGTACCTATGCTTCATGATGCATATCATCCGGTGAACCTGCCTAAGCATATAAATTAGTGAACTCTTCCGGTGGTCATGTGTCTCCTTCACGTGCTATATGTATTTCGAAGTTCATTTAACATCTCGATGGAGCACACAATAGAAATAGAATGTCGTGGATTATATTTGCATGAAGAGATGAGGTATGTCACTGCACACTACGTGTGAACCAATTACTTGGCCAACTTTCGAAAGCGTGTATACAGTAAAAGAAATGGCGATATGCAGAATAATAATGGAAGTATTTTCGTAAATCAGTTAACCTTAACAATATCATCATCTAATTATGCTACAACTACAAAATGTTCATCATGACAAGAAACAACAATTTTTTTATTGATTAGCACTGATCGGAGGCACCAAATTATGATGTAAGATCTTTTCCAAGATGAACATGTAAGGTTGAAATCTAATAAGCCGATGCAGAAGGAAATACCAAACTAGAGCTGGGTAATGGGAAGTATTCTGGCACAACAAATAATGCAGGCACAACAAAAACTGGGTCACCGGTTTCTTAGTTACCTTCAAGTGACGCCATATATCGGATAGTTGATTTGGAGCGGCCTACATCGGAGCAGTTGGACATCCACTCTTTATCTGCCAGATAAAGAGTGACATAGAATTCTGAGGTGCCAGATAACTATGCTACAGAAAATAAGAAGGAGCATTTGAAACCAGTTTCTTGTTATTCAGAAGTTACATATTCTAGAGAACTTCAAATATACAGCTGGATCCACATAATAATAATATGGGACAACTTGGGTGCATGAGTCCTTTTGTATGTGTGCAACATCACGTGATCAATGAGTCTGCCATACTTATATCCTACTGATAGAAGGCTTTAAGTAAAGGTGGAGTTTGGCATAGTGAGAACAACTCTGCCTTTTCATTTTATATCAAAAATCATATACACCCAAATACAGGAAAGTATGCCTCTGTGTACTTCCCAGTTTCTACTGCTTTAAAGATTTTAGTGTCTATCCTATTTTTATGTTTAGTTATAGGCACATCCATACACCTGATCAAGAACAAAACAATGCTCGGGTGTATTAAACTTCTTTTTCCAATGACAGTACCAGCACGAATGTATTAGCACATGGTTTATTAACATAATATAAAAACATAAAGGCACAAATGGTCAAGAAGAGGGGGTTGGGGGTGAGGAGGGCATGTGTCACGGGTCTGCTAGGCGACTAGGGATTGGATATCGCAAGGATGAAGAAAAACTCCGTCGTCGACCGAATTGGAGCGGTTGGTGTTCTTAAACGTTAAAAGGCCAACAAAATTAAACATTAAAAGGGGTGGAAAACTAAAGAGTGGATGAGCTCACCAGAGGGTCCTGGCCACTAAGACACATGTTGCCATACTAATGAACAAACACTTCCTAGTACACATCAGGGGTCCCCATATGTTACAGTCAGCTATCTAAAACAGTCTGAACATGAATTATGTTGGATAATTCAAAATGTGGTGTTGCATAGTATACAGTAGCTAGCAGATAATATACTCTAACTAAAAACTAAAACTACAGTTGTCCACTTTCTGATTTCTAGCATGGTTCAATTCATGTAAGGCAAGAAACACATCAGTTTGAAACTATTGAGAACAGAGGCACAAGTGTAGCTTAGAAATGTACTCCTCTCTCTCGCTCGGTCAAAATTATAGAGCTGCACTTGTTCCTAACTCATGTCCAAAATCAAATTAAAATCTAGTTATTTCTTGTTACATCTTTTTCTTGTTGTTTGGCACATCAATTTCAATTGCATATACCAGAGGCCAATACATTTAAGAAATGAGGAGAAATGAAAGGGATGGTGAGTACTGACGAATATGGCCAATGTCTAAAGACACTAATCACAATCACAATTCCCTCTGGAGGTTATCTGATTATCACGAACACGTGGGGAAGAAGGTCGCAGCTCACCTACGGCATAGAGCTGGAATAAAAAGTAGGAGCTCATCATTTCGCATACTTGAACATGCCCCCACCAGCCAATAAACATTCCATTACTCCTGAAAAATTGTAAAGAAAACAAAAATCAATGCTTTGTTTTTTTCGGATGAAATATCAATGCTTTGTGACAGATCAACAAAATTAGAAAACACATTCTTATAACCGAAGGTGCTCTGAACCCAAATCGTTTCTTCATAAACATGGAGAAATTCTCGTGAACAGAATAAGCTTGCGACATATAAAATGATATTATAAAAAAGAACTAGATAGGAGCTAACAAAACTAAGTTGTACGCTAGAAAATCAATAACTGTACAAAAATATTGTGGTCCAAATCGAATTCATATAGGCCACTAACTAAACTGACAGGAACCAAACTTTTCTATTTTGACCAATTGTTCCACATTATACTGAAGAATGTGTTTCAGGAGATCCATTTGGCAAGCACAAGTTGATCATGATGCAACAGAGAACATTCACCATGTAAAATCAAGATTACCTGAGACCGTGTTGTGGACCAGCCAAACCATTCAGTGTCGCTACAAAAGAAAGGTAAGGATCTGATAGAGCAGTTCCAACCTGTGATAAAATAAATATCATTAGTGCTAGATAAAAAGGTTAGTGCGTGTAGGGGGTATAAACAGGAAACAATTAAACAACCAATTCACACTGAGCTAGTAGGATCACAAGCAACGACACAAATAATTGAAGGCCAACCAGTCTCTCTAAATTAGCAGACCACAAAGTTGCTCCACCTCAAAAAGGCTACAACTTGCACAACTGCAAATTAGGCGTCTAAATTATGATATTTTTCATTACAACAATGATGCGTCGCACGGGCACCAGTACCTTCACTGGCTCAGTTCTGGCACACGCTTTACGTAGGCGGGGAGTGGTTGCGGCCCATGCTCATTTGACGTGGCGAGGGAGGCGAGCAAGATGGGGCTGGTTGCTAGGGTTTCTCGGGCGTGAGAACGATAGCCTGCTGCTGCTGTCAGGCCTGCATTACAATACCTTTATTATCTCAAGTAGAACCAAAACAAAACAAAAATTATCTCACTATCCTTTGCTGTGTTGCTTGGGGAAGTAGTTATCTAAACATTCTTAAATTTCTGTACAGAGGGAGTACATGGTTATAATTTCAGTTTTCTACAACATGTTTTTTTTGCTTGTTGTTTATAATGTCCAGTTTAGTTTGTAAATTCTAATAATTTCTCAAGTAGTGCAAATCAGTGTTGAACCATCAAATTAAACCGTTGTTTTGTCAGTGAGAAACAACTTACTGTTTGAACTCGATACAAGTTACAGGATTCGTCTGGATCAACGAAATTCAGGTCAATTTTCACAACTTCCAGTTCAGATTTCTTCCGGACTCGAATATACTGATCACCTTCTGTTAACATCCCCATAGGATCTATAAATAAAGAAGTCAGATGTACAATAAATGGGTGGTTGCACATGGGCGAACCTGTCCAATAGCCATTCAATCCCCTCGAAGCGATGCACCCAACTGAAACCGCCCCGACGCCCGTGCGCGTACCTCCGGCTGGGTGCTCGAGTGTGGTGGAGCTGACAGCGGCACCCCAAGGGCTCCAGATAATGCATAGAAAATTCAGATACAGGCTCGAAGGTTGTCGCCGCCACGAGAAAGAGATGCTCCCTGCTGCCCTTTCTGGAAGACATGAGAAGGAGGACAGCGGCAGCTAGGCGGAGACAGAGGCAATGATGCAGGATCTTGATTAGTCATCTGAACAACTGAAAGTATTGATGGTTTCAGATTTTGGAACAGCACAATCCAACTTGAAACAACACTGAATATCATTGAGAGAAAGGATCCTCAATTTACTCTACACAGGATATGCATGGAATTTATGAATATGAAACCAACCCTGCAACGTCCGGGGAGTAAAAGCAGGGAAAAATTATCTAAGACAAAGGCAATGAACGGCCTGTCACCGCAGCTTCCCCACAGAATGAACAGAGGGCACATCACCAATTATTCACATGCAGTCTGCATATTTATCACCAGTGTACAAGTAAAAACGCAGGTTTCGGAACAAACTTACAGCTAGGGATTAACCCTGCCGAATCCTCCATAAACTTCCTTCACACAACCAACCGCATCAGACGAAGAAGAAAACCAGAGGAAGAAACGGTAAGAAGGGATCCATACCGAGGATCTGATCTACAGCGCCATGGATAGCAGGGGGTTGAAGGAGGACTCATCAGCACGGCCATGGCGGCGCCGTACACCACTCCCCGCTGCCGCCGCCGCCGCCGCCGTGCTCCTCGCCCTCCCTCCGCTGCGCCCAAGGCCTGCTGCTGCGCCGCCTTGGCCTGCCGCTGCTGCTCTCCGCCGCCGCTGTCGTTCTCCTCCTCGTCGCCCAAGGCCTGCTGCTGCGCCACCGCCAAGGTCCAGGCCTCCTCATCGAGTGGCCACAGTCCCTGGTGGCGTGGTCACTGGCCACAGCGAGCAGGACGGGTGGGGCGGGGCGGGCAAGGCGGCGGGGCATCGGCCACGACGAGCGGGACGGACGGGGCGGGCGAGGCCGCGGGGCATCGGCCACTGCAAGCGGAACGGCGGGGGCGCGGTCATCAGCCACGGCCATGGCGAGCGGGACGGCGGGGCGGGGCGGGCGAGGCAGCGGGGCGAGCGGCTGGAAAGGGGAGCGGCTAGGGTTCTACGGGAGCTGCTAAGGTTTTATACCCAAAAGTAAAATGACGAAAATGCCCTCGGGGGCGCTGGAATTACAGGCGGTGGCAAGCTTAGAGTGAAACTATTCATTCCTACAGTCGCACGGGTTCGATCCTACGGCCTGCCTCCTCCAGAGGCTCGATCCGACGGCCTAGATGTCATCAAGCAAACGAGATGGACGGTCGGATGTCTCAAATTGCTGAGGAGGCTCGATGGAGCTTTCACCTCTTATTTCTGGATGCCTACACTCCCCACAGGTAAGGACCATAGCCCATGGACGCCAAACAAACTACGAAAGAACCAAGCAACTAGCGCCCGTCAGTCGTCGCGTGGCCCCGCGAGAACGCGCCTGCCTCGATAGCCGCGCGAGGTACAACCGGAGGCGGACGGCGTCTGCGAGATGCCGGCCGCATGGCGAGCGACGCAACAAGACAAGCGTGGTTCACGGCTTCACGCACGAGTTGGCGGGGCCATCGGGGTTGATGGGGCAGTTGATCAAAGTGAGAGTAGGAGCCAGTCAAATTGCACCGTCCTGGGAATCCCACGTACTGTCATCAGTCGTGGAACACTATGCTCGCGTGTTTGTTTGCTTGCGGGGAGGCAGGGGAGCCAGAGGGAAAAGCCTGGGTCGGCTTAGACTAGCTGCTGCTTGCACTTGTGCGTGTGGAGGCCCTTCGACCTGCACACGGTTATTCCACGACTCCAATGATCTGGTGTGCTACTTTCAGTTCCCGGATTCGTTAATGCGATCGAGAGCAGGAGATCGATATTTCACTAGACGTCGAGGTTCTGACTGTGGATCGCTCACACGCGTACGTGAGGCCGACATGCTCCGCGCAAGCCGTTGGAGAACCAGAAATAGCAGTCATGGGAGTGATAGTATCCTACGATCAAGTGATACTTGCGATTTAGCGGGAAATAATTAAAAAAAGTCATGTCAAAAAGAATGTCTATATTTTTTCAAAACCTGTGGGGAAAAATCCTGAAGGTTTTACTATTTACATGAGACTATAAAATAAATGTTTTTGTATCCGCACAAAAAGGCACCATAGAAGCCATCCGATAACTGCAAGTACAATCGTGATTATCGGAGTTTATGGTGACTTTTTGTGGCAAATGACAAATGCAGAGTTAACATGAAAACGGTTTGTCGTCTGACCGAGCTAGGTGGTCTTGGAATTCTGTACATTGACATATTTGCTCCCTTAGACTTTGTTGGCCTTGGCTTGTGCGAAAGGCTGCATAGAAAACCAAGGTTGGTCTTGGGAACCTACGAAACCATGGTGATATGGAGCTACTTCACACTGCAACGACGATTAAAGTAGAAAATGGGATGAAGGCCGCACTTTGGGACTCTTGATGGCTTCGCGGACAGCGCCCTAGGCACATCACCCCTCTCATATACGGCTTGTCAAAAAAGAAGAAGGGATAATCAAGTAGGCCATGGACCAAACGCTCGGGTTGAGTAGCTGGAATTATCAAGTGGATTGTCTATCAAGCATATTGATGAGTTGATCGAGTTTCGGACAGGCATGGGGAGCATTCAACTGATCGAGGAGGTTGACGACCCCAACTCCTATTTGGCACCTTAAGCTCCGTTTAGAGTGCATTTTGCTACCTGGTGCGCACGCCCTACAAACAATTGGCATCTAATTGGACCGGCCCTTGTAGGATTTTTTCACTGGTTTTTTATTTTGTTTCCTTTTTCCCTTTTTATTTTTAGTTTCTTTTTTCTTTTTTGTCAAATTTGCGTACTTTACCCAATTTCGTGAATTTTTTTTCAAATTTGAAATTTTTTCCCAATGTTTTGTGAAATTTCCATTTCAAATCCGTGAAGTTTTTCTCAAATTAGATGATTTTCAAATTATGAACCTTTAATAAACTTTTATGAACTTTTTACAAATTCTTGGACTTCTTTCATTTTTTGTGAATTTTTTCCAAATTACAAACTTTTCTAAGTCTTCAACTTTTTTTCAAATTCATGAATTTTCCTCAAATTTGTGTTTTTTCCAAATTTTATGTACCTTTTCAAATTTGTTAAATTTTTTAGGAAAAAAATGTGAAGCTTTTTTTGAATAGTCAATGGTAAACTCTGAGTGGTCAACCGTCACTGGTGGACAACTCAATAGTCAACGGTTGCAGGCCCACCATTTAACCATTTTTTGAAAAAGAAAACTCAGTTGGGCGAGCCCATACACTCTACTGCGTGAGCACGAGTTACCCTAATTGGCGCTAAAGAAACTCTTGTCCACGACACAATTCAGTGGGAGTTCTTGTCGGAATTAATGGACCTGGCCCATTTAGTATTTTGGAATATTGCCAATAACTCTTAGTTAATCTCACAGGCCCATGTGGCGCATTCACGCATGACAATGTGATATGGAAAGTTTAGTCCCACCCACTAGTGAAGGATGTGTGAGACCAACTTATAAGGAGAGTCATTTCACATACCATCAAGAGCTTGATGCACGCTCCTCCTTCGTGTCGTGTCTTGCCACGCCACGTGACGCCTCGCATGTGTTTCATGTTTCATGGCCGAGCCATGCTAGGACATGTGCAACGAGTGAGCCCTTCCTTAATTTTTGTCACGCAAGAAAAAAGTTGAAATGTTTTGCCTCTTGCGTGGGAGACGAATCTGAACAGTTGCGCGGGTTGTTTCTCTTCCTCTTCCTAGTGGGCTCCCATTTCTCTTCCCACTACCGATGAGTCTGTTGCAACTCACTTCGCTTATAAGAGGTCGCTCCTCTTCCTCGATGAGAAGCACTTCCATTCCTTTGTTCTAGAGCATTGCGCCGTGATACATCTCGAACGTATCTATATTTTTTAATTGTTAAATGCCCCCCCCCCCTCCAAAATGTAAGGTGTATCATCAATTTTCGTGCAATTCAACCATTTGAATGTTTGGCCAAGATTATAGAATAAAATAACAACATCTGCAATACGTAATAGATAAAATATGAAACTACTTTTCATGATGGATCGAATTATATAGATTTGGTATTATAGATATTGGTATATCTTTCTAAAAACTTGGTCAAACATGCACTCATTTGACTTCTGAAAAAACAAATACACCTTATATAAAGAAACGGAGGGAATACTATATTATCACGTTTTTATGTTTTCTATTTCATTTTATATTATTTTTGTGGACTAACCTATTAATTTAGTGCCTAGTTCCAGTTCATGCTTTTTTTTGCATTTTTTTGTTTTAAGAAAATCAAAACCTACAGAAGTTCAAACACGATGAAACTTTTGATGATTTTTTCTAAAACATAAGAGATCCTAGAAACTTCAGGTAAGTACCGAAAGACCCACGAGGGCCCCACAAGGCAGGGGACATGCCCTGGAGGATTGGCGCACCACCCTGGCTTGTGGGGGCCCCGTAGCTCTATTTGCCGTAATTCTTGGCCTATAAATACCCACATATTCCGAAACCCTTGGAGCGAGACCCGAAAAAAATTTATCGCCGCCGCAAGCCTCTATTCCGACGCATTCCCATTTGGAGCCCTGTTCTGGCACTCTGCCGGAAGGGGGAATCATTGGGGAGGCCATCTTTATCAACCTTGTTGCCTCTGTGATGATGTGTGAGTAGTTTTTCCAGGGCCTATGGGTCCATTGTAGTAGCTAGCTAGATGGCTCTCTCTCTCTCTCTCTCTCTCTCTCTCTCTCTATCTATCTATCTATCTATCTATCTCTTCAATACAATGATCTCCTCTGAGATCTGTTCGATGTAATTCGCGTGGCATGTTTGTTGTGATCCGATGAATTATGGATTTATAATTAGATTGTTCAATGATTTATATTGATTATGTTGAAGTCTCTCCTTTGTGTAATTTTATTGCTATGTATGCTTTATGATCTATGAGTTATCTTTGGACAAGATAGATGAGCAGATCTTTAGAGGGAGTGGTGCATAGTAGTCGGTTCAATCTTGTGGTGATCCTTTCCAGTGATAATAGGGACAAAGGCATGCATTGTATTGTTGCCACTAAGGATAAAACAATGGGGTTTGGTCATTTTGATTGATCTCTTCCTGTCTACATTATGTCATCTTTCTTATTGTGTTACTCTATTTATTATGAACTTAATACTTTGAGATACACGCTGGATAGCAGTCTTGGGGTGGAATAATAGTAGTGGATGCAGTCGGATTAACTGTCTACTTATCACGGACATAATGCCTATGTGAGATTATGCGATGAATGATCATAGTTATAATTTGTACTATTGTGTCAATGACCCAATAGTAATTTCTCTACCATGCCTCTACATGCTTTCGAGAGAGATGCCTCTAGTGAACCTATGCCCCCCGGGTCTATCTTACATCAATACAAAGACTCCTACAACTGCTCTTTACTTTATTTTATTATTTTGCCGCTTTGCCCACTATTTGCTTTTAATCTTGTAAGTAGCAAGAAAAAGGGAAGTAACGACCCCCTTGCCTTTGTTGGGTGCAACCAAATTATTTGTTTGTGTGCAGGTACTGCTAAAGTGGTTAGCACAGTGACTCCTACTGGTTCGATAAACCTTGGCTCTTAACTAAGAGAAATACTATCTACTGTCGTGCTACATCACCCTTCCTCTTCGAGGAAATACTATCTACTGGTTTGATAAAGTTGTTAGCACAGTGACTCCTACGGTAGTAGCAGTAGAATTTATGGCGTCGTTGTCGGGGAGTCATTATCTACCAAATCAGGTGCCTTCACACAAACACTTTACTTTTGCTCATTTTAATTTTTCGGCCTTTTGCCTTTTACCCTTTTCCTGTTTATCTGACTTCTCTTTTGTTTGCCAAAAAAATCCAAAATACCAAAAAAAACTCTTGTGTTATTTCTGCTTGTGTTGCTATCATGGCTACTTCTCCACTTGCCATTTCTAAGCCCGAGTTGCAGGTACTTAATTTTAAACAAAGGGGCGGAGAGACTTTAAAAGATGCTCGGTACAGAATTTGCGATGCTCAAAATAGATCTACCCATAAGCAATCTACTACTATTCTTCTCGATTTTTTTATGTTGGTGTTACTACTTGGTATAGATTTGTGCTTGATATTATTACTGGAGGAAATTTCTTGATTAGTCACCCTTCTGATGCGTTTAATGCTATGGGAAATTTAGTGGGACTACCACCTATTTAAATCAATGAAACAATAGTGACACTGGAACACCTTATGCAAATATTGGATATCATTGAAAAAAGATGCTAACTATTGAGAAATTTGGAAATTAGGATAAAAATGGGCATAATCAAGTAATTAAGCTAGGCTCTACGATAGCAAATTCTATAAAGTTGGTAAAAGAAAAAGGAACCAATTACCAATAGAGCAGAACAAAATCCCGCTAGAATCGATAAGTTGGAGGTAGTTATTAATGTCTTGGGTTCAACTTTTTCTTTCATAAAAACTAGTAAGGAAGTCTCTCCAAATAAAAATATGGAACTTACTTGTGTATCCAAAGTTCCTAAACCTAATAAGGGCTTCTTCTAGTAAATAGAAGGGAGGTCTAAAAATGATGAGTGGCCGCCCTAACTTCATAAAGATAAAAAGGAAACCTATCTTTGACACAAAAATTTTGGACTTTGTGCCAACGAGTGTTATGATAAATACAATGATTACTAATCCTCCTAAGAAATCAAGTTTCCTTATTGAGGTTATAAAAGATGATACACTTGATAGATTGCATTATGCCTATCTAGAGGGCATTAAATAATAGCGCTTGTTGGAAGGCACCCCAATAGTTATCGTTTATTTTGTATTGCTTTCAGTGTGTCAACATGACTATTGCTACTGTAGTAATTATTTTTGTATCTTTTATTTCATTTTTGTGCCAAGTTAATCCTTTGGGATGTTGCAAATTACTTGTTTATTAGGTTTTATGCAGAAACAGAAATATTGTGTCCAGTGTCTGAATTTTCATTCTTTACTGGAACATGATCAATTGCCGAAATGTTTACAAAGTGCGCAAGTATAAATTCTATACAGTGTTCTACTTTTTCAGAATTTTTGGAGTTACACAAGTATGATGAAAAATTGGATCTTTACGTACAGTTCTGTTTGATATATTCTGTTTTCTTTTCTTTTTTTGCTTGTTTTAGAGTTTTGATGGCTTATATTGGGGATATAAATTATGGAAATGATAGAATGCAGTTGAATTGGGAAATAATTATGACTATTGTATTGACAGTACCTAAGTGAGATTTATTTTCATTATACTAACGTATCTCAAGAAATTTCGTTAAGTTTTCTGTGAATGAGTTTTTCAAGTTTTGGGTGAGATAGCACCATGAGAAGAACAAAGATCGGGAAAATCTAAGCTTGGGGATCTCCAAGGCACCTCAAGAAAGTATTCAAGGAAGACTCAAGCATCTATGCCTGGGGATGCCCCGGATGGCATCCCCTCTTTCGTCTTCAAAATTATCAGTATATTTTACTTGGAGCTATATTTTTATTCTTCACATGATATGTGTTTTTCTTGGAGCGTTATTATTTTATTTTAATTTTGTTTGCTGGTATTTTCAATCATCGTTTCCTGGTTACATTTATTATGAGACACACATTCCTGCTATATTTAGTCTTACATGGCATGTTTGGCCTTGTTTGCGATAGCTCTCCCGGTCGCACACGATCACTTTCTCTCTTAGCGTGTGTGACCCGTGGAGCTATCAGTGACAATTAATCTGGGTCATGTGGGATGGACCCTCCTATCGCCCACCTTAGCAAGGCATTGGTCTGAAACTGTGTCAGCGAAAGGGTGTTTGAACCATCTGCATATGACAACTCTACACTAGTGTTTGTTAGGAGAGGTGAGTCTATCACAAAGAGGAGAAGCTCTAGCAGTCATAGTTTTATTAAAGATCTTAATAGTGCAGTTACTTAAACTATTTGGACAGAAAAATCATCTTTTTGGCATTAGGTTCTTTAGGAATAAGGGTGATGATATCAAAGTTAAAGCGCTAGACAACCAACACCCCTATTTCAAAATGCTTGACAAGCAACATATAGTCAGTCTTTATTACATCCCCAAAAGTTTGATAAAAACTAAATGGAAGACCATCAGGGCTAGGAGCACCATTGGCATAAGAACCCATGATGGTTGCCTTGATTTCCTCCTCATAAAAAGGATTTTTTTTTCAAAAGGGAATTTTTCCTCTTCACTGACTAATTCAGAATCTACTCAAAAATCAAGGCCCGGGTGGATATTGGTTTTAGGTTCAAAAGAGAAAAGATCTTTGTAGGAAGAAGTAGCAAATAAGAGCATCTACAGCCGAGCGCCCCAAACCCTAATTAAACGCCCGGTCGGGGCGCCCGGCATGATTTTCTGACCGAGACGAACGTCTCAAATGGGCCCCAAACGCCCGGGCTGACCAGCACCCCTCATATCCAGCCCAAATATGGGGAGGATATGGGGGCGCCCGGGCACACCCGCCACGTAGGAATGATGAAGGGGTCCCACGCGGACTCACCCAGAAACCCCAACATCTGATGGACACCTCCCCCATCGCCGCAGTGTGAACACCGCGTGGCCCCGCTCCGGCTCACCTCCCGAGAGCAAATCGGCCTATTTAACTTGACTGGAGTCCCCCAAACCTTGTCCATCCACCTCCCCCTCTCCATGCTGCTAGTCGGGACCCATCCACCTCCTCCCTCTCCCGCTCCAGTGCTCTGCCCACGCTCCAACGCTCCACCATGGTCCGTAGTAAGGTCACCTACTACAAAATGCTCACCCCGGAGCGCCTCTACGCGATCCAGTAGGAGATCCGTGCGAGAAAAGCAGCGCGCCCCACTTGCATCGCTGCCAGGCTGCCTCCGGACTCGCCAGAGCCGGAGGAGGAGAAGCCGAGGGAGGAGGAGGAGGAACTGGCTCCGATGGATGTGGAGGAGGCGGAGTAGCCGGAGCAGCAGCTGCCTGACTTCAACATGGAGCAGGCGGAGGCGGAATTCGCCATTGCCCAGTCTGGTGAGATGGCGGAGTAGCAGGCCATCCTGGAGTCCATCCAGGATGAGGCCTATGTGGAGGCCAATCGGGCGTTCCTCTGGCAGGAGCAGTGATGTCGCTTGAACTACGTCGGAATTTCCCCAAAGAGGAAGGGATGATGCAGCACAGCTACGGTAGGTATTTCCCTCAGTGATAAAACCAAGGTTATCGAACCAGTAGGAGAACCAAGCAGCACTATGTAAACGGTACCTGCACACAAAGAACAAATGCTTGCAACCCGACGCGGAAGAGGGGTTTTCAATCCCTCCCGGGTAAAAATATAGATTGATTTGTATAATTTTGGATAAATAGATCTCTCGATAAAATAAAATAATATAAACAAAGAAAAAGTGCAGCAAGGTATTTTTGGGTTTTTGGAATAACATATCTGAAAATAAAAGAAAATAAAAATAGATCTCGAGGGCAAATATGATAAAGAATAGACCCGGGGCCGTAGATTTCATAAGTGGCTTCTCTCAAGAAATAGCATACGGTGGGTAAACAAATTACTGTTGGGCAATTGATTGAACTTCAAATAATTATGACAATATCCGGGCAATGATCATTATATAGGCATCACATCCAAGAGTAGTAGACCGACTCCTGCCTGAATCTACTACTATTACTCCACACATCGACCGCTATCCAGCATGCATCTAATGTATTAAATTCATGGAGAAATGNACCAGTAGGAGAACCAAGCAGCACTATGTAAACGGTACCTGCACACAAAGAACAAATGCTTGCAACCCGACGCGGAAGAGGGGTTTTCAATCCCTCCCGGGTAAAAATATAGATTGATTTGTATAATTTTGGATAAATAGATCTCTCGATAAAATAAAATAATATAAACAAAGAAAAAGTGCAGCAAGGTATTTTTGGGTTTTTGGAATAACATATCTGAAAATAAAAGAAAATAAAAATAGATCTCGAGGGCAAATATGATAAAGAATAGACCCGGGGCCGTAGATTTCATAAGTGGCTTCTCTCAAGAAATAGCATACGGTGGGTAAACAAATTACTGTTGGGCAATTGATTGAACTTCAAATAATTATGACAATATCCGGGCAATGATCATTATATAGGCATCACATCCAAGAGTAGTAGACCGACTCCTGCCTGAATCTACTACTATTACTCCACACATCGACCGCTATCCAGCATGCATCTAATGTATTAAATTCATGGAGAAATGGCGTAATGCAAAAAGAATGATGACATGATGTAGACAAGATATATTCATGTAGAAATAGACCCCATCTTGTTATCCTTAATGGCAACGATCAATACGTGTCTTGCTGCCCCTTCTGTCACTGGGAAAGAACACCGCACGACCAAACCCATCACAAAGCACCTCTTCCCATGGCAAGAAAAAATGATCTAGTCGGCCTAACTAAACCAAAGATATGAAGAAGAAATACGAGGCTATAAGTAATCATGCATATAAGAGATCAAAACTCAAATAACTTCCATGGATAAAATAGATCTGATCATAAACTCACAGTTCATCGGATCCCAACAAACACACAACAAAAAGAGATACATCAAATGATCTCCAAGAGACCATTGTATTGAGAGTCAAAAGAGAGAGAGGAAGCCATCTAGCTACTAACTACAAACCCAAAGGTCTACAATGAACTACTCACGCATCATCAGAGACATAGTTTCTGTTTTTCAACAAGATCAAATCAACTATCACCCAACATGATCCCAAAGGCTTTGCTTGGCACAAACACTAATTAAAACAAAAAAACACAATCATAATAGTAGCATAATTGTGCAAACACTCAAGAGAAGAAAGAAAAAAAGAAAAAAGAAAATGTATTCATAGGGTTGCCTCCCAACAAGCGCTATCGTTTTATGCCCCTAGCTAGGCATAATGCAAAGACCTAAGTATTGTCATATTTAGTTTCCAACTCCTCGGTCAAACACTTAGAATTCTTCAAAGATTTAGCATACCAATTTTCAATAACAATACTCCTAGGAACTAGTTTGAAGAATTCATTGTTGCAAATAGGGTCTTTTATCACTTCAACAAAATCTGGGTGAATACTAATCATCTTAAGATCTTATTTGTTACTATTAGAAGTTGCACCCTTGTTTTAGTGACTTGAGTAGTCTTGCCAATTTTTACTGGAGTTTTTTCAATAGTTTTAGCGGAAGAAAATTTCTTCCAACTTATCAATTCTAGTGGGGCTCTCCTCTATTCTCTCGTTGAATGCATGTTCTTTCTCTTTTAGTACTTTAAGAGCATCTCCCGCTTTTGACCCAATTCTATTAGCAAGATTATGCACCCTTTTATCTAATTTTCCAATGTTTTCTTTGGTGAGCATTTTCTTTTCAATAGCATCTAGCCTTTCCATAACATGCTCGAGAGTTAAAGTTGTTTCATTAATCATAAGAGGTGGTGAACCCACTAGATTTCCCATAGCATTAAAAGCATCTAAAGAAGGACACATCAAGAAATTCCCACCGGCAATCGTATCAAGGACAAATCTATACCAAGTAGTGATGCCCACATAAAAACATCAAAGAAGAACAGCGGTAGATTGCTTACGAATAGATCTATTATGAGCATTGCAAATCCTAGAGCAAGCATCTTTTATATTCTCCCCTCCCCTTTGTTTGAAGTTAAGAACCTCGTGTTGGGTAACGTAGTATTTCAAAATTTTCCTACGATCACACAAGATCTATCTAGGAGAAGCATAGCAACGAGCGGGGAGAGTGTGCCCACGTACCCTCGTAGACCGAAAGTGGAAGCATTTAGTAACGCAGTTGACGTAGTCAAACGTCTTCACGATCCAACCGATCCAAGTACCGAACGTACAGCACCTCCGTGATCTGCACACATTCAGCTTGGTGACGTCCCTCGAACTCT
>LR880967.1:847856343-847869653 GCA_904067115.1 Aegilops sharonensis
TGTCTCACTAGAGCTACAATCTCCTCCATGTAGTCCTTGCGAGTGGCCTTCAGTTCTCCTTCTAGTTCGATAATCTTGGCTTTTGCTGTCTTCAACTCCATCATGTCTGCGCACATCTGGTTCTCCTGGCGTCGAATGTGCTGATTTAACTCCTGGATGAAAGCTGCAATGGATCGATCCTTCTTAGTGCCAACTATCTCCCATTGTTCATCTCGGCGCCCACAAATCTGGTAGATAGTATCCTTGAGGTCTTCTTTGTAAACTTCTCCAATGCTTCCCATAGTTATGTGAGATGCCATGCTCTTTCCCAGACTCCAGGTTGGTGCATTGAAAACACACTCTATGGGCTCCGTGATTGGCGCAAACGTCCTTCCGGGAACTTGAGATTGAATCTTCCAGCGCTCTTCTTTGGGTAAAGTGGAATTGTAGATCCCGGTGAAGCTTGGTATTCCGATGTTCAGGTACTTAGTGACTTCCTTCAGGTGTCATCTAAAGGGTGTATCTTCATCCGGCTGGGTGAACTTGATCCTCGCTTCCGTCATCCTAAAAGAGTAGAAAAGATGAGGAGTCAGAAATGAGAAGAGAGTAGTGATCTATGGCTTTAGCTTAATGGTCGTGTCCTACAGTCAGCGTGTGCTCTGATACCATCTTTGTAGCGACCAGACCTCAAACAGTCTGATCTCTGTGCTCAAGTGTCATCCCTGGATCAGTAATGCTGACACCACAGAGTACTCAAAGGATTTATAACAGAGTAGCAATCACACACTTATTACATCGAATGTCTCAAGAGAGAACTTAACAAAATAAATATGGCTTAAGGCCATCTAATAACAATAACAGCGGAAGGCTTGGAAGAATAAGCGAGTCCATCAACTCCAACGACATCACTGAGTATAGAACCACGACCTAAGCACCTTACTCGTCGTCTGAAAAGTCTGCAACATAAAACGTTGCAGCCCGAAAACGGGTCAGCACATGGAATATGCTGGCAAAGTAAAACATAGAGAATAATGGAAGAATAAGCCTATACTACATGCATATATGGCTGGTGGTAAGCTCTATGGTTACAGTTTTTGCGTAAAGCCAATTTTCCCCTACTGCAAAGGAATAAATTTATTTAACTATCATGGTGGTTGTTGAACATTGAGAATGGTTGACAGCATCCTCAATCCCAATTAAAAGTACTCGTTAACAACCCAACAATATTAATTAAAGTAACATGATGAGGTTCACAGGATAATCCAAATACTAGATACTAAAGATGTCCATAACCGGGGACACGGCTAACCATGATTAGTTTATACACTCTGCAGAGGTTTGTGCACTTTTCCCCACAAGACTCGATCTCCTCCGTTTGATTTCTCGCACTACATGGTGTTTGAGAAACGGATGACCGAGACATAGTCTTTCAGAAGCGCTAGCACCTTACATGTGGGTAGACCGTAACAACCTACAACCCCTACATCAGCTAGTCTACCCGTAAGAGTTCGCACAACTTAGTCAACTATGCTAGAGCCCATAGTAGCATGTGGCTGCACACAGAAGTTTCTAGCATGAATAATCTCATGATCCCTTTGAGCCTGGGTGGCGGTCCAAAGAAATACAAGCAAGTCCTGATGGAAACCAGGTGCCTCAATCCACCCAGATGTGTGTTTAAGTTGCCACCTTAAATAAACCATTACTATAACAATCTCACATCTGTCATGGATACACTCACCCAATCCACGTCTACTAGCATAGCATGGCATAATAAGCAAACGTAGAAGTAACTCCCAAGGGTTTGAAAATAAACAGGTAATAGGTACTACCTCAAACTACTTCCCAAAACCCACAATTTTATTAGATCCTAATCATGCAATGTTTGAGGATAGATCTAATGCATAAAAACTGGGTATGAAAAGTATATGATCAAAGTGTTACTTGCCTTGCTGATGATCCGCGAAACCTAGAGACTCGAAGTAACAGGCTGCGCACTCTGGGTATTCTATTGCAGACAAACAAACAAGCATACAATAAGTACTCATCTAATGCACAGGTAAAACTCAAATAGATCTAACCAGATAGTTCAACTTAAGAACTCCGGTTTGCAAAAAGAAACAAATCAAACAAAGCAACGAAAGTCAAACGACGAAAGAAAACAGCTTTGTTTTACTAATCTGGATCTAAGTCAAATTTTACAGTAGCAAAAACTTGTTTAAGTTGGTTATTCGGAAAGAGGGTTTCGAGACGAAACTCCAGGCGCTTGAATCGCCTGATTCCGATAAACGAGCGAATATTTATACTAAAACGAAAATCGGATCAGAAATCGCGATGAGAAAAATCGCAAATTAAATCCGAGAAAAAGAAAAACGATGAACAGGTTAACAAACGGACGTTTGTTAACTAAACTAATCTGACGAACGCGTTCGTTAAAAAACGAACGAATGAACGCTCGCTATTTAACCGAACCGAAAAAAACCGATCTAAAGAAAAAAAATTAAACCGGCGAAAACCGTTCTGTTTTAAAAAAACCGAAGACACGGCAGTCGAGGCGCGGCGAACCTCGGCGGCGGGATCCGGCGACAGCGGCGGGGTCGGGCGGGGTCGGGCGGGCGGCGGCGGGGTCGGCGGGCGGCGGCGACGGCGTCCGGCGGGGTCGGCGGGCGGCGGCGGCGGCTGGCGACGGTAGCGGGCGCGGGGCGGGCGGCTGGCGGCTAGGGTTCGGCCCCGGGTGGGCCGGCTTATAAAGCCCCCGCGGGCCGGGTGTCCAAGGCGGACACGGCCCGTAGGTCGGTGCGCGTTTTTTTAAATAATTCCACGCAGAAGAAAAATAAAAAGAAATACTAAACAGACTCCAAAAATCCCGAAATAAATTTTCCCCGGCTTCTAAAATCAAGCCGGACTAGATGAGCATTTATTTGGGGCCTAGATGCAATTTTGAAAAATGCGCATTTTTCCTAAATTCAAATAAAAAGGTGAAAAATTCCAAAATAAAATCTTATTTGATTTTATTATTAAATCCTCATTATTTCTTTATTTTGGGAAAGTCATTTTATTCCCTCTCTCATATTTTGATAGTAGAAATAATTGAAGATAAAATAATTAAAATCAAATGATCCTATTTTCAAAATTTGAGAAAACTCAAATATGAAAATAACGAAATCCCCAACTCTCTTCGTGGGTCCTTGAGTTGTGTAGAATTTCTAGGATCGAGCCAAATATGCAACAAAAATATGATATGCAATGATGCTCTATGTATAACATTCCAAATTGAAAATTTGGGATGTTACATCACAAGAATCCCTACTACGGTTGCCGGGGCGCGGGGTTGTGAGAAGAGCAGGATTAACAGTCAGCACAAGGATCGTTTACCCAGGTTCGGGCCGCGAGGATGCGTAAAACCCTAGTCCTGCTTTGGTGGATGTATTGAGTGTTCTTGAGCTCTCGAACTAGCTATGGTGGCTGTGTAGTTCCAAAGAGCCGAATCCCCCTCCAGTATGCCATGGGCCTCCTTTTATAGTCGAAAGGGGCAGCCACAGTGGCACACAGGAGGTGGAAAGGCCTACAGTACTATGAGCTTATCGCTCGTATTGCAGGACAAGACGCATTTAATGCGTCGCTTAGGTGTCCCCTTAGCCGTCCCGTCCGTCGCCGCTCCTCTTCGCTTCGACACGCGCCCTGGCCAACGATGCATGCGGCGCCATGTAGGCAGGCAGGCAGCTGAGGTGGTAGGGTCTTCACGAAGATCTGCATCCCACCATGCAGGTGCTTGCTGAGTTGGCGTAGAGGCCGCCCGTCGCCATGCAGGTGCCTGCCCAGCTGGTTGAGCTAGCAGCTGCTTGGGGGCGGCGGTGGAGTCTTGGTCGACGCGGGCCTGACTGTGGCCCCACTGAAGCCCTCTACAAGGGCCTTACCAGGGGCCCGGCAAGGGTCTTGCCGTGGTGCTGCAGTTCCCCGGCAAGGCGCTTGCCGGGGGTCTTGTGGATCTCCTCGGCAAGGATCCCGCCGAGGGTCGCCGTCTTCCGTTCTCATCTGATCTAATATCTCTATGGTCTTGACAAAGATCTGCATGCCACCACAGAGGTGCCTCCCAAGCCCTGGTCCAATCGTAGTTGGTTGGGTTGGAACCCGTGGGCTCAAGGGCAGCTCGCTCTGTTGGCATCGGGCAAGTTGCCCCGGCAAGGCTCTTGCCGGGGCCGCGGAGGCTGCCCCGGCAAGGGCCTTGCCGGGGGAGTCCACCTCGCCCTCTCGCTTTTTGGCCATCTTGTGCTTCGGCTTCTCTGCGGCTTCCCTCCCCTGCTCTGCTTGGTGTGGCCGTGGGCGCGGCTCCAACTGTCCGTTCACAAGTAAAGGGGTCAAAAGGAGCACCCCTACTTTTGTACACCAACAGGAGCTCCCGGGCCTGGGCCACACATAAGCGCGACACGTTGTTGGGCCGGGCCCAAAACGGTGCTCGGTCAGGAGGGGCAGATTCTACTGCAGTAATTTTTTGTCTGCTGTGCTTCCCCATGACCTGCGCGCGATATGGAGGGTCGTGCGTGACATGGGGGTCATGCGTGGGGCGGTTCCCGCACGCATGCGTCACATCGCAGTTAATGGGAAAGGAGGCGACCCGCACCTTCCCCGTAAAAAGGAATAATCGCGGGCGCGCTGCTCACTTTACCCCCTTCCCTGCGTCTTCTCCAATCTCAGAGTCGCTGCCCCCTTTCTTCCTCCTTCTCGAGTTCTTGCCTTCACTCGCCGCCGCTGCGTCTTCGCCGTCCTCTGTCCCTTGCTCCCCCCCAGCCGCCATGGCGCCCAAATCCACCAAGGGCAAGGGAGTGGCCAAGGACGCCGGAGCGACGGAGCCACCGGAGAGTGAGCAAGCGACGGGACGAACACAGCTCGCCTACTTTCCCTCGATGTTCGACACGATCAAACTACGGGATTACTTCAAGCCCCTGTGGGGGGTGAAGACGGGGGGGGAGAGACGACGGGGCATCCAGCCACGCACGTCATCCCCGCCAACTGCGCTGAGGCTGCCCCAAATCGGTACCCTTTCTTTGTCGACTACTTCTCCTGCGGACTCTGTCCCACCTTCTCCTATTTCTTCGATGATGTCATGCACACCTACGGCTTCCATCTTTTGGATTTTTAATCCAAATGCCGTGGCATGCATGGCTATTTTCGCGCATGTAGGATCGAAAGTATGTCTAGAGGGGGGTGATTAGACTACTTGACCAAATAAAAACTTATCCTTTTCTCAATTTTAGTCTTTGGCAGATTTTAGCTATCTTAGCACAAGTCAAGCAATCTTAACACAATTCAAGCAAGCATGCAAAGAGTATATGAGCAGCGGAAAGTAAAGCATGCAACTTGTAATAATGTAAAGGGAAGGGTTTGGAGAATTCAAATGCAATTGGAGACACAGATGTTTTTGTCGTGGTTCTGATAGGTGGTGCTATCGTACATCCACATTGATGGAGACTTCAACCCACGAAGGGTAACGGTTGCACGAGTCCACGGAGGGCTCCACCCACGAACGGTCCATGAAGAAGCAACCTTGTCTATCCCACCATGGTCGTCGCCCACGAAGGACTTGCCTCACTAGCGGTAGATCTTCACGAAGTAGGCGATCTCCTTGCCCTTACAAACTCCTTGGTTCAACTCCACAATCTTGTCGGAGGCTCCCAAGTGACACCTAGCCAATCTAGGAGACACCACTCTCCAAGAAGTAATAGATGGTGTGTTGATGATGAACTCCTTGCTCTTGTGCTTCAAATGATAGTCTCCCCAACACTCAACTCTCTCTCATAGGATTTGGATTTGGTGGAAAGAAGATTTGAGTGGAAAGCAACTTGGGGAAGGCTAGAGATCAAGATTCATATGGTAGGAATGGAATATCTTGGCCTCAACACATGAGAGGTGGTTCCTTCTCAGAAACAGCAAGTTGGAAGTGTAGGTTTGTTCTGATGGCTCTCTCCACGAATGAAGAGGAGGTGGAGGGGTATATATAGCCTCCACACAAAATCTAACCATTACACACAACTTGCCAAACTCGGTGGGACTGAATTGATAAACTCGGTCGGACCGATTCAGCAAATCTAGTGACCGTTAGGATTTTCGGTGGGACCGACATGCAAATCGGTAGGACCGATATGGTTAGAGTTAGGGAATAATGTAATCTCGGTGAGACCGATTTTGGTAATAAGCTAGCCAGAGAGTTGGTCAGGTAAACTCGGTGGGACCGATTCGCTCTTTTCGGTGAGACCGAAATGTTACGAAAGGAAAACAGAGAGTTTATATTGCAATCTCGGTGGGACCGATCGCTCAGCTCGGTAGAATCGAAATGTTACGAAGGGAAACGAAGAGATTACAATCCCATCTCGGTGAGACCGAGATCCCTCTCAGTGAGACCGATTTTCCTAGGGTTTGTGTCAGTGGCTATGACATCTGAACTCGGTGGCGCTGGGTAGAAAGAATTGGTAGGGCCGAGTTTGACTTTTGGTTTAGGTCATATGAGGGTATGAGAAAGTAGTTGAGGGTTTTAGAGCATATCACTAAGCACTGTAGAGCAAGAAACTCATTAAGCAACACCTTATCCCTCCTTGATAGTATTGGCTTTTCCTATGGACTCAATGTGATCTTGGATCACTAAAATATAAAATGTAGAGTCTTGAGCTTTTGAGCTTGAGCCAATCCTTTTATCCTTAGCAATTTGAGGGTTCCAGTTTTCTCATCCATGCCACGCCATCCATTGAGCTTTTCCTGAAATATTCATCTTGGAATGATGTTAGCTCAATGAGCTATATGTTGTTAGGAATTACCAAAACCACCTAGGGATAGTTGCACTTTCAATCTCCCCCTTTTTGGTAATTGATGACAACATATAGATCAAAGCTTCGACATAATAAGAGTGAAAAACATTATCGATTTGAGAAGTATGTGATAAGCAAGAGCTCCCCCTAAATTTGTGCATAGTTTAAGATTTTCTCTGGACTGCAAATGCACAAGGAGTTAGGGTCATGGGTATCTCTTCCATGTCACATACATCTTGGTGGAGCGCTCAAAATGATAATGATTAAATACGTGCATTCGTTACCAAGCAAAGTGAATGATCATATAGAGATAAACGAGATAATGTCATCCAACAAGCATAAATGTAGCATATGATCAAACACATGATCATCCAGGTATCACACAGACATAATGTATCTCAAACAAGCAAATAAAGTTCAACCACCAAAGCAAGAGAGAACAAAAAGCAACACACTCTCTCGAAGCCTATGATCTATACATTTTTCTCCCCCTTTGGCAACAAGTTACCAAAAAGTTCATAGAAAATGCATAGCACTAAATCGACTCTCAGGCTTGATCTTCAGGTGGTGGTGTAGACAGGACGCCAAGGACGAAAGCGTCTGTTGATGTAGATGGAGCTGGTGGAGTTGGTGCTGGAGCTGGTGGCACTGAAGCTATAGCTGGTGCAGATGAAGTGGCTCTGGTATCTGTCACTAGCACTGCAGCTCATATGTGAGCTCTAGGCACTCTGGCAAATTCATCTGTGGCTGTCTTGCCCTTCCTCTCCTGCATGTCATCCTAAAGCTGCTCAACAACAGATTGGATCTCAGTTACCTTTATATCCATGTCATAGAACTTATGCTCCATGATCCTCTCTAAGCTCTCCTGGTTTCGAGTCAAGGTGGCCAGCCCCTTCTCAATCCTTAGAGTGGATGCAATCAAGTATCCAAGTTGATCTTGTTTGCTCTTCAGAAGGTACTGAGATGCCTCTTCCATTGTTGGCATCTTGCCCTTGCCTTCTCCTTTTTAGCTTGTGCTTGCACTGAGGATGGTTCATCTTCATCCATAACCACTTGGTTGTCCTTGAAGTCTGGATAGATAGGCATGTGCTCCTTATCCAACAGGTATGTGCCTGTGCCCATCTTGGAGTTTATCAGCTCCTGGATCTATGGGGCATATCCACAACTTCTTTTCTGGTCAGCAGCTGTCCTTTTGATATTCTCAACTATAAGGCTCATGACCTTGAACTTCTGTGGCGCATCAAATATATGTAGCAAGTTTATTGCATGGCCTCTGATCATTCTGTGATCACCAGACTTGGGCAAGAGAGTGTGCCTAAGGATCCAATTGATTGTAGGCAGACCTGACAGCAACTGGTGAGTCTCAAGATCTGCTTCAGGAATCTCTTTGTACATACGTGCCATAGTGTAGTGATCCATCTTTTTCTTGGCATAGACATCCAAGTCATCCTCTTCCTCCTTAGGTGCATTGATCAGATTGGCCCATTCCTCAATAGTTGATTGGTACCTTGTACCTTCAGACATCCATACTATCCTGCCATCTGGATAGAAGTGGGCTGTGGAGTAGAATTGCATTATGAGCTCCTCATTCCACTTTGTGAGCTTCTGCCCAACAAAGTCTGCAACTCCACAAGCACTGAAACTATCATACACACCAGGATAGTGTTCCTCATTCTCCTTTATGTAGGTCCAGTCGACCCACCTCATGTCACACACTATAGGCTTCTTGTCCAACAAGATTGTCTCATAGAAGTCCTGTTGTTCCTTTGTGTGGAACCTGTAATCAACAGCAGTCCTCCTTCTGGTGGCATATGGATCTGACTCTCTCCATAGCCTCAACCCTGAGTCTCTCTTGATCTTCATGTTCTCAGCCACAGGATGAGCATCATTGTGGCTTGGAATCTTTGGCTTCAACTTTCTCAGGATATGCTCTTCATCTTCTTCTTCTTCTTCAGGAACAGTCTCAGGCACTGGGGCCTTGTTCTTCTCAGCAGCAGATATGTTTCTGGTATTCCTCTTTGGTGCAATCTTTGGTTTGGAGGCAGCTTTGGGTGCTTCTTTGGGCTTTGATGATGCAGCCCCTGTCCTAATAGCATCACCCATAAGCTCCTGAGCCTTGGGTGCTGGTGCAGCAACCTCTTCTTCTTCCTCCTCTTCCATCATGGAAGGCTTTCCAATAACTCTGGCCATGGTCTTCTTGACCCTTTCCTTTCTCTTCTTCCCTTCTGCAGCAGCCTCTTTGGGTTGAGATTCCAAAGATGCTTGAGTGGAGGCTCTGGCTTTAGACATGGGTTGTCTTCCTGCTGGCCTTTTGGTCTTCAGACCTGGCTTAACTGCAACTGAGCTATACTCCTTCTTGAGCACCTTTTTCTTGGAAATGGCCTCATCCTCTACTGCCACATAGTCTTCATCCTCAGATTCTGAGGTTTTCTTCTTTCTGGCCCTGGTGGCAGCTTTGGGCAAGTTGCTTGGGGTGCTTCTGCTACCCTCATCTGAGCTGCTAGAGGGACTAGTGCCCTCACTCATCTGAATCTGCTCCTCTGACTTGCTCTGGCTGTCACTCTGATCAGACATGTTCCAAACACTGACTGCAGACCCTGTGAATAGATATAGATGAGATAGAGTGGATGAGCATCACAAAATACAGAGATTTTTGCAAAAGAATGAGTCAAAAACTTAGTTTTAGTTTTCCACAGAAAGCATTTCGGATCAACCGATTTGCAAACTCGGTGATACCGAAGCAGCTTTTGGAACCTAAACTAGTGAACTCGGTCAGACCAAGTCACAGTTCGGTGGCACCGAGACTGCTAGGGTTTCACAAAGTCCTGAACTCGGTCACACCGATTTGCAATTCTCGGTCAGACCGAGAACCACATGTGCAATGGCCTTGGCCGAATCGGTGGAACCGAGTTCTGCAACTTGGTGGGTCCGAGATGGTTTCGGCTGAAACCTAACCCTAAATTTTCAATTCATCTCTAAACTATGGATTGTTTTGACTGGATAGAGTAGTTTCAATCGTGGCAAGAATCATGATGAACACAATGTGCTAGGAATCGGACGGGGATAGCACTGTGATCGAGTCCATACCCTAGATCGGCGATGAACTCGCTACGACGGCAACGGCGGGGTTGAATTCCGTTGACGGCGGCGGAGACCAGCGACAGGAGGTGGCTGGCGACGAGGAGGACGATCCAAAGACCCTGGAGGCAGAGCGAGCTATGCGCGGGCGAAGGGGTTTCGAGAAAGTTTCCAAAATTTTGCCCGTGAGTATATATAGCCCGACCCTGTCGGTGTGACCGAGTGGAACAACTCGGCGGCACCGAGATGCATAATTGTTGACAGTTACAGCAACTCGGTGTGACCTAAAAGTTCAAATTGGTTGCACCGAGATTGAAAACCTAGATCGACTTAGTGATCTCGGTATGACCGAAATGGAGGAATCGGTCAGACCGAAGCGCACAAAGAAGTTTTGGAAGTTTAAGTCTATGACGAATCGGGGACTCCGAGTGCTCCTCACACAGAGTGGTTCGAATCTGACTTGATCAAATTTTGTGATGTAGCATGAATAGAGTTTAAGACGAGAACAGCATAGATAGCTAGAGAAGGTTCTTAGGCATTCTTGTCCATCCACTTGGCCAAAGAAAAAGAAACCCATCAATCAAAATCACAAGTGGATGTCCTCGAATGAGTAAAATATGCAACCAACATTCTCACACAATAAAATGACAAATGAAATATGTGACAAAGAATGCACAAACAATTCTAGCATCTATCAAACAATTGGCGATGACTAGGTCATCTATATATGAGTATATTGACTTAGGAGTCAAATGAGAACATTTGATCATAGGTCATACTCATCGTTTAAGCTCAAGTGGGGTTACCACTTTTACATAATGCATTGTTGTGTTCACACCATTAGAGTTGCTTTAGCTCGATTCTTTAGAGTAAAGCTCCCCCTAGATGTGAGATCCCCCTTAGAGGGATGAACTAACCTTGGGTTTTGTCGATGATGACTTCATGTAGGTGTTGAAGATGTGGATGCTCAATGTTGATGAAGATCATTTGGAGCAAACCTTTTGGAGTGAGTTGCACTTTCAATACCTACACGGGTTAGTCCCACAAGGAACAAACAAGGATATCCATAGACATAGAGTGATGCACACATAAGATGATGTCTATGCATTAGGTTACCTTGTCCCTTGTCTTACCAACAATAGGGTTTGTGACTCCTTGAACTAGTGCAAGATGTGGAAGTTGATTGCACTCGTTGTTGCCAAAATAATATGAGTGAAATATGTTGGCGGAGTCACCTTCAAGAACTCTCTAGTTCTTCTTCTTCGGGATCCACATCATCTTGATGGGAATCCTTGGAGTTGTAGTCGTACTTGATGAAGTAGAACTTGTCGTAGTCTTGGGAACCCACTTGACCAAGGCCTTAGGAGCTTCTTCAAATGCATCAATCTCCTCTTGAAGCTTGTCCTTGCCTTTTTGCTTGTGGTCTTGTGGTGGAAGATCTTCTTGAGCTTGTGTCCCTTTGAAGGAAGTAGGTTCATACTTCTCTTGTTGAGGAACAAACTTCGTCTTGGGATATTGATCTTCTTCCCACTCAACTCCATTGGCATTGAACTTTCTTCAAAACCAACACCTTGATTCTTCCGATGCCTTCCTTGCTTGCGTACAATTTCCTCAAATTGCTTACTCCCGGCAAGGCTCTTGTAAACACCTTTCTCTATAATTCCCTTCAATAAGCTATTTTCTTGCTCAAGTGTAACTTGGCTAAGAGAATCATTAGTGGAATCAAGAGAACTACTAGAAGCAACAACATTTGATTTAGCATGATTATTGTTACTACTAGAGGAAGAATCCTTCTTGTTTTTGTTAGTGGACTTGACTTGAGGCATGTAAGTAGATAAGAGTAAATGCTTGGCAATGTAAGAAGAACTTTTCTTACGAAGATCATCATTGATTGTGTTTAAGAACTCATGCTCTTGCTCAAGATTGAGCTTTTCAAAGCGTAACTTCTCATGAGTCCTTAAAAGTTCTCGATGATCTTCTAAGATAGTTTCATGAGCTAACTTAAGAGTGTTTAGTTATTTAGCTAGAAGCTCAATCTTCTCCTTATCATTGTCATTCGTTTTATCTTGATTAGCATGATTAATTGACGCTTCATCATAGTATTCATCACTAGAGTTGTCAACAAGTAAATCATCATCACCTAGCAAGTCATCTTCATCACTATTGAAATCAACATACTCGGGGTGTGTTACCTTTGGGCCTTTGGCCATGAAGCATCTTCCAATTCCTTCATTTGGTGAATCAAATATGTCGTAGGAGTTGGTTGACACAAGTGCTAGACCGGCAACACCTTCATCTTGAGTATATTCAGAGTCAGAGTGATAGCTTCTCTCGGAGTGATTGTCGGAGTCGGAGCCGGATACCCATTCACCAACATGAGCTTGATGTCTTCGTTTTGTGTAGCTCCTTGATGACTTGTCCTTCCTTTCCGAATCCTTGCTTCTCCGTGAGGGTCTTCGTTCATAACGATCATCTCTACTCCTTCTCTCTCTTGGTGGTGATTCTTCTCTTCTACTTCTTCTTTTTGGAGAATCTTCTCTTCTTTTGTAGGGTGCCGTACACTCATTGGAATAGTGTCCGGGTCTTCCACAACTGTAGCAATTACGCTCCCGACTAGAAGATCTTTTGTCATTGTAGGACCTTGACTTGGAGCTTCTCTCTTTGCTTCTACTCTCGTAGAATTTGTTGAAGTTCTTCACCATTAAGCTCAATTCTTCATTGAAGGTTTGTTTCTCACTTGATGATGTGGGGGCTTCACATGAGGCTTTGTAAGCACCACTTGACTTGTTGTGAAGTTCCTCGTTATCCTTGAGCGACATCTCATGAGCAACAATTCTTCCAATGACTTCTGTTGGCTTGAGATCTTTGTAATTTGGCATCATTTGGATCAATGTGCACACGGTATCATATTTTCCATCCAAAGCTCTTAGGATCTTTTTGATGATGAATTTGTCGGTCATCTCTTCACTTCCTAAGCCGGCAATCTCATTTGTGATAAGAGCAAGCCTAGAGTACATTTCAGCGACACCTTCACCATCCTTCATTTTGAACTTGTCAAGTTGACTTTGGAGCACATCCAACTTGGATTCCTTGACGGAGTCGGTACCTTCATGCATATCAATCAAAGTATCCCAAATTTCCTTTGCATTTTCCGGCTGATTTTGTTGAATTCTTCGGGGCACAATCCGTTGAAGAGGATATCACAACCTTGAGCATTGTAGTGCAGCATCTTCAACTCTTCCGCACTAGCTTCACGGTTCGGTTCTCTCCTATCAAAGAATTCACCTTGCAAGCCAATACACAAAATAGCCCAAACGGCGGGGTTATGTCCAAGAATATGCATTTTCATCTTATGCTTCCAACTAGCAAAATTAGTACCATCAAAGTAAGGACCTCTACGGTGATAATTTCCCTCGCTAGACGCCATACTCTCCTAGGTTGTGAAACCAAGGCTAT
>LR880967.1:847909624-847923575 GCA_904067115.1 Aegilops sharonensis
TCGTTAGGTTTATCTCCTACTCTCTCGTCCACATACATACAATCTTTCCCGCCCTATCTGCTCCATCTTCAAAAGCTCTCTCTGCACGTTTCATTCACACAATGGGATATGTCGAATGTTGCTTCTATAATGGTTGATCTAGAGTTTTGGTTGTTTTTGTTGCATCCTACAAAGTAATAACTATGAAATGCATTTAGATTCTCATTTGACTGGGATTATGTGAGTTTGAGCATGTTGTGAAGTACTATAGACCTTGTATACATCTTGGGATTCGACAATGATTGTAACTATTGAATTGTATAGACCATTACATTCGAAGTCAATATCCTAATATATTTATTTCACAATTTCAACAAATGATTAGTTCACTACAAACTAAGGAAACAAATGTGTACTCCCTCCGTTTTTATTTAAGTCCGCGTATTAGCATTGGTCAAATTCAAGTTTTGTAAACTCTCAGAAAGCTTATAACAAAAAGGGAAAACTCTGTTTTTGCCACTCTAGTTTTTGCCCACTTTGCTTATGCCACTCTAGAATTTGACATTTCACTTTTGCCACTCTTAGCTTTTGACAATATATCACTTTTGCCCTTCCGTGGCAAAAACAAAATTTTCCAAGTGGCAATTGTGATACATGTCAAATGCTAAGAGTGGAAAAAGTGAAATGAAAAATTATCGTTTTTCCCACGGAATGGCATTTGTGATGTATTATCAAAAGCTAGTAGTGGCAAAAGTGAGATGTCAAATTCTAGAGTGGCATAAGCAAAGTTGGCAAAAACTAGAGTGCCAAAAACAAAGTTTTCACTATCAAAAAATATTAACATATACAATAACAAATAAATACCATTAGATTCATTATTGAATGTACTTCCACATCATACATATTTGTTATGGTAAATGTTTATATTTTTATATAAACTTGGTCAAACTTTAGGAAGTTTGACTTCGGTCAAACCTAATATGCAGAGTTTACTACTACTACTCGCTAGTTGCTTAGTCGAATCACTCAACACGCCACACGGGGAGTCCAGTGTCACAAAATTTTGAGGTCGGCGGGAAAATCTCCCGCGACCCTGATTCGAGCAGTGGGAAGTTACCATCATAGCCTTCGGAATAGGCCTACGGACGACGCTTGGTAGGGGGCTGTTTTCGTAACTTCAGGTTCACCCTACCCAGCCAACCCCACCCCGGCACCCAGAGTAGTACACCTGAATACTCCCCATTTTCTATCCCCACCGCAAAATAGACTTCTCCACGGCACCGCAGCCTTCGTGCTCCTCCCCTTTACATCGGCGCACTCGTCCACCGCAGCGCATCTGCCTCATCGACGACCTCGTACGCCGTACTGGAGCCGGTCCACCGTCTTCGTCCTAGACGGAGCCTCTTCCCCAGCATCGTCTTCCACGGTCTCGGATCTGCTTCCCGGAAGCCGACACCAAGCTCAGAAGTACCACCGTCGTGAACAATGAACTGACTCTCGTTGCCGACCATGACTCACAGAGGCCGCCGCGACCATCGTTCTCCTCCTCGATTGGTAATGTGTGTATTGAATCACTTAGCAGTACATGTGCAGTTACAATTTTGTTCATACCTACCCTTCAATTTTCCTGGGTGCTATTGTTCCCGTAAAAGTAATTGGTTATAGCCTCCATTGTCCAACAGAATATCAGCTGGTAATTGTGCGTCGCTCCTGTATCGCGCTGTGCTTGGGTAGGTTTTTCATCTGCAACCTGTAGTGTGGCAAATGATGGAAAGGTTTTTAGAAGTAGCAAGATGCCCATGCGTTGCACGCATCAAGATGCATTTGTATGAGTAGTTTATCTTGTGGGAGAAAAGGATGAACGAGGGAAGGCCTTATTTGCAAATCTGGAGAGGGGTATGGGTATCTTTCTGCAAAATTCCCATTTGTTTCCTTCCTATCTGTCAGATATGAATCGGATGGCCTATATTGCAAGAATAAGAAGTATAGAGAAAAAAAGTAGACAGTAAAGAAAGTAGAGATAAATATTAAATGTAAAATATAAAATAAATATAACCGTAGAGAAGAGAGTAGAGATAGCAGAGACGTCGGGAAAGGATCGCGCGCGCGCGGGAAAAAGCGGCCGGGCGTGCGCTAGTTTTGGCGCGCGGTGCCCGGCGCGCTATATAAAATCCAACGCCCTCCAACCGCTCTGTGCCTTGCCACTGCTCTGTGCCTCGCCACCGCTCTCTTCCCGCTCTTTTTCGCCTCGTCGCTGCCGCGCCACCATGTCGTCGCGTCGCCGGGAAACTTGGGGATATCGCGGCGTCCGCGCGCGCCCCTCCGACGGCTTCTCCGCCGAGATCCGGTTCCGCGGGATGCGCCTCAGCCTCGGCAATTTCGACACCGCCAACGAGGCCGCCCGCGTGAAAGACGCAGCGACGTGGCGCCTCCGGTGGCCTCATAGAACATTGAACTTCCCCAACGTGCCGATGCGGGAGCAGGCGCAGGAGCTCGCGCCTCTGCCGCGGCTTAGCACTGACGAGGATCGTCGCGACAACCGGAGGCGGGAGCACCGTCTCGGCATCGCCGAGATGGACGAGGAAGCCATGGCGCTGTGGCGCCAACACATCCCGCAGGACATCTTCAATGAGCACGAGTTCTACACGCAAAGGAGGGCGGAGAGGGATAAGAGGAGGGCGGAGCAAGCCGCCTATCGCGAGGACAAGCATAGGCTAGGAGCAGCGTCGCCCTGGGAATCCGACGACGATCGGTATCTTCACGCCTACAGTCACATGTCGGAGGAGGACATCACCGAGGAGGAGTCGGACGACGAGGAGTAGTTGAATTATCTTTTTTTTATCTATCTATGCTGAGAACTATCCTCTACTCTCTAGTATCTACATCTCGATATCAGCACTGTAAACTCTTTTTTAAAGCGCCGCACGTTGCGATTTTGTTGGAGATGCTCTAACATGGCAGACGAGTGCTTTAATGTTGCCCAAAAGATGCGCGAGTATTACTAGTAGTATTTTTCTTGCCATGTTGAGATTTTAAAACCACGAGTGGAACATGCAGAGGAGCAATGAAGACCAAACACGGGATATTCGGGACATCTTCAAGGAGCGTGGCAAGTTAAAGAGGAGTTGCACCGAACCTGTAAAACGAGCTTTGGTAAGTAACACCCTTTCAATTACTTTCATTTAGCCTCGTGTTCTTTGATGTGTATATGTTGTAGTTTCTGTTTCTCTTAAGCGTGGTGTTCTTCGATGGGTAATAAGAAGAGTCTTAATCGTCCTAATGCTTTCGTTTTTAACTTGATGTAGGAAGTGGGTGTTCTCACCTTGTAGTCTGTTTTTATATTTCTTCTCCTTTTGAATTCACTTCTCTGAGTTCTGTCTATCTGGCTTCTACTAAATGGATCTAGGTTTCTCTGAGTATTGATCTAAAAAAGAAGTAACTTCATGTCAGGATGCAGTTCCTGCGAGGAGGGAAGTATGGTCAACCTCGAGATCATGTTTCCAAAATGAGGCTGGATTACACACAAGGTGCCAGTTCCCTAATGATGTTGGATTAGACACAAGGTGCAAATACCCAGATGATGCTGGATTACACACAAGCCAGGTGGAGTGGTCAACTGTTCGTGTCCTCGTGGCATTAGTAAAGGCTGAAACAAAGCATGCAGCAGCCCTTGAGAATGTAGCTGAGTTCCTGAAGAAGCGAAAAGAGCAATCAGATGCTCTCTTCACCCAAGCCAAAGAAGAGATGGAAGAAGCCAGAAATAAGCTAGCAGGGGCAGAGCAGGCTAGGCGTCTCCTGCTATCTAAAACTGTTGTCAATACAAAATTTCCTTCATAATAGCTAGGTTCAAATGTTTATCCAGTCAGCATGCCTGTTGTGATGTCTGTGCATCTACTGATGTGGCACAAAATGTTTTTTCGGGTCATGTAATAACAACAATTACTTTCCAAACAATAACAGACGAAGCATTGGACATGGTATAGTTCACGCGCAAGCCCGACATTCCAAGTTCAACTTCCACATCAAACTCGTGTTCACAGATATCTGCACATTCATACATAATTTCCACAACCATGATTCACTTCAAAGCCAAAAAAATGTGAGGAGAGTTATAAATAAAGAAAAACCTCTACTAGTTCCTGCTACCAGTGCGAGCACAACAAGTCAAGAACATGAGTATATTTTAGTCATGTTTTCTGTTCTAAAATGCCTGCCGGCTCACGGAAGGACGTGTTGCCGGCACACGCGCGGATTCAATGAAGGCAGGCGGGGCAGTCTTAAGCTGGTTGCACGCGGCGAGGAGGCGTGCTCAGCCGGGCCTGCAGCGAGTGCGGCCCTCTTGGCCGGCGTGCCGGTTCAATGCCTGCGCTATGAGAGGTCGCGCCCGTGTCAGAGAAATCACTCCCTCCAGTCCTTTTTTGCATGGGTATAACAAAATCTCGTTTTCCATTCACATTTTACAAGTAAAATTCGTGGACAAACTTTGACCCAAAGTACGATGGGGACTAGTAAACTAGAATGGAGGTAGTAGTTTTTTTAATCAAAGAAGGGTTTCCCCTTCCGATTATTGAAAACCAGCATCTAAATCTAAACCATAGTATTTGCCCTAGAACTACCAGGTTCAACATCTCGCAACATAAACCCATACAACCATACGCCAAGGAGGTACGTAGTACTATGAATTCCATTTTCGCTCCATACCAATCGTTCTAAAATCTACTTACTACTTATAACATGCCATTAAAAATCGGAACTCTTAACCCCGCTAAAAAAACGATATTTTAAACGTGGCTACCCGATCTGTGGCAACTGGCGAGCCACCGCGCTCCAATTCGTTCACCTGTGGTCCCGATCATCAACTCCTACAAAGGTGCTCCACCACGTACCCGGTACCCGTGAATGCAGCAATCGTGCGCCTAGGGTTTTAGGGTTTATTTGTTAACGCCGCCTTTACGTAACACTCATGTGTGCGAGACAGCGAGAGGCCGACTGCGTGCGTGCACCTCTTCTCTTCGTATATGTACTCCACCGTTTGTCTGGTGTCCAAAAAATTATAATAACTACTAGCAATGTGCCAATGCGTTGCCACACGATCAAAGTAGATTAATACATATGCACCAATTTGATAGAAAAAAAGTCTAGTCTTGACATACGTATATCACTAAAAATATGTTATGTTTCACTCAAAATATTTTTCTTTGGCGGTTTTGATGAGATAAGGGAGGAATGTTGTTGGTTTCAAGATTCGAGAAGTGGTATATGTCTAATTTCTACTCTTACTAGCAAGATGCCCGTGCGTTGCACGGAACATCAAGATTTTGTGGGAGAAAAGGGTGAACGAGGGAAGGCCTTATCTGCAAATGTGGTGAAGAGTGCGGGTAAATTGCCATATTTTCCTTCCTATCCGTCAGATATAAATCGGACGACCTACATTGCAGGATGGCAGGCCCACCATCATCACCAACTCTATTTTTTATCCCTACTCATATAAAAAGCATTGTCGGTGATGATCATGTGCCTGCCATCCTGCAATATAGGCCGTCCGATCTATATCTGACAGATAGGAAGGAAACTATGGCAATTTTGCAAAAAGATACCCACACCCCTCTCCACATTTGCAAATAAGGCCTTCCCTCGTTCATCCTTTTCCCCCACAAGATAAACTACTCATACAAATGCATCTTGATGTTCCGTGCAATGCATGGGCATCTTGCTAGTTGTTGCAAATGGCCCATGTGTGTGTGAGAGAGAGGGAGAGTGGAGGAGGGCGGAGTGCATGTGTGACAAAGACACAAGTAGTGTGTGTGCGATAGGTATCATCTTAAAATGAGGCGATAGTGTGTGTATGTGTGTGTGCACGATCGAGAGGGCGTGTCTCAAGAAGGGAAGAAAAAGCTACATAGATACAAGGAGCAGGAGAGAGACATGTTTGCGATGGTGGATGCACGAGTGTGTGGGTGTATAAACCTATCCAGAGGCTAGCCAGTCGATAAATGTTTGTGAGAGAAATACGATTCGGGGTGCGAAAGCGAGAGTTTTGTGTGTGTGACAGAGAGAGAGACGGTAGTCGGGAAGGGGAGTGGAAGCAGGAGTTGTGTGTGTGTGTCTGTGAGAGAGAGAGAGAGAGAGGAGACGGTAGTCGGGGTTGTTTGATCGGTAAACAAATGAATAATGTCAGTCTGGGGATGGAGACGAAAAGGAGACCGCAACAAATGTTGTGTCTACAGGAGAGAGAGAGAGAGTAATATTAGTGGTATGAGTCATATGTAGAGACATATAGGGTGTGTGAGAGAATCCCACAGAGAGAAAGACAATGTGAAAGACGAGTGGAGACTGTGTGTGGCGGTGAAAAAGAAAGCTTAGGTACCGAGTGATACCAGAGAACAGTAGAGACGTGAGAGATAATGAAAACCGTGTAACGTACAATGATAGGAAGAGTGTGACACTTCTCAAGGGAGACATCGAGAGACCATGTTTGTGAGGATAGGAGAAACATGAAGTGAGCGTGCGGGTGAGCTGGAGAAAAGAGAGTGATAGCTACCTGAAGGAGCATGCATGCGAGAGAGATGGGCGTGAAAGGAGTGAAGAAAAAAGGGATTCAAATATTTGAATTCGAGATGATGATACATGTAATCCATACTCGAACCAAAGTTGATCTTTCAAACATGCATACTCATATGAATTCACGCACATCTATTTTATTTAATATGTAGATATTACTGATCCATACATTTTAGTAGAACATAATTTGGTTAAAAAATTTCGAATTCAACCTTAAGATTTCGAGATCGTTGTATTTGTAAATCATATTATACATATAAAGGAGAAGAATTCTTTGTTGTGCTTTTGAAAGTATATATATAAAAATGATGTATATAGAATGTAATTCCAATTGAAAATGGATCCGGCCCGAAAAAAATAGTAGAATACAAACGGGATTCGAATTGAGTTGGCACGGTAAACGTGCACTGTGCAAAATTTGAACGAAAAGGGGAAAGTCGCAGTAACCCCGCCCGAAACCAAAATCTGCGAGATGGAAATCACTACTGCCTATCCCTGCCACGCAAAGCCTATCTGCTGGATTTCTATAGGTTTCGATAGGGGTAGGTTTGTAATTTCACCCAAACGTGACGTAACCGCCTCTCACCCGGATTCATACACGGTGGGCGCCAAAACACAGTGTGCCCTCGGCCGAAATCGACTCCCTCCCCGATACATATTCATACATGGGGGGCGCCAAAAACAAACTCTCTTCAGCAAATATTCGGTGTATGCGAGATTACCGTCCTATCCCCAACCGACTAATGTTGCTGTGATGTAGTAGAAATTTGAAACGGGGGCTAAGTTTGTAAATTTCCTTGCATTTGAGACAAGCGCGCCCTGAATACATGGTTCCCCCCTTCCTCTCTACCTCCCTTTTCCCCATTCGTACTCTGTGGGCGCCAAAACACCCTCTCCACCCCACCCTCCTCCGTCCGCCACCCCATCCACCGTCGTCCTCCTCCACCATGCCGGAGCTGATACCCCGACACCGCCGTCCATTACAAGAGATCGACCTCTCTCATCCACGCCTTCGGACCGGGATCCTTGCATCCCGTCCTCTCGCTTCATCCCCGCCGTCGTCCACCTTGTCGGCGCCGCTCCTACGACCATCTCGTCCACCGCGTCCCGCTGCCACCGTCTACCCTCCTAGATCTGCTTCCACGCCGCCGACAGCCATCGCTACTGCAGCACCGTCAAATTCTCAGCAGATGCGTACATGGTGCCGCACCAGAGGCAGTACTCTTTCGTATCTGCTCAACTTATTTATCGCAGCAAGAAAATAGATCGCCACTACTTTACTCTGATTTCTTGTCTTGGTTGCGAAGTTGCCTTTGTCCGGTTTGCACCTTCAGATCCGCCATGGCACGCTCACCACTATACTCCCAATGCTTATGGTTTTCCCCTTTTATATTCCACACTAGTTAAATCACAGTAGACTAAATTTCAAAATTGGGTCAGTCGATTTTACAGAGCTCGCCAGAGTTCGCCGGTGCGATCCAAGGTGCTCGGGTGGTTGTGGGGCCTCGCCGAACAAAGAAAACTCGACACGGGTGGGGGGTGGGGGTGGCGGAGGAACACAGGCGGTGCGGGCCGGTGGTCCGGCCGGCGTCCCGTGCGGTGTTCTGTATGGGAAGAATTAAGAGACGAGGAAGAAGAAGGGTTAGGAGACGTAGGATCTTCATCCAACCGCCTGAAATGGTCGAGAGACAGCTGGGAGTTGCATTCTTAATGCGCTCTGGTTCATCTTGTGTGGGCACTGCGCAACCAACATTTTATTATCCAAAATCTGATTGCTCTTCTTTACCATGTTCCTCTTCCGTTCTTCTTTAATATGTACTCTCTTCGTTCCTAAATACAAGTCTTTGTATAGATTCCACCATGGACTACATATGGAGCAAAATGAGTGAATCTACACTCTAAAATGTATCTGGATACATCTGTATGTGATCCATAGTGCAAATATCTACCAAGACTTATATTTTGGAATGGAGGGAGTAACCTAGTAGTACAGTATGTTCCTTGTACTGAAGATGAGCAGGGACTTTTGCAGTGTAGAGGTCTATACGGTCGGTTGTGATGGACACTTTGAGCCTCTTTGATTCGTAGGATCTTGTAAACATAGGAATAGGATTTGTAGTGGCCTGCCCACTTGAATTCTATAAGAATAGCAAGGAAATGCATGGAGCTGTGTCGCCTTTGAGAGTTACACTGATATTAACAGTACCGCACCTTCGCTTGAAGAGAGCTAGTACCGAAGCCTTTCTAGCCGTACCGGCAATACTAGCACATATATTCCAGCAAGTTCCACTTTGCTGATTTTACTCTGATGCTTAAGGTTTTCCCGTGATATCTACACTATGATCTGTGTAGCTGCTTTGTGTCGCACTAGCAGCAGTCCACTCTTGAAGCTAAACACTGCAATGACTTACAGAATTGGCACCAAGGCATTGAGTGCCATTCTAGATGCAATGAAACTCATACGCTCCCCACCTGTTGACTCTTGTTCACAATATGATCCTAATGACTATTCTAACCTCGAGGAGTCAAAGGCAGATGGCCTGTCATGTTTACCCATCAAGGTGTTTGTTCTAATTTGGCAATGTTTTATTGATTGCGGGTATCTTGCATATGTTGTCTTGCATTTCTTCTACTTTGTTGCACCGCCATCTGCTTAGTTTACTCATCATATATGTCGAGATGCCATGCCCATCCATTATCAATACATATTCCATCTGTCATCATACCAAGTTTTTCCACTCAAATGCTGATCGTGTGTATCAGACATCAAAAAGGAAAAGGGTGATTGCCGAACCTGAAGGAGCACCAGCAAAGTCCTTGAAAAACATGGTGGTGCCGGAGAAATCAGACAGCACCCCACTTATATTGGTTGTACAACCAGTGACACAAAACGTAGGACCGACTCCAGCAGACTGTACCCATACTTCACTGGCCACACCACTAGCCCCACCACACAGGACCTGCACTCCAGCAAAAGGTATACCGATTTCATTTGCCATAGCACCAGCTGTACCACAGAAAAATCCCACTCCAGCAAAAAGTACAGCAAGTCCACCGGCCGAAGACCTATCGTAACTGCAGAGACGGCCAATTCCTGCAGATTGGAACCCCATTCCATTTATTCCCAGTTTAAAAGACAATGCTTTCAATATTGTTAGGGACTACGTGCATATATTCCCATCATGGGAAGATTATTGTGAAGACAAACACCATTTTCACATCTTCCTGTCCAACTTACGTGTAAGTGCTATTATTCATGGTTATTATTTTCCTGTTTTCTGCTGATTGAACACATCAATGATTTACATTACATTGTTGTAACTAGGCGAGGGTCAATCTGGATAGTCATGACGAGCAAAGCTTGCTTGTGCTTTTCAAGGAAGCATTGCAGCAGTATCGGTGTTACCTGAGGAAATCACACTTTGGTGGCAAGTCTATAAACGAATTTCCGGTGAAGTCTCCTGTGCTAAATTTAGAAGACATTGAATGGAAAAACCTTGTTATGCACTGGTATCGTTCCCAGGATGAGGTACTTTCTATGAAATCACATGAAAATTTGAACTTCTACTTTTTCGCATGTGCCTTACGGATCTTTTTTGCAGGAAATCTGCTCGAAGAAGAATTCCGGTTTGAAAAGAACGACAGTATATCGCAAATATGCTGCCGCTGCTTTGCTCTTGTTAGTACATGTTGTCCTGTATCACTGCACTTGCATACATACCTGGTTCATTATGTGACAGCAGTATTTATGGTAGCTTGCTTATCAATTGTTCGCTCCAAATTATCTGATCTGTATGAATGGTTACATTAGTGTAGAATATATCCAATGCCAATGTTTTTTTTAGCTCTGCATTGTTCTTGTAAGTACATGCTGTCCTTTATCAGTGTACTTGTAATGACAGGTAGTTGTTCATGTACCATCACTCTGCAGCTTATTTTCCTTTGCCCTCCATTTTCTACACATCGGATCTATATTTACTCTTACCATAAGGTTGGTACTGAAGAAGTTTAGTTTTGCATTGCTCTTGGCTGTACCTTTTGCATGTATCGCTGCACTTACACTTATAGCTACTTGGTTATGTAGCATCACTCTTCATCTTATCTTAAATATTCTCCATTTTTTTCGTATATTATCACATCTATATTTACTCTTAACAAAATGTAGAATAAAGGCAATGCTTTTGAAGAAGATTCTGTGGTAAACTTCTTGAATTGCCCCCCCCCCCCATCAGCATGGACAAGGCCTTTATAGAGCCTGTCTTCACCAATAATGTAAGTTTGTCCATCTCAAGCCTTCAAACTTTGTTGTATATATTTGGTTAGGCATGACTGCAACAACTGTTTATTTTTGGTGTTTGCATCAAATTGCTTATTTAAAGTATATTATGTAGTTCATAAACAAAAGTTTGTCCTTCCTCAATTTAAGTTTTCAGTTGTACAACCAAGTTCCTTCTTCATACCATGTAAATTAAACTATACAGAGCAAGTGATCTTCTTTTGCACTGCATGTATGCTTCTGTTCTTCATCCGTAATCCAGTGGTGTGGTGAACCTACCCACTACAGCACAATGTCATATTCTGCAATGTCTTAACTATGAACAATGTCATATCATTCTACTATTATTTAAACCGTCTCTTTATTTGCCAATTTGAAATGGTATAAATTGACAGCACACTAACCATTGATACTTATGAGTTCTTGATCTGTAATCCAGTGTTGTCGTGAAGTTGCCAACTCCTTCACAATGTCATTTCCTGCCATGTCTTGACCTGAACAATACCATATTGTGTTAATGCAATTTTAAACTGTGTCACTTTATTCGTCAGTAAGAAATGTTATGAATTGTCAGCACTGATACTTTTGCGTGCAAAACCTATCATCTGTCTGCTTGTTTATCTTTCAGAGTGAGGAAGATATAAGTGTTGAACAAGCGCAGTCTCATCATCTTGCTCAGCTGCTTGCGCTACAGCTCCCCAGCAGGGCTAACCTTTCTTGAACTCTATTGAAGTGCTATCAGTTTCGTATATTATTTTGTCGGCGTGTTTATTTGCACTGGTGGCGATCTTTGATGCCCGGTGTATGTAATCTGCTGTCTGCTTATGCTTTATTATCATAGTGGCGAACTTTGATGCCTAGTGGATGTAATATGCCGTAATTTCTTTATTGTATAGTCTAGGTTTTTTCTTATTCACGATGCTGCAGTTATTTTACTGTATATATATCCTGTCTTCGCAGTAAACCGGCCAAACTGTAAAATTATGGTACATAATCGGGACGTCATGCAATCACGATGTAGGTTGGGTCTGAAACGTGCCGAACAGCTCACGGGCCGGCAGCAGCCCGAAATGAACCCTAGCCCATGATTGTGCGAATCAAATCACGGGCTTTTAACAGGCCAAAATTGTCTCGGTCCTTGTTTGGCCAAATCAGATATCGGCTGCGAGCAGGCCGGATGCAAACCGGGCCGTAGTTAGGCCCAACTATATGACAGGCTTTTAACAGCTGAAATTAATATAGGGCCGAAATGTTAAACGGGCCCTTAACAGGCTAAAACTAATATCAGGCCGAATTACTAAGTGGGCCTTTAGCAAGTGGGCCCAAAAGCATAGTGTCCAGTTGCCGGGCCGAATTTGATATGGGCCATAATTGAGCCCAAAGCCTCTTAAAGGGTCGGACCTGATCTGGGCCGTAATTTGGCCCAGAACGTGGTAGGCTTATAACGGGCCGGATCTCATATGGGCCACTTTTAGGCCCGGAACGTGGCAGGCCATTAAGGGACCGGATCAGATATGGGCCGGCATTTGGCCCAAAACATGGCGGCCAGTTAATTGGCCGGCCTACTAGGGTCCTCAAAATCTTGTGGGCCTACAGCTGGGCCGGCCCATTAATGTCGGAGAAATCTCATGGGCCTTTGGCTGGGCCCGCCCATTATGATCCGCAAGAATCTTGTGGGCCTTTACCTGGGCCGACCCATTATAGCACACAAAAATCTTGTGGGCCTTTAGCTGGGCCGGCCCATTATGGCCCGCAAAATCTCGTGGGCCTTTAGGTGGGCTGGTTCAGTATGGTCCGCAAAATCTTGTGGGCCTTTAGCTGGGCCAGCCCATTATGGTCCGCAAAATCTTGTGGGCCTTTAGCTGGGCCGGCCCATTATGGTCCGCAAAATATTGTGGGCCTTTAGCTGGGCCGGCCCATTATGGTCCGCAAAACTTGTGGGCCTTTAATTGGGCTGGCCCAATTAAACTTGTTGGGCCGTGCCACGTGTCGGCGTATCATAGGGGCCTTCTGTCCAATGAGTGGATGACATCTGTCCCAGCGGTGAGCCGACACGTGTTTCCTCCAGCCAATGATGATTTTACACGTGGAAAATCCCCATTGGTCGGGGTTGTTAACGGGTTATCGGATCCAAAACCCGACCTGATAGCTTAACTGCGTTCCGTTACGGTGGATGCCACATGTCGGTCACCCTTGACGAAAGCACTTATGCGACACGCGATTTATCGTCATGGAAGTGGACACTTCCGTGATGATAATTTTCGTAATGTCATGGAACACTTCTACGACAACACAGGTATGACTATCTTGATTCTGTCATAAATTTGTCATGGATGTACATGCATGACAAAAAATGCGACCTACTATGACAAACACGTATCATCACGGAAGTGTATTTTTTTGTAGTGTTATGAGGGAGGAACATATGCTTGTAGGAATTGCAATAATATCAAGTTTCCTCTCTATGTGCTTAAAGTTTTGAAGTTATGCTTGGTTTGCACTCCTATGCTAGTTGATTATTGTTCACATAAGTTGTTTGCTCACAAAATCCCTATGCATAGGAAGTGGTTTAGACTTAAATGTTCTAGTCATATTCTTCATGATGCTCTCTTTATGTTTCAATTCTTATCTTTTATGTGAGCATCATTGGAATCATCATGCCTAGCTAGGGGTGTTAAATGATAGGGCTTGTTGGGAGGCAACCCAATTTTATTTTAGTTTCTTGCTTTTAGGTTCTGTTTAGGAATAAATAATCCATCTAAATTCTGTTTAGATGTGGTTTTATGTTTTAATTAGTGTTTGTGCCAAGTAGAACATTTGGGAAGACTTGGGTGAAGTCTTTATGATCATGCTGTAAAAAACAGAAACTTTAGCGCTCACGAGATTAGCTTCAACTTTTTACTCGAGAGTGCTATTTAGTTGATTCTTTTTGAAGATGATTACTAGACAAATTCCTCAGGTCCACCAAGTTATTTTAGAATTTTTGGAGTTCCATAAGTTTGCGTTAGTTGCAGATTACTACAGACTGTTCTGTTTTTGACGGATTCTGTTTTCATTGTGTTGTTTGCTTATTTTGATGAATCTATGGCTAGTAAAATAGTTTATAAACCATAGAGAAGTTGGAATACAGTAGGT